>OX451735.1:688796638-689396638 GCA_948472305.1 Vicia faba | reverse complement strand
AGGCCCCGTACTCTCCTTGACTGAACTCAAGGGTTACCGGTACACACCAAAGTGCCACATCAACGTAGCAGACTGTTTCAACCATGTCGGTATACCCCGCACAGTTCCCTCGGAGCCTTGTTGCTACTTTCTAAGAAGGTATCCCCCAGATCCGGGTTAGGATCTATAGAACTCCCAAGACGGTCCCACAATTTAAAGCAAGCAAGTCAAAGCAATTGAAAACACAGTTATGAACTATCCTAAGGTACACCTCACTTTATAAAGGTATCCCCAGCATAGTCGCCAGTTCTGTGATCGGTGGATCTGGAACTGACTGTTTAACGCTGGTTCGCGAAATGTCGCGGAAGCAAGAGTCGCCACCGTCTTTTATTTTCTCCAGATGGAAAGGACAAAAGCACAGAAAAATTCCTTATAGAGATTGCTCTCGGTTCGGGAGGTAGATTATAGAAAGGGAAGGTGTTAGCACCCTTTCTATCCATGGTTATCCATGGGCTCTTAGATACTTGCTCATTTGTGTTTTCAAAAATGGTTTGTTTGCTTTTCAACTGTGGGTTTTAAAAAAGTTTCTTTGAAAATTCCAGTTCGACTCTTGTATCGGTCCTCAAGAGTGTTTGAAAAAATTGCTTTCGAAAGCTTTTTTTGAAAAGGTGTCGGTGTGAAAAGTGTTTTTGATTTGTTTTTTTGAAATTAGAGCAAGTATCAAGAGTCGTCTACCTACCCTAAGGAATTCGTCTGTGTAAATGTCCTTTAAAGTAGTGCCATCCCACCATTGAGAGGTAGGTAGCACCACCGTTGGAGGTGTTCGGGTCAATTCGAAGGTTCGGGACATGGTGATCACCAGAGCAATAGGAAGATACCTTAGAAGCTACCCTCATGCCAGGTTCCCGGATCATGAGGACTTACTAAAACATCCTCTACTCGACGATCACCTTTCGAGGGGCAAGGCAACAGTGAGGCGTACCCTAGGGGTGGTGTGTGATTTGTGTGTCATGTTCATTTACATTTATCTTGTTCATGTCGGGGGTGATCTACGCGTTGCTTTTATTTTAACATTCATTCTTGCATGCAATTTATTAGCAGTTAAAAAGTTGCGAGAAATATAAAGTTCCTAAACTATTACAAAGGCGCGGGTCCACATCGCCAAATTTAATCCAGGACCCGATTTAAAATAAAATAAAGTAAAGTGCGAGAAATATAAAATGTCTAATTTACACGTCTTTGGGAGAATTACATAAAAAGGAGGAAATAAAATAAACGCGCGAATTGGAATTACGATCGAATGCGAGGGCGTTTGACCCTTTTTAATGAAATTAAATTATGATTAACAAATTAATTAAATTAAAGTAAAAAGAAAATATTTTTGAGTTTTTGTATTTATGGATTTTTAATAAGAGAATTAAGTGAAACTAAGAAATTAATCAACCCTAATTATAACTATTTTTATTTATTAAGAAAAAATATTAAAATTGAACCTAAAATTAAACCTAATTAATTAATGCAATTTTATTTACAAGAAAATAATTAATAATTAATAATGATAAAAGAAAAGAAAAAGATAAAAGTAATTAAAACCTAATTCTACAAATTTTAAATTTATTAAGAAAATGTTAAAGTTAACCCTAGAATAATAAAAACTAATTAATTAATAAGACCTTTTTTACAAAAATAACACTTAAATAAAATATATTTTAATTTTTATGACTTTCTGATTTTTTATTATTTTTATGTGAAATTAATTTTTATTGAATTAAAAAAGAAAATAATTGAGTTAAAACAAATAATAAAGAAAAAATAGAATAAAGAAAAGAGAAAGAAATACAATACAAGGGGGGGTTCTGCCCCAATCAGGAGATGTTGTCCAGCAATTAAGCCCATTTGTTTCAAGGCCTTTTTGACTTTTCCTGGAAGCGTGTGTACGCGTTGACTGATGCCTATTATGCTCTTCAAATCTGGACCTTTGGATTGGGATCATGGGGTGCGTGGCATGCCTGGATTGTGAGCGTATGGTGGACGCTTGGATTGAAGCTGCACAGAAGCATGATTAGAAAAATAATATGGAATAAGAAAGGGGGACCTGGGATTCGAACCCAGGTCCCAGAGATTACCAACCCAACGTCTTGCCACTTGAACCACCTGAACGCTTTATATATAATATAACCAATAAATAATATCAGTCAAAACATGAGTTAGTGATATTTTTCCGCGCGAAATTCAAACGCGCTAATCATTGGCCTACACATCACCATCTTCCCCAAGTGTCCTGCGTTTGCCTGAAAAACATAAACAAGATTGCGGGGGTTTTAAACCCCCACTATATGTTGTGTAAAAAAATAGCGAATAGAAATCCCTGGATCATAAATTAGGCGCGACCTAAGCATTGAGTTCGTCTGAAGGTCCTGATTTTAATGGCCTAAGTCTCGTGTTCTGATTTTACCCTATGCCAGAATCCCCAATTCAAGGTTTCTGAAAACCTAGAAAGCTTCAATGGTGGATCCTCCAATTTTGCACGAAAACTCAATTAAAGTATATGGTTAGATTTAGAATGAATCAATTAGTATAAATCCATAAAGAAAATGCAATGAGAATGCTTAAAAATTGAAACACGAATATGCATATTTTCATGAAAAGTGAAACATATTTCTACCAATTCTTTGTGTTAAAACTAGTGGCTTTGATCCAGGAATGTTCACTGATGCTTCAGGAATGTAATGGAGTCAATATTTTGCCTTGAAACTCCTTGAAATCGTGATTTCAATTTTTGAAAATTTGGAAAAAATGCCAACTTTGTTCTTCAGATGGGGCGCAGCTTGGAGGTCTCTTCCACTAGGGTTTTGATCAGTCTTATATGAGGATGGATTAGGGTTGAGTTTTTGATCCAAAAAGTCCTTGCATTGATGGAATGAATATTTGATTTTCATGCATATATTTTCAAATCTTTTCCATACATATTTGATACCAATCATGTCCAATCTTCCCCATTTGAGTTGTGCACGAATCTTGAGTGAATCATGAGTGATTGTACTGCATAAAAAGATTTGATTGCATTGGTTTAGTATTTTTTTCACATTTTAATTAATTAAATGAATTAATTGTAATTAAAAATTCAAATAAATAATAAAAATGATTAAAAAAAATCCCCTTTGGGCCAAATGGTCGTGCATATGCTTTGGATGATGAATCTTGGAAGAAAATGTGGCCCATTAGCAATTTTAAGACATTTGAAGCAAAGTTGACTTTTCAAAATACCCAAAAATTTCCCAACTTCCACAAGGCATATCTTGCTCAATTTTTAAGCTTTGCTCATGTTCTTGTACATTTTGGAAAGGTCTTGAAGTACTCTAACCAATGCCTTTGGTCCCATGTCATTTTGATTTACCAATCTCAAGTTATGGCCTTTGACTTAAAGTCCCTTTTTGTTGACTTTTGAAAATGACCTATAATGTTGAAATTGATAACTTTTTGTGAGAGCATTTATTGGACTTGAAGTGTGAAGAGGAGTTGTAGGAAATGTCTTTTTCTTCAAAATGAGCTTTGTATGTAATTTTTCTGATAAACCATGTGGAAGTTATGCCTTGGTCAAGTTGCAGTTGACTTTTTCAACTGTCCAAATATGGAAACTTTTGCATCTTGAGACTTTTTGAGCCATGCCTTGAAAATCATGATCAAGAATTGATCAAATGATGTTTGTGGCTTCAAAATGAGAT
Organism: Vicia faba; assembly: GCA_948472305.1. Classification (NCBI taxonomy): domain Eukaryota; kingdom Viridiplantae; phylum Streptophyta; class Magnoliopsida; order Fabales; family Fabaceae; genus Vicia; species Vicia faba. The sequence continues at coordinate 689,392,934 of OX451735.1, read as the reverse complement.
GTTGACCAAAAATTTGAACTTTTGACTGTCAAATGACCATTTTGCCCCTACAGTTGACTGTTGAGCAATTAGGGTTTTTGACTGTGCAATTTTGTGCTGTAAGTCTTGAAACTTGACATGAGGATACTTGACAATGTTTATAAGCATGTGGGACTTGATTGGACCCTTGGAAACTTCATTTTCTTTGTCAGAACCAAAACCCTAGTTTTTGACTGTTAGGAGGCCCTTGAACTGTGCAACCTTTGGGGAGATTTTGAAGCTTTGACCTTTGCAATTCTTGAAGAATATGGGAGGGGAAATTTTGGGGTACAACAGTAGGCTTTGGAGGCAATCAGAGGGGAAAGATCATTGGCTCTGGAACAGTAGGTAATGGAAATCTTCCCTCTATTAGTAATGTTTTATTAGTTGATGGATTAATGTATAACCTGTTATCCATAAGTCAATTAAGTGATAACGGTTATGATATAATCTTCAATCAAAATTCATGCAAAGTTGTTAGTCAGAAAGATGGGACTATCCTATTTAATGGAAAGAGGAAAAACAACATTTATAAAATCAAACTTTCTGAACTGAAAAGTCAGAATGTAAAATGTCTTCTGTCTGTTAACAACGAACAATGGATTTGGCACAGAAGATTGGGACATGTTAGTATGAGAAGAATATCTCAGATTAATAAACTCAATCTGGTCAGAGGAATTCCTAACTTGAAGTTCAATTCAGATGCTCTGTGTGAAGCATGTCAGAAAGGCAAGTTTGCAAAACCTGCTTTCAAATCCAAAAACGTTGTTTCCACCTCTAAGCCATTAGAACTTCTGCACATTGACTTATTTGGACCAGTAAAAAATGCTTCAGTCAGTGGCAAGAAGTATGGGTTAGTAATCGTAGATGACTATATCAGATGGACATGGGTAAAGTTCTTAAGGCACAAGGACGAGTCACACTCAATGTTTGTAACCTTCTGCAACCAAGTTCAGAATGAAAAAGATCTTAGAATCGTCAAAGTCAGAAGTGATCATGGTGGAGAATTTGAAAATAAAGATTTTGAATTATTATTTAATGAAAAAGGTATTCTGCATGATTTCTCTTGTCCTAGAACTCCCTAGCAAAATGAAGTTGTAGAACGAAAGAACAGAACATTGCAAGAAATGGCCAGAACCATGATCAACGAGACTAACGTTGCTAAGATCTTCTGGGCAGAAGCAATAAACACAGCGTGTTACATTCAGAATGGAATCTCCATTAGACATATTCTGGAAAAGACTCCATATGAATTGTGGAAGAACAGAAAGCCCAACATTTCTTATTTTCACCCATTTGGATGTACATGTTTTATTTTGAATACAAAAAATTATTTGAACAAGTTTGACTCTAAAGCACAAAAGTGTATTATGTTAGGATACTCTAAACGCTCAAGAGGGTACAGAGTATACAATACAGAAACACAGATTGTTGAAGAGTCAATCAGTGTTCGGTTTGATGATAAGCTTGACTCTCAAAAGTCAAAGCAGAATGAATTCCTTGCAGGTATGGAAGTTGAACTCACAGGTACTGAAGACAACTCATCAGAGGCTCTCAACAGAGACACTCCCTCAACATCAGAAAGAATCACTGCAAGCAACCCATCACCTTCTGTTGATCTACTCTAGAAAAGACCATCCAGAAGCAACATTGATCACCCAGAAGAAACAATCTTAGGAAGGAAGGAAGATCTAATCAGAACAAGATCTACCTTCAGAAACTCTGAAGAATCCCTCATGGAACTGGTTTCTCTGATTGAACCAACAACAATTGATGAAGCACTTCTGGACAATGACTGGATTCTGGCAATGCAAGAGGAGCTAAATCAATTCACAAGAAATGACGTATGGGATCTGGTTCCCAAACCAAAAGGATTCAACGTCATTGGTACAAAATGGGTGTTCAGAAACAAACTGAACGAACAAGGTGAAGTCATCAGAAACAAATCACGAATGGTAGCACAAGGTTATAGTAAGCAAGAGGGGATAGACTATACATAAACCTTTGCTCCAGTCGTCAGGTTAGAATCTATCAGACTTTTAATTTCATTTGTTGTTAATAAAGGCATCACTCTGTATCAGATGGATGTCAAGAGTGCATTCTTAAATGGCTATATAGAAGAAGAGGTTTATGTGCACCAACCCCCTGGTTTTGAAAGTTCCAAAAATCCAGAATATGTTTTTAAACTAAAGAAGTCACTATATGGTCTGAAACAAGCTCCCAGAGCATGAAAGACTAAGTAACTTCCTGTTAGAAAAGGAATTCACCAGAGGGAAAGTGGACACAACCTTGTTCTGTAAGACAGTTAAGAATGACATCTTAGTATGTCAGATCTATGTTGATGACATTATATTTGGATCCACTAAACCCTCTATGGGAAGAGAGTTTGCTAAAGTTATGCAGGCAGAATTTGAGATGAGCCTAATGGGGGAACTAAAATTCTTTCTGGGCATTCAGATTAATCAAACTCCAGAAGGAACTTACATTCATCAGAGCAAATATGTCAGAGAACTTCTGAAGAAATTTGATCTCTCAGAATGTAAGCCCTCAAGGATTCCAATGCATCCCACGTGCATTCTGGAAAAAGAAGAGGTAAGTAAAAAGGTAGAACAGAAGGTCTACAGAGGTATGATTGGTTCTCTTCTCTATCTAACGGCTTCAAGGGCTGACATTCTATTAAGTGTTTGCATTTGTGCGAGATTCCAATCAGATCCTAGAGAATCTCACTTAACAGCAGTTAAGCGAATTTTCAAGTATCTGAAAGGTACTGCTAATCTGGGTTTGTTTTATAGAAAATCAAGTGATTACAGCTTAGTAGGATACTGTGATGCTGATTTTGCTGGAGACAGAGTAGAACATAAAAGCACTTCTAGAAGCTGCCAGTTTCTAGGAGAAAATCTGATCTCATGGTCCAGCAAAAGACAATCCACAATAGCTCTACAACAGCAGAAGCTGAATACATAGCAGCAGTTGGATGTAGCACGCAAATGCTCTGGATGAAAAGTCAACTTGAGGACTTCAATATATTTGAGAGTAACATCCATATTCTCTGACAATACTTCTGCCATTTGTCTAAGTAAAAATCCTATTTTACATTCTAGGGCTAAGCATATAGAAATAAAACATCATTTTATTAGGGACTATATTCAGAAAGGGATTCTCAATTTAAAATTCATTGACACAGACCATCAATGGGCTGATGTCTTTACAAAACCTCTTTCTGAAGATAGGTTTAACTTCATTTTGAAACATCTCAGCATGAAGCTTTGCCCAGAATAAAATGTTTTATTTACATACCTTAATCCTCAGAATTTTTGTTATTTTCTATGAACTGCTGATCAACCTGCCTTCAGAATTTTAGAAGTCCAGATTATATCAGAATCTATCCATGAAGATCTGAGCGTTTCATTTCAAGGATAGAAGTGTGTTGTTCATGTAAGCAAACATTTGTCATCCATTCATCAGCTACCTTGTGAGGCTGAACACACATTCACTTTTCTGAAAGGTCAAAAGCGCTGATTGGATGCATTAAGACACATGTCATGGGTAACCGTTCCAATATCTTTCTGAATCCCCCAAAATCAGTTGTCGTTAATGCTTATAATCATTAAAATTTAATTCTCTCTCTTGTAGTTTACGTTTTCAAAATCTATTTAAACACATTTCTCACTCTTTACACTCTTTCACTTTCACTTTCTCTATAATCTAATTGTTTTCAGTTTGCATATTTCAAAACCCCTTCATTTTCGTCTCAAATTTTTCTGTGTGAACATGGCTTCCTCAAGCATTCCTAATACCAGTACTCAGAGAACAGAATCCTCAGAACAATATGAAGAACCATTCGGAACTCTCCTCACGCCCATTAACAACCTAGAAGTACTCTCAGAATTGATTGTGAACTTTGGCAGTCTTCAAGAAAATGGGTTCAATCTTTCTAAAGAAGTAAAGGCTCAAGGATGGAACAGGTATTTTGACCGTCTGGTAGGTCCAACATTCCCAATCCTTGTGAAGGAATTTTGGATTCATGCTTCATCCTCCAACCATCAAGTTACTTCATATGTAATGGGGAAGAAGATAGTCATAATTGAATACCTTATTGCAAGATTGATAGGCTACAATGGTGGTGGCGTAAGATGTATAGACATGGCTGAAAGATGTGCTGATGTCGCTTCAATTGCTAGAGAAATTTTCACTCTGGGTCTTCCCTCCAACAAGATAAGGGATCTGAAGGACCATCACAGAATATGGGCTAAGATTATTCTGGGATGCATAAACCACAGGAAGCCAACCAGCTCTCCTGACTACATCAACATTGATCAGCAGTTTCTGATCTACTTCATCTCCCAGAAGACTAAAGTGAATCTGGCTCATTTGCTGTTCAATCATCTGAGGACTAGTGTTAAGGAGACTAGAGAAGATGAGCGCACTAAAAGGGACTGGATAACCCTTGGAATACTCATATCAGATATTCTGACAGAGAATAGGCTGATAGATCATCTAACAGAAGCACAGGAAATCAGCTCTTTAGAGGCAACTGTTGGAAAGCCCTTGAATGCGAAGAATTTGAAGAAGATGAAGATTATTAAGAACATCAAGAAGGAACCCGGTGTTACTTCTTTTGCAACAATCACCAGCAGAAGAATCCCTCTGGATGACTTTCCCATGTTCTCAGAAATTGATTCCAAGCCTGAGATTATCGTCAGATACTTGGATGCATGCAAGGCAGATGGCACTGCACCAGGGTTAAACATCCAGGACTTGCAACAGGCGGCCCCAGAAGTTGTGCTGAAGAAGAACAAGAAAAGGAAGGCTGCAGCAGAAGGATCATCCCAGCAGACTCCCAAAGCTGCTAAAAAGAGAGGTAATCTTTCTTCTGTAACTGTTTTAGATTCAGTATCTTTATCAACATCTGGCCCCTTACCTACCTGTGATCGGTGGGAATGAGAACTGACTGTTTTGGAATGCTGGTTCGCGTTTGTGTTTCGCAAAATGTCGCGGTAAGCGAGAGTCGCCACCGTCTTTTATTTTATCCAACAAGGAAAGGACAAAAGCACAGCAAAATTCCTTTTCGAGATATTTCTCGGGTTTGGGAGGCAGATTATAGAAAAGGAAGGTGTTAGCACCCTTTCTATCCGTGGTTATCCACGGGCTCTTAGGTACTTTCTCACTATGTTTTCAAAAAGTTTGCTTTTCTTTGTGATTGTGGGTTTTGAAAAGAGTTTTGTTTTTGAAGAAAGTGTAAGTGCGAAAAGTTTTGTTTTGTTTCAAAAGAGCAAGTACTTAAGAACCTCTACCTACTCAAAAAGGAATTAAACTGTGTAAATGTCCTTTAGACAGTGTTATCCCACTATTGAGGAGTAGGTAGCACCGTCGTTGGAGTTTTTGGGTCAATTCGATTTTAGGGATGTGTGGTCACTAAAGCAATGTTAGGATGCCTTAGCGGTAACCCTAATGTCTTAGATCATTTTTTCCGAGGCAACCGTTTCGAGGCAACTTTGATCTTTGGACAGGAGGGCGACCTCTAAAACATCCTATACTAAATGACGACGTCGAGGCAACCAAGTGAGGCGTACCCTAGGAGTTTTAGGCGTACCCTGCTATATTTGATTCAATCAGGTTCCAATCTATCTTCATGCGTTACTGCCAGCTTGCTGAGTTGTTTTGGGCCTCCAACTTGATGAAAATCAAAAGCTGACTTGCCCCTTCGAATTTGCTCTCTTCGATTGCTTCAAAGTCCCCATTAGAACTACTCCAGTCACAGCCCTTTCGATTGAGACTCCACCTGCTTCGATTGCATATTTGCAAGGGACACATGCCATTGTGAACTTTGGATGAACCTGGACAGGTTAGGATATGTGTTTTTGCTTAGTCATGCCAGCCTACTTCATTCCTTCGAATCTGCCTTCTTTGCCAGCTTCAAAGCCCAATTCGAATCTGTTTAGAACATTCCCTATTAGACAACTTCGACCAGCCCTTGGCCTTGTGATGAGTCTAGGTTCTGATTCGAAGTGTTTAGAACTTCCTTCATCAGAGCATCTTAGATTAAGAGAAACTCTGCACTGAAATGCCCTTCGAAGGTCATTTCGTTCTTATGTTCTGATTGAGGTAAAGTATGAAGTTCCAGTCGAAAGACCCTTTGAAGTACTAGTCGAAGCATTGTGAAATTGACTTGGTCGAAGGGGTCTAGCGCTTAATCGAAGACTTGCACACCAAGGCTTGATCGAAGGAGGTCCAGCGCTCAATCGAAGACTTTCAGACCAAAGCTTGATCGAAGAGTGCCAAATGCCCAATCGAAGACTGGTGAACCAAAACCTGATCGAAGAGTGCCAAATGCCCAATCGAAGACTGGTGAACCAAGCCTGATCGAAGGATTATGGAGGCCCAATCGAAGACTTTTCCCATATGCCAATCGAAGGGCATTTTGTTCATCTTCAAAAACTTTATTTTTCTTAGGCCAGGGTTTGTGACCAACCATGTAAGGGAAGACCTTTGAAAACATGAGAGGGAAAATTTTGGGGTACAACAGTTGCCCCTGTTCAATTTTCTTAAACCTGAGGATATAGATTGGCTTTCGAGCCTTTCGTGATCCGAAGGTGGAAGATAATTGAACACTAGAGTGCCCAGAAATTTGCGCTCGCATGGTGTAATATCAGCATTGTGATGTTGGGAATGGGCTTACAGATGCCATTTGCAGATTATTGGTAGGAGGATGGGCTTATAGATGCCATCTGTAGGAGTGTCGATCGCATAAGAGATTCCTTAGCGAGAACTTGCATACCTGAGAAAGAAAGATGGTCTTCCTGGCTTGTTACAGGTGTTAATCTTCAATCTCTTTGTGTAGATGGTTTTCCTGGCTTGTTACAGGTATCAATCTACAATCAGTCGTCCACAAATAGTTTTCCTGGCTTGTTACAGGTATCAGTCGTCCACAGATAGTTTTCCTGGCTTGTTACAGGTATCAGTCGTCCACAAATAGTTTTCCTGGCTTGTTACAGGTATTAAACTGGGACTTGAAAAGGTTGATGGTAGAGTCTTACTGGAGATGGGCTTAAAGATGCCATCCAAGAATGTTTGTTGACCCGCAATGCTGTAGGCCAAAAGAATGAGTATCGAAATGGTATCCATGTCTATAATGCCATTGAACTGTATCGGGGATTGAGAAGGAACCTGGGTAAGGTTACTTCATGATGAGTCCATGTAAAACTTCACCTGGAAAGGAGGAACCTGTGTAGGGTTACTGATGACGAGTCCGTGTAAAACTTCATCTGGAAAGGAGGAACCTGTGTAGGGTTACTGATGACGAGTCAGTGTAAAACTTTATCTTTGGAAAGAGAGAACCTGTGTAGGGTTTCCTGATGATGAGTCCGTGTAAAACGTCATCTGAAATTTCCTGAGAGGGAACCTGTGTAGGGGTGCCTTATGATGAGTCCATGTAAAACTGCATCTTGGAAAGAGAGGGAACCAGTGTAGGGTTGCCTGATGATGAGTCCATGTAAAACTGCATCTTGGAAAGAGAGGGAACCAATGTAGGGTTGCCTGATGATGAGTCCGTGTAAAACTGCATCTTGGAAAGATAGGGAACCAGTGTAGGGTTGCCTGATGATGAGTCCATGTAAAACTGCATCTGGAATGGAGGAACCTGTGTAGGGTTACTTCAGGCTAAGTTCGTGTAAAACTTCAGGAGGAACCTAGGTAAGGTTACTTCGGGCTAAGTTCGTGTAAAACTTCAGAATGAACCGGGGTAAGGTTGCTCTGTGATAAGTTCGTGTAAAACTTCATTCAAAAATATATGAGAAAGGACCCGCGTAGGATTTTTTCAGGATAAACCCGTGCGAAGCTGCATTTAGGAGAAACCCGTGTAAGATTTCTTCATGACGAACCCGTGTAAAGCTGAATTTGATCACGCAGATAATTACTCCGTTTAGTTTCCGGAGTTAATCTTGAACTTGCTGGAAGTTGTTGATGATAACCATCTTTCCTGAAAAAGGTACATGATTAATCGTATATGATGCATGACATGCACTGTATGATGATGTTCTCAAAATAAATGAGATTATGCTGTATGCAATATGTATGCGCACGTCATGATGTATGAACATGAAATGCTATTGTGGTACGTACGAGTTTGGGAAAATAAATCCCTGACTGTTGTTGGAGAATAAAGAGTTCCACTCGCTGGAGATAACGACCGAAGATGATTGGGAGAATAATCCTGCAGGAGAGAATAACTCCGCTGGGGAATGGACTGACGAGGAGATGACTCTGTGGGGAGTATACTCTGCTAGAAGATCTGCTGATTTGGAGGAATAAAACTCAGCTGGGGATGAATTACTATTGCTGGTGACAGTGAACCCTGTTGGGGATAGAAAGAACTTCGCTGGGGGACAAGCTTCCAGAGTCTACTGGGGAAGAAGAGTTGTGGTCCTTTGATTTGTAGTAGTCGGAGAGGCAAACTCGAGCTGGGGAATCCTATGAGAAGGATTTTGGGGAGATTTATCATTGCCCCTAGTAGCAAGTGTTTGTGACATTTCCAGAAGATGTTTAATTGTATGTAACCCTCCACTGAGATTGATGTTCAATGCCCCCAAGTGACAGAGATGGAGACTTGCCCCTGGTTACTCTGCACTTCTTTGAGAGGTTTCCTGGAATCTTGATTGGACTGCCCCAGGTGATGGACAATGATCATGCCATGCCCCTTGATTGGAAGGGTCATCCTTATTGAAGTGATTTTGTTCACTGAGAGGGCTTTCGTTCATCGGATATTCGTTGTGTGAATTTCTCCGCTGTCAAACAAATAGCCAAATGCAAACAGTGATATTCAAGTAATGCAAAGTTTATGCTTATCTCAAAGTTTTGAAAAATGCGTTTTTTAGCAGAAAACTCTTTATAAGACAAATTCAGCACAAGATTTAGGGCAAAGCCTTACAGGAGTCAGGATACCTTTTGTAACAGTATGCCTTCGAACTAACCCATGCTTCAGTTAGGACTTTTGAAGGGTTGTAACGTAGCTTGGTTCACGGTTTAAGAAACAAAGGATAAAGGCTCAAAGTATATTTGTGCCCACCCGCTCTTCGTGATGTTCTTCAATCCTAAACTCAGTTAATTGTGCATTTGAACTCCAAATGAGTCTGGAACGATGTTTTTGGTGATGGTTCACACAAGTTAAATTTGTTGGAAGGCAGTCATTTTTGCAACATTTTTCATGTTGTTGAGGATTTGTAACGACCTCGTTCTTTTGATTTGTTATCCCTAACTTTTGCCCGACTGTTCCTATTTTCGAGATTACAGTCAGCGGGATGCTCCAGCTTTCTTAAGCCTCCTTTATAGGTTTTGGCTTAGTGGGCTTTTTTCTTTTGAGAGATTGACTGCCTATGAGATAAGGAACCACCACTGTCTTTTGATTCCAGAGGAATGTTTTTGATGTCGTTCGTTGTATTATGAACTGGGAGTTTTTTGCGACTTCAATGCGCATTTGAATTAACTGAGAGACTACCCTGCCCCAGGTTTTGATTAAAGGTTTCAAATTGTGTTAAAATAGAAAACTTCTACTTCTTTGGCTCGAAGGGGTTGACTAGGGATTATCTTCCTTATAACTCCAGTGTTTAGGATTTGAAAGAAATGCTTGTACATCGTCAGCAAGGTCTGTCCAAAAGCATACTGTATGAGATTATGGCATTGTTTCGTCATCCTCCCTCTAAAGGTTTGTAACTTTTAGCAAGAGTTGAATGTCATAAAGTGAGTAAAAAACCATTCAAGTTGAGTCCCTGACAGACTATCTTGAAAAAATGAACCCAGAGATTTCTATCAGCAGTATAGGGTTGAATCTTCCTCACATATGACCGGAGGTGTAGCTTTGGACAGGAAGCTCTGTCATACTTGGCAAAGGCAGGTGCCTTGAATTTATGGGGAATCACTACCCCAGAGGATAGACCTAGATCTCTGATGTCCAGACCGGGCACCTTCTGTATTTCCATAGCGCTCAAACGGTCTTCCAGATGTTTGTACTTATCCTCAGCAGGAGGATATTGTTCTTCATTATAGTTCGTCTCGTTGTCGGAGACCATAGGGCTAGGGGCCCTCCTTTCTTGTGGACTATCTTTCCCTCCAGATGAGGTGGTCAGATCAACTTCATTCTGCAGCCCGTTTCCAAACCTGCGTCCAGTGTTGAACAGGACAGTCCTCTTTTTCTTCTTCTTCCTCTCTTTCAGGATCAGGGTCTTCAGGTCCTGCTGACCCTTAGCTAGGCTCATGACCAACTCTTGAAATTGGGCATTCTGGGCATGGATAGCCTTGATAGCTTGCTCAGTGGAAGGTTCAGTAGACATGATGATTGCTGAAATAAACAACGAAGAAGACAAGCGACCTGTACTGGGAGACCTGTTATGCAATGATATGTATGATATATGTATGCAATGTTTTCAAGGATCTCGCGGGGTAAACAAGAAATTGTTAGAATCTGAATCTAGTAGCTTGATTGAAGGAGCTTTATGTTGTTGAGAGTCCTTCTTCAAGAGTCAAGCTCACTATATCGAGTGGGTCATAGCCCCTGACTCAAGTTATCATGTTCTGATTTCCAAACAACCTTGGCTAAAGGAAAATAAATCCCCTTTGCCCCTTGCTAGACATTTGGTTCATCATGACCTGCATCACAAACCTTTGAGATCCTTGAAATGGTTAAGGAAATGTTAAGGTATGATGTTATGATGTGTATGCTATGCGCTTAAGCAAAAGTGTGAGGTGATGTAAGTAAGCCCTGCAATAAATCCAAAATATTGGATAAGGACTGTAAACAAAACCTGCAAGGAAACTATGTTGTCAGATAACAAGAATGTGCAAGTAGTTCAAGTTTGAAGGCACACAAGTCACACAAATAGCCTTAAGTTTAGGCTGGCATGGAGTTTCATAGGTAAGTACCCTCTTGAGTGTAGTTGGCTCAAAACCTGTCCTATAAATAGTAATCGGGTTCTAAGGAGCTCAATATCATTGGATTGTTTTCTATGTTCATTGTTTTGGTTTAGCCACTGAACTAGCGACCAAAATATTCCAAGAAAACAATCCTCAATAAGTGTAGTATCGAGTATCTACCAACTTCGGACTGCACCAAAGTCGGTCATCTCACTACCCCTAAAAAAGGCCAAGATGGTCAAGTAAGGTTCTAGGTCATTAGTGCTTAGTGACATCACTCAGTGGCCCCGTACTCTCCTTGACTTAACTCAAGGGTTACCGGTACTCACAAATATGTCGCACTAATATAGCTATTGCTTCAACCGTGTCGGTATACCCCACATAGTTTCCACAACGTATTGCTATCTATGAATGTTTCCCAAATCCGGGTTAGGATTTTCAAACCCAAACAATAGAACCACAAAATTAAAGCATACAAAGCATACAATTGAAAACACAAGTGATCTAATCCTAAGGTACACCTCACTTATAATTATCTCCAGCAGAGTCGCCAGTTCTGTGATCGGTGGGAATGAGAACTGACTGTTTTGGAATGCTGGTTCGCGTTTGCGTTTCGCAAAATGTCGCGGTAAGCGAGAGTCGCCACCGTCTTTTATTTTATCCAACAAGGAAAGGACAAAAGCACAACAAAATTCCTTTTCGACATATTTCTCGGGTTCGGGAGGCAGATTATAGAAAGGGAAGGTGTTAGCACCCTTTCTATCCGTGGTTATCCACGGGCTCTTAGGTACTTGCTCACTATGTTTTCAAAAAGTTTACTTTTCTTTGTGATTGTGGGTTTTGAAAAAGAGTTTTGTTTTTTAAGAAAGTGTAAGTGCGAAAAGTTTTGTTTTGTTTCAAAAGAGCAAGTACTTAAGAACCTCTACCTACTCAAAAAAGGAATTAAATTGTGTAAATGTCCTTTAGACAGTGCTATCCCACTATTGAGGAGTAGGTAGCACCGTCGTTGGAGTTTTCGGGTCAATTCGATTTTAGGGATGTGTGGTCACTAAAGCAATGTTAGGATGCCTTAGCGGTAACCCTAATGTCTTAGATCATTTTTTCCGAGGCAACCATTTCGAGGCAACTTTGATCTTTGGACAGGAGGGCGACCTCTAAAACATCCTATACTCAATGACCACGTCGAGGCAACCAAGTGAGGCGTACCCTAGGAGTGGCATGTGCAAGTGTGTCAATTTTCAGTTATGTTATCTGGACATGTCATGGTGAGCTACGGTTGATTTTAAATTAAGATAGATCTTATCATGCATAGCCTATTATTCATACATCTAGCAGTTAATGGTTGCGGAAAATAAATTGCGGAAATTTAAATCTAAGCTATTACAAGGCGTCAGGTATTTACACCGCCAAAAACAAAACCCTTGAAAAGTAAATGCAGAAAAATAAATAAAAGCGGTAAATAAAGGTCCTAAGTCAAAGCTATTACATCCTCAGAGCGATTACACAAATATAGATCAAAATAATACGCGCGAGAAAAAGTTAAATCAAATTGTCCTTTAGGGTTTTGACCCTTTTTAAAGAAAGCATACTTTTGGTCTTCTTTTTTTAAGTCTAAATTAATAATGGAATTAAAAAGGAAATATTTTTTGGGTTTTATCTTAATTAAGGAAATAAAATTTAAAAAAAAGGTGAAAATATTAAAACCTAATTCTAAGTCAATTTTTATTTATTGCAAAAATCTGTTAAAATTAAATCTAATTAAAAACTAAATTAATTGGTTACAATTTATTTACAAAAATAAAATAGTGAATTAAAATAAAAGTATTTTTGATGTTTCTGATTTTTTTTATGAAAAAGAGTTAATTAGTTAATTAATTAATTATGATAATAAAATAAAAATAGTGAAAAGAAAAATAAAGAAACAAACTCAGGGGTGCTGGGCTCGAAAGGGAGTATGAATTGCAACCTCCAGGCCCAAACGTCCAGCCTGTTGGACTTTCAGATTGCCTGGGCGTTTGTTGACCAGGGTTCATGGTGAACCTCTATCCTTAGCCATTGGATCTGCCTGGGAACCACCTGGCACATTGAGATCTGAGGACATATGGTAGTCCCTGCCTGAAGCGCTGCATGTGAATACCTGAAGGAAAAACACAACAATGTTTTGGTGGACCTGGGATTCGAATCCAGGTCCCAAGGGGTCTTGCACTAACGCATTCACCAACCAGCCCAATTTGCTTCATTCGTTAGTCAAATGGAAAATAAATATTATATATAAACAATAATTATGCCTGGCCAAAAAATAAAAAAACGCGCAATTGATTCAAACGAACCAATCACGCTCCACCACGTAATCGTCTTCTTCACAAGACCTGGTTCAGTAACCTGTGGATTTTTATCCACATGAGGTTTCGTGGGATGGTTCTAAAACTCGCTCCAGGCCATGAAAATTAAATCCAAGAGTACCAACGTACTCGTCTGTTCATCCCGGTCATCCCTGTACCAATTACGTGCATTGATTGTTCCTGCAATTAAAAACCCCAAAAACAAGGTATACGAACCCTAGAACTGGGCATGGCGTTACAGGCTATGAAAATAAAATTCAGTGATGCCAACAGTTCCAAAATGCAACGCAAAGCATGAATATGTAATTATTTCAATGAAAGGATGCAAGAAAATAATTTCACGATATCATGTCCAGAGCAAGTTTTATGGAGACTTACAACGCGTTAGAGGTAATGAAGGGCTTGGTTTCTGATTGGTCTCGCTTCAGGAGGTTGTTGGCAAGAGAGCTACGTCTTTCTTTTGGTCTGAATTCACCTCTAAACCAAAATATGATCACCACTTGCTCAAGGTTTTTGCAAAACTGTTATGGCCGTTTTTCACAAAGTTTTGTGCGTTTTTTCTTTTTTGCAGCAGGATTTCGTGTGTCCTTTTGTTTATGAGCAGCAGGTTTATATAGGCAAGGAAATTAGGTCAACAAATGTGTATCAAATCTTGGTCCATTATGATGAAGAGATTTTATTTGATTTTTCCATAAAGACCTGCTATATTTGATTCAATCAGGTTCCAATCTATCTTCATGCGTTACTGCCAGCTTGCTCTGAGTTGTTTTGGGCCTCCAACTTGATGAAAATCAAAAGCTGACTTACCCCTTCGAATTTGCTCTCTTAGATTGCTTCAAAGTCCCCATTCGAACTACTCCAGTCACAGCCCTTTCGATTGAGACTCCACCTGCTTAGATTGCATATTTGCAAGGGATATATGCCATTGTGAACTTTGGATGAACCTGGACAGGTTAGGATATATGTTTTTGCTTAGTCATGCCAACCTACTTCATTCCTTTGAATCTGCCTTCTTTGCCAGCTTCAAAGCCCAATTCGAATCTGTTTAGAACATTCCCTATTAGACAACTTCGACCATCCCTTGGCCTTGTGATGAGTCTAGGTTCTGATTCTAAGTGTTCAGAACTTCCTTCATCAGAGCATCTTAGATTAATAGAAACTCTGCACTGAAATACCCTTCGAAGGTCATTTCGTTCTTATGTTCTGATTGAGGTAAAGTATGAAGTTCCAGTCGAAAGACCCTCTGAAGTACTAGTCGAAGCATTGTGAAATTGACTTGGTCGAAGGGGTCCAGCGCTCAATCAAAGACTTGCACACCAAGGCTTGATCGAAGGAGGTCCATCGCTCAATCGAAGACTTGCAGACCAAAGCTTGATCGAAGAGTGCAAAATGCCCAATCGAAGACTGGTGAACCAAAACCTGATCGAAGACTGGTGAACCAAGCCTGATCGAAGGATTTTGGAGGCCCAATCGAAGACTTTTCCCAGATGCCAATCGAAGGGCATTATGTTCATCTTCAAAAACTTTATTTTTCTTAGGCCAGGGTTTGTGACCAACTATGTAAGGGAAGACCTTTGAAAACATGAGAGGGAAAATTTTGGGGTACAACACTACCCATTTAGAAATTCCTGCCCCTTAAACCTTTGATGATTTTGACATTGAGTTTGACCCCTCAGAAACTTTAACTCTTAGAGGATCCCACTCACTACCTATCAATCTAATTATTGAAACAACTCAACCAGAACTTGCAAAAGTTCTGTCAGATATTAAAACTTTTGACCAGAATATTTCTGCTCCCATACCAGAAAATCCAAACTCTGAAACCATTTCAGAAGCACCTCAACCAGAAATTCCCCTCTCTCCACAACCAGAAATACCACTACCTCCATCTCCTCAACCAGAAATTCATCCACCTTCTCCACAACTTGAACTAACCCAACCAGAAGTTCAAACTTCTGAGGTCCAACCCTCTGAATCCTGTGAACCAGAACATCATAACGTTCAATCCAACCAAACTGAAGAACCCACTTCAAATTCTGATACCATTCCCATTCCAGATATCACTGAACCACTGGCCATCCGTTTACCCCTGACCATTCTGGATATTCCCCAAATTCCCTCTTCACTAGATTCAACTCCACCAAACTCCCCAACTAGTCCAATAATCATTCCAGACTCTCCCACTCCCTCACCAAAGAACAATCCAAATGATAACGCCAAAACTGTCATTGACTTAACTGTTTTTGAATGTCTTGATGCCTTAACCCACAAAACAGCCATTCCAAAACCAAAACCATCTGAACCCTCACCAAATGTTGGTACTAGATTATTGATGTTTGAAACAGAAATGCAGAAGTGGATAACTTCCCTGAAGCAAGCTAGTCTTGAGATGATTAATCCTGCTGCTTCAGATTTTCTTTGGACAAGTTTCAGAAAATGGGTAAGTTCTGAAACTTATAAGATGCAAGAACAGAGCTACGGACAAGTTCAACAGAACTTCAGTAATCTGCTAAAGGTCATTGAAGATCAAGTTCTGAGCCAACTGCTCAATGAAGAAGTTCTCCCTCTGGACAATACTCCCTGGTCAGAACATCATCCAGCAGACAAAGTTCAACCAAAGTCATAAGATCTCATTCTGACTGATACTCCATAGCAGATGATTCCTGCAGAGGAAATGGTTCAAAAAGATGACATTGCAGAATGCTCTGAGAAGCATCCAGTTACTGAAGATTATCAAGCTTCCTCCTATGAAAGGCAGACTCTGGAAGAACTGAAGAGATCTGATATTATTATGCAGGAAAGGATGGATAAACAGGATGCCAAAATTTCAGAAATCAAGAGCATGTTAACCAAACAAGAGGAAACCAACATCCAGATCAAGGGCTTGTTGGAAGCCTTGTTCACGCGTCTTCCTCCTCCCTCTTAGATTTTCCTTTGTTTTAAAATTTGTTTATCTGTAATATTTTCTACATTGCTGCTTGTTGTACCCCAAAATTTGCCCTCCCATATTCCTTAAGATTTGACAAGAATGATCCTCAAAATTGGTCAAGATTGCTCAAAGGGTTGCACAGTCCAAATACCTCCTAAGCCAGCTGAAATTAGGGTTTTGGTTCTTTCAAGGAATTTGAGGTTTTAAATGGTTCAATCAAGTCTCATAGGCCTATAAACATTCTCAAGCATCTACATGCCAAGTTTCAAGACTCACAATGCCAGTTTGCACAGTCAAATGCTCCATTTGATCCACAGTCAACTGCAGGGGCAAAATGGTCATTTTGCAGTCAAAAGTCAAAATTTTTGGTCAACATCTTATTTTGAGTCCACAATCATCATTTTATCAAGTCTTGATCATGATTCCACAAGAATATCTCAACAATCATCAAGATGCAAAAGCTATTATTTTTGGACAGTAGAAAAGTCAACTGTATCTTGACCAAGGCATAACTTTTTCATGGTTCATCAGAAAAATGCCATCCAATTCTCATTTTGAAGGGGATGACATTTCCTACAATTCATCTTCACACTCCAAGTCCAATAAATGCTCTCATAAAAAGTTATCAATTTCTACATTATAGGCCAATTTCAAAAGTCAACAAAAGTGCACTTTAAGTCAAAGGCCATAACTTGAGATTGGTAAATCCAAATGACATGGGACCAAAAGCATTGGTTAGAGGACTTCAATACCTTTCCAAAATGTCCAAGAACATGTTCATATGATCAAAATTGAGCAAGATATGCATTGGAGAAGTTGGGAAATTTTTATGAATTTGCAAAAGTCAACTTTGCTCAAAACACCTTGTTTTTGCTAATGGGCCTCAAATTTCTTCTTGAAACTTCATTCATGGCCTGTGCACGACCCACCAAGCTTAATTGAATTATTTTCTTATTTTTTGTTAATTAATTGGATTTTTAAT
This sequence comes from Vicia faba, assembly GCA_948472305.1. Lineage (NCBI taxonomy): Eukaryota > Viridiplantae > Streptophyta > Magnoliopsida > Fabales > Fabaceae > Vicia > Vicia faba. Next base: position 689,375,758 of record OX451735.1, on the reverse strand, counting down.
TGATTTTAATTCATTTAATTAATTTAAATTGTAGGAAATACAAAGATTTGATTTTTCAATCTTTTTGTGAAGCAAATGTGGTCAAGATATGCTGAAAATTTCGTGTGCAAATCAAAGAGACAAAAATCTCCCAAATTGGCAACTTTCTTCAATAAAAAAGATTCAAAAATATTTGATTTTCAATCAAATATTGAATCATCATTCCAATGGATTTTTGTGCAAGATTTTAACCTAAATTCAGTCCTTTATAAATATGAAAGCCAACCCTACTCATGCACACGTGAAAGCTGCTGCAAGAAAGCCATAACCAATTCAAAAAAATTCAAGAAAACTTGAAAACTGTTTTCTATATTCCAGGCCAATTCAAGGACTTTGGTTGATTCAAACACATTGCTGGAAGTGTGAGGAACGTGTAGCAATCCAATTCACGTGCCAAAGCTCAAGAAATCATCAAGAACAGACCCACGGTTTGCATATTATTTTCATAATCGTAACTCATGATTCATGCATATTTAACATGATTTTGTGTTTGTTTTGCATTGCTAGAACTCATATGAAGCTAATGGTATAACTGAATTGGATTAAAACGCACAGAATCACAAGTTGCCATGTTTCAATTTTAGGGTTCATGAACTTTGGATTTGGGGCTTTGCAGGATAAGAAAAATTGAGCCTCATAAGACCCATGGTTGAATTCGTTAGGTCAAGACGAATCCAAAGCCACCCTCGCGAAATATTTATGTTGCTCACAGCCCTAATCACTATTATTGGTCATTGCAGTTTGTGGGGGTTAAAAACCCCTGCTATCTAATGTGTTTTATGCAGGTACAACGAGGAAGACGATGACGTGTTGATTCATGGTTGGATCATTTGAAAACGCGTGCGTGTTTTTATTTTTACAGCCTATGGATTAATTATCTAATATAATGATTGCTTCTTATGGTTATAACAAACGCGTGCAAATGGCTTGGTGGTTGATGCGCTGGCTGGTAATCATTGGGACCTGGGTTCGATTCCCAGGTCCCTCAAAACACTTCTATTATTTTTATTTACAGGTTCATATGCAGCTTTCCAACAAGATGTCCACCATACGCTCTCACATCCCAGGCGCCAGGTGTCTTCAAGCAGCAATCTAATGGCCATGAGATGATGACCATGGTACTCCCTAGTCAAAGCACGCGTGGATGATCTCAGAAAGTCAAAAGGGCTTATGTATAAATGGGCCAAAATTGCTTGCTCACCTCCATAATGGGCCAGCACCCCCCTGGTTTATTATTCCTTTTTATTTTATTTTCCTTTTTATTTTCTTTTATTAATTATTATTATTATTATTTAATTAACTTAATTAACTATTTTCATAATAAAATCAGAAAAACCAGAAAATAAAATATTTTTATTATTATTATTTATTAATTTCACCTTAATTTATTATTTTTATAAATTCTAACAAGTTAATTTAGTTAATTAGGTTAAATTTGACTATTTTTTTGCAATAAATAAAATAAATTAGAATTAGGGTTTTCTTGACAATTTTAATTTCTTTTCTTTTATTTCCTAAAAACATAAAAAACTTAAAAAACATTTCTTTTATTTAATTAATTAGAATTAGGTTTAATTAAATGCAAAATAACCAAAAATTCATTCTTTCTCAAAAAAGGGTCAAAACCCTAAGGACTTCTCCGATTCAATTCTTTTCACGCATCTTATTTTTGATCATATTTATGTAATTGCTCCGAGGTTGTAATAGCGTAATTAGGACTTTTTATCGCTTTCTTTATTTTCTCGCAATTTACTTTTCAAAGGGTTTGTTTTTGGCGATGTAAATACGCGACGCCTTGTAATAGCGTAGATTTACTTTCCGCAATTTACTTTCCGCAAATTATTAACTGTTAACTATGCATGACAAGACTTGCCTGAAAATTAAAATCAAAACGTAGCTCACCAATAAAATGTGCAAAGGTAACTTAACATGAAACCTGACACACATGCACATGCCACTCCTAGGGTACGCCTCACTTGGTTGCCTCGACGTGGTCATTGAGTATAGGGTGTTTTAGAGGTCGCCCTCCTGTCTAAAGATCCCAGTTGCCTCGAAACGGTTGCCTCGGATAAAAAGGATCTAGGATATTAGGGTTACCGCTAAGGCGTCCTACTATTGCTTTGGTGACCACATGTCCCTATAATCGAATTGACCCGAATAACTCCAACGACGGTGCTATCTACTTCTCAATAGTGGGATAGTACTGTCTAAAGGACATTTACACAACTTAATTTCTTTTGAGTAGGTAGATTTCTCCTGGGTACTTGCTCTTTCAAAAAGAAAAACAACTTTTCGCACCTACACTTTCAAACAAAAGTTTTTTCAAACAAATACTTCATACACTCTTGAGGACAGATACAAGAGTTACCTAGAAGTTTTCAAAACAAACTTTTTTCAAAACCCACAAACACAAGAAAAGCAAAATCTTTTGAAAACATAGTGAGCAAGTACCTAAGAGCCCGTGGATAACCACGGATAGAAAGGGTGCTAACACCTTCCCTTTCTATAATCTACCTCCCGAACCGAGAAACATCTCGAAAAGGAATTTTGCTGTGCTTTTGTCCTTTCCTTGTTGGAGAAAATAAAAGACGGTGACGACTCTTGCTTACCGCGACATTTCGCGAACCAGCATTCCATAAACAGTCAGTTCTATTTCCACCGATCACACTGCTGTTATGAACTTATTATCGTTGATTCTGATTTTAATATAAACCCTTTTGGCTCTGATTATATGTTCTTTTTGATAACTGACAAAAAGGGGGAGAAAGAATAAGATATTTTCAATAACGAATTACTGAGACATAAGTCTCAAACATTCTGATCTACTTAATTTCTCTCTTCTGAAAAGCTTAAACAGGTACAAAACTCTGATGAAATATACAGTAAGATTTTGATGCTCAAAGACTCATGGAATTAAAGGGAAGTAATCAACTCAGGGGGAGTTTTTCTTCTTAATTCTATACTTTTTATTCTTTATTCTTAATTGAAAAAATCTGGTTTTTGTCATCATCAAAAAGGGGGAGATTGTTAGAACATAGTTTGATTCTACAACCCTTGATTAGAGTTTTGATGATAACAAAATACAAAGAATAAATTATTTAAAAGATATATACAAAGAACAATTATGCTCCTTAGAAATTATGTTTTGTATATGCAGAAGTTGTGATGGAATCAGCATCAGAATGGAATCAACATCAGAAGATCAGCAATATGTGTTATACGCTGAAGCTACCAGATTATACGCTGAAGGTTGATGACCAGAATCTGCGCCTAAACAAATATACTATGACTCTGATTAAAGACATCTTTATCAAGTCATCAACACTCTGAAGCGTTATCAGCAGGTACATCAAAGAAGACTCTGAAGCGTTACTGGTTATTCAAGATAGAATTAAATGCTAACGGATTTCTTCAGACAAAGATCTTCTACAAAAGGAAAGTGCATTATTATCATTAAAACCTGCTTTATGGACAACGTATCCTTGCTTGCCTATATAAACAGGTCTGCTTGTGAAAAGAAGCACGAATGTACGTACTCGACAATTTGCCAAGCTATCCAAACCACGCATATTCAAAGCTTTAGCAAATTCAGTTTATTCCAAACTTATTTTATGTAATTATCACAGTTGTGATATACAATTTTGTAAGAAAACAACAAACACACACTTGTTCAACCTTTGTAAAAGAAGTTCCTTGAGATTAACCGGATTGTGGTTGTACTCAAGAAGACTTTAATAGTTATTAAAGTAGTTGTTGTAATCTTTTAAGAATAGTGGATTAAGACCTCGTTGGAGAGAGGCGAAATCACCTTGACGGGTGGACTGGAGTAGTTTGAGATCAAACGAACCAGGATAAAAATATTGTGTTGTTAAGCCTTTTGATTTAAGTTTTTCAATTCAACCCCCCCTTCTTGTGTTTTCACATCTTCAGATTTTGTCAAAATTACCAACATGAAAGTTATAGAGGATGTTTCAAGCTTTCCAAAATATCCAAGAGCATGAATTTATCATACTTGAGCTAGGAGATTCAATGGCATGAAGTTGGGCATCCATCCTTGAATTGCAAGTCCTTTTGTTGAATAACACATAGCAAAATCCGTATGTTATGCTGCATAATCTTGTGTTGTAGGCCTTCTAACTTGCAAGTCTCATCATAATTTAATGCTTACACATACTATTGAGCTATTACCCAAGTGTTTGAACCATTGTCTAAAAGATCTTTCCATTTATGGCATAAAGGCACCATTGTTATTCTTGAAAAGCAAGCCTTTTTGTATAAAGTTTGTCTTGAGTCCATACCTTATTTGCTTCTGATTATACTCCACCATAAATCATGGAAGGTAGCTCCTCTATACCAGCAACTTTGATACTTCATGTTGAGACTATGGAGTATTTGACATAACTTGATATTTGCAATCCAACCTAACCATAACTCTATAATTTGTAAATCTAATCAGCTCTTGTTCACAAACCTTTTGCCTATAAATAGAGGGATCATTTGCAAGAGAAAGAGGCTAGAAAAAATATAAAGAGAAACTTGCACTCAAAATCCCTTCACTCACAAAAAACCAAAACTATTAATAAAACCTCCATCTTTGAGCTTTGAAGTCCAAATCTTTGAATCTCATACCTTGGAAGCTTTCCGCAAACAAACCATCTAAATACTTCACATACATCATATAGAAGTTGTTAAAACACAAGAATAACTTATGTAACATCATTATCTCCACTTTCCAAACTCAAAAACATTGTCTTGCAAGTTGACTTGGTTGGAGAGATTCAAACACTTTCAGCATAAAGTAAATATTGGAACAACTTCAGGGAGGTCTAAGGAAGCTTAATCAATCATCACATTGTACCTGGAAACATCCATACACATTCCGAGTTTTCACTTAAAGAGGTAAGTTTTCTCAAACTACGATATCCTTGTTCATACATTATTTTACTTTCATTTTCAAAAGAATAAAACAGGACAAATCAAAGTAGAAGAGTTACAAACACTCAAAACTACAGGAAAAATGCTTCTGAAAGTATGACACAGACGGTCGTGTCACCTGACACGGACCGTGTCAGGAAGAAAACAAGAAAAATGGCAAGATAGGGTTCTGACGCAAGTGCCCGTGTGTCATAGGACACGGCCCGTGTCCCTCTTACTGGGATTAAAACTTGGCAAAATGGCAGGACAGGGTTCTGACACGGGTGCCCGTGTCACGGGACACGGCCCGTGTCAGCTTAGCTGGAATAAAAAAGGCATGCATGGCAGGACAGGATCCTGACACGGGTGCCTGTGTCGCAGGACACGACCCGTGTCAGCCTAAACACCAAAAATCTTGATTTTTGAGACTTTTTTGCTATTTATTTTTATTCAATTTGGTTGTAATAGTAATTAGGTTTTAATTGCTTCCTCCCCATTTATAATTTGTATCCTCATCCCCTAAATAATGTAATAGCGTAGGACTTTAATTTCCGCAATTTATCGCTTTTAATATAATTTTTAGTAACTAGTGTGTGTATCGCAAGATAAAATCAATCTTAGAGAACCCTAATATCAAGACAAAAATGCATGAAATCAATACACTCGCACACACGCACCTCTAGGGTAATCCACACTTGTTGCCTCAGATAAAAACAGTCATGTCCCTCGAAAGTGAGATGTTTTAGCAAAGATCTTCGATTAAAAGATCATAGTCCCTCGATGACCCTTCAATGTTGCCTTCGGAAAACGATCTTAGTCCCTTACGACGATTGCTAAAACATCTTACAAGTTGTCTTCTATGACTGTACGATGACCCACGACTGTATGATGACGTCTGTCCCTCACATCCAATGATATGGCTCTCTACCAATCAATGGTAAAGTAGCACTATCTAAAGGAGGAGGAAAAGAACAAAGACTTTTTGATTAGGTAGATTGCTCGTAATTCCTTGCTCACAAACAAAACCATTTCCACACTTCACACTTTCAAAACATCTTTCAAAACAAACATTTTATATACATTCTCAACGATGCAAGAATCATTATAAAATTGCATTACATTGGCACCTTCAAAACATATTTCAAACATTCCTTTTCAAACAAATATTTTCAAAATCAACACTTTGTATACATTCTCGATGATACGAGAATCATTGCAAAGTTTTCCGAACGAAGGCGTTTTCAAAATATTTTTCAAACTTACACAAACACAAAGCATTTCAATGTGAGCTAGCAATTAAGAGTCTGTAGATAACTACAGATGAAAGGGTGCTAACACCTTCCCTTTTCATAACCTACCCCCCGAACACAAGAAAATTCTCAAAAGGTCTTTCCTGTTCTTTTCACCATTTCCTTCATTGGATAAAAGAAAAGTCGGTGGCAACTCTTGCTATCCGCAACATTTACGATCAAACACAAAACACCAAGTCAGTTCTCCCACCGTATCACAAAACTGAAATTAAACTTAAAAACGGGGTTACCTTAGAGACTAGATCACATTTAAATGCTTTCATTGTTTGATTTGTTTGCTTTACATTTTGGGTCCTTGTTTGGGTTTTGTATTGATCCTCTACCCAAATCTGGAAACATCATTAGGTAAGTAGAAAAAGATTGTGGAAATTGTATGACATAGACCGATATGGTTGAAGCAATGACTATGTTAGTGTGACGTATTTGTTGGTACCGGTATCTCTTGTGTTAAATCGAGGAGAATATAGGGCCACTGAGCAGTGTCATGAAGCACTAACTGACCGTAGAACCTTTAATTGAACAACTTGGCCATTAAGAAGTAGTAAGATAGTCGACTTTGGTGCAAAGCTGAAGATTGTTTGATACTCGATACTACGCTTATTGAGATCGGACTTTTGGGATATTTCGGCCGCAAAAAAAGATTGATTATGCTGAGACAATACCCAATGAAGAAAGATCAATGATATTGAGATTCCCTAGAACCCGACCACTTGGTAGGACAGGTTGAACCAACTAAACTTCAAGAGGGTACTTACCTATGAACCTCATGCAAGCCTAAACCTAAGGACTTGATTGTTTTGCTTGTATATGTTTAAATTGCACATAACATCATGACATCATACCATGGCATTTGCACTAACCATTTCAAGGATTTAGGAATTTATCTTTGTTCTGTTTTGTAGGTCATGACTTCCACTTGTAGGAATACCATCCGAGCCAACTTCGTGAGTTAGCATCAAGAGTGCATGGAGATTCTCCATTCACCAATAAATATGGTCGACTTCTCAACTTGGCTACCTCAAACTTCCAAGAAGAAATGATGTATGTGCTTTTCCAATTCTTTGATCCTATACATCATTGCTTCACCTTTCCTGACTACCAATTGGTGCCTGCATTAGAAGAATTCTCTCAATTGTCCGGAGTACCTATTCTTGATCAATTATCCTTCACCGGTATTGAGAAAGACCCAAGACCTGAAGAGATTGATTTAGCTTTACATTTGCAACGATCCGACGTTGTGGCAAATTGGGAAACAAGAAGTGGTGTTAAGGGTTTCTTATCCAAATTTCCGTTAGAGAATGCTCATTTGTTCTAGGAAGATATGGATTTTCAAGCTTTTGAGGATGTCTTGGCCCTTATAATCTATGGTTTGGTTCTATTTCTCAATCCAGACCAACCAATAAATGTGAACATCGTCAAGGTTTTTCTCTCTCATAATCTTGTACCTACCTTGCTTGGAGACATTCTACATTATTTCCACACTCGCACCATGAAGAAAAGGGGTACTCTTTTGTGTTATATTCCATTATTGTCTAGGTGGTTTATTTAGCACCTACCTCGATCAATGTTGAAGAATGAGCAAGGCTTAACATGGTCTCAAAGGATGATGTCACTCTCGCACTCGGATATCCATTGGTGTTCTCGATCTTTGGAGGATATTACCATCGTTGACCATTGTGGGGAATTACCTAATGTCCGACTCTTAGGCATCAGGGGAGGTATCACCTATAAAACTTCTCTTGCATTACGGCAGTTTGGGTATGCACAAGAGATGGTCCTCATGATGTGCTCATCCAAGGTTTAGTATTTGACTACGAGGGCGACGACCAAGGCTATCGTCAAAGGTTCATACGAGCTTGGAGAATGGTAAACAAAATGGATAGTGAGACATTGGGGCATAATAATCCCATCCCCCTTGAGCCTTACCTTAAGTGGATACGAATTTGTTCTCAAAGTCTCGTGATGCCTTACCCCGTCATCTTACCTGTGATTATGGAGCCCGTCACTGAGGGAGACACCCCTTACACTCTCCTTCATCCTAACATGCCAACTACTCTTGAGGAATTGCAAATATCATGGATTCAACTCAAAGGGGAGCGAGACAAATTTGAAACTCAGTTCTACGCAAGCAAGAAGAAGGTTTTGGAGCTTATGAGACAATTTCATGAAGAGCGAAGTTTGAACGCCTACATTACACTAAAGAGGATGCGCTCATGGGAAGCCTGATTCTTTTTTGTTTTAAGAGTTTATTTTGTATTATTTTTGCTTCCTGTGGCTGAATGATGGAAGCGCATGGTAGACTCCTAGTAAGGCAATGTATAGAATCTGCATATAAATGTTAAGAAAATAGTAAAACGCTGGGACCTGGGATCGAACCTAGGTCCTCCCACTTATTCCATGCTTGCCCTGACCATCTGTGCTACGTTGCTTAGTTGTAAATATAACAACAACAATATATATTATAGAAAATAACGTGAGTGACATAAATAAACGCGTGAAATTCAAATAAGCCAATGGTGTTCAGCCACATTATCATCTTCTTCACAGATCTGTTGTCTTAGGTATAACACTTTTACCTACGGACAACCTCCATAGCTACAGACCTGCAAACTTCAAAAATCCACAACAAGCATGATAAATCAATTCTAGCTACGTCAATCAACTCGTTTTGACCTCACGAGTATGATGGCATCCTTCTCTGGCCTTAATTTTACCTGTACAATAAAGCCCTAAAACAGAGGACAAAAACCTAATAATGGCAACTCATCGTTTATGCGTCAAAACTAACAATTAAGTATACAGAAAGTTTCCAGGCAGTCATGTGAACATAAATATGTAATCAAAACATGTTAACAATGCAAGAATGAAGAGATACGAATTTGGAAGAAGTGACAAACCGTGAGAGTATTATTATGTGATGATTCCTGGACCTTTGAAGCGTGCAAATGGTCCTGTTAGCTTCAGGAGATATCCATGAAGGGATTTGTGGCTTTGAATGGTCTCGAATTGTCCTCTAGATTAGAAATCAGATCCACACTTTTTGTCAAAATTTTCAGTTTGGTTTGCCTGCTTGCACGACTTCAATCCTTGTTTTTATGCATTGTTCTTGTTCAGTATATATATTAGAACAAATTAGGTTAACAAAAAACGATTTAAATCTTTGTCAATCATGACAATTGGATTTGATTTTGTTCTTGTATTATATTTTTCTAAAACACGCATAATCATGCCAATTTTGCTCCAATTTGCCTTGATCTGATTTGATATGATTTGCCAGCCTAATTGGATTTGATTCCTACAAAAAATCAGATCAAAAATCAATCTTTTGTATTTTTTTCTATTTATTTGATTTAATTTGAATTTTAAATAATAAAAAATCAAAATAAAATAAATAATGAAGAAAATAAAGTGTAGATGCTGATTTCGGTCGTGGACCATGTCACAAGCAAGATGAAATCATGAAATGCTAGGCCTATTTGACAAAAAATGTATTTTTGAGCACATTTGACTTTTGGCAATTTTGCAAAAATGGTCAACTTTGACAAGGCCTATCTCCTCCAATTTTAACCCTAGAGAGGTGTTATTTGACTTTTTAGAAAGCTTATGATGTCCCCTAAACAACCCTTTCGGTTTCATCTCAATTGGGTCTTCCATGTTCATGTAAGAAGCTTTGACCCAAAAGGTATTTTTGTTGACTTTTCAAAAGGACCTATAACGTAGAAATTCATATCTTTTGATGAGTACATATTTTGAACTTGTGGGCTGAAGATGAATTGTAGGGAATTTCATCCTCTTTAAAATGAGCCTTTGATGGAAAATTTTTGATAAAGTATGAAGAATTTATGCTTGATCAAAGTTTGGTTGACTTTTCCCGAGAAACCCTAATTTAGCCATTTTTGGGTTTGGTGAATTTGGGGCATTCCCTGAGGAATCATGATCAACCCTTGATCAAACTATGGATATTACTTCAAAATTTTGATGTTGACCAAAAATCTTGAAGTTTGACTGTATGTGGGCCACAATTGACTTTTGACCTAGTATAGTTGATTTTCAGGCATCTAGGCAATTGACTGAGAAAACTTCTTGTGCAAGGCATGAAACTTGACATGGATGATCTTGAGAACATATTGGGACCATGGAAGGCATTTGGGACCTTTGGAGTTTCCACACCCTGATAAAAATGGAAACCCTAGTTTGAGATTTATTGCTTTAGAAGAGAGTTTGTCTGGTTAACTCTTGGGCATCCTTGAGCAAGTTGAGGACCTCAATGGGCATGTGTTGAGTAAAATGAGAGGGAAAATTTTGGGGTACAACAAGTTCCAAAAAATAAAATTGGGCTCAGGGGGGAGGGGGGTGTAAAAGCAAATACCTTTTCAGGCCCAAACACTAAATCCAATTCAAACTTAACTTAAATATTCTCTTTTTTTTATCATTTTCTGTTTTATGAAACAATTAAAAGAAAAAACATTAAAAATAAAAGAAGGACACTGCAAATCCCAAGAAACGTTGGGGTCTAGAACTAGGGTTCAGTTCTTGACATTCTTTCTCCTTCTCCTACAGAAATGCTGCCTGAAACAAACCCTTATCACCTTCACCGCTCCCTTTCCGCCGCCAATCTTCCTCATAGCAATCACCTCAGAAACAACGATCCTCATTTCCATATCTCCTTCACTATCTCTCGATCTCCTCCTTAGTCCCTCATGGTCGAAACGCGCCCATCATTGACAACCGAAATCTATTACCCTTTGTTGTACCCCAAAATTTTCCCTCTCATTTCTCAAGGCATTTCTCACAAGGGGCTCCCAAAAATTCAAGCTTACACAAATATATTTGTACTTTTCAGCATCAAGATTAAAGAGGAAGTTGCTAAAAAAGAAAAAACAAATGAAAAAACTTTTTTTGACAAAATTAAAGGAAAATCAAGTTCTTTTAGATTTTTGCATCCTTCGATTGGGCACTTTGGCTTTGGTTGCATCTTTCGTTTGGGCGCTGAACTCCTTTGGGGCAAGTTCATTTCATACTTCGATTGGGGATTTGGACTCATTTGGGCAAGTTCATTTCATGCTTCATTTGGGCACTAGACTTTGTTTGAACGTTTGTGCAAATCTTTCGTTTGGCCACATGGCATCTTCCATGCGTGTTAGCCAAGGTTTACAAGGCAGAATTCCTTACCATGTTAACATTCACAAGGCCAAAGTCACCCTTTGAAGCAACTTGTTACAAGCTTTGATAAGGCAACACTTCTCATCAACTAGATTCAATTCACAAGGCAAAAAAAGCCTCCTGATGATATCCTTCGATTCACGAGGTAAAAACCTCTCTTCTAATCTCTTTCGATTACACATCTTGCAGGCCTCCTTCGTTTGGGGCATGTGAATCCTTCAGCACAAGCTCTTAGTCATGTCTTTCGTTTGGGCATGTGGCTCCCTTTTTACAAACTTTTGTTTGAGAATTTTTGCATAAGGTCACAAGGCAGGGACCTTCTGCATACACTCTTTCATTTGGCCATATGGCCCCTTGAAGGAAAATTTGAGTGGGCAGTATCTCCTTTGGAAATGGCTTGCTTCAACACACAAATTATGCACTATGCCATTATCTCATGCGAAAGAAGTACCATGGTGGCGCATTCGAAGGACTTTCTAAACATGTATGAATATCCCAATCGAATGACATATCTTGTTGACCCACCCCAGAAGCATGTATTTGGACCATTCGAAGGAACCCATGAAGGGCCTGGTCGAAAAACACTTATTTGGCCCCCTTCAAAGGATATCCACATGAGCCATTCGAATGACACTTCGATTTGAAAAAAGAAATGGTTATTGAAGAGTCTGGTCTAAAGACAAGGTTAGGGAGTCAAGACAAAAGGTTTAGATGCCAAAGGTACTTGTTGACCAAGTCCCATGCGCTTCCAGGTTCAGGCCAGATACACTGTCCATAAAACTCCAAAACTGCTGCACAACAGTCCTGCAACACTGCCTTATTCCTTGCACCAAAATGGCATACAAACACTACCCCTCGAAAGCTACAAACACAACATGTCTTTTTTGTTTAAATATTTTATTTTCTCTCCTAAAACATCAGTCCGGGCCATCTATAAATAAGAAACTCCACCACACATGTTAGGGGAGCCAAAAGGATTGTAAGAGAACACTTGTGAAAATTCCCAAAATTCCCAAACACTTCCCAACATTTTTTCAAACACTTCTGAAAAATTCAACCCCCTTTTGTTATAAAAAGAACCTTCAATTTACCCCCTAAGTGTCCATCTAACTAGCCTTCGATCCACTTCCCTAACTACCATACAGTCGCCCTTTGAGTCATTCCATTACTTGTTATAAAAAGAACCTTCCATCCACTCACACAACCTCCTTTGATTCAATGACTGCTTGTACAAAGTGGTAACTGGATTAGTCTCAGGAAGGTCCCAACGAACTCCCATTCTCCACCAAGGAAGGCACTTGCAGTTTCCTTCGATTTAAGAACTTCAAGAGGTAAGTTCCCTTCAAACTTGAATCTATTTTGTTTTAATATCATGTGCATAAAGAAAAGATGTAGATATTTCATATAAGGAGCTTGACCATGTTTTAGCTTTCGATTCTGACTGCCTATACACTGAAAATCTCAACTCTGACTAGTTAGGCTTTGGACTTTGAGACCCAATGATTTTTGTGCTAACCCCTGACCTATAGTTATGCTTGAACGTTGCATTTTAAGAATTTAAGACAGGTTCATTGTACCTTTCGATTGGCTAAATGCTCAAGCCTTTCGAATCTTAGCCTGAGGGCCTATCACACTTACACTCGAAGGAGTCAATAAAGGTTCTGAGGGGAAATGCACCTCACACTGAATCCAGGCTTCAAACGAAGGAAGTAACCAAAAAGGTGGCCTTGCTGACTTCTAACTCCCAGTTGAAGGACAAAACCTTGCTGCCTCCAGGCCTCAAACGAAGGACAGAACCTTGCTGCCTCCAACTCCAAATCGAAAGAGGTCAAAAAGCACAGAATCGAAGGATGCTTCTGCCTGAATCGAAAGAGCTCACTTTTCTTCTTTTTATTTTTATTTTTATTTTGTCTTTATATTTTCTTGCTATTTCAATATGGTTGTAATAGTGTAGGATTTATTTTGTTGCATTTTTATTGTTTTTATGTAAATGTTAGTAACTAGGATGTATGACAAGATAAAAATAACAAGTAGATAACCAAAGGTTCAAAATACAAAATGCATGCAATCAAACACACTATTTACACACATGCACCCCTAGGGTAATTCCACTTGTTGCCTCGGAAAAATAGTTACGTCCCTCGAATATGGGCGTTTTAGCAAAGACCCTCGATAAAAGATTGTAGTCCCTCGATGACCCTTAATGTTGCCTTTGGCAAACGATTTAGTCCCTAAACAAAATTGCTAAAATGTCCCATAGGCTGCCCTCTATGACTATACAAATGTTTCGTGCTCGTCCCTTCACATTCAATGACGGGGCTTCTTACCAAATCAATGGTAAGATAACAACATCTAAAGGAGGAGGAAAAGAACATTAAGACCTTTTGAGTAGGTAGGATGCTCCTATTTGCTCGCTTGCTCACAATAAAAACATTTTATACACCTACAATTTCACTTTGAAACATTTACAAAAGACAAAACACGTTGTACACGTTCTTATAGAGACGAGAACCATTACAAAGACATTTTTCAAAATACTTTCAAAAAACCACACCATAAGCACATTTTCAAACAAAAGCAAGTGATCTAGCAGGCAACTAAGAGCTCGTAGATAACTACTGATGAAAAGGATGCTAACACATTCCCTTTTTATAACCTACCCCCTGAACTCAAGAAAACAATCACAAAGGTCTTTCCTGTTCTTTTCACCCTTTCCTTATTGGATAAAAGAAAAGTCGATGGCGACTCTTGCTATCCGCAACAAATGCGATCAAATGCAAAACACCCAAGTCAGTTCTCCTACCGTATTACACCCTCATTCTCAAATCGCCTCTCCACTGTCCCAGTTCTTTACTTAGAAAGCCAAGACAAAATAAACTTAAACACACACATATATATATATATATATATATATATATATATATATATATATATATATATATATATATATATATATATACACACACACACACACACACACACACACACACATATATATATATATATATATATATATATATATATATATATATATATATATATATATATATATATATATATATATATATATATATATATATATATATATATATATATATATATATATATATATATATATATATATCAATTACACATTTTGTTTCCTAAACCATAACCCTAAGTTTCCGAGAAAGGAAATTCAATGGCTAGAGTTAGAGTCATCAATCAATAGTTACGGGGTTTATGCTCAACAAGTCATGTTAGTCACAGTGGTACAAAGAAATGCGAAGAAAGAAGAACTTACAAGGTCGGAGTCAGTCCGACGAGTTTGTGGTTCCGGAGAATGGAGGAAATGACTCAGGTTCGGCGTTTGATTCTTATTACTTGCGTATTAAAAAAAATTCTTCCTTATCCCATATGCCGTTAGTAACTTGGTACCTTGTGGTTATAGATCTGAAACTTAGGCGCAAGATGTTGATACGACACGGTAGTTGTCGTGAGGTAGAAATGCAGTGATGATGAAGTTTGGTGGTAGTTTACTGAGGGTTTTGGTGAAGGTGTGTTGCAGAGGAGGAAGGGATGCAATTTACTTCAAAAATGGAGTTAGGATTTCCGGTAAGCTTGCTATGTACCTGTACATAGTGTGATGAATACTGGTTATAACAGTATAATTTCTTTGAATATCTGAAATATTTCTCTGGGAATTTTGTGGATGATTTATGTTATAATTGTTCTAAGTTTGTTGAAGAATGGTTAAGGGTTTGTGATGATGTTTCTGAGCAATGGTTTTGGTTTATTGATTGTGCATAGATTTTTTTTTATGCTGTACATTTGCAGTGTGTTTTCTTTTTTCAGCCCCTCCTGGTCCATGAAACAATGGATTTCTTTATTGAGATAAGGGTGGAATTGGAGGGAAAAATTGGTGAAGTTTGAAACACATTTATATACTAACTTTTGCTTTTCTGATTCAGTTTTGTTTTTTTTGTCATTTTTGGTGTAAAATTTGGATTGATGTGCTTGGCTTGTTTGTGTTGACAGCAGATTGAGATGAGGTAAGTTTTGACAGCAATGTACAGGGCTGACTTTTGACATGTTAAACATGTCGGTGGTGGATATTTTCTTGTGGCATATGACGTCGAATTAGTGTACCAACTTCTTTACGAACTTTTGATAGTTGTTAATAGAGGCATGCGGAAGGCCCATGTACCATATGAGGGCAACTTCCTTAAGGGTGCCCGATAACAACTTACATTTTAGAGAGTCCTGTGCTCATATGATGGTCATCTACGTGTTGATGGAGGCGACATGTTCGTAGGGATCATTGCGTCCATCAAACTTGGCCAAAGATGAAGGTTTTAAACCTTCAAAAATAGGATCCTTATATTTCCGTCTGAGAGTGGTTAGGGATCCAACAGTTCCACCTCTTTCAGAGGATTGACCTCTTATTGGTGTTGTCTGATGTTTTAACTTCATCTTCCAACGTCTGATTATGGCTTTGTAATTCATCCATAAATAAAGTAAAGATCTTATGATACTTATATATTTGGTAAATTCGATCTCTATATTATGTTCATATTTATCAATTAGCAAATTTGAAGCTATATGAGTAGATATGCTCTTTGAATCCTTCATATGATGTTTCTTTAGAATTTTTAGACAACACTTTGTCTGCCTGATGAACGTGCTAGTTTCTGTTTGCTTGGTCTAAAATCCTAAGAAGTAATTAAGCTCTCACATCAACGATATTTCCAACTCCCCCTGCATCATACTAACATTATTTTGATAGAGATTTATTAGTGGATCTAAAAATAATATCACCAACAAAAAATTGGACTAATAAGATATGCTTTTCATAGAACTACGAATATTATGAGAGGAATTTAGAAAAACTATTTATATGTGTTAGAGATCAAACAAAAAACATGAGAAAATATCAATTTGATTCGAGTCAAGAGCAAAGAGCATGATTTGAATTAAAATCCAAGAACTAAGAAAATCTGCTCCATGATTCAAATCAACCATTTTTATGATTCGAGTTATCGATCTACGATTCAAATCTGGACTATAAAACCAAAGTTCAAAATTTGTTGTCAGACTTTGATTCGAATCAAACATCTTCATGATTTGAATCAAACCTCTCTGATTCGATTCATGCTTTACTGTGATTCAAACCAAACTCACATAAACAAAACCCAAATTTACATAACCATATTTGATTCTAGTCAGACAACCTGTGACCCAAATCAGATTTACAAAAGCAAAATCTTAATTTTTCACATTTAGTTTAATTCGAGTAAGTCATTTTTATGATTTGAATCACATTTTAATAACTTAAAATTTTAACAAATTAAAGTACTATTCTTAATCGAGACTTGACACAACTGACTTAAACCATAATCATATGTATTTCTTAATCTAACCTCAAACTAATTGACTAAAACTATATCGTATTGACGTTAATTAAATAATCAAATAGTTCTAAATTTTAAAATATAGATTCAATATGATATATACCAAAATAAAAACATATTTTATTTATTTATTTTTATTTAAAGTTGTTGATTTATAAATATCAAAATTATTTATATTTTTGAAATAAAATACAAACAAATGAAATGTATTTATTTTGTAAAGAAAGATGATTTTTACATTTTTTTTTTTGTAATTCTATTTTGGAAAATAAAACTATGGTTCTATGCCACAAATACTCCCACCCACCTCTTCAAACGAACACAGAAAGAGGAATTCGGCAGAAGAAAGAATCAGCGACGGGAGAGAATCAAAATTGACCACTGCATAATGGAATCTGATTTATTTGATTTCAGGTATCATTCTTCATTTTCTACTTTTACTCGAGTTATGTGTTTTTTTTCCCATAAAATTTCTGCTTGTAATTGTATTTTTTTAAGAATTTGTTGTTTGTATTTAGTAAAATGAGTGTAGTTTTGTATAATAGAAGGTTGTTACTGTCTTGTTGTTGGTTTAGGGTATTAGTCTTCTTCCATGATTCTTAGAATGATATAAAATAAATGATTCTAGTTTCTCTATTTATTTATTGTGGAAATGTGAAGAAAATCTTGAACCATCAAAAGAGGAGATGGGAATTAGGATCAACAGCGAGTATGCTGCTCTTGCAGAACAGCTGCTTATGGAGTCATATTTGTTGCTAAGAAAAACTTATCTTGGGTATTAAGGATTGTTTCTAGATTTGGGTTGAGTAAAAGTTGCAGAACTGGGCTAGACAAATTGATTGGTGGGGTGCTTGAACAACCAACACTAGAGAAATTTGGGTTTGGACTTTGTGTGAGAAGAAAGACAGAGGTCAAAGTAGGTTTTGGATTGACGATTTGACGGGAGGCAGATAGAGGGAGGAAGAGAGTGGGCTACAGATTGGTGATGGTTAAGGCGGTGAGGATAAAGATGACCTGAGAGGTCCATGGCTTGACTGACAATTTTCAACACATGGATAAGCACAAATCAGTGGAGACCAAGACGGCCAGCCATTCACGAAGGGGGCAGAGCGAAGTGAACAAAACTTTGATTCGACAATGGTTAGTAGATTACAATATTTGCACTATTGGTAAGTAAAAAAAAATTAAAAAAAATTAAGATTCAACGACAATTACAAGATTGTGCATCGATACACCACATACATTGTGCGCTAGACATCTAAGAAATAGACAAATAAAAAGATTGGCTCAAAAATATCTCAATCTACATAATTTTTTTTCCGAAAAAGTACATAAATAATAGAGGGAAAAAATGTTCAAAATATTTAATTTGAGGGATGACTTGTCATTCTAGAAGAGTTCTACCCTTAAGACACCACAATTATAAATCCTTTGCCATCCATTTCTATGCTTTTGTTTTCTCTCGCTTTCTAGGGTTTCTTCTGTCATCTCAGATTCGTACTCTCTTGCTGAAAGGTAATTCTTTTTCCATGCCTATGAGTATGTGCGTTCACAGTTTTCACATGCAACATTGTGACTTTATATTTTCTTAATACAAGCATGGATTTCCTTCCTCGAATGTCTCTTTTCCTTATATTCTTATTTTTATTTAGCATGATTTGGTCATCGGTGCAAAATTTCCATTTAATTTTTTTTGCTCTCCTGTGATTGTCCCCGTGATATCAAGGTTTGCGGCTGGATCGGCCATATTTGGGTGCCATCTTCTGTTATATCACCAATAATGCCCAGGATTTATATCTTTGAATTTTTCTTGCTTTGGCGTTGAATTTTCAAATGTCATAATTTTCTAAAGTTGTATAATGTTTATCCGAGGTGCTATCCGTTAATCATGTTTTGGTGGTTGGCAAATTTTCAACTTTTTTATCATATATTTTTCAGTGTTTTAATCATAAGAGGGTCTGATTTTTTTAAAGAAATTGATTTCAACTCGTTAATGTGTAATTTCCCGTACTTTCCCAAACAAACAATCTATATTTGGTGAATAGCTATTTTTTTGAAGAATGTTTCTTCATGATGACCATGTTTGTGAGATTTCCAGTTTGCGTTTTGATATCACTATTGTTGGCATTGAGTTTTAGCTGTTATGCAGTTATTGAATGACCACCTTTGCTTGCAATCAGGATCTTATACTTGAGAAAATGTCTAAAGTGAAAACCAATTTGGACTTGATCCAATGGCTTGGGCATGACATGTCAATTAAAGTTTTCTCCTATTTGGACAATTCTCGTGATCTTGTTCGTGCATCTGCTGTGTCTAGTTCTTGGAATGATTTTGGTAAGCTATTTGTCTTTTATTACTTGCAGTGCTAGGATTTTATCACGTGTATCTTTATTTGTTTAAATGCTTATTCTTTTGGAATGTTTTTATGTATGCTACATTAATGGCATGCTTCTGAAAGTGAATTTCTCTAATGCTAAATTGTCCTGTATATTTATCTCACTTGTTTCTGTAATGCAGTGAGTAGCTCAATATTCTCTGGCTTTATTTTGCTGTTCAAATAGTAATAATATGAAATCTAAATATTTTGCAGTTATTGAAAATGGCCTCTGTAAGCAACTTTGCTTGAAAAAGATTCCTGAAATATATGGTGTTGTTCGTACCATTGAGGTTGACAACTTGTTTAAAGTTGTTGGCAGCAAGCTGTGGTATTATACAGAAAAACGAGAGCGTCTTAATAGAAATCATAGAGTCTATGCGCTACTAGCTTTTGGTTTCGTTCCTATGAACAACTGCATCTCACAAGCCATATGTGCATCCAGCACGGATGATTGCGTAAGAGAAAGCCTTACAAGTACATTGGAGCCTAGGGATATCACTGAACATGGCCCATCATATTGGTCAAGTATAGGGCAAAGTGATCCTTCTGTTACCGAGACTTTGCTTTATCGGCTATATTCCAAGATATGTCTTGTCACAGAGATTCAGGTCCAACCATTCCAAGGTTAGCCCCGTAGATATGTTGATGTATTGTGTATATCAATTTGAACTGAAAAATAAGTTATGCCGAGGTTTCCTAACTTTTGCTTCTGCTGACGTATAATTTGTATTTCTTGTCAGATTATTTTAATGATGGCTTCCCTATATATTCAGCTAAAGCTATCCGATTTAGATTGGGCGGCGCAAGCGAGCCCATGGAAATAGATTCAAAGTTTGTTTTACGTGATAAAATGGCTTTTAGTAGACATGACATATGGGCATATACTTCACCTGTATTTCCAATGTCTCAGGTTAGTTGGGGTGGTGGTTGACTATCCATTCTAAACATGCAGTTTTTTTCTATTTTTGAATGAAATTTAACATGCAGTTTAATTGGATAATGGTAATTGGCTCAGATAGAGTATAAGTTAAAACAGTTAATTGATTGGGTGGTTAATAAGAGTATGGACTTAGCTTAAAATAATAAATAGTAGAAGGTAGATGAGTAAGGATGGCAATGGGTACTGCAAAATTTGTCCATGATGGATATGGAAATTACTGGTTTTGACACTCTCTTACCCATAAAATTTAATGTTTATGAGTACTCCCTTACCTACATTGACTCAGGAAATTTAAAAATTAAACTCAAAGACTAGACCTTAAAGTTTACTAGTTCCACACACGACAAGGTCGACAAACACATAGATTGGCTCTATGCCACCAAACTCCCGTCAGTTCTGTCCTATGGATGAATCATAACAAGAGAGGGTTCAGTAGGTCCAGCCGTAGCTAAATTGAATCATCTAAGCTTCTGCAGGGAATATTGTTTGGCTTATTTAAGTGTGATGTAGGAGGGTTTCCTTGGCGTATCGAAGAAGATATTGCGCGTCAGAAAGCATTTTAATATTTAAACTATATTATTTTAATATTTATGTAATTTCTATTTTATTTGTTTTATTTAATTATGTTTTGAATTAAAGGTCCATTAGGATTATTTTGTTTTATGTATTTAAAGACCTTTGGCGTGACCTTTGGTTATCTTTCATATAATAAAATTTGAAGTTTTTTTATTCCTGGTGGACTCCAGAACTTATCTGACAGGTTTTGCGCTTGCAACCCTGTTTTTCATTCTAGGTTAGCGCTTGCTATTCTCTAGGGCTTCCGACTGCGTCAGTTGGCATCAAAGCAGGTTTTCTCCTGTTCTTTTCGTAGTTTGACAACCATGGCGGATCCACTGGTGACCAAAGCAGATCTTAAGGGAATCACCACGGTTTTTATCGCGGCTCTAACTGCTTTGACTGAACAGATGACGAATTTAGCAAATCAGGTGAACACAACAACAACAGGAATCGTCGAAGAGAACATGTTAGGGTTCCACGGGGTGGAAACAATCATCATGCTATTAATGTTATTGCTGAAAATTCGAGTTTCGAAGAAGGCTGATATTCCATTATTCTATGAAACGATGGGAGTGGAGAAATTTCTAGATTGGAAGATCGATGTTGACAGATTCTTCGACGTTATGGGTGTTCCTGAGAACAAGCAAGTTAAGATGGTGGCGATCAGGCTGAAGAGTACTGCAGCTGTTTGGTGAGATAAACTTGTTGTTCAGAGGCAAATGCAAAGGAAGGGTCCTGTCAAAACTTGACGAAGAATGAAACAATTGATGCTAGAGCGGTTCTTACTAGAGGATTATGAACATATTCTTTATAACATGTACATCGAGTGTGTTCAGGGCAAGAGAACTGTGACTGAATACCCAGCTGAGTTTCTGCGGTTTTCTGAGCACAATGAATTGGGAGAATCAGAGAATCAGAAAGTGGCTCGATACATAAGTGACCTAAAGGGATCCTTGCAGGAGAAGATGGGTTTACAGACTGTATGGACCGTAGCTGAGGCATCCAGTTTAGCTTTGATTGCAGAATTGATGAAAAAATCTCCTCGAAATTTCTCGTCTTTTAGAAGTGTTGATATTTGTAAATATATATAGTGTTAAGAATATTTGTATGTAGAATAGTCCCACATTGATTATATCGTGTAATCAGAGTTGTCAATAGCGGGCGCTCTAGCCGCTATCGCGGCGCACCGTAGCGGTGCGGCACCCCCCCGCGCGCTATTTAGGGTGCGGTGGCGGAGATGAAAAAGCGGCCGCTTCAGCCGCGTTTCCGGGTAGCGGGTAGCGGGAAGTTCCCGGGCGGAGCGGCTCTGGTTCTCTTTTTTTTTTTTTAAACAATTTTCTGGGCCAAATTACTTAAATGCCTCTGTTTTAAAACAATTTTTGTTTTCTTTCTCCCTCATTCGCTGTGTTTTATCGTGTCCTAATTCCTCAACTCTCCTTCTACGATTCTGCCGCCATCTCCCTGCAACTCTCCTTCTTCGGTTCTTCCTCCATCTCCTTCTGCCATCTCAAGTGATTTCTTCTAATTCTTCAACTTATTCTACTTCTTTTCTTTCTACTGTTTCTTTCTACTTTCTACTTCTTCTATTTTGTTTTGTTGTACACACCGTTTCTTTCTATTTTGAAGAAGTTGAAGATGAAGAATTGGAGGAATATGAAGAAGATGAAGAATTGGAGGAATATTTTGATGATGCTACATGATTTCTATGTTTGCTTGAATTTTCATATGATAGTACTAAGTTTGAATTTGAATCTTTATGTTTTGAATCTTGATTAAGCATTGTTCTTTGTTTGACATTAGATTTTATAAATATTTTATGAGTGTTGTGAAATTAGTTTAGTATTACATGACATATATTTTATAGATTATTATATAATTATTAGTATACAAAAAGTTATCCCGCTATCCAGGATCCTGCTATTCCCACTTTTTCCATTCCCGGGGATCGGCCGCTCCGCTCCGTTATCCCAGATTAATAACTCTGCGTGTAATTAGTTATTGTTAAGAGTCCCACATCGGACAATATATGGCCTGAACATGTGTTTATAAGTGGGGGCAATTCTCACCCTACAAGCCGGTTTTGTAGGGTTGAATTAGGCCCAACCACATCTTAATATGGTATCAGAGTCTCGTTTAAGATCCAGTGGGCCATCCACCATTTATTTCCACGCTCCAGTTGTCTAGTCCTGGGCGTGAGGGGGTGTGTTAAGAGTCCCACATCGGACAATATATGGCCTGAACATGTGTTTATAAGTGGGGGCAATCCTCACTCTAGAAGCCGATTTTGTAGGATTGAATTAGGCCTAACCACATCTTAATAGTTATAATCTCTCTATATATAATAAAGTCTCCAAAGTGCTTTCAAAACACACAGTTTAACCTAAATGTCTCTTAGTCTTTTCTAATTCAATATGGTATCTAGAGCCTTCTAAGAGGCAATTCTTTGCCGTGCTTTACCCGGTTGACCCACTGTCTTCCGGTGAGAAATTTTCTTCTGCAAACCATGTCATCATTCCGGTTTGCCTCACCTTTTTTTAAATTTTTTTTTCAGCGACCTCTGCCGCCGCACTGCCCACGGGATTTTTTTTTCTTCCGGGGGCTACTGTTCACCGCAGCTGTCACCGTTCACCGCCGCTGCACTGTTCATCGTCGCCGTGACTGTTCACGAATTTTTTTTTAACCGAAAAATCGCCTTCCTCCTCCGGTTCCAGATCCGCCCTCGGTTTCCGTTTTCGACTCACAGAAAATCGTACTCTTGTTCAAACAACCCCAATTGTTGTGTTTTAAGCCATGAGAGATGCTGATTCTGTCTCGTTTACTAAAGTTCCGCTTATCCCATGTGAAAAACTAACCGGATCAGTCAACTATAACATATGGGCTCGTGCTATCGAGATGTAGTTTCACGATCAAGGATATGAAGAGCATCTAACCACCCAATTGAGTGATGTTGCAGCCGTCAAACTCGCTAAATGGAAGAAAACTGATGTCTCTTTGTGTACTGTGTTGTGGTTTTTCATAGCACCTAACCTCCAAGCGCAATACTAAACATTCTCCACTTGTTATGAGGTGTGGCAAAAGGCCAAGAAAGTCTTTTCCAATGACGTTCATTCTCTATACAGTGTCATCCACAAACTCAACACACTGAAGTTGGGAAATATGGATGTGCAAGCTTATTTGAGTAAGCTTGATGCCTTGAAAGCAAGTTACGCAACCCTCATGCCTTACGCAAAAGATGCAATAGCTCATGCCGAACAACAGAGTAAATATTTCATGGTCATGGCACTTAAAGGACTACCATCAGAACTCAAATCCGTTCGTAACCAGATTTTATCAGGTACTATTGTTCCTAACTATGATACAGTTAGTGAACAATTGTTGCGCTTGGCTACACCTCATGCGTTTCGCCCAGTTTCTCCTCCATCTATTGCTATTTCAACACCAGGTGACACCGCTGCTCTTGCATCTCTTGGCAACAATCAAAATCGCCTTCGAGGAGGGTCATCTAACTCCAAACCTCGTCCTAAGTGTGACCATTGTAACCGACTTGGACATACTATCGATCGTTGCTGGAAGTTGCATGGCAAACCTCCACGGCAAGTAAATGCAGCTCAAATTGATAACCCAGACACTATGCATATTTCAACTTCTCTTCAGAACCCTACGCCAAGCTACGAGGATTTTCTCAGGTGGTGTCAGACTAACCAGACCTCTGGTTCCACGACTTCGATTGCACACACTGGTAATTCATCTGTTTGCGTCTCTCAATCATCTCCTCTTGGTCCTTGGGTCCTCGACTCTGGTGCGTCTGATCATGTTACCGGTAATAAAAATCTTTTCTCTTCCCTTTCTACCTCTGGTTTCTTACCGAGTATAACTGCCGCAAATGGTTCTCAAACCCGATCCTAAGGGATCAGTACTGTTCAAATTCTACCATCTCTCTTTGTTACTTCTGTTCTATATGTACCTAGTTGCCCATTTAATCTACTGTCAGTCAGTTGTTTAACTCGTTCTCTTAATTGTTCTATCACTTTTACTAACAGTGATGTTATTCTGCAAGATCGAAGTTCGGGACAGACGATTGACGTCGGATGTGAGTCTCAAGGCCTCTACTACTTCTCTACGTCATCTACCACATACTCCACCACAGATTCTCCACTCATTATACATGCGCATTTAGACCATCCAAGTCTTCCCAAGCTACAAAAGTTGGTGTCCAGTTTATCTAAATTATCCACTTTACAGTGTGAGTCTTGTCAATTAGGGAAACATACTCGTAGTCACTTTCCTGATCAAGTCAATAAACGGGCTGCGTCCCCTTTTGCTTTAGTTCACTCCGATGTTTGGGGTCCATCGCGTACCGTGTCTACTTTTAAGTCTAGGTATTTTGTAACATTTATTGATGATTTTTCACGTTGCACGTGTCTATTTTTAATGTAAAACAAATCTGAATTGTTTTCTATTTTTGAACTATTTTATCGAGAAATAAGAACCCAATTTAGTTTGTCCATTCATACCTTAAGAAGTGACAATGCACGTGAATATTTATCCCAACAATTTTAAATTTTTATGTCATCCAATGGTATTCTGCACCAAACATCTTGTCCTCATACACCTCAACAAAACGGGGTAGCCGCACGCAAAAACCGGTTTCTCGTAGAAACCACTCGGACTCTACTTCTCCATGGTAATGTACCTCTCAGATTGGGGGGGATGCTGTGCTCGCGATGTGTTATCTCATAAATCGCATGCCCTCATCTGTCCTTAATAATAAAATCCCTCATTCAACCCTGTTTCCAAACTCTGCTCTTCACCCAATTCCTCCTTGAGTCTTCGGGTCTACATGTTTTGTGTATAATCTCTCCCCTGGTCTTGATAAACTATCAGCTCGATCACTAAAGTGTGTCTTTCTTGGTTATCATCGATCCCAAAAGGGTTATCGTTGCTACTCACACACTCTGCAACAATACCTGATATCAGCCGATGTTACCTTCTTCGAGTTTGTGCTATATTTTGTGTCCACCCAAGTCACTCCGGAACCCCTTCAGGAAAGTACTCCCACACCTCTTCTGGAAGTCCCATTTTCCATTATCTCCCATCATTCTAGGGAACCTGTCCCACGAGAAACCCCTACGGTTGACCCCCCCCACTTCTCGCCCACTTCAAACATATCAGCGTCGTAAACCAACGTCTGTCATACCTGTCTCTGAGGTTGTACATGTCCCTGAGGTCGTTGTAGACTCTCCTCCGACGCTATAGCCATCACCGAATTCGATTTTGCAACCTGAGTCTAATCTTTCGATTGCCCTTCACAAAGGTATACGTCAAACACAAAATCCTTCTCCACATTATATTGATTTATGTTATCATCGTCTTTCTCTTTTGCAGTATACTTGTTTATCCTCTTTGTCTTCTGTTTCTATTCCTAAATCTCCAGGTGAAGCATTATCTCACCCCGAGTGGAGGCAAACGATGATTGGTGAAATGCTTGCTCTTCAAAGCAGTCGTACCTGGGAGCTAGTTCCTCTACCCACTGGAAAATTTTTAGTAGGTTGTCGTTGGCTTTATACAGTGAAGGTTGGTCCAAATGGTAAGATTCATCGTTTTAAAGCTCGCTTGGTAGCCAAGGGATACACTCAGATTTTTGGGTTGGATTATAGTGATACCTTCTCGCCTGTAGCCAAGATGACATCTGCCAGACTTCTTCTAGCAATTGCAGCCATCCGACATTGGCCTCTTCATCAACTTGACATCAAAAATGCATTTTTACATGGTGATCTTGAAGAGGAAGTATATATGGAGCAACCACTTGGGTTTGTTGCTCACGGGGAGTCATCAAATATGGTTTGTAGGCTACACATGTCTCTTTATGGTCTTAAGCAATCTCTGAGAGCTTGGTTTGGTAGATTCAGCAATGTAGTACAACAATTTGGTATGGTCCGTAGTGAATCTGACCATTCTGTCTTTTATCGTCACTTAGTCCAAGGGTGTATTTATCTTATTGTGTATGTAGATGATATTGTCATAACTGGTAGTGATGAGTCGGGAATACTCCAGTTGAAACAACATCTTTCGAATCAATTTTAGACAAAGGATCTTGGTAAACTCCGGTATTTCTTGGGTATTGAGGTAGCCCAATCTAAAGATGGTTTGGTGATTTCTCAACGAAAATATGCTATGGATATTTTGAAAGAAACAGGTTTGTTGAACGCTAAACCAGTTGATACTCCTATGGATCCAAGACTACTACCCAATCAGGGGGAGCCTCTATCAGACTCGGGAAGGTATAGGAGATTGGTTGGAAAGTTGAATTATCTCAAAGTCACTTGTCCAGACATTTCTTTTGCAGTCAGTGTAGTAAGTCAGTTCTTAAATTCCCTTTGTCAGGAAGACATGAATGCTGTTATCCGGATTCTAAGATACATCAAATGTGCTCCAGGAAAAAGTTTAGTTCATGACGATAAAGGACATACTCAGATAGTTGGATACTCTGATGCTGATTGGGCAGGGTCATCAATTGATAAACGATCCACCTCTGGATATTGTGTACTTGTTGGAGGAAACCTTATATCCTGAAAAAGTAAGAAACAAAATGTAGTTGCAAGATCAAGCGCCGAGACAGAATATAGGGCCATGACAATGGCAACATGTGAACTCATTTGGTTAAAACAGTTGCTCAGAGAACTTAAAATTGAAGAAGCAAGACCAATGACACTTGTATGTGATAATCAAACTGCATGACACATTGTTTCAAATCCAGTCTTCCATGAGAGGACCAAACATATTGAGATAGACTGTCACTTTGTCAGAGAGAAGATTGAATCTGGCGACATCGTCACAAGCTTTGTCAACTCTAATGATCAATTGGCAGATGTGTTTACAAAATCTCTGCGAAGCCCCATAACTAATTATATATGTGGCAAGCTTGGTGCATTTGACTTATATGCTCTTGCTTGAGGGGGAGCGTTGATATTTGTAAATATATATACTGTTAAGAATATTTGTATGTAGAATAGTCCCACATCGATTATATCGTGTAATTAGTTGTAATCTCTCTATATAAAATAGTCTCCGTAGTGCTTTCAAAACACACAGTTTAACTTAAATGTCTCTTAGTCTCTCCTAATTCAATAAGAAGGTACTTACCCCAGAATAACTCTGAATCAGCAGGTGACAAAGAAAAAAGTGCAACTCCCTGGGATTCCAACCTTGGGAATAAGGGGATTAGCAGCTCTAGCGGTGTACAACAGGGTAAAACACCAATCTAGAGGCAGAATAATCCATATGTTAGACCCATTATAGATATATGTTATCGTTGTAACGGAAGAGGCCACAAATCGAATGTTTGTCCAACAAGGAGAGTCACTGTTGTTGTGGAAGAAAGGGAGGAAGATGAGGAAAGAGAAGATTCTGCAGTTGAGAATGATGAATATACCAATGTTGAGTTTGTAGAGGAATAATATGATGAGAGGGTAAATTGTGTTGCAGAGAATGTTACTAGCATCCAAAGACGAAGGACAACACAAGAATTTGTTTAAAACGCATTGTTCTATCAAGAACAAGGTGTGTAATTTGATTGTGGATAGTGGCAGCATGGAGAATCCGCTCTCACAGAAATTGGTAGATCATTTGAAGTTGTCCACAGAACCTCATAAGAAGTCATACACCCTCAATTGGGTAAGCAAGGGATCCCGAGTTCGAGTAACACTATCATACAGAGTTCCTATCTCCATCGGAAAGCATTACAGAGAAGAGGTGCTTTGTGATGTTCTTGATATGGGTGTTTGTCATGTTTTACTTGGCAGACCTTGGCAATTTGATACTGATATCACTTATCGAGGAAGGGATAACATGATAATGTTTACATGGAGTACACATAAAATTGCTATGACTCCTGTTTTACACTTTGACAAGAACTCAGGAGGAAAGAAGTCTAGTTTCTTGGTGATGACACAGAGTAGAAAGGAGATTAATGAGACTATTAAAGAAACTAAATTTTTATGTCCAGTATTGACTAAAGAGATGATGAATGATGTAAAGGAGAAAACAACAATTCTTGTAGAACTGCTTGGGGTCCTAAAGGATTTCAAGGAGTCGACCGCAAATGAGTTACCAAACGATTTGTCTCCTGTGAGATAAACACATGGAAATTAAAGTTTTCAATGTGGGAGAAGATGTGATGGCGTTTCTGCATAAAGAGAGATTTCCAGTTGGTACTTACAGCAAATTGCAATCAGATGAAGCTCTTTATAAAGAAGAGAACTCGGAGTCGAGTTCTTCAGAAGCGAAGGAGTCTGATGTAGGAGGGCTTCCTTGGCGTATCGAAGAAGATATCGCGCGTCAGAAAACATTTTAATATTTAAACTATATTATTTTAATATTTAAGCAATTTTTATTTTATTTGTTTTATTTAATTATGTTTTGATTAAAAGCCCATAAGACCCATTAGGGTTATTTTGTTTTATGTATTTAAAGACCTTTGGCGTGATCATAAGGGTTATCTTTCATATAATAAAATTTGAATTTTTCTTTATTTCTGATGGACTCCAGAGTTTATCTGACAGGTTTTGCGCTTGGAATTCTGTTTTTCATTCTAAGTTAGCGCTTACTATTCTCTAGGGCTTCCGACTGCGTCAAAGTGGTACCCTACAATTCTAAAAACCGGAAGGGTCCAAGAGGGGAAGTAAATCAATCCTGCACTCTGCCATGCCTAGTGGCAGTAGTAGTGTGAACCAAAAAAGTGCAAACAAGTGAATTAGATTCTTTACAAACATTTGCCAACCATTTTCTCCATTGCATAGATGCGTAGAAAAAATATTTATAGTAACAATGTTGACAAAAGACAAACAAAGGATAAAGAAGTGGAGATTGTCAAGATGGAATTCTAAGTGGAAGAAGCACTTTATGAAGGTTAAGGCAACAATCAGATCTTGGTTCCTAAATTTCAACTTTGAAGGGGTATTGGTAGGGCAGAGTAGTTGGTTGGAATAGTAAAATATTTTGGTGGTTAAATCTTTTATTAAAAGGTACTTAGCTCATTTAGTAGCACAAGGGTTGAAGAGATCATTCATGTTCGTTTGTTTTTGGATAAAGGGGCAAAAAGGAAAAACACTTTGTTTTGAATTCTGTCTTTTTTGGTTGCTATTTGATAAGCACATTTTCTCCTTTTCTCTTTAGATTTTCTAAGTTCGTTCTCATGTGGATATCTAATGATATCTTGGTAATTACAAAATATACCAAGTTATTTTTGAGGTGGTGTGGTTTCTCATCTCTCTGTACCTTCTTAAAATAACAAGCATGGTTATGAAATTTTACCCTTTTGAACTGCATTTTTTATCATACAATGTTTATGAAATTTGAAATGCATTGGTGGCATATTGTACAGGAAAACAAGTTACAGCATTTCAAGCTACCTGAACCTGTTTTCTGCATTGGAGGTTTTCTGATGGTGGAGCTGTTGGGAAGTGCTCAAAAAAATGAAAATGATAATTTATTCTACATATGGTATGTTTCTCAAATCTCATCTCTTCCTCTCACATATTGTCGTTTGGGTCAAATATTGATTGAAGAAGAGCATTATTGCCAATTTAAACGGAATTGATAAGTTGGTCATTGATGGATTTCACAAATCCAGATTGATGAAATGTGTATATGTTATTCAATAGAAATGATGAGCATAGGATCACATGTCCAGAGTTAGAGATTCCTAACCAGAGACACATCTCTCCTAACCAACTCAATAGCAATAGTCCTGACTACCCTCTCTCCTAACACACAATTGAATGACATGGAATCAACGTACACCTAACTAACTAACATATCCTGTCACACTCACACGCATACGGATTTAGGTTCTTTGTTCATCACTTTAGTGTCTATCAATCACACTCACAGTATGATATCACTCTTTAAATAAATAAAAAACAGTCGTATTTGCTTATATGTTTTTCTGCTATGATAAATTGGCTTACTGTGGTGCAGCATCTCCCATATTAAAGTTGTGGGACGAATAATTTCTCCAGAATTTATTGTGAGGAGAGGACGATTCGACGACATGGAAGCTGCAGCTTCAAATGTTTCCCTCACGAGCATACAAGGTGGTGTGGGTATGTGAGCAGCTCAAAAGTGGATGATTAATTAGAGTGCAAGGAATATATGGATGAACTAAACTGTTTTTACAATGACACTTCAAAGGATTATTATTTTTAGCACATTATGTTTAACTGAGATTATTGATTTGGATTTATTACAGCATCGATTACTTTTTGAATTTATATAAATAAAATTTCATACTTGATGATAGATACCAAGTTGTTCTATTTTGCCCTTGTAAGTGTTTTATGCTCATATCAGTTGTTTCAAGATGAAAATATGAAGGTTACTCATCAAAATGTTTGTGTCGGTGCCTTTGCAAATTTATTTACTAGACTATAACCTATGGATTTAGCATTCACCTTTGAGGCATGTGCTAAATTAGGGATAGACACATGCAGGTTTGGGTTGGCTCTGGCTCAATATATCAAACTGACATAATAGTTTAATCGATTAAAACGGATTAGTTTGTCCTATTAATTGATCTTTAATTTTGTTATAAAAAAATCTAGCTGCATTATAATTTTTTAAAGAGAATTTTTTATGGCATCTTATATAGGGGAAAAATATTCTATGTAAAATAAAAAATACTTCTCAATGCATTTCTAAAATTTTTTTGTTTTGTTTTAAAAATAAAAAATGAATCCGAAAATGTAACTACGGTTTTGAATTAGATATGCATTTCCGGTTCCTGCACAGTCAATTCAGAATATGTTTTTAATACATATTTTGCTGCATAAATGCATAGCAAAATACATAGTGAAATAGGATGTCGATTAAATACGAAATAATCACAGAATACGTACAAAAGTTCATAAATATTATATTCTAAAATACGATACGTAAAATATTTGTCAAAGTGTTATCCAAATAATCCAATATATGAAAAACATAATAGTACTATAAACAAAATTGAACTAAAACTATTAGACTACTGAATATGGCGGATAATGAGTCGGTCTGTGATATTCCCCACATTCTTCTGCTGTCGTATGTAACATAGAGCCTCTCAAGCTTCTGCCATGATGGCATCTAGAATACCTCTAACATCAGAGCCATCAGGAAACAATCCCTTATCAATACCCGCATGCGCGATCTGCATGATACGACGACACCTAGACAACACATCAGTGGCATGATCGGCATGTGCCTGCTCCTCATCTAGAATCTCCGTATGTCCTGGTCTAGGTGGGTTATCTGGAGCCTCCTGTACTAGATATAGATGTGCAACCAGAAGAACCATAAGATATATCCATCCTCATAACTTCAATCGTTTGTTGCTATAGTACTCTGGACCTTATTCGACACGAAATGGTTAAGATAATAATCAAATATGTCATCCATATCCCTCCGTTTCACCATGGGAGGGGCACACTCAGAGGGGTGTATGGGAATGTGTTGCATGTATCTGAACTGCCGCATCACACGCTCAAGCAAATAAGCAACTGTCTTGCACGACCCACATGCCAACCACCCAGTGAACAACACAATGTCATCAAAGGGAATCGTCTCATGGTAAGCCTCTGTTGTACCCCAAAATTTACCCTCTCATTTACCAAGCATTTTCTCACAAAGATCTCCTTTGGTTCAAGACTGTACAAGGGTTGATCAGCTCAAGACACCTCCTTAAGCACTGATAACTGAAATTAGGGTTTGAGATTGCACAAGGATAATTGAACTTTTAATGCCTCATAGGAATTTCATAGATCATTATGAACCCCCAAGATTACACATGTCAAGTTTCAAGTCTTGGATCACATTTTTGCTCAGTCAATTGAGTAGTTGACCTAAAAGTCAGTTATATTGGAGAAAAAGTCAACTGTGACCAATTTATAGTCAAACTTCATAATTTTTGATCTATATCAACATTATAAACTCATATGTATCATTTGATCAAGTTTGGACCACAATTCCTCAAGAAATTTGATCAAGTCATCAAAAGGGCAAAATGGTTAAAATTAGGGTTTTGACTGAGAAAGGGCAATTATTGATTTTTGACCTAGCAAATGGTTAATTGGTTTAAGGCATGATCTCAAGAGTTAAATTGCATCATTTTGACCTAATGACATGACTCAAAATATTGCTCAAGGTCATTTGATTGATAGTTGACTTTCAGTCAACTGATCAAAAGTCAATTGTATACTGAAAAGTCAAATTTTGACTTTTTGGTCAAAATCAAGTGTCAAAGATCACAATTCATAAAAACATGTCAAAATATGAAACTTGTTCATCAATAAATCAAAAAGTCAAGATTTCATTTTGAAAAGTCAAAGTTTCCAAACTTAGAAATTTTTCTAAGTGTTGAAAACTTCATATTTTTTCACAACTTTGAGCCAATTTTTCACCATGATGCAAGATGATTCAAAAGAAACTTTAAACATGAAAGTTGTAGATCTCTATTAGATCTAAAAAATTTATTTACACAACTTCACCTAGAAATGCTTGGATCTCAAGTTATTAATCCATGAAGTCATGGTCATGAAACTAAAACACTTAGTGAAATTTTGAGCATTTTAGGTCAGGATTTTGGCCTAACTTCTGACCCAAGTTTCACATAGTTCAATTTGGATTTTGCAAAAGTGATTCAAAGAGGGGTTGTAGAGAACATTACAAGATTTCCAAAATATCCAAGAACTTCTTGAGATCATTTGTGATCAAGGAGAATCGAAGGCCAGAAGTTAGGGTTTCAAGTTATTTTGCAATGCAAAATTTGTGATGCAACATGAACCAAATTCATAGCCATGCTGCACAATCTTACTTTGCAGGCCTCTAAACCTCAAGATCTCTCTCTAATAAGAAGATTACACTTGCTTTTGAACCATTATCCATTTGATTCAAGCTTTATCCAAGATAATTTTCCATTAATGGCACAAAGGCACCATTGCCATTTACATAAAGCAAGCTTTATGCAAAGTCAAATTGCATTGAGCTTTGCACTTGTTCCTTCTGCACAAACTTCCTCTACAAAGTCAGATAAGCATGTTTAAAGTTGGTAACCACTCTAGATAGCTTTGTACTATGCATTTAAACCATGTTTGTCAATCTTACTTCAAAAATAAGCCAAGAAGCCAAAACATGTGATCTTGTACTTCTGACCACCTCAAGTATCCAAACCTTTTCCATACATATACACGTTGTTTGCAAGAAAAGGGACGCATACACAAGCCCTAAAATATACAAGAACTCAGAACTGAATCAAAAATCATAGTTGTTGCACATTTTGACCAAAAACTTGAAACTCACATCTCCCTCGTGTGTTTTCAAGCCTTTTAGTTCCTAAAGCTTCCTTACATCAAATACAACTCATCCCTGTCCCTGTTACACGACTGTAACTCCATTTCCATCATCCTCCATAGCCAAAAATAGAGCACTGCACATTGACTTCTCCAAGCCATTTCAGCCACTCTCAACTCAAGCTAACCATTGCATTAGCTTCCTGGGAACTTGACGAAGCTAACCTGATCATTGCAGCACCTTGAATCAAGCTCATTTGCATTTCACGATTTCCAGTTTTTAGGTATTTTTCTTGAACTTCTATCTCATTACTTAGGCATTGTTAGGCTTGCATTTGTGAAGATAAAATGTAGACATCATTGCCCTGAAGATGTACATGTCCATAGATTTTATTTATATTGATTGAGCTAGGAGAATTTTAGGATTGAACCTTTGAAAATAATTAGGTCAGAATTTGGTACTTTCAAAAATTCTCATTCATCTTTGATTTATAGCTTACGATATTTCATTTTTATTGAGAAATGGTGAAGTTACAGATGATCTGGATGGAGGTTGAAGATGAAGTGTATTCATGACTCATTTTGTATTATATATTTATCATCTCAGTTAAGTTAACAGATGTATAGCCACCCAGTAGTAAGGCAGCGCGCTGGTAACCAAGAGGGCGTGGATTCAACACCTAGCGCGCTGCCTTTTGTCATTTTTCATATTTTTTCCACATTTTTGTCTCTTTACAGCGCTTGGGCCCAACTTTGGGCTTTTCTCCAGTTTTGCTGCACCACACCCCCTATTTGCTTGCTACCACACATGTCCAATCTTTTTTTATTTTATGATTTTTTAAACAAAAAAACATCATTTTGGGCCAGATTCAAAAAACTGTTTTTTCTAACAAATCTCCCAAATTCAATTTTAACCTCCCCGACTTTATTATTTTTATTTCATCTTTTATTATTATTATTAATATTATTATTATTATTATTATTATTATTATTATTATTATTATTATTATTATTATTATTATTATTATTATTATTATTATTATTATTATTATTATTATTATTATTATTATTGTTTTTATTAATAAAAAATCCAAAAATATTTATATTTTATTATTTATGTTTATTTAGTTTATTTTTCTTCATAAAAACTAAAAGAACAAAAAAAATCATTTCCATTTAATAAATTAATTTCTTTTCAATAAATATTTAGACTAGGGTTTAACTTAATTAATTAATTTAGAGCTTAGGTTTATTTTAATTAATTAATTTTCATTTGTATTTTCATTAAGATAAAACCTTTCATAGAAAAACCCTAAAAATAATTTTTTAACTTAACTTATTTTCTTATTTAGTTTAAATTTAATTTTGTTTAATTTTTTAGTTAATCTTCTTTAATTAGGTCAAAAAAACCCTTTTCTTAAAAACCAAACAAAAATCACATTTCTTTTTACATTTACATTCTTGCATTTTGTTTATTCATTTTTGAACAATATTCAATATGGTTGTAATAATTATTTAGATTTAATTTCTTGCAATTTCCCATTTGTAATTTGTACACCCCCTCCCCTAAATGATATAATAGCTTAGTATTTTTATTTTTCGCAATTTAATGCTTTATATACAAATACTAGTAATTAGGGTTTGTATGGAAAGATTAAAATCATTGCTTAGAAAACCCTAATCAAGACAAAATAATGCATGAAAGTCAATACACTTGCACACATACACCCTTAGGGTAAATCCACTTTGTTGCCTTACAAAAATGACTATATTATGCATGTGAGGTATCTTAGCAAAAATAATCAAAATACGAGATCATAGTCCCTCGATGACGCTATCAAAGTTACCTTTCAAAATGATCTTAGTCCCTAAAGAAAATAATAAGATATCTTACAACGTTACTAATCATGGCTATACGGTGACCCTTGCCCGTCCCTTTTACATCCAAAGATAGGGTTTCTTACCAAATCAATGGTAAGATAACAATGTCAAAGGAAAGAGGAAATAAACATGAAAGACTTTTGAGTAGGTAGATTGTTCCTAGTTGCTTGCTCAATTTCAAAACCAAAACACCCTTGCTATTTTCAAAACAAACACCAACACTTTCAAAAACATCTTTCAAACTTGAAAACATTTTCAAAAGATCAACACTTTGTATACATTCTTACGAACGAGAATCATTACAAAGTTTGCCTAAAACGATGGCGCCTTTTCAAAATACTTTTAAAAACCACACAAAACACATTTTCAAACAAAAGCAAGTGATCTAGCAAGTAACTAAGATCCCACGAAAAACTATGGATGAAAAGGGTGCTAATACCTTCCCTTTTCATCATCTACCCCCCAAACTCAAGAAAAAATCTCAAAGGTCTTTCCTGTTCTTTTCAGCCTTTCCTTTTGGATAAAAGAAAAGTCGATGGTGACTCTTGCTAAATCGCAACATTTTTGATAAAATGCAAAATGACCAAGTCAGTTCTTCCACTGCATTACAGAACTGGCGACTCTGCTGGGGAGAATTTTAAAGAGGGGTTACCTTAGGGTTAAATCACATTTACTTGCTTTCATTGTTTGACTTGTATGATTTACATTTTGGTTCTTTGTTTGGGTTTGAATCCTCTACCCGGATTTGGGATACCTTATAGGTAAGTAGCAATATATTGTGGAAACTGTGCGGGGTATACCGACATGGTCTAAGCAATATCTACGTTAGTGTGACATATTTGTGGGTATCGATAGCCCTTGAGTAGTCAAGGAGAATACGGGGCCGCTGAGTGATGTCATGAAGCACTAACTAACTTCTAGAACCTTTACTTGACCAACTTGGCCATTAGGACGTAGTGAGATGACTGGCTTTGGTACAGTCTGAATTTGGTAGATACTCGATACTACACTTATTGAGGTTTGGTTTTTTGGGATATTTCGGTCGCCATTAAAGAGGATTGTGCTAAAACAATGCCTGAGGAAACAAACCAGTGATATTGAGCTCCCTTAGAACCTGGTTACTATTGCTAGGACAGGTTTGAGCCAACTAAACTTCAAGAGGGTACTTACCTATGAGACTCCATGCAAGCCTAAACCTAAGGACTTGTTTATTTTGTTTGTATATATCTACTTGTACATAACATCATAAACATCATAACATCATACTCATACTCACTAACCATTTCAAGGTTTTTCAGATTTATCTTTGTTCTGTTTTGTAGGACATGGATTCTATTCACAGGAAAACCATTCAAGTCAATCTTGTAAGGATCCCTCCTAAACTTAAAGAGATAGCATCAAGGGTTCCCAAAAAATCTCCATTTACAGAAAGACATGGTTGCCTCCTAAACTTGGTTACCTCTAACACTGATGAGGACATGATGAAGGTGCTCTTCTAGTTCTTTGATCCTCTACACCATTGCTTCACATTTCCCGATTATCAACTTGTGACAACTTTGGAAGAATTCTCCCAACTCTTGAGGATTCCCATTCTCAATCAACTACCCTTCAACGGTACGGAAAAAGATCCAAAACTAGAAGAGATTGCTCAAGCCCTACACTTGCAACCATCTGATGTCACAACTAATTGGGAAACAAGGAGTGGTGTCAAAGGTTTCTTAGCCAAGTTCTTGTTTAAGAAAGCTTAAAACCGTTGGAACTCCTTGTACTTGCAAGCTTTTGAGGAAATTGTGGCTCTCCTCATTTATGGGATGGTTTTGTTTCCAAATCCTAACTAACTCATAGATGTAAACGCCGTCAAAATCTTTATGCCTCGTAACCCAATGCCTACTTTGTTAGGAGACACCCTACATTATTTTCACACTCGCACTATGAGGAAAAGAGATATTCTTATGTGTTGTACTCCTCTCTTGGCAAGATGGTTTATTTCGCATCTTCCCCAATCCGTATTGAAGAACGAGCAAGGTTCAAGGTGGTCACATAGGTTGATGACGCTCAAACATTCAGACATTCATTGGTGTTCCCGATCTATAGAGAATGTTACTATCATCGACCGTTGTGGAGAATTCTCTAATGTCCCCTTACTTGAAATTAGAGGAGGCATCACCTACAACCCATGCTTAGCCTTAAGACAGTTTGGTTACGCCCAGAGGGATGGTCCACATGAGATGCTTATTCAAGGGTTCGTATTTGACTACGAGAATGACGATCAAGGTTACCGCCAGAGATTTATCTGAGCTTGGAGGATGTTGAACAAGGTAGATAGCAAGACATTGGGGCATAAGAATTCCATCCCTCTTGAGCCTTACCTCAAATGGGTACGAGCTCGTGCTCAAAGTCTTATGATTCCTTACCCCTTCATTCTCCCAGTTATCATAGAGCCTCTTGTGGAAGGAGATGTCCCTTACACTATCCTGCATCCTGACATGCCCACCTCTCTCAAAGACTTGCAAAGGGATTGGATATAGCTTAAAGGGGAGCGAGACACTTTCGAGGCCCAATTCTACGCCAACAAGAAGAAGGTCCTGGAACTCACCAAGCAGCTTCATGAGGAGTGGAGTCTGAACGCCTACATCGCACCAAAGAGGATGCATTCAACTTTTTTATCTTAGAGTTTTTGTATTTCTTTGTAAGCCCAAAGAGGCATGATGTACTCCTTTGATTTATTAATATAACGTGTGTTCCTTTTTGGTCTAAAGCAAATTTAAGTCTCTAATTTCCTTGAAATCATTGCATATGCATCTTCATTCATCATAACATAAGTAGGTTTCTTACCAAATATCTCCTCATCTTTCTACTATTTATTTCAGTAAGATGGACATGGAACAGATAGTAAAAGACCTCCAGGCACATAATGCTCAGTTTCAATAGATGTTCTTGACTCTAGCCAAAGGACAAGAGGATTTGAAAACTTTGCTCATTGAAGAAAAGAAGAAGAAAGCAAAGAAAGCAAAGAAAGCAAACAATGTTCTGAATCTAGGAAGAAGGTTCCCAGGGCCAGCCAGACCGACCCTAGACTTTACAACATCATCTGGTGAAAAGGATAATCAAGAAGGGAAAATCAAGTAAGTGATTGCCCATTCAGAATCTGAAGAGGAAGAAGAAGATGATTACTCTGAAGAGTAGTATCCTCCGGCCGACGACAAATACAAACATCTGGAAGAGCGGCTAAGTGCAATGGAGATTCATAAAGTGCACGGGATGGACTTTGAAGAGTTGGGTTTGGTGTCTGGGATTGTTATTCCACCAAAGTTTAAGGCACCAGTGTTTACTAAGTACGACGGGGTTTCGTGTCCCAAGATGCATCTCCGATCTTATGTGAGGAAGATACAACCTCACACTGCTGACAGAGATTTGTGGGTCCACTTCTTTCAAGATAGTCTATCCGGGACTCAGATAGATTGGTTCTATCAACTAGAGAGGGCCAATATCCATAATTGGGAAGACCTTGCCGCTGCTTTTTATAAACAGTATTAGTATAACGCAGACCTTTCTCCCACCCATACTCAACTCCAGAGTATGGCTATGAGTTCAAGCGAAGGTTTCAAATACTACGCTCAGAAATGGAGAGACTTAGCAGGAAGAGTCCAGCCTCCCCTGTCTGACAGAGAACTAGTAGACATGTTTCTAGGTACCCTGTCCCGTCCTTTCTTTAATCATCTAATTGGAAGCTCCTCAGTAGGCTTCACTGAATTAATCTTGACCGGGGAAAGAGTAGAAGTTGTGATTAAGAGTGGGAAGATCCAAAAAGACGCATCCTCCAGTGCCGTGAGAAAACCATTTATTAGGAAGAAAGAAGTTGGTGCTGTATACCCTCAAAGGAATCAGGATAAAACTGAACGCCATCCAACGGTAGGGGCCATTATGATCCCTAAGCCTGCACCTACTCAACAAAGAAACAATCAACCTAGAACAGAAAGACCGGTAAGACAATTTACCCGGATAAATATGATGTTGTCTCAAGTCCTGCCACATTTATTGAGATCTAATCTGGTAACTTTGAAGGAAGCCCAAAAGAATCCCAACACCTCCTCTCCTCATTAGCACCCTAATGCTCGCTGTGCTTACCATTCAGAAAGTCCAGGCCACGATACCAACAACTGTTGGGCTTTGAAAAACAAGGTGCAAGACCTTCTCGAAGTAAAAGAAATTGAATTTGATTCTCCCGAGATCCCAAATGTTATCACCGTTCCTATGCCCAAGCATGGCCGTGATGTTAACGCTGTTAAAGATGATATGTTTGTTACTGCTGTTGATGAACTTGTTACTCCTCTCCTGACTGTCAAGAGGAATATGTTGAAGGCCGGTTTATTTCTGGGCTGTGACGAAGGCTGCCACCTCTGTTTATCCATACCAACTAGTTGTCATTTATTGAAAGCAGGTTTCCAACGCCTAATGGATGACAAAGAGATTTTGTTTGAAAAGACTCCCGTTCCAAATATTTCTTACGAAGATGTTTCAATAGTAACCATTTTTTCCAATCCTTCTAGGGTCTCCACCAAAAGACTCGTTAGGATTAAATTTGTTCCTAAAGTGGCTCCATTGATAATTACTATGCCACGGCCGATCCCGTACTCCTCAGATAAAACTGTCCCATGGAACTATGGGGGCAACGTCTACTATCACGGTGTCAAGCAGGACTGGCTGGCTGATGAAGACTCAATTCTTGAGAAGGCTGACCCCGACATCGACAACATTGCGGGAACCATCAAGATAACCCGAAGTGGAAGATTATTCTCTCCCGAGATTGCTCCTCCGAAAACTGTTACTGATCCTGTGATCATCTCTGCTTTTGTTCCTATTGACACTACTACTACAATCCCTATGGTTACCCCTACTGACACCCCTACCACCGAGTCAATCGAGACTCGGGGCAAAGGAATTCTGGTTGAGCCTGTCCAGATGAAGGCGCAATCAATATCTATCCCAGAGGCCTCCCAAAAGGAGATGGAAGAAATTCTGAAAATTATAAAGAGAAGCGACTACAATGTAGTCAAACAGCTAGGGCAGACTCCGTCAAAGATTTCTATGCTGGCTTTGCTGTTGTGCTCCGAGGCTCATGCGAAGGCCTTGGTGAAAATTCTTAAAAATTCCCATGTGCCACAAGAAACCCATTATGATCAATTCCAAGACTATGTGGCCAGTTTGACAGTTGACAACGGTTTAGGCTTTTCTGATGCTGACCTGACACCTAGAGGGAGGAAACATAATGAGGCGTTGCATGTCTCTGTCGAATGCAGGGGCACAACTTTGGCCCATGTCCTGGTTGATACTAGTTCGTCTTTAAATGTGCTGCCTAAGAAGGCTTTGGAAAGACTCGACTGTGAAGGTCTGACCTTAAAACCCAGCAACATAGTGGTAAGGGCCTTCGACGGTTCAAAGAGAATGGTGCATGGGGAGGTGGACATCCCCATTAAAGTTGGAACTCAAACCTTTGATTCAACTTTCTACGTGATGGACATTCTCCCTTCCTATTCCTACTTATTGGGCCGAACTTGGATTCATGACGTTGGTGCTGTCACCTCTACATTACATCAGATGCTGAAATATCCAACCAAGGGAAAAATCATCACTGTCTATGGAGAAGAGGAATATATGGTCAGTCACTTGAACTCCTTCAGATACGTAGAATTGGATGGTGAATTCATAAAAACTCGGTGTCAGCACTTCGAGGAAGTCCCACAAACAGTGGCAGCAACCAAGACTGTCTCACAAGTCCCAAAGATTACCAGACCTCCGCTAAAGATGTCTTCTCTGAAAGATGCCAAGGCAATGATCGAAGAAGGTGGGTGTACTATTTAGGGCCAACTTTCGGATATCTCTTACAAATCTGACACATTTGGTTTGGGTTTAACTTTAGGAGCCCAGAAAGCTGTTCGTCATGCTCGTGCCAGGGGACCACCTTTACGGATCAGCAACCACATAGTCAACGCAATGGAGGATAGTGATGACAATTGTGACCTAGAAGAATGGATTTTCCCAACTATCAACGGAGGACTCAACAACTGGGAAGCTAAAGATTTTGTCCCAATTACTTTTATCCAACAGTAATTGTCTTTAAATTTTTGTCGGACCTGTAATAATTAAACAATTCAGACTTTTAAAACCTTGTGTCTTACCCGAGGCACAACATTGTATTTGTAAGGGTTGTTACTTCATTTTCATATGTCATCAATGAATCATGGACGTTTTTGCATGCAAACTTTGTTCTCTTTGTCTTTCTTTTTCTACATTTTATTTCTTTCTAAGATAGCTATACTCTTACACACACTCACATTCAAAATGCAGATATACATCCACTCAGGATCCCATGGGTAACGATTCTGTTATGGCCTATTATGACTTTGAAAATATAATCTACCAAGCCGAAGACGAAGGCGAGGAAGTTTGTGAAGTTCCAGGGGAACTAGCCAGGTTACTACAACAGGAAGAAAGGACCATACAGCCCCATGAAGAACCAGTGGACACAATTAACTTAGGTACCAAAGAGGACAAGAAAGAAGTCAAGGTAGGAGCCAATCTAGAACCTAGTGTCAAGAAGCATTTAAATCAGTTACTACATGACTATGTTGAGGTCTTTGCATGGTCGTACGAAGACATGCCAGGACTTGATGCTGATATCGTGGTCCATCGTCTACCGACAAAAGAAGACTTCCCTCTGGTAAAACAGAAAGTCTGTCGCATGCGGCCAGACAT
Organism: Vicia faba; assembly: GCA_948472305.1. Lineage (NCBI taxonomy): Eukaryota > Viridiplantae > Streptophyta > Magnoliopsida > Fabales > Fabaceae > Vicia > Vicia faba. The sequence goes on along the minus strand of OX451735.1, from coordinate 689,333,108 downwards.
GTCAGAGAAGATCAAGATTGGAGTCATGAAACAATTCAGCGCCGAATTCTTAGCTGTCACCTCTTATCCATAATGGGTCGCCAATGTTGTTCCAGTGCCTAAAAAGGACGACAAAGTACGCATGTGTGTGGATTACCAATATTTGAATAGGGCAAGCCCTAAGGATGATTTCCCACTTCCCCAAATTGATATTCTGGTTAATAATACCACACATCATAAAGTGTTCTCATTTATGGATGGTTTCTCAGGCTACAACCAGATCAAAATGGCACCTGAGGACATGGAGAAAATGACTTTTGACACATACTGGGGCATATTCTGTTACAAGGTTATGCCATTGGGTTGAAGAATAATGGAGCAACTTATCAGCGTGCCATGATAGCTCTATTTCACGACATGATCCATCACGAAATAGAGGTCTATATGGATGACATGAAAGCCAGATCTCAAACTGAAGAGGAACATCTTGACCATTTGCAGAAACTGTTTGAGAGGCTAAAGAAGTACAAGCTAAGGTTGAACCCGAATAAATGCACATTTGGGGTGAGGTCCGGTAAACTCCTAGGCTTCATTGTCAGCGGTAAAGGTATCGACGTGGACCCTGCCAAGGTAAAAGCAATATAAGAAATGCTTGCTCCTCGCACCGAGAAGGAAGTCAAAGGATTCTTAGGATGACTTAGCTGCATTGCCAAATTCATTTCTCACTTAACTGCTATTTGTGAACCAATTTTCAAATTACTGAAGAAAGCTCAAGTAGTCAAATGGAATGATGAGTGTCAAGATGCCTTCGACAAGATCAAGGAGTACCTTCAAGAGCCTCCTGTTTTGATGCCTCCAGTCGAGGGAAGACCTTTAATCATGTATCTAACTGTCTTGGAAAATTCAATGGGGTATGTGTTAAGGCATGTGATACGGTGGGAGAACTGACTTGGGTGTTTTGTGTTTGATCGCAAATGTTGCGGTTAGCAAGAGTCGCCACCGACTTTTCTTTTATCCAAAAGGAAAGGTGAAAAAGCACAGGAAAGACCTTTGAGATTATTTCTTGAGTTCGGGGGGTAGATTATGAAAAGGGAAGGTATTAGAACCCTTTTCATCTATGGTTTTCCATGGGCTCTTAGTTACTTGCTAGATCACTTACTTTTCTTTGAAATTATGCTTTGTGTGGTTTTTGAAAGTATTTTGTAAAGAGGCCATTTGTTTAGGCAAACTTTGTAATGAGTCTCGTTCGTAAGAATGTATACAAAGTGTTTGATCTTTTGAAAATGTTTTCAAGTTTATAAGATGTTTGAAAGTGTAGGTGTTTGTTTTTGAAAATATCAAGGATGTTTTGTTTGAAATCGAGCAAGTAATTAGGAGCATTCTACCTACTCAAAAGTCTTTCATGTTCATTTTATTTTTCCTTTGATATTGTTATCTTACCATTGGTTTGGCAAGTAACCCTTTCTTTGGATGTAAACGAGACGGGCGTGAGTCATCGTATAACCATGATTAGCAATGTTGCAAGGTATCTTAGCATTATCTTTTAGGGACTAATATCATTTGAAAGACAACTTAGATAGCATCATCGAGGGACTATGATCTTGTATTTTGCTTTGTTTTTGCTAAGATACCTCATATGCATAATATGGCCCTTTTGTGAAGGCAACCAAGTGGATTTACCCTAGGGGGTGCTTGTGTGAAAGCGTATTGTTTTCATGCTTGATTTTGTCTTTGATTAGGGTTTTCTATTTGATTGGTTTTAGTCCTTCCATACAAACACTAATTACTAGCATGTTATATATAAAGCGATAAATTGCGGAATTTAAAGTTACTACGCTATTACAATACTTGTGGGAGGGGGGTATACAAATTGTAAATGGGGATTACAAGAAAATAAAACCAAATTATCTATTACAACCATATTGAATTGGTATAAGAATTGAATAAATAAATGTACAAACATAGATAAATATGCAAGAATGTAAATGCAAAGAAAATAGATATTTGTTTGATTTTTCATGAGAAAAGGGAATTTGTTTTAACCTAATTAATTAAAAGAAAATAATCAATTAAAATTAAAACCTAAATTTACTAAGAAAAGATTTTAAATAAAACCCTAAATCTATTAATTGATTAAAAAGGAATTAAGTTTATAAGAAAAGTATTTTTTTTTGGTATTTTTGTCTTGAAAATAAATTATAGTATTATAAAATATTTTTGGTCTTTTTATATTTTAGAATAATATATTCAAATGCTGTAAAAGAAAACAACTAAAACCTATTTTTAATTAAATTTACAAAGATAATTAGTAAAATAAATAAAGTATTGATTAAATAAAATAATTTTTGTGAGAAAAAATAAATAAACTATGTCAAAATATAAATCTACTACTTTTATATTTTTTATGATTTTTTAATATTAGAAAAATATTTAAGAAAATAAATAAATAAAAAAATAAGAAAAAGAAAAATAAAACTGGGCCAGGGGTGTGAGAAGCCAGCAAGGGGGTCAGCAACAAGAAAAAAAACATATAGGCCCAAAGGAAGGCCCAACGCCTGCAAAAAGGAAAGTCAGAAAATGCAAAAATGTGAAAAAAATCAAAAGGGTACCATCGGGGCTCGAACCCAGGTCCCAAAGGTTATAAGTGCACGCTTCTACCACTGGGGTGACTATACATACATTAACATAAGTAAAACAATAAATATATGATACAAAACGCACCCTGATTTACACTTCATCTTCAACCTCCAGCCAGACCAACTGTAACTTATTCATTTCTCAACCATTTGCAACAAAGTAAACATGAAACTTGTGTAAAATTCTATCACGATTCTAGAAATATAAACAACTTAAACTAATTCTCAAGAATGAACATGAATTTTGAATGGTATCAAATTCTGACCTAATTTTTTCAGGATGTTCAGATTCAAAATTCTAACTACTCAAGCAATATAAATGAAATCTAAACAGATGGTTAGCTTCAGAACAATGATGTCTACATTTTTCATTCACAAATTAAATATTAATAATGCTTGTATGAAGAGTTCAAAGTTGAGATAACTTACCTCAAAACTGGAAATTGTGTTCTGCAAATGAGCACTTATCAAGATGTTGTGATGATCAGAATAACTCCACTAAGGTCCCAGGAAGCTAATGCAATGATTAGCTTGTTTGGAGAGTGGCTGAAATGGCCTGGAGAAGTCCACTTGCAGACCCTGTTTTTGAAAATGGAGGATGGTGCAAATGGTGTTACAGTTGTGTAGTAAGGGTTTGGATAGCCTCTATTTGAGTTATAGAAGCTTTGTGATTGATTAAAAGTGAAAACACACGAGTGGATTGTGTATTTGAAGTTCAAGGTCATAAATGACAAGTAATGGAGGTTTTTGGTGCAAGTTCTGATTTCAAAGTGTTTGAGGGCTTAAAAATTCGTGTCTTTGTGGAAAATGGTTTGTGTATGTATAAACAAAAGAGTTTGATAGCTTTGGACAATCAGAAGTACAAGTCCCAAGCTAATTGCTAGGTTACTTGATTTTGAAGAAAAGTGGGAAAATAAGTTTCAATGTGTAGTACAAGCATGGGCTGAGTGATTGTAAGTGTCTAACAAGTTTCTTATAGGTTATGGGACTTGTATGATCAGAAGGGAACAAATGCAAGGCCCAAGAACAAGTTTTGTACAAAAAGTCACTTTATCAAAATGGCAATGTACACTTTCTTCCCAAAATGGACATAAAGCATGGCCTTGCATTGAATGCTTGAAATGAGACCTCTAACAGTTGTGCAAGAAATTAATTATGGAGTTCCTAACAAGTTTGAGGCCTGAAAGTTAGAGTTTATGCAACATAACTTTGAATTTGAATTTTGTTCATCACAAAATGCCTTGTAATTCAAGTGATAAAACCCTAACTTCATCTCTTCGATTCTACCTACTCAAAAATGATCTCAAGGAGTTCTTAGACATTTTGGAAAGCTTTCAATGTTCTATACAACCCATATTTGAATTGATTTGGAAGATTTACCTTGGAACTATATGAAAAAGTGCCATGAAGTTGGGTCAAAATCCTGACCAAATTAGGGCAAAATTTCACTAAGTGTTTTGTTTCATGACCATGTATTCTTAAAATTATAACTTGAGATCCAATAACTTTTGGAAGGAGTTGTGTAAATCAAAGTTGTAGATTTCATGGATATCTACAACTTTCATGTTGGAAGTTTCTTTTGAATCAGCTTGCATCATGGTGAAATTTTTTCTCAAAGTTATGAAAAAATAAGAAATTTCCAACACTTAGAAAAATTTCTAAGTTTAGAAATTTTAACTTTTCAAAATGAAATCTTAAAATTTTGATTTCTTGATGAATAAGTTTCATATTTTAACATGCTTTGATGAATTTTGATCTTTGGCATTTGATTTTGACCAAAAAGTTAAAGTTTGACTTTTCAGTATACAGTTGACTTTTGATCAGTTGACTGCAAAATTTATCTGTCAATCCATTGGATTTGAGCAATGTTTTGAGCCATGTCATTATGTCAAAATGATGCAATTGGAATCTTTAGATCATGTCTTAAACCAATTGATCATTTGCTAGATCAAAAATCAGAAATTGACTTTTCTCAGTAAAAACCATAATTTTGACCATTTTGCCCTTTTGAAGATTTGATCAAATTTCTTGAGGAATTATGGTCCAAACTTGATCAAATGATACATATGAGTTTAAAATGTTGATGTGGATCAAAATTTATGAAGTTTGACTATAAATTTGCCATGGTTGACTTTTTCACAAATATAGTTGATTTTTAGGTCAACTGCTCAATTGACTGAGCAAAAGTGTGATCTAAGGCTTGAAACTTGACATGAGTAATCTTGGGGGTTTATAATGATCCATGAAAGTCATATGGGGAATTGGAAGTTCAAAAATAATTGTGCAATCTCAAACCCTAATTTTGGTCATCAATGTTTAAGGAGGTGTCTTGAGCTGATCAACCCTAGTGCAGTCTTGAGCCAAAGGAGATCTTGTGAGAAAAATTCTTGATAAGTGAGAGGGAAAATTTTGGGGTACAACAGCTGCCCATGTTCAATCTTCTTAATCCTGAAGAGTTAGATTGGCGAGTTTTGCCATTCGTGTCTCGAAGGTGGAAGATGATTGGACACTAGAGTGCCTAGAAATTTGCACTCGGTGATGTTGATTGTTGATGGTATAGGGAATGGGCTTAAAGATTCCATTTGGAGAGATGATGGAAAGTTGTTGGATACGGGCTTGTAGATTCCATCCAAAAATGATTGTTGAATCATATCTGTAAGCTGAAACTGAATGAGTACCAGAATGGCGTCTGTGTCTAGAGCGTATCTGAACTGTATCCAAAGGTTGAATCTGAATGAGTATCAGGATGGAATCCGTATCTGGAGCGTATCTGAACTGTATCTGAAATCTGAATCTGAATGAGTATCAGAATGACATCCGTGTCTGGAGCGTATCTGAACTGTATCTGAAGATTGAATCTAAATGAGTATCAGAATGGCATCCATGTCTGGAGCGTATCTGAACTGTATCTGAAAGCTGAATCTGAATGGGTATCAGAATGACATCTGTGTTTGGAACGTAACTGAACTGTATCTGAAAGCTCAGTATGAATGAGTATCAGGATGGCATCCGTGTCTAGAGCGTATCTGAACTGTATCTGAATGAGTATCAGAATGGCATCCGTGTCTGGAGATTATTTGAACTGTATCTGAAATCTGAATCTGAATGAGTATCAGAATGGCATCCGTATCTGGAGCATATCTGAACTGTATCTGAAAATTGAATTTGAATGAGTATCAGAATGGCATCCGTGTCTGGAGCGTATCTGAAAGTTGAATCTAAATGAGTATCAAAATGGCATCCGTGTCTGGAGCGTATCTGAATTGTATCTGAAAGTTGAATCTGAATGAGTATCAGAATAGCCTTCGCGTATGGAGCGTATCTGAACTGTATCTGAAAGTTGAATCTGAATGAGTATTAGAATGGCATCTGTGTCTGGAGCGTATCTGTAATGTATCTGAAAGGCCTTTGAATATTGTTAATGGAAGCTGCTGATTAACCTTATCATGAAAAGGTTAAAATGTCAGCTAATGTGCAATGTCATGTTGTATGAAATGCATGGTGTAATGAGATTATGATACACGCATTCATGTTATCGATGTTTATGATATATGGATGCAATGTATGCGTATGTGAGCTAATCTGCCGCACTGCTGTTGGATTGGGGAAAATAAATCCCTGACTGCTGCTGAGGATATGGAGTATAAGTCTTCATGTTTTGAAGTTGAAGTGTTGATGAATTTCCGCTTAGAGAAATAAACTCTGTTGTAGGGGAAACGCCGTATACTGCTTGTAAAATCCTGTTGGGGAATCCCGAGAAATTGGACGACTTCTACTAGGGATTGATAACTGGAAGCCTTGTTCCGCTGGGGATTAAACTGCACACTGTGGGGGATTTCATGGAAATAACTTAGAGAGATTTCCCTATCTCTTAAAGCCATCAGTGACTGTCTTTCTATTTTGTTTATTTGTAAACAGTAATTATGTTCAAATGCATATGTTCAACAATAAATCATTGGACGTTTTTGTAAACCAAACACAAGAGTAAAGAAAAACAAATAGTTTTGCACTTTCAAAGGGATATTTTTGTATTGAATTTGAGTAATTATTTTTGTACAATGAGACAAACATTCTAGTAAGAGAATGCCGTCATAAAAAATGAAAATTTGATACAAAGAAAAGATAGCTATGTCAAATAATCCCATGGGGTTCCCATTCTGCTATAGCCTTCGTGTCTCTGAGCATCTTATCCACTTGCTGCCTTGTCCGAAGTTGATTGAATTGGTCAGAACCGCTGAGTTTGCAAGTTGAAGCCGTAAGATGATCCAACGGGAAATAGTCATATGCTTTAATTCCCTAACTTTTTCCTGGACCGCCCTTTCGGGTTTTCAGTCCACCGGGATACCCTTTTTTTCCTAAGTCGCCCTTTCGAATTTTCAACTTGCCGGGCGTACAAATTTTTTGTTTTATCCCTAATTTTCGCCCAAACCTTTTTGGTTCTCCGGGATGCCCTTGTTTTGCCTAGGTGTGTTAACCTAGCGGGTCTCTTATGCGTAGTATCTTTTGTCTATGTCCGTGTTCACAGGGTGCGGCAGGTCGTCGCCATCCATGGTGGTCAAGATCATTGCTCCACCAGAGAAAATTCTTTTGATTACAAATGGTCCTTCATATGTAGGAGTCTATTTGCCCCTGGGATCACCTTGCGGAAGTATGATACGTTTGATCACCAAATCCCCAACTTGATACACTTGGCGTCTGACCTTTTTGTTGAAAGCCTTAATCATCCATTTTTGATACATTTGACCATGACAGACAGCAGTAAGCCTTTTCTCATCAATCAAGTTCAGTTGATCAAGTCGAGTCTGGACCCAATCGTCTTTGTTCAGACCTGCATCCTTCATAATTCTCAGAGAGGGGATCTGGACCTCAATAGGCAAGACAACCTCCATGCTGTATACCAGAGAGTAGGGTGTTACCCCAAGCAGAGTTAATCTACCATCAACCCTAAAAAGGATTGGTATCCCCAAAAGGTCTTAATATTCCCCAGCGGAGTATAAGAATATTCTCCAACAAGTATAAGAGTATCCCCGACAGTCTTAAAAGTCCTCAACGGAGTATAAGAATGTTCCCTGGCAGGACGCAAGATACCCCAGTGGAGTCAATTTTCCCAGCACGGTCTGAAAAAGCTTTCCCAACGGAGTTGAATCATCATCCCCAATAGAATCTGGAAGTTTACCCCCAGCGGAGTACAATAAATCTCCCCAGCCAAATTCAGAGGATTATCCCCACAAGAGTCTAACAGGGTTATCCCTAGTAAGCCGTAACTGAAAGATCATCTCCAGTGAAGTTCTTTCTTTTCCCAAACAGGAGTTCAATCCTCAGCAAATTCAATATCACCAGCAACGGTAATCCATCCCCAGCGGAGTTTATCGTTAAAATCTTCAGCAGAGCATCTCTTCCCCACAGAGTAATTCCCCTTGGAGTAATCTTCTCATCAGTTTATTCCCCAACAGAGTTATACTCTCTTACAAGTTTATCATCTTCGTTCATCATCCCCAGCGGAAACGAAGAATCCAATTCTATTCTCCAGTAGCTCCGGGATTTATTTTCCCCAACTAAAACATTACATTCCCATACATCATGATACATGCATATACGCATCATACGAATACAATCTCATTTATTTTGAGAACATCATTGCCTGATCCATATCATGCATTGCATATGACTGACCTTTACCTTTCAGGAAAGATACAGTTAAAGTTCTCAGTTACGTCGAAGACCTGACCGGTTCTTAAATCTCAATTGAATTATCCTCGGTTGAATTTCAGATAAGGTTCTCAATCTCGACAGTTTCCCTACGTCAAAGTGTGGACGAGTGCTATAACCTCAACGGTATACTACGTTGAATACTAGTCAGTTCCTAGATCTTGATGTTTTCCTCCGTCATAGTGTGGACGAGCTCTCTAATTTCAATGGTATACTACGTTGAAGACCAGACAGTTCCTAGATCTTGATGAATATGTTTCCCTATGTCATAGTGTGGACGAGTGCTATAACCTCAACGGTATACTACGTTGAGCACTAGTCAGTTCCTAGATCTTGATGTTTTCCTCCGTCATAGTGTGGACGAGTTCTCTAATTTCAACGGTATACTACGTTGAAAACCAGACAGTTCCTAGATCTTGATGAATATGTTTCCCTACGTCATAGTGTGGACGAGTGCTATAACCTCAACGGTATACTACGTTGAGCACTAGTCAGTTCCTAGATCTTGATGTTTTCCTCCGTCATAGTGTGGACGAGTTCTCTAATTTCAACGGTATACTAAGTTGAAGACCAGACAGTTCCTAGATCTTGATGAAGATGTTTCCCTATGTCATAGTGTGGACAAGTGCTATAACCTCAACGATATACTATGTTGAATACTAGTCAGTTCCTAGATCTTGATGTTTTCCTCTGTCAAAGTGTGGACGAGTTCTAAAATCTCAACGATATACTATGTTGAAGACCAGACAGTTCCTAGATCTTGATGAAGATGTTTCCCTATGTCATAGTGTGGACGAGTGCTATAACCTCAACGGTATACTATGTTTAATACTAGTCAGTTCTTAGATCTTGATGTTTTCCTCCGTCAAAGTGTGAACGAGTTCTACAATCTCAACGATATACTACTTTGAAGACTAGACATTTCCTAGATCTTGATGAAGATGTTTCCCCCCAATTGAATTACGGACAGGTTCTTAAGACTCAGCCGAGGCATTCTCTCAGTTGAAGTACATGCAAGTTCCTAAATCTCAACAAAGGTTAGACTTCCCCAGCGGAATCTTCTACAAACAATAAGTATGCAAGTTCTCGCTAAGGAATCTCTTATGCGATCGACACTCCTGCAGATGGCATCTGTAAGCCCATCCTCCTACCAACAATCTCCAAATGGCATCTGTAAGCCCATTCCCGACATCACAATGCTGATACTACACCATGCGAGTGCAAATTTCTGGGCACTCTAGTGTTCAATTATCTTCCACCTTCGGATCACGAAAGGCTCGAAAGCCAATCTATATCCTCAGGTTTAAGAAAATTGAACAGGGGCAACTGTTGTAACCCAAAATTTTCCCTCCCATATTTCTCAAGACCTTGCAAGATAATCTCCAAGTGGTTCAAAATTGCTCAAGAGTTGGACAGTCAAATCATCTCCTAAGGCAGTCAATTCAAAATTAGGGTTTTGTGTTGCATCAAGGTCCTTACATCCAAATGACCCCAAGAGCTCCCCAATGTCCTAATATGTTCTCAAGTTCATCCATGTCAAATTTCAAGCCTTGCAGAGAAAGTTTGGCCACTCAATTGCTCAGGAGGTCCAAAAATCGACTGTGCTAGGGCAAAAGTCAACTGTAACCTACAAATAGTCAAACCTCAAGATTTTTTGTCAACATTCTCATTTTGAAGGATAATTCATCATTTGATTAAGGGTTGATCATGATTCATCAAGGATTGCTCAAGATTCATCAAGATTCAAAAGTTGCTAAATTAGGGTTTTATAGGAAAAGTCAACTCAACTTTGACCAAGCATAACTTTCTCATACATTATGCGAAATGACCCATCCAAAGCTCATTTTGAATAGGATACAATTCCCTACAATCGATATTCACACCCCAAGATCAAGAAATGCACTCACAAGAAGTTACAAATTTGGACATTATAGGTCATTTTTGAAAGTCAACAAAAACATCTTTTTTGCCAAAGCTTATAACTTGAGCATGGAATATCAAAATGAGATGAGACCAAAAGGGTTGGTTAGCGGAAATTTCAAGGTTTCTAAAAGGACCAAGAACACCTCCAAAAGTTAAAAATTGAAGAAGTTATGCATTGTTGAAGTTGGGCATTTTTCCAAAATTGCCAAAAGTCAACTATCCCCAAAACTTCAAATTTTGTCAAATGGGCCCACTTTTTTCCATTTGATTTGATCTTGTCACACCACACACGCGTCCTATCTTCAATTTCATGACTAATTATTAATTTTTCTATTTTATTTGATTTTTATTGATTTAATTCATTTTTAATCAATTTAAATCAAAATAAAATCTCAATATTAATAACTTGTGATCTTTTTTATTAATACAACTTTCAATTTCCATGATGGACACAATCAAATTCGTACCATGCCATATTGTGAACAAAATATTTGATTTAGGACAATTTTGGAAGCTTTGTTAATGGTGATCAAATCAAATCTTGAATCTTCAATGCTCATGGATTCCAAGCCCAAGATTTAACCTAATTGTTTCTATGATACATATATAACATGAAGCACACAAAGACACGACCGGAAGCTGCCCAAAATCAAGAAACCAAACTTGGAAAAAAGCTTGAAAAGCTTGAATCTGAAAACGATCTAAGAGGGGTTTCCAAGGCAAAAACTTCACACTACTCTCTTGCTGGACGTCCACTGGATCTATTGGGATCAAAACCAAGCCTTGAAACCTCCTAAATCGCGCTGTAAGTACTCAAGAACATGGCCCTGAACACGAAATCACATCCTCTGATTCTTACATCCTTTCACTAAAATCTATGCATATTTGTGTTTGTCGCTTCATTTAGAACATTTTTGCAATATTTGATTTTGTTTTGGTAGCCTGTACAGCCATGCCCGAAGCTAGGGTTTTTGTTCTTGCTTTTTAGGCGTTTTGATTTCAGGGAAAATTAGGGCAAACCATGGACATGGTTGTGATCAGGGAGGAGAGACGAGCATGATGATGTTCTCAAAATTCATTTCCATGGCCTACAAATGATTTTAGGGCGAACCTAGGAATTTAGCTGCGGATAAAATCCGCAGGTAAATATTCAAGATTTTCAACGAAGAAGACGAAGGCGTGTCTTCTTACCATTGGTCAATTCGAATTTTGCGCTTTTTATTTTTTTTAATTCAGGCATAATTGTTTGTTTGATATATAATATTTATTGTGTAATATAATAACAAAAAGAACAAAGTGATGCAGTGGCAAGCGCGCTAGTGGAAAGTCTCATGGGACCTGGGTTCGAATCCCAGGTCCCCCCAAACGCTTATTATTATTTTGTTCCAGGAGATCCAGTGCAAAGCTTAGGGCGTGGACTACCATACTCCTCATCCCATCAGGCGCCAGATGGCCTCCATGCCAAATCCAATGGCCAAGATTGAGCGCTTACCATGAACTCTAGTCAACAGGCGCGCGTGAGATCCTGGAAAGTCAAACAAGGCTTGTATGAATTGGGCCAAACAATTGCTCTTCACACCCTGATCCAGGCCCAACACCCCCTTCTTTGGTTATTTCTTTTCTCTTTATATTTCTTTTATTTAATTGTTTTTGTTAATTTATATTTTATATTTTCACTAATCAATTAATAATTTTTCATAATAAAATCAGAAAACACAAAAAATATTATTTTATTTATTAAAATTAATTTCATTATTTTATTTTTGTAAATAAATTAACTTAATTAATTTAGTTTTAAAATAGGTTTAACTTTTAACATCTTTTGCAATAAATTAAAATCAATGTAGAATTAGGTTTTTACTAACTTTTAATCATTTTATTTTATTTCCTTAAAAACTCAAAAATCCAAAAATATTTTCATTAATTAATTAATTTAATTATTAAACTTAGATTTAATTTCCATAAATTCAAAAATAACAAAAAAAATGCTTTCTTTTCAAAAAAGGGTTAAAACCCTAAAAACTCGCCCGATTTAATTTCTCGCACGCGTATCGTTTTATCCAATTATGTAATTGCTTCCGGTATGTAATAGCTTTTAATTAGGATTTTAACTATTTATCGCTTTATTTTACTTTCCGCAATTTAAATTAAAGGGTTTGTTTTTGGCGATGTAAATACCCGACGCCTTGTAATAGTTTAGATTTAATTTCCGCAAATTTAAATTCCGCAACTATAACTGTTATATGTTTGATAATAGGGAATGCATGACAAGATCCAATGTATGAACTTAAAATCAACATAGATAACCCATGACATGTACAAAGATAAATAACGGAAAAACAATACACTCGCGCACTCTTAGGGTACACCTCACTTGGTTGCCTTCGAACGTGGTCATTGAGTATAGGAAGTTTTAGAGGTCGTCCTCTTGTCCAAAGATCATAAGTTGCCTCGAAACGGTTGCCTCGGAAAAATGATCTAAGACATTAGGGTTACCGCTAAGGCGTCCTAACGTTGCTTTAGTGACCACACGTCCCTTAATCGAATTGACCCGAAAACTCCAACGACGATGCTACCTACTCATCAATAGCGGGCTAGCATTTTCTAAAGGACATTTGCACAGTTTAATTCCCTTTTCGAGTAGGTAGATGGTTCTTAAGTACTTGCTCCTTTTAAAACAAAACAAAACTTTTCGCACTTACACTCTCTTTAAAACAAAAACTCTTTCAAACCCACAAACACAAAGAAAAGCAAAATTTTGAAAACATAATGAGCAAGTACCTAAGAGCCCGTGGATAACCACAGATAGAAAGGGTGCTAACACCTTCCCTTTCTATAATCTACCTCCCGAACCCGAGAAACATCTCGAAAAAGGAATTTTTCTGTGCTTTTGTCCTTTCCTTGTTGGATAAAATAAAAGACGGTGGCGACTCTTGCTTATCGCGACATTTTGCGAAAACAAACGTAAAACGCAAACCAGCATTCCAAAAAATAGTCTGTTCTATTCCCACCGATCACAGAACTGGCGACTATGCTGGGGAACTCTATTAATAAGTGGGGTGTACCTTAGGATTAGATCATTGTGTTTTCAATTGTATGCTTTGTATGATTTATATTTGTGGGCTTGTATCAGAGTTGTATAGATCCTATCCCGGATCTGAGGGTACCCTTTAGGTAAGTAGCAATAAACTGTGAGGGAACTGTACGGCGTAGACCGATACGGTTGAAGCAGTAGCTACGTTGGTATGGCACTTTAGTTTGTACCGATATCCCTTGTGTTGGAACGATGAGAATATGGGTCTTCTAAGGGGTCATTAAGGACCAACTGACCTTAGAACCTTTAAATTGACCAACTTGGCCATAGAACAGTAGCAGTATGCTACACTCATTGAGACTAAACTCTCGCGATGATTCCGGCCGCAAGAAAAGGTTGTTAAACTGGAATTATGACCGATTGAGGGTAGTCAGTGATATTGAGATCCTCTAGAACCCGATTACTATTTTTAGGACAGGTTTAAACCAACTGAACTGAAAGAGGGTAGTACCTAAGCTCCATGCCAGCCTGAAATCTAAGGGCTCTCAGTGTGACTTGTGTGCCTTTACCATGTTTGCTATTTGTGGATACTTGTGGTGTGCTTACTATCATGACATCATGACATCATAACATTGCATACATCTTGCATTGGACTAACCTATTTCAAAGACAGGAGGGATTCATCTTTGTTCTGTTTTATAGGTCATCATGATGCCCATGCGTAAGAATACCATCCGGATCAACTTTGTCCAAGTCCCTACCTTGCTTAAAGAGTTGGTTGCCAAGATGCCTGACACTACTTCCTTCATTAGGAGGCATGGTTCTCTTCTCAGTTTGGTCACCTCCAAATTGGACGAGCAGATGATGAGTGTCCTGGTCCAATTCTATGATCCGCTATACCATTATTTTACTTTCCAGGACTCCCAACTGGTTCCTACCCTAGAAGAGTTCTCTGAGCTTCTCGGTATCTCTGTTCGGGAGCAGACTCCGTTTACTGGTTGGGAGAAGACTCTTAGGCCCGAAGAGATTGCTGCAACCCTTCATTTGACCAAAGAGGAGGTAATGGCTAATTGGGAGACTAGAAGTGGAGCTAAGGGCTTTCTGTCTAAGTTCTTGGTTGGCAAGGCTAACTAATTCTGGGATAGCCTAGACTTTAAGGCGTTCGAGGATATTCTGGCTCTTCTGATTTATGGCTTGGTATTGTTTCCGAATCCTGACACTTTTGTTGATGTGAATGCGATAAAGATCTTCATCTCTCAGAATCTTGTACCCACTCTCTTGGGTGACATTCTTCATCAGCTCTATGCTCGTACTGCCCGAAAGAGGGGAACCTTGATGTGCTGTTCTCCTTTATTGGCAAGGTGGTTTATTTCGCACCTTCCCAAGTCAATGCTGAAGAACAAAGAAGGAATGGGCTGGGCTTATAGGGTGATGTCTCTCTCTCATAATGACATTATCTGGACTCTCAAGGGTATGGACGAGGTGACTATCATTGATCGCTGTGGGGAGTATCCTAATGTCCCGCTGCTAGGAACCCATGGAGGAATTTCCTACAACCCATGTTTAGCTCTCCGTCAGTTTGGAAGAGCCAGAAGAGAAGGACCTCACGAGCTGCTAATGCATAATATCATCTTTGATTTTCAAGGGGATAGCGACGAGCAGCATCGCAGGTTTATAAGGGCTTGGGATAGAGTTTACCAATCTGATCCACATGAGCTGGGCCCAAAGACTTCTCTGCCAATGGAGCCATATCTCAGATGGGTCCGTATCCGCACCCAAAAGCTGGGTATGCCATATGAAGTTGTCCGGCCTGTCACTCTTGAAGTTGCCAATGAAGAAGGGGTTCTTCCAACCATCCTCCATCCTTATATGCCCACTGACATTGGGGCACTGAAGAGATCTTGGATGCAATTGAGGGAGGAACGGGATTCTTACCGAGAGAAGTTCAATAAACAAGAGCAGAAGATCCAGAGGTTGACTAGGCAGTTAAAGAACGAGCGAATTCTCAACGACTATGTCCACACTGATAAGAAGAGACCATGGGAGCATTGATGGACCTTTGATGATTTCCTTTCCAGTTTTTGTTTACTTTTCAGTATTTCCATTCTTGTAACGCCTTAAAGGCAATTTGTTGAACAATTTGAATTACCAAGTTTATCTAATAAAGTGTGTTTCCTTTCTGGTTTACAAATTTGAATCTCCCGATTGTCTTTGAAATCATAATCATACGCATTTCATCTCATGCACTTCATAAACAGGGACCCTTTACAGGTCTCTTATCTTCTTCGCTGTTTATTTCAGCAATCATCATGTCTGCTGAATCTTCAACTGAGCAAGCTATCAAGGCCCTCCAGGCCCAGAATGCCCAATTTCAAGAGCTATTCATGAATCTAGCTAAGGGTCAGCAGGACCTGAAGACCTTGATTCTGAAAGAAAAGAAGAAGAAGAAGAAGAGGACCATTCTGTTTAACACAGGGCACAGGTTTGGCAACAGGCTACAGAATGAAGTTGATCTGACCACCTCATCTGGAGGGAAAGATAGTCCACAAGAAAGGAGGGCTCCTAGCCCTATGGTCTTCGACAACGAGACAGACTACGATGAAGAACAGTATCCTCCTGCTGAGGACATATACAAGCAACTGGAAGACCGGTTGAATGCTATGGAAATCCAGAAAGTGCCTGGCCTGGACTTTGGTGATCTAGGTCTATCATCTGGGGTGGTGATTCCCCATAAATTCAAGGCACCGACCTTTGCTAAATATGACAGAGTTTCTTGTCCGAAGCTGCACCTCTGGTCATATGTGAGGAAGATTCAGACCTACACTGCTGATAAAAACCTATGGATCCATTTATTTCAAGACAGTCTCTCAGGGACTCAGCTTGAGTGGTTCTATCAGTTAGACGGAACCAGTATCCGCAATTGGGAAGATTTGGCTACTGCATTCTACAGGCAGTATCAGTACAACTCCGACCTCGCCCCTACGTGTACCCAACTCCAGGGTATGTCAATGGGAACGGGTGAAGGATTCAAAGATTATGCTCAGAAGTGGAGGGATCTCGCCGGTAGAGTACAACCACCCTTGGCTGATCGGGAGCTTGTGGACATGTTTCTGGGGACCTTGTCTGGTCCATTTTTCAACCACCTGATTGGAAGATCTTCATATGGGTTTACAGAGCTTACTTTGACCAGTGAAAGGATTGAGGCTGGTATTAAGGCTGGTAAGATACAGAAGGGTGCCTCATCGAGCACCGAGAAGAAGCCATTTAAGAAAGAGTCCAGTGCTGTCTACAGTGCAAGAAGACAGAATAGACCCGAACACCGCCAAGCTGTTAACGCGGTTGTTATTTCAAAACCTGCTAGTGCTCCTTAGCACAACAATCAACAGAAGGACGAGAGACCTCTAAGGCAATTCACCCGTCTCAGCACGACCTTGTCTCAGATTCTGCCACAGTTGCTGAAGACAAATCTGGTGATTCTAAAGGAAGCCCCGAAGAATCCAAATACTACATCACCAAGCTATAACCCTAATGGCCGCTGTGCTTTTTACTCTGATAGCCCGGGACATAATACGGACGATTGTTGGGTTTTGAAGAACAAGGTAGAAGACCTAATTGATGCGAAGGAGATTGAGTTTGAGGCGCCCGAGAGGCCTAATGTTGTAACTGCTCCCATGCCCAAGCATGGAGTGAATGCTCTAGAAGAGGACTTGTTTGTGGTTTCTGTGAATGATATTGCTACCCCTCTGATGACTGTAAAGAAGAACCTTTTGCTAGCCGATTTATTTCTGGGCTGTGACGAAGGTTGCCATATGTGTTCTGTTTTACCTACCGGTTGCCTATTCCTGAAGTCAGGTATCCAAAACCTGGTGGATAGTAAGGAGATCTTGTTTGAGAAGACTGTTGTTCCTTCCATTCCTGCTGAAGAAGTCACCATCATTAGCATTTTCGACAATTCTTCCAAGGCTCCCTCGAGGAAGCCTGTTAGAATTACATCTGTTCCGAAAATCGCACCTGTGATCATCACTGTTCCGGGGCCCATCCCCTACACCTCTGATAAAGCTGTCCCTTGGCACTATGGGGCTGATGTTTATTTTCATGGAGTTAAGCAAGAGTTGGATGCTGATACTGGCGTCAACAACATTACTGGACCTACTAAAGTCACCCGCAGCGGAAGACTTTTCTCACCTGATATTGCTCCACCAACTGCCCGAAGACCTGTTGTCATTACACCCGTAAGTGTACCTGCTGCCATTCCTGTTCAAGTTCCTATTCTTACCCTTGTCGCCGAGTCATCTGACACCTAGGGCAAAGGGATCACCACTGATGTGCCTGCCCAGATGGAGGCACCGAAGACGATTACTGTTGAAGCTTCTAAGCAAGAGATAGAAGAGATCCTGAAGATCATCAAAAAGAGTGACTACAATGTAGTCGAACAGTTGGGGCAAACCCCATCCAAGATTTCTATGTTGTCACTGTTACTATGCTCAGAGGCCCATGCCAAGGCTCTGATTACCTTTTTGAAGACTGCCCATGTGCCATAAGAGACATCAGCTGATAAGTTTACAGATTGCGTGGCCAATTTAACTACTGATAATGGATTGGGTTTCTCAGACGCTGACTTGACCGCTAAGGGGAAGAATCACAATGATGCCCTGCATGTCTCCATTGAATACAGGGGCACTACTCTTGCACATGTATTGGTGGATACTGGTTCTTCATTGAACGTCTTGACCAAGAAAGCTCTAGACCAGTTGGATTGTGAAGGGTTGGAGCTGAAACCAAGTAACATCATTGTCAGGGCCTTTGATGGGTCTAAAATAATGGTGCATGGAGAGGTTGATATCCCGATCAAGGTTGGTTCTCAGGTTTTTAACTCTACATTCTATGTGATGGACATTTGGCCATCTTATTCTTGTCTGCTGGGTCGTCCATGGATCCACAAAGTTGGGGCAGTAACCTCGACGCTCCACCAGAAGTTGAAGTACTCGGTCAAAGGGAAGATCGTGACAGTACAAGGGGAGGAAGAGTATATGGTCAGCCACCTCAACTCGTTCCGATATGTAGAAATGGATGGGGAGTTCATTGAGACCCCGTTCCAGCATTTTGAAGAGGTTCCCCAGACACTGGCATCAGCTGAGACTGTGGTTGAAGATTCTCCTATGAAAATGGCTTCCTTAAAAGATGCCCGGGCTGTTATTGAGAAGGGTGAGTGTGTAAATTGGGGCTGACTTCCTGATTTTACACAGAAGACTAACAAGTTTGGTTTGGGTTTCACTGCAGAAGCTCAAAGGGCTGTTCGGAATGCAAGGATCGGAAGACCTCCTGTGTTCATCAACAACTCGGGAGTGAATGCCATTGAAGATGATGTGGAGGAGTCTGAATTCGACAGCTGGATCTATCCTACGACCGACGGTGGACCAAGCAACTGGACTACAAAGGACTTCGTCCCTATTACTTTTGTTACCCAGTAATGAAACTTTTTGTTTTGAATATGTAACAGACAATGTTTAAAACTTTATGGCCCGACGTCTTACCCGGGGCACCGTGGCTTCATTTGTGAGGGCTTTTGTGTGTCATTTTCATATATCATTAATAAAAGCATTGGACGTTTCTTGCATTTCAAATTTTGCGCTCCTTATTTTTCTTTATTATATATTGCAAAATAGCTATTTACACACACTCACATATACAGGTCCACATCCACTTTGGATCTCACTGGTAACGACTCTGCTACTGCCGGTTATGACTTCGAAAATCCGATCAACTTAGCCGAAGACGAAGGTGAAGATGATTGCAAAGTGCCTGGCAAACTTGCAAGACTGTTACTCCAGGAAGAGAGGGTTATTCAGCCACATGAAGAGCCGGTGGAATTAGTGAATCTGGGTACAGAGACAGATAAGAAGGAAGTCAAGATCGGTGCAAATCAGGAGCTTAGTGTGAAACAACGGTTGATTCAGATGCTGCGTGACTATGTTGAGATCTTTGCCTGGTCTTACGAAGATATGCCTGGGTTGGATACCGACATTGTGGTTCATCGCCTGCCTACCAAGGAAGACTGTCCTCCAGTAAAACAGAAGGTCCGCCGAATGCGCCCAGAGATGTCTGAGAAGATCAAGGCTGAAGTTATGAAACAGTTTGACGCCGGTTTTCTAGCAGTTACTTCTTACCCTCAGTGGGTGGCCAATGTGGTTCCTGTACCAAAGAAGGATGGTAAGGTTTGAATGTGTGTTGACTACAGGGATCTGAACAGGGCAAGCCCCAAGGATGATTTCCCTCTACCCCATATTGACGTTCTGGTTGACAACACTGCTCAGCACAAGGTATTCTCCTTTATGGATGGTTTCTCTAGATATAATCAGATTAAAATGGCTCCCGAAGACATGGAGAAGACAACCTTTGTTACTCAGTGGGGTACCTTTTGCTACAAGGTGATGCCTTTTGGGTTGAAGAATGTAGGGGCAACATATCAGCGTGCCATGGTTGCTTTGTTTCATGACATGATCCATCATGAGATAAAGGTATACGTCAACGATATGATTGCAAGGTCCCAGACTGAGGAGGAACACCTTGACCATCTACATAAGCTGTTTGACAGGTTGAAGTTGTACAAGTTGAGGTTGAACCCAAACAAGTGCACCTTCGGGGTGAGATCTGGTAAGCTACTGGGTTTCGTCGTAAGCGACAAAGGTATTCAAGTGGATCCTGCAAAGGTGAAATCTATACAGGAGATGCCAGCTCCCAGAACAGAGAAAGAAGTCAGAGGCTTTCTGGGACGACTGAATTACATTGCCTGATTCATCTCGCACCCGACTGCTACTTGTGAGCCAATCTTCAAGCTACTGAAGAAAGATCAAGTGGTACGTTGGAATGATGAATGCCAGGCCGCTTTCGAAAGAATCAAAGAGTATCTCCAAGAGCCACCTATTCTAATGCCACCAGTTGAAGGGAGACCTCTGATCTTATACTTGACAGTACCCGATAACTCAATGGGGTGTGTGCTGGGGCAGCATGATGAGTCTGGCCGAAAAGAGCATGCTATTTATTACCTTATAAAAAAGTTTACTGACAGTGAGACCCGATACTCACTGCTCGAGAAAACTTGTTGCGCTTTGGCATGGGTTGCTCGCCGGCTGAGACAGTATATGCTGACTCACACTACTTTGTTGATATCAAAGATGGATCCAATCAAGTATATCTTCAAAAAGCCTGCATTGTCCGGAAGAATAGTAAGATGGCAGATGATCTTGACTGAGTATGATATCCAGTATACGACCCAAAAGGCAATTAAGGGAAGTGTATTGGCAGACCATTTGGCACATCAGGCAGTGGATGATTACCGGTCTATGAACTTTGAATTTCCGGACGAGAATATCATGTTGATAACTGATTGTGAGACACCTGGACCGGATGAAGGACCTGAGGAAGGATCCCGATGGTCTATGTAATTTGATGGAGCTTCAAACGCTTTGGGTAATGGCATTGGCGCTGTGATCATATCTCCTAAAGGCTCTCATACTCCGTTTACCGCCCGACTATGTTTCAACTGCACCAACAACATGGCGGAGTATGAAGCATGCGTCATGGGTCTTCGAGCTGCAATTGACCTAAGGATTAAGTTTCTAAATGTCTTCGGAGATTCCGCTCTCGTGATCAGTCAGATCAAAGGCGAGTGGGATACGAAACACCCGAATCTGATTCCTTACAAGGAGTATGTATTGACGTTGCTTCCCCATTTCGAGGAGATAACCTTTGAACACTTTCCTAGAGAGGAGAATCAGTTGGCGGACGCGTTGGCTACAATGTCTTCTATGTTCAAAGTCAATTAGGACAACGAAGCTCCCCGGATCATCATTGAAAGGTTGGACGAACCGACACATTGCTGTGACATTGAGACTGAAGAGGTAACAAAAAAACCCTGGTTTCATGAGGTGAAGAGATACCTTGAGGCTCAGGAATACCCCGAGGGTGCATCTGTTAATGACAAGAAGTTCCTGAGGAGGTTCGCGGCGAAGTTCTTCATCAGCAATAACATCCTTTACAAGCGTAACCATGATTCGACCTTACTGCGTTGTGTGGATAAGAATAAAGCAGAAAGGATCATGACAGAGTTACATGAAGGTACTTTCGGAACTCATTCCAGTGGACATACCATGGCAAAGAAAATCCTTCGGGCAGGATACTATTGGTCCACGATGGAAGCCGACTATTATCAGCATTCTCGAACATGTCACAAGTGCCAGGTCTATGCTGATAAGGTGCACATACCTCCAGTACCTCTGAACGTCTTGACGGCACCTTGGCCTTTCGCAATGTGGGGCATTGATATGATCGGAGATATCAGACCTACAACATCCAACGGGCATCGTTTCATCCTGGTAGAAATTGATTACTTTACAAAGTGGGTTGAAGCAACTTCCTTTGCTACTATAATCAAGAACGTCGTGGCACGGTTTATTCAGCATAATCTGATCTGTCGATATGGTGTACCAGAGAGGATCATTATGGACAATGGTACCAATCTCAATAACAAAATGATCACTGAGCTTTGCGAGCAATTCAAGATACAGCATCACAACTATTCTCCTTACTGGCCGAAGATGAATGGGGCTGTAGAAGCAGCTAATAAGAACATTAAGAAGATCGTGCAGAAGATGACAATGACATACAAAGATTGGCACGAGATATTACCATTTTCTCTTCATGGGTACCGTACCTCAGCACGGACGTCAACAGGGGCAACCCCATATTCTTTGGTATATGGCATGGAGGCAGTCTTTCCCATTGAAGTTCAGATACCCTCTCTTTGAATCATGAAGGATGCAGGTTTGAGTGAAGATGACTGGATTCAGACCCGACTTGATCAACTGAACCTAATCGACGAAAAGAGACTTACTGCTATTTGTCATGGTCAAACGTACCAAAAGAGAATGATCAAGGCATTTAACAAGAAAGTCAGACGACAAGAGTATCAAGTTGGGAATCTGGTAATCAAGCGCATTATTCTATCTCAAGGTGATCCCAGGGGCAAATGGACCCCTACTTACGAAGGGCCATTTGTGGTTAAGAACATTTTCTCAGGAGGAGCTATGATTCTAACTACCATGGATGGTGACGACCTTCCTCACCCCGTCAATGCAGACATAGTGAAAAGATACTACGCATAATCAAAGACCCGCTAGGTTGACTGGCCTAGGCAAAAATAAGGGCTTCCCGGCGAACCAAAAGGGTTCGGGCAAAAAATAAGGGATGAAAATGAAAAAATCTGTACACCCGACAAGTCGAAAACCTGAAAAGGCGGCTTGGGCAAAAAAGGGTATCTCGGTGGACTGAAAACCCGAAAGGTAGATCCAGGCAAAAATTAGGGATTAAAGCGTAACACTATGTCTCATTGGATCACCTTGCATCCGGACTTCGGTATCGACTATCAAGCTCAGACGACACTAATCAATCTGATTCATCTTCAACCAGTAGCAAAGGGATGAGATGCTCGAGGACATAAAGGCAATAGCAGAGTTGGAACCCAGTGGGATTATTCACATAGCTGTTTTGTTTTCTTTTCATAAATTGTATAAATTCTGTTTGTTCGGCGGCGTTCTCTTACTAGGACGTCAGCCTCTTGTACAAAAACGCCTATTTACAGGCCAAACTTCAAAATCAATACAAATTCATTTTCAGACAAATTTCAAACTGTTTTCCTTTATCTGTTTTGTCTTGCAAAGAACGTCCAAAGTTCATTTTTGATATATGCATTTGACATTAATTGCTGCTCATAAATATCTGCATGCGAAACGAAAGATGAATTGCTGGTAATATTAGAAACAGGGGCAATAAGAAGTGTCCAATCTGTGTAGTTGCTTTGTCCATCAGGTACAAAGGTAAATTCAGATGAAGAATATGGCTAAGGTACTTTCACTCCCCGCAGAATAAGGCAGTAATGGTAGCTCCCCCCAGCTGAGACTTGCAACTATGGACGAATCAACAATACTCTCCCCAAGCAGAGTTAATCTACCATCAACCCTAAAAAGGCTTGGTATCCCCAGAAGGTCTTAATATTCCCCAGCGGAGTATAAGAATATTCTCCTGCAAATATATGAGTATCCCCGACAGTCTTAAAATTCCTCAACGGAGTATAAGAATGTTCCCCGGCAGGATGCAAGATACCCCAGTGGATTCAATTTTCCCAGCACGGTCTGAAAAAGCTTCCCCAACGGAGTTGAATCATCATCCTCAGTAGACTCTGGAAGTTTACCCCCAGCGGAGTACAATAAATCTCCCCATCCAACTTCAGAGGATTATCCCCACAAGAGTCTAACAAGGTTATCCCTAGCAAGCCGTAACTGAAAGATCATCTCCAGCGAAGTTCTTTCTTTTCCCAAACAGGAGTTCAATCCTCAGCAAATTCAATATCACCAGCAACGGTAATCCATCCCCAGCAGAGTTTATCGTTAAAATCTTCAGCAGAACATCTCTTCCCCACAGAGTAATTCCCATTGGAGTAATCTTCCCATTGAGAACATCATTGCCTGATCCATATCATGCATTGCATATGACTGATCTTTACCTTTAAGGAAAGACACAGTTAAAGTTCTCAGTTACGTCGAAGACCTGACCGGTTCTTAAATCTTAATTGAATTATCCTCGGTTGAATTTCATATAAGGTTCTCAATCTCGACAGTTTCCCTACGTCAAAGTGTGAACGAGTGCTATAACCTCAATAGTATACTACGTTGAATACTAGCCAGTTCCTAGATCTTGATGTTTTCCTCCATCATAGTGTGGACGAGTTCTCTAATTTCAACGGTATACTACGTTCAAGACCAGACAGTTCCTAGATCTTGATGAAGATGTTTCCCTATGTCATAGTGTGGACGAGTGCTATAACCTCAACGGTATACTACGTTGAGCACTAGTCAGTTCCTAGATCTTGATGTTTTCCTCCGTCATAGTGTGGACGAGTTCTCTAATTTCAACGGTATACTATGTTGAAG
The DNA here is from genome assembly GCA_948472305.1 of Vicia faba. NCBI lineage: Eukaryota > Viridiplantae > Streptophyta > Magnoliopsida > Fabales > Fabaceae > Vicia > Vicia faba. The sequence continues at coordinate 689,308,839 of OX451735.1, read as the reverse complement.
ACCAAACAGTTCCTAGATCTTGATGAATATGTTTCCCTACGTCATAGTGTGGACGAGTGCTATAACCTCAACGGTATACTACGTTGAGCACTAGTCAGTTCCTAGATCTTGATGTTTTCCTCCGTCATAGTGTGGACGAGTTCTCTAATTTCAACGGTATACTACGTTGAAGACCAGACAGTTCCTAGATCTTGATGAAGATGTTTCCCTATGTCATAGTGTGGACAAGTGCTATAACCTCAACGGTATACTACGTTGAATACTAGTCAGTTCCTAGATCTTGATGTTTTCCTCTGTCAAAGTGTGGACGAGTTCTACAATCTCAACGGTATACTACGTTAAAGACCAGACAGTTCCTAGATCTTGATGAAGATGTTTCCCCACGTCATAATGTGGACGAGTGCTATAACCTCAACGGTATACTACGTTGAATACTAGTCAGTTCCTAGATCTTGATGTTTTCCTCCGTCAAAGTGTGGACGAGTTCTACAATCTCAACGGTATACTACATTGAAGACTAGACAGTTCCTAGATCTTGATGAAGATGTTTCCCCCCAATTGAATTACGGACATGTTCTTAAGACTCAGCCGAAGCATTCTCTCAGTTGAAGTACAGGCAAGTTCCTAAATCTCAACAAAGGTTAGACTTCCTCATCAGAATCTTCTACAAACAATAAGTATGCAAGTTCTCGCTAAGGAATCTCTTATGAGATCGACACTCCTGCAGATGGAATCTGTAAGCCCATCCTCCTACCAACAATCTCCAAATGGCATCTGTAAGCCCATTCCTGACATCACAATGCTGATACTACACCATGCGAGTGCAAATTTCTGGGCACTCTAGTGTTCAATTATCTTCCACCTTCGGATCACGAAAGGCTCGAAAGCTAATCTATATCCTCAGGTTTAAGAAAATTGAACAGGGGCAACTGTTGTACCCCAAAATTTTCCCTCCCATATTTCTCAAGACCTTGCAAGATAATCTCCAAGTGGTTCAAAATTGCTCAAGAGTTGGACAATCAAATCATCTCCTAAGGCAGTCAATTCAAAATTAGGGTTTTGTGTTGCATCAATGTCCTTACATCCAAATGACCCCAAGTGCTCCCCAATGTCCTAATATGTTCTCAAGTTCTTCCATGTCAAATTTCAAGCCTTGCAGAGAAAGTTTGGTCAGTCAATTGCTCAAGAGGTCCAAAAATCGACTATGCTAGGGCAAAAGTCAACTGTAACCTACAAATAGTCAAACCTCGAGATTTTTTGTCAACATTCTCATTTTGAAAGATAATTAATCATTTTATCAAGGGTTTATCATGATTCATCAAGGATTTCTCAAGATTCATCAAGATTCAAAAGTTGCTAAATTAGGGTTTTGTAGGAAAAGTCAACTCAACTTTGACCAAGCATAACTTTCTCATACATTATTAGAAATGACCCATCCAAAGCTCATTTTGAAGAGGATGCAATTCCCAACAATCCATTTTCACACCCCAAGATCAAGAAATTCACTCACAAGAAGTTACAAATTTGGACATTATAGGTCATTTTTGAAAGTCAACAAAAACACTTTTTTTTCCAAAGCTTATAACTTGAGAATGGAATATCAAAATGAGATGAGACCAAAAGGGTTGGTTAGAAGATATTTCAAGGTTTCTAAAACGTCCAAGAACACATCCAAAAGTTCAAAATTGAAGAAGTTATGCATTGTTGAAGTTGGGCATTTTTCTAAAATTGCCAAAAGTCAACTATCCCCAAAACTTCAAATTTTGTCAAATGGCCCCACTTTTTTCCATTTGATTTGATCTTGTCACACCACACACGCGTCCTATCTTCAATTTCATGACTAATTATTAATTTTTCTATTTTATTTGATTTTTATTGATTTAATTCATTTTTAATCAATTTAAATCAAAATAAAATCTCAATATTAATAACTTGTGATCTTTTTTATTGATACAACTTTCAATTTCCATGATGGACACAATCAAATTCGTACCATGCCATATTGTGAACAAAATATTTGATTTAGGACAATTTTGGAAGCTTTGTTAATGGTGATCAAATCAAATCTTGAATCTTCAATGCTCATGGATTCCAAGCCCAAGATTTAACCTAATTGTTTCTATGATACATATATAACATGAAGCACACAAAGACACGACCGGAAGCTGCCCAAAATCAAGAAACCAAACTTGGAAAAAAGCTTGAAAAGCTTGAATCTGAAAACGATCTTAGAGGTGTTTCCAAGGCAAAAACATCACACTACTCTCTTGCTGGACGTCCACTGGATCTATTGGGATCAAAACCAAGCCTTGAAACCTCCTAAATCGCGCTGTAAGTACTCAAGAACATGGCCCTGAACACGAAATCACATCCTCTGATTCTTGCATCCTTTCACTAAAATCTTTGCATATTTGTGTTTGTCGCTTCATTTAGAACATTTTTGCAATATTTGATTTTGTTTTGGTAGCCTGTACAGCCATGCCCAAAGCTAGGGTTTTTGTTCTTGCTTTTTAGGCGTTTTGATTTTAGGGAAAATTAGGGCAAACCATGGACATGGTTGTGATCAGGGAGGAGAGACGAGCATGATGATGTTCTCAAAATTCATTTCCATGGCCTACAGATGATTTTAGGGCGAACCTAGGAATTTAGCTGCGGATAAAATCCGCAGGTAAATATTCAGGATTTTCAACGAAGAAGACGAAGGCGTGTCTTCTTCCCATTGGCCAATTCAAATTTCGCGCTTTTTATTTTTTTTAATTCAGGCATAATTGTTTGTTTGATATATAATATTTGTTGTGTAATATAATAACAAAAAGAACAAAGTGATGTAGTGGCAAGCGCGCTAGTGGAAAGTCTCATGGGACCTGGGTTCGAATCCCAGGTCCCCCCAAACGCTTATTATTATTTTGTTCCAGGAGATCTAGTGCAAAGCTTAGGGCGTGGACTACCATACTCCTCATCCCATCAGGCGCCAGATGGCCTCCATGCCAAATCCAATGGCCAAGATTGAGCGCCTACCATGAACTCTAGTCAACATGCGCGCGTGAGATCCTGGAAAGTCAAACAAGGCTTGTATGAATTGGGCCAAACAGTTGCTCTTCACACCCTGATCCAGGCCCAACACCCCCTTCTTTGGTTACTTCTTTTTTCTTTATATTTCTTTTATTTAATTGTTTTTGTTAATTTATATTTTATATTTTCACTAATCAATTAATAATTTTTCATAATAAAATCAGAAAACACAAAAAATATTATTTTATTTATTAAAATTAATTTCATTATTTTATTTTTGTAAATAAATTAACTTAATTAATTTAGTTTTAAAATAGGTTTAACTTTTAACATCTTTTGCAATAAATTAAAATCAATGTAGAATTAGGTTTTTACTAACTTTTAATCATTTTATTTTATTTCCTTAAAAACTCAAAAATCCAAAAATATTTTCATTAATTAATTAATTTAATTATTAAACTTAGATTTAATTTCCATAAATTCAAAAATAACAAAAAAAATGCTTTCTTTTCAAAAAAGGGTTAAAACCCTAAAAACTCGCCCGATTTAATTTCTCGCACGCGTATCGTTTTATCTAATTATGTAATTGCTTCCGGTATGTAATAGCTTTTAATTAGGATTTTAACTATTTATCGCTTTATTTTACTTTCCGCAATTTAAATTAAAGGGTTTGTTTTTGGCGATGTAAATACCCGACGCCTTGTAATAGTTTAGATTTAATTTCCGCAAATTTAAATTCCGCAACTATACACTGTTATATGTTTGATAATAAGGAATGCATGACAAGATCCAATGTATGAACTTAAAATCAACATAGATAACCCATGACATGTACAAAGATAAATAACGGAAAAACAATACACTCGCGCACTCTTAGGGTACACCTCACTTGGTTGCCTTCGAACGTGGTCATTGAGTATAGGAAGTTTTAGAGGTCGTCCTCTTGTCCAAAGATCATAAGTTGCCTCGAAACGGTTGCCTCGGAAAAATGATCTAAGACATTAGGGTTACCGCTAAGGCGTCCTAACGTTGCTTTAGTGACCACACGTCCCTTAATCGAATTGACCCGAAAACTCCAACGACGATGCTACCTACTCATCAATAGTGGGCTAGCATTTTCTAAAAGACATTTGCACAATTTAATTCCCTTTTCGAGTAGGTAGATGGTTCTTAAGTACTTGCTCCTTTTAAAACAAAACAAAACTTTTCGCACTTACACTCTCTTCAAAACAAAAACTCTTTCAAACCCACAAACACAAAGAAAAGCAAAATTTTGAAAACATAATGAGCAAGTACCTAAGAGCCCGTGGATAACCACGGATAGAAAGGGTGCTAACACCTTCCCTTTCTATAATCTACCTCCTGAACCCGAGAAACATCTCGAAAAAGGAATTTTTCTGTGCTTTTGTCCTTTCCTTGTTGGATAAAATAAAAGACGGTGGCGACTCTTGCTTACCGCGACATTTTGCGAAAACAAACGCAAAACGCGAACCAACATTCCAAAAAATAGTCTGTTCTATTCCCATCGATCACATGTACCGACATATGAGATTCTGTTTAATAAACCGGGCTACAACATTCTTAGTAACGGAAGCTAAAGAGGCTGCCTCAACCCACTTTGTGAAATAATAAATGACCACCAAGATGAAGCGGTGCCAAATAGAGGCTGTTGGTTTGATCTCCCCAATCATATTGATGCCCCACATAAAAAAGGGCCAAGGAGCCGTCAAGACATTCAGAGGAACCAGAGGTACGTGCACCTTGTCAGCATAGATTTGACACTTATGGCAGGTTCGAGAGTGTTGATAGCAATCTGCTTCCATGGTAGACCAGTTATAGCCTACCCATAGGATCTTCTTTTCCATTGTATGCCCACTGGAATGGGTGCCAAAAGTGCCCTCATGTAGATCAGCCATGATGTTTTCTGCTTCAACCTTATCTACGCACCGAAGTAACACCGAGTCATGGTTGCGTTTGTAGAGAATGCCATTCTAAGGAAGAATTTAGCAGAGAATCTCCTTAAGAACTTCTTATCATTGACTGAAGCTCCTTCCGGATATTCTTGAGCCTCAAGATACCTCTTGACTTCATGAAACCAAGGCTGGTCCATTACTTCTTCAGTATTAATCTCGTGACAGTGAGCTGGTTCATCCATTCATTCAATGGTGATATGGGGTGCTTCGTTATCCCATTTAAGTTTAAACATGGATGACATTGTGGCTAGTGCATCTGCTAGCTGATTTTCTTCTCGCGGGAAATGCTCGAAGGTAATCTTCTCAAAATGTGAGATCAATGTCAGCACATGTTCTTTGTAGGGGACGAGGTTAGGGTGTTTAGTGTCCCATTCCCCTTTGATCTGGATGATGACCAAAGCTGAATCTCTGAATACATTTAAGGATTTGATCCCTAAATCTATGGAAGCTTTGAGACCAATAATGCATGCTTCGTATTCTGCCATGTTATTTGTATAATTGAAGCAGAGTCTTGCTGTAAAGGGAGTATGACATCCTTAAGGAGATATGATTACAACACCAATACCATTGCCGAGTGTGTTGGACGGCCCATCAAAAACTAGGGTCCATCGGGATCCTTATTTAGGTCCGTCATATGGTCTGAATTCTTCACAGTTGTTTATCATCATGATGTCTTCATCTGGGAATTCTAACTTCATGGACTAGTAGTATTCCACAGCTTGGTGAGCAAGGTGATCAGCTAGTACACTGCCCTTTATTGCTTTTTGGGTAGTATACTGTATGTCATATTCTTTCAGGATCATCTTCCATCTCGCTATTCTCCCAGAGAGGGCAGGTTTCTCGAAGATGTATTTTATTGGATCCATTTTAGATATCAATAAGGTAGTATGGGTCAACATATATTGTCTTAGCTGGTGCACAGCCCATGCCAGAGCGCAACAAGTTTTCTCGAGCAGTGAATATCTTGTTTCACAGTCGGTAAACTTTTTTCTCAGATAATAAATAGCATGCTCTTTTCGGCCAGACTCATCATGCTGCCCCAGCACACACCCCATTGAATTTTCTAAAACAGTTAGATACATGATCAATGGTCTTCCCTCGAATGGTGGCATCAAAACAGGAGGCTCTTGTAAGTACTCTTGATCTTATCGAAAGCAGTTTAGCATTCATCATTACATTTGACTACTTGATCTTTCTTTAGTAAATTGAAGATTGGTTCACAAGTAGCTGTCAGGTGAGAAATGAATCTGGAAATGCAGTTTAAGCGTCCCAAAAATCCTCTGACTTCCTTCTCGGTACGAGGAGCAGGCATCTCTTGTATCGCTTTCACCTTAGCAGGATCTACTTCAATACCCTTATTGTTGATGACAAAACCTAAGAGTTTACCAGACCTTACCCCAAACGTGCATTTATTTGGGTTCAGCCTCAGCTTATATTTCTTTAGCCTCTCAAACAGTTTCTGTAAGTGATCAAGATGCTCTTCTTCTGTTTGAGATCTAGCTATCATGTCGTCCATATAGACCTCTATTTCGTGATGTATCATGTTATGAAATAGAGCTACCATGGCACGTTGATAGGTTGCCCTAGCGTTCTTCAGTCCGAATGGCATAACCTTGTAGCAGAATGTGCCACATTGTGTGATAAAGGTTGTCTTTTCCATGTCCTCAGGCGCCATTTTGATTTGGTTGTATCCTGAGAAACCGTCCATGAAGGAAAACACTTTGTGTTATGCCGTATTGTCAACTAGAATATCAATGTGGGGAAGTGGGAAATCATCCTTAGGGCCCGCCCAATTCAAATCTCTGTAGTCCACGCACATTCGTACCTTGCCGTCCTTTTTGGGTACGGGCACAACATTGGAAACCCATCGTGGATAGGAGGTGACGACCAAGAATCTAGCATTGAATTGTTTCATGACTTCTGCCTTAATCTTCCCCGACATGTCTGGTCGCATGCGACGAACCTTTTGCTTTACCGGTGGACAATCTTCTTTTGTAGGTAGACGATGTACTACGATATCTGCATTAAGTCCCGACATGTCTTCATACTACCTGGCAAAGACCTCAACATAATCGTGTAGTAACTGAATCAGATGTTCTTTAACACCGGGTTCCAGATTGGCACCCACCTTGACTTCTCTTTTGTCTTCTTCGGTACCTAGGTTGATTGTGTCCACTGGTTCCTCGTGAGGCTGAATGGTCCTCTCTTCTTGTTGTAGTAACCTAGAGAGTTCCCCTGGTACTTCACAATATTCCTCACCTTCGTCTTCGGCTTGATCAATTAGATTTTCAGAGTCACAAAAAACCATAGAAGAACCGTTACCCATGGGATCCTGAATGGATGTAGACCTGCATTGTGAGTGTGAATGTGTGTAAAAGTATAACTATCTTTGAAAGAAATGAAAATATAAAAAGAAAAACAATGAGAACAAAGTTTGTATGCAAAGACGTACATGATTCATTGATGTCATATGGAAATGAGACAATAACCCTTACAAATGGACCGTTATGCCTCGGGTAAGACATAAGGTTTTAAGAGTCTGAATTGATTAATATTACAGATCCGACATAATTCAAAGACAAATTATTGTGGGATAAAAGTGATCAGGACAAAGTCTCTAGCCTCCCAGTTGCTGAGCCCTCCATTGACAATTGGTTAAATCCAATCCTCTAGGTCATAGCTGTCTTCATCATCCTCCACTGCATTGACTTCGCGGTTGCTGATCTTCAAGGGTAGTCCTCCAGCACGAGCATAACGTACAACTTTCTGGGCACCTGAAGTGAAACCCAGACCAAATTTTTCAGATTTGTATGGGATATCTAGGATTTGACCCCAAATATGGTACCCACCTTCTTCTATCACTGCCTTGGCATCCTTCAAGGATGACATCTTGAGTGGAGGCCTTGTAATCTTGGGGACTTGAGAGACAGCCTTGGTTACTGCCACAGTCTGCGAGACTTCTTCAAAGTGCTGGAATGGAGTTTCAATAAATTCACCATATAGTTCCACATATCTGAAGGAATTTAGATGGCTGACCATATACTCCTCTTCTCCATGAACAGTGATGATTTTCCCTTGAATTAGATATTTCAGCATTTGATGCAACGTAGAAGTAATGACACCAACATTGTGAATCCACGGTCGGCCTAATAAGCAGGAATATGAAGGGCGAATATCCATTACATAAAAAGTTGAATCAAAAGTTTGGGTTCCAACTTTTATGGGGATGTCCACTTCCCCATGCACCATCCTTTTTGAGCCATCAAAGGCCCTCACTACTATGTTGCTTGGTTTCAATGTCAATCCTTCACAGTCAAGCCTATAAAGATCCTTTTTAGGAAACACATTCAGAGACGAACCAGTGTCCACCAAAACATGAACCAAGGTCGTGCCTCTGCATTCCACTGAGACATGCAATGCCTCATTATGCTTCCTCCCCCTTGGCGTTAAATCAGTATCCGAAAAACCTAAACCATTATCTGCGGTCAAGATGGCTACGCAGTCTTGGAACTGATCGACAAATGTTTCTTGGGGTACATGAGGAGTTTAAAGGAATTTTACCAAGGCCTTTGCTTGAGCCTCGAAACACAGTAATAAAGCCAACATGGAAATTTTTGATGGAGTTTGCCCCAATTGCTCAACTACATTGTAGTCGCTTCTTTTTATGATCTTTAGAATTTCCTCCATCTCTTTTCGGGAGGTCTCAGGGATAACCCTTGATTGTGCCTTCGTCCGGACAGGCTCAACCAGAATACCTTTACCTCGAGTCTCAGTTGAATCGGCAGTAGGGATGTCAGTAGGGGTGATAACAGGGATTATAACAGTTTTATCGACAAGAGTATTAGCAGAGATGATTTTAGGACTTGGAATAGCCTTTGGAGAAGCAACAACAACAAGAATGATTACGGGTCCAGAAACAGCTTTTGGAGGAGCAATTTCTGGAGAGAATACCCTTCCGCTCCGGGTTATCTTGCTAGTCCCTGTGATGTTACTGATATCAGAGTCATCTTTCTCAGAACTTGAATCTTCAGCAGATGATCGATCTTGCTTGATACCGTGGTAGTAGACATCACCTCCATAATTCTATGGGACGATTTTGTTTGATGAATACGGGATTGGTCCAGGCATTATAATTATCAACGAAGCTACTTTAGGAACTGATGTAATTCTAACGGGTCTTTTGGTGGAGACCCTGGAAGAATTGTCGGAAATGGTCACAATGGAAACATCATTATAAGAAACAGTTGGAGTTGAAGTCTTCTCGAACAAAATCTCCTTGTTATCTATTAGGAATTGAACGCCTGCTTTTAACAAAGGACAACTGGTTGTAAGGATAAACATAAATGAAAGCTTTCATCATATCCTGGTAACACACCGACATTCAACAAGTTCTTTTTGATAGTTAGGAGTGGGGTCACAAGCTCATCAACTAAAGTAACAAACATATCTTCCTCAATGGCGTTGACATTACGATCGTGCTTGGGCATATGGGCAGTGATTACATTGGGAATTTATGGTGCGTCGAATTCAATCTCTTTGGCTTCAAGAAGGTCTTGTACCTTGTTCTTCAGAGCCCAATAGCTGTTAGTGTCATGGCCAGGACTCTCAGAATGGTATGCACATCGGGTATTAAGATGATAGGGAGGAGAGGTTGTGTTAGGATTCTTTGGAGCTTCTTTCAAAGTCACTAGGTTGGATCTTAACAAATGTGGCAATACTTGAGATAATGTCATATTAATTCGAGTGAATTGTCTTACTGGTCTTTCCGTTTTTGGCTGGTTGCTTCTTTGCTGAGTCGACACATGTTTAGGAATCACGACAGCCCCAACCATTGGACGGCGTTCAGCCCTATCTTGATTTCTCTGAGGATATACAACAACAACTTCTTTCTTTCCGATGAATGGTTTCCTTACAGCAGCAGAAGATGCATCTTTTTGAATTTTCCCATTGTTTATCCCGGCTTCCACCCTTTCTCCGGTCAATATCAATTCGGTAAACTCTGTCGATGAACTCCCAATTAAGTGGTTGAATAAAGGACCGGACAAGGTACCCAAGAACATGTCTACTAATTCTCTTTCAGATAGGGGAGGCTGGACTCTTCCTGCTAAGTCCCTCCATTTTTGCACATAGTCCTTAAAGCCTTCACTTGAAACCATGGCCATACTCTGGAGTTGAGTACAGGTGGGTGCAAGATCAGCATTGTATTGGTATTGTTTGTAAAAGGTAGCAGCCAAACATTCCCAATTATGAACATTGGCTCTTTCTAACTGATAAAACCAATCAAGTTGAGTTCCAGATAGACTGTCTTGGAAGAAGTGTACCCATAAATCCTTGTCAGCGATATGAGGCTGGATTTTCCTCACATAGGACCGGAGATGCATTTTGGGACATGAAACTCCATCATATTTGGCGAACACCGATGCTTTGAATTTTGGAGGGATGACAATCCCAGATACTAGACCCAACTCCTCAAAGTCCAATCCAGGCACTTTTTGGATTTCCATTGCACTTAACTGTTCTTCTAGATGCTTATACTTATCGCTGGCCGGAGGGTATTGTTCTTCAGAATAATCTTCTTCTTCCTCTTCCTCTTCTGAATTTGGATGAATAACTTCTTCCTTGCCTTTCCTATCTTGATTGTCTTTCTCACCAGATGACATAGCAAAGTCTAAAGTCCTTCTTGCTTGTCCTTGGAATCTTCTTCCCATGTTTAGAACTCCGGTTATTTTCTTTGTCTTCTTTTTCTTCTCCTCAACCAGCAAGGTCTTCAACTCTTCTTGTCCTTTGGCTAGAGTTAAAAACATCTGTTGAAACTAGGCATTTTGAGCTTGGAGGTCCTTCACCGTTTGCTCGAGATCCATCTTACTGAAATAAATAGTAGAAAGATGAGGAGACTTATTGCAAGAAACCTGCTTATGTTATGATGAATGGTAAATGCATATGCAATGATTTCAAGGATTTTAAAGTTTCAAATTTGTTTTTGACAAAAAGGAAACACACGTTATATTAATAAATTAAAGCTTTAGTACATCAATGCCTCTTTGGGAAAAATAATACAAAAACTCTAAGATAAAAAGGTGGTACGCATCCTCTTTGGTGCGATGTAGGCATTCAGAGTCTGCTCCTCATGAAGTTGCTTAGTGAGTTCTAAAACATTCTTCTCGCTAGCGTAGAATTGGGCTTCGAAAGTATCTCGCTCCCCCTCGAGTTGTATCCAATCTCTTTGTAAGTCTTCAAGAGAGGTGGGCATGTCAGGATGTAGGATAGTGTATGGAACATCTCCTTCTATAACAAGCTCAATGATTACCGGGAGAATGGAAGGATAAGGCATCATAAGACTCTGAGCACGAGTTCATACCCATTTGAGGTAAGGCTCAAGAGGGATGGAATTCTTGTGCCCCAATGTCTTGCTATCTACCTTGTTCAACATCCTCCAAGCTCGGATAAACCTCTGGCGAAGACCTTGATCGCCGTTCTCGTAGTCAAATACCAAACCTTGAATGAGCCTCTCATGTAGGCCATCCCTTCAGGCGTAACCAAACTGTCTTAAGGCTAAGCAGGGGTTGTAGGTGATACCTCCCCTAATGCCAAGTAAGTGGACATTAGGGAATTCTCCACAACGGTCGACAATAGTAACATTCTCTATAGATCAGGAACACCAATGGATGTCTGAATGTTTGAGCGTCATCAACCTTTGTGACCACCTTGAACCTTGCTCATTCTTCAATACATATTGGGGAAGATTCAAAATAAACCATCTTTCCAAGAGAGGAGTGAAACACATAAGTACACATTTTTCCCTCATAGTGCGAGTGTGAAAAGAATGTAGGATGTCCCCTAGCAAAGTAGGCACCGGGTTGCGGGATATGAAGATTTTAACGGTGTTCACATCTATGAGTTGGTCAGGATTTGGAAACAAAACCATCCCATAGACGAGGAGAGCCACAATTTTCTCAAAGGCTTGCAATTCCAAGGAGTTCCAACAGTTTCGGGCTTTCTCAAACAAGAAATTTGCTAGGAAACCCTTGACACCACTCCTTATTTCCCAATTGGTTGTGACATCAGATGACTACAAGTGTAGAGCTTGAGCAATCTCTTCTTGCTTTGGGTCTCTTTCCGTACCATTGAAAGGTAGTTGATTGAGAATGGGAATCCTTAAGAGTTGGGAGAATTCTTCCAAAGTTGGCACAAGTTGATAATCTGGAAATGTGAAGCAATGGTGTAAGGGATCAAAGAACTGAAAGAGCACCTTCATCATGTCTTCATCAGTGTTGGAGGTGACCAAGTTTAGTAGGCGACCATGTCTCTCGGTAAAAGGAGAATTTTCAGGAATCCTTGAAGCTAGTTCCTTAAGTTGTGGAGGGATCCTTACAAGATTGACTTGAATAGTTTTCCTGCGAATATAATCCATGTCCTACAAAACAGAACAAAGATGAATCCCAAGACCCTTGAAATGGTTAGTGAATGAGTATGATTTTATGATGTTCATGATGTTATGTACAAGTAAATATACACAAACAAAGAAAACAATTCCTTAGGTTTAGGCTTGCATGGAGTCTCATAGGTAAGTACCCTCTTGAAGCTTAGTTGGCTCAACCTGTCCTAGAAATAGTAACCAGGTTCTAAGGAGCCCAATATCACTGGTTTGTTTCCTTGAGCATTGTCTCAACATAAGCCTCTTTAATGGTGACCTAAATATCTCAAAAAACCAAACCTCAATGAGTGTAGTATCGAGTATCTACCAACTTCGGACTGCACCAAAGTCGGTCATCACACTACGTCCTAAAGGACAAGTTGGTCAAGTAAAGGTTCTAAAAGTTCATTAATGCTTCATGACATCACTCAGCGGCCCCGTATTCTCCTTGATTAACTCAAGGGCTACCGCTACCCACAAATATGTCACACTAATGTAGCTATTGCTTAGACCATATCGGTATACCCTACACAGTTTCCACAATGTATTTCTACTTACCTATAAGGTTTCCCAAATCCAGGTAGAGGATTCAAACACAAACAAAGAACCATAATGTAAAGCATACAAGTCAAACAATAAAAGCAAGTAAATGTGATCTAACCCTAAGATAACCCCACTTTTAAAATTCCCCAGCAGAGTCGCCAGTTTTGTGATACGGTGGGAGAACTGACTTGGATGTTTTGTGTTTGATTGCAAATGTTGTGGTTAGCAAGAGTCGCCATCGACTTTTCATTTATCCAAAAGGAAAGGTGAAAAAGCACAGGAAAGACCTTTGAGATTATTTCTTGAGTTCCCGGGGTGGATTATGAAAAGGGAAGGTATTAGCACCATTTTCATCCATGGTTTTCCATGGGCTCTTAGTTACTTGCTAAATCACTTGCTTTTGTTTGAAATTATGTTTTGTGTGGTTTTTGAAAGTATTTTGTAAAAAGGCCATTTGTTTAGGAAAACTTTGTAATGATTCTCGTTCGTAAGAATGTATACAAAGTGTTTGATCTTTTGAAAATGTTTTCAAGTTTGTAAGATGTTTGAAAGTGTAGGTGTTTGTTTTTGAAAATAGCAAGGATGTTTTGTTTGAAATTGAGCAAGTAATTAGGAGCATTCTACCTACTCAAAAGTCTTTCATGTTCATTTTCTTTTTCCTTTGACATTGTTATCTTACCACTGGTTTGGCAAGTAACCCTATCTTTGGATGTAAACGGGCAGGTGTGGGTCATCGTATAACCATGATTAGCAATGTTGCAAGGTATCTTAGCATTCTCTTTTAGGGACTAAGATCATTTGAAAGGAAACTTAGATAGCGTTATCGAGGAACTATGATAGTGTATTTTGATTTGTTTTTGCTAAGATACCTCATATGCGTAATATGGGCATTTTGTGAAGGCAACCAAGTGGATTTACCCTAGGGGGTGCTTGTGTGAAAGTGTATTGTTTTCATGCTTGATTTTGTCTTTGATTAGGGTTTTCTATTTGATTGGTTTTAGTCCTTCCATACAAACCCTAATTACTAGCATGTTATATATAAAGCGATAAATTGCGGAATTTAAAGTTACTACGCTATTACAATACTTGTGGGGGGGGGGGGGGGGTATACAAATTGTAAATGGGAATTGCAAGAAAATAAAACCTAATTATCTATTACAATCATATTGAATTGATACAAGAATTGAATAAATAAAAGTACAAAAATAGATAAATATGCAAGAATGTAAATGCAAAGAAAATAGATATTTGTTTGATTTTTCATGAGAAAAGGGAATTTGTTTTAACCTAATTAATTAAAAGAAAATAATCAATTAAAAGTAAAACCTAAATTTACTAAGAAAAGATTTTAAATAAAACCCTAAATCTATTAATTGATTAAAAAAGAATTAAGTTTATAAGAAAAGTATTTTTTTTTTGGTATTTTTGTCTTGAAAATAAATTATAGTATTATAAAATATTTTTAGTCTTTTTATATTTTAGAATAATATATTCAAATGGTGTAAAAGAAAACAACTAAAACGTATTTTTAATTAAATTTACAAAGATAATTAGTAAAATAAATAAAGTATTGATTAAATAAAATAATTTTTGTGAGAAAAAATAAATAAACTATGTCAAAATATAAATCTACTACTTTTATATTTTTTATGATTTTTTAATATTAGAAAATATTTAAGAAAATAAATAAATAAAAAAATTAGAAAAAGAAAAATAAAACTGGGCCAGGGGTGTGAGAAGCCAGCAAGGGGGTCAACAACAAGAAAAAAAACATAGGCCCAAAGGAAGGCCCAGCGCTTGCAAAAAGGAAAGTCAGAAAATGCAAAAATGTGAAAAAAATCAAAAGGGTACCATCGGGGCTCGAACCCAGGTCCCAAAGGTTACAAGTGCACGCTTCTACCACTGGGGTGGCTATACATCCATTAACATAAGTAAAACAATAAATATATGATACAAAATGCACCCTGATTTACACTTCATCTTCAACCTCCAGCCAGACCAACTGTAACTTATTCATTTCTCAACCATTTGCAACAAAGTAAACATGAAACTTGTGTAAAATTTTACCACGATTCTAGAAATATAAACAACTTAAACTAATTCTCAAGAATGAACATGAATTTTAAATGGTACCAAATTCTGACCTAATTTTTTCAGGATGTTCAGATTCAAAATTCTAACTACTCAAGCAATATAAATGAAATCTAAACACATGGTTAGCTTCAGAACAATGATGTCTATATTTTTCATTCACAAATTAAACATTAATAATGCTTGTATGAAGAGTTCAAAGTTGAGATAACTTACCTCAAAACTGGAAATCGTGTTCTGCAAATGAGCACTTATCAAGATGTTGTGATGATCAGAATAGCTCCACTAAGGTCCCAGGAAGCTAATGCAATGATTAGCTTGTTTGGAGAGTGGCTGAAATGGCCTGGAGAAGTCCACTTGCAGACCCTGTTTTTGAAAATGGAGGATGGTGCAAATGGTGTTACAGTTGTGTAGTAAGGGTTTGGATAGCCTCTATTTGAGTTATAGAAGCTTTGTGATTGATTAAAAGTGAAAACGCACGAGTGGATTGTGTATTTGAAGTTCAAGGTCAGAAATGACAAGTAATGGAGGTTTTTGGTGCAAGTTCTGATTTCAAAGTGTTTGAGGGCTTAAGAATTCGTGTCTTTGTGGAAAATGGTTTGTGTATGTATAAACAAAAGAGTTTGAGAGCTTTGGACAATCAGAAGTACAAGTCCCAAGCTAATTGCTAAGTTACTTAATTTTGAAGAAAAGTGGGAAAACAAGTTTCAATGTGTAGTACAAGCATGGGCTGAGTGATTGTAAGTGTCTAACAAGTTTCTTATGGGTTATGGGACTTGTATGATCAGAAGGGAACAAATGCAAGGCCCAAGAACAAGTTTTGTACAAAAAGTCACTTTATCAAAATGGCAATGTACACTTTCTTCCCAAAATGGACATAAAGCATGACCTTGCATTGAATGCTTGAAATGAGACCTCTAACATCTGTGCAAGCAATTAATTATGGAGTTCCTAACAAGTTTGAGGCCTGAAAGTTATAGTTTATGCAGCATACCTTTGAATTTGAATTTTGTTCATCACAAAATGCCTTGTAATTCAAGTGATAAAACCCTAACTTCATCTCTTCGATTCTACCTACTCAAAAATGATCTCAAGGAGTTCTTAGAAATTTTGGAAATCTTTCAATGTTCTATACAACCCATATTTGAATTGCTTTGGAATATTTACCTTGGAACTATATGAAAAAGTGCCATGAAGTTGGGTCAAAATCCTGACCAAATTAGGGTAAAATTTCACTAAGTGTTTTGTTTCATGACCATGTATTCTTAAAATTATAACTTGAGATCCAATAACTTTTGGAAGGAGTTGTGTAAATCAAAGTTGTAGATTTCATGGAGATCTACAACTTTCATGTTGGAAGTTTCTTTTGAATCAGCTTGCATCATGGTGAAAATTTTGCTCAAAGTTATGAAAAAATAAGAAATTTCCAACACTTAGAAAGATTTCTAAGTTTAGAAATTTTAACTTTTCAAAATGAAATTTTAAACTTTTGATTTCTTGATGAATAAGTTTCATATTTTAACATGATTTGATAAATTGTGATCTTTGGCATTTGATTTTGACCAAAAAGTCAAAGTTTGACTTTTTAGTATACAATTGACTTTTGATCAGTTGACTGCAAAATTCATCTGTCAATCCATTGGACTTGAGCAATGTTTTGAGTCATGTAATTAGGTCAAAATTATGCAATTGGACTTTTGAGATCATGCCTTAAACCAATTGATCATTTTCTAGATCAAAAATCAGAAATTTCCCTTTCTCAGTCAAAACCCTAATTTTGACCATTTTGCCCTTTTGAAGATTTAATCAAATTTCTTGAGGAATTATGGTACAAACTTGATCAAATGATACATATGAGTTTAAAATGTCTATTTGGATCAAAAGTTATGAATTTTGACTGTAAATTAGCCATAATTGACTTTTTCCCTAATACAACTGATTTTTAGGTCAACTGCTCATTGACTGAGCAAAATTGTGATCCAAGGCTTGAAACTTGACATGAGTAATGATCCATGAAAGTCATATGGGGAATTGAAAGTTAAAAAATCCTTGTGCAATCTCAAACCCTAATTTTGGTAATCAGTGTTTAAGGAGGTGTCTTGAGCTGATCAACCCTAGTGCGGTCTTGAGCCAAAGGTGATCTTGTGTGCAAAATTCTTGATAAGTGAGAGGCCAAATTTTGGGGTACAACAGGGCAGCATGACGAGTGTGGCCGAAAAGAGCATGCTATTTGTTACCTGAGCAAAAAGTTTACTGACTGTGAAACCAAATATTTACTGCTCGAGAAAACTTGATGCGCTCTGGCATGGGCTGCTCGCCGGCTAAGACAGTATATGCTGACCCATACTACCTTATTGATATCCAAGATGGATCCAATTAAATACATATTCGAGAAGCCTGTCCTCTCTGGGAGAATAGCAAGATGGGAGATGATTCTGACTGAATACGACATTCAGTACACTACCCAAAAAGCAATAAAGGGCAGTGTACTCGCCGATCACCTTACTCATCAAGCTGTGGATGACTACCAGTCCATGAAATTCGAATTCCCAGATGAAGACATCATGATGGTAAACAACTGTAAAGAACTCAGACCATATGACGGACCTGAACAAGGATCCCGATGGACCTTGGTTTTTGACGGAGCCTCCAACGCACTCGACAATGGCATAGGTGCTGTAATCATATCCCCTGAAGGATGTCATACTCCCTTCATTGCAAGACTTTGCTTCAACTCTACCAATAATATGGCAGAATACAAAGCGTGTATTTTTGGTCTCAAAGCTGCCATAGATTTGGGAATCAAGTCCTTAAGTGTATTTGGAGATTCAGCCTTAGTCATCAGTCAGATAAAAGGAGAATAGGACACAAAGCACCCTAACATTATCCCCTACAAAGAACGTGTGTTGACATTAATCCCACATTTCGAGGAAATTACCTTTGAGCATTTTCCACGAGAGGAAAATTAACTAGCAGACGCGCTAGCCACTATGTCATCCATGTTTAAACTCAAGTGGGGTAACGAGGCTCCCTAGATCACCATTGAACGGAGGGACGAACCAGCTTACTATCACAAGATCGATACTGAAGAAGTAGTGGACCAACCTTGGTTCCACTAAGTTAAGAGGTATCTCGAGGCTCAAGAGTATCCGGAGGGAGCTTCAGTCAATGATAAGAAGTTCTTGAGAAGATTCTCTGTTAAGTTCTTCCTCAGTAATGGCATTCTCTACAAACGCAACCACGACTTTGTTTTGCTTTGTTGCATAGACAAGGTTGAGGAAGAAAGGACCATGGCTTATCTACATGAAGGAACTTTTGGCACCCAATCCAGTGGGTACACGATGGCTAAAAAGATCCTACGGGCAAGGTATTACCAGTCTATCATGGAAGAAGATTTCTATCAGCATTCACGAACCTGTCACAAGTGTCAGATCTACGCTGACAAAGTGCATGTGCCTCCAGTTACTGTAAACATCCTGACTTCTCTCTGGCCATTCGTGATATGGGGGCATCGATATGATTGTAGAAATTAAACCTACAGCTTCTAATGGACACCGCTTCACCTTAGTGGCCATTGACTATTTCACGAAGTGAGTTGAGGCAGCTTCTTTCGCTTCCGTTACCAAGAATGTTGTGGCCCGGTTCATCAAACTGAATATCATCTGTCGATACGGTATCTCGGAGAGAATCATCACTGACAATGGTACGAATCTCAACAATAATATGATCACGACATTATGTGCACAATTCAAGATCCAGCACCATAATTCTTCCCCTTACCGGCCAAAGATGAATGGCGTTGTCGAAGCTGCAAATAAGAACATCAAAAAGATCATATAAAAAATGACAGTAACCTACAAGGACTGGCATGAGATGCTACCATTCTCTCTCTACGGTTATCGTACCACGACGCGCACATCAACAGGGGCAACTCCCTTCTCCTTGGTATACGACATGGAAGTTGTTCTACCACGTGAAGTCCAAATACCTTCTATGAGAATAATAAAGGATGCAAGGTTGAATGAAGATGATTTGATCCAAACTTGGCTTGACCAATTGAACCTAACTGATGGGAAGAGGCTTACGGCTATCTGTCATGGCCAGATGTACCAAAAACTTATGATCAAAGCTTTTAACAAAAAGGTCAGACGTCAAGTATATCAGGTTAGTGACTTGGTAATCAAGCGTATCATATTTCCGTAAGGTGATCCCAGGGGTAAATGGACTCCTACATACGAGGGAACATTTATGATCAAAAACATATTCTCTGGTGGAGCAATGATCCTAACCACTATGGATGGCGACGACCTTCCGCACCCTGTGAACACGGACATAGTCAAAAGTTACTATGCATAAGAGACCTGCTAGGTTGACACACCTAGGCAAAACAAGGGAATCCCGGTAAACCACAAAGCTTCGGGCAAAAATTAGGGATAAAACAAAAAGATCTGTACACCCAGAAAGCTAAAAACTCGAAAGGGCGGATTGGGAAAAAAGGGTATCCTGGTGGACTGAAAACCCGAAAGGGCGGTCCAGGAAAAAGTTAGGTAATTAAAGCGTATGACTATGTCCCGTTGGATCACCTTACAGACAACCTTCAGCATCGACTGACAAACTCAAACGATCCTAATCAATCTAATCAACTTCAGACAAGGAAGCAAGTGGACAAGACGCTCAGAGACACGAAGGCTATAGAAGAATGGGAACCCCATGGGATTATTTCACATAGCTATCTTTTCTTTGTATCAAATTTTCATTTTTCTGCGACGACGTTCTCTTACTAGAATGTTCGTCTCATTGTACAAAAATACGTATTCAAATTAATACAAAGACATCCCTTTGAAAGTGCAAAACTATTTATTTTTTCTTTTTCCGTGTTTTTTTTGCGAAAATGTCCAATGATTTATTTTTGAACATATGCATTTGAACGTAACTACTGTTTATAAATGAGCAAAAAAGGTGAACATAAAATAGAAATACAACCACTAATGGCTTTAAGTAATATGATAATATCTTTATACTATTCCATAAAATCCCCCGCAAATACTTTTCCAACAAGAACAAAAATCAGGGCATCCCGCTACAAGATTGCTAACATATCTCCAGTATGCAGCTTAATGGTATCAAGCTCTCTAACATCCGAGACAGAACAAAAATTTTGGTTACCGCTCCTAAGATTCCTCAGTGAAAGTCGCCCAGCTTCTCAGGATTCCCCAGCAGGATTTCACAAGGTCCACAAGCAACGCACGACATTTCCCTTACACAACAAAGTTTATTTCTCTAACAAATGGAAGCTCACCACCACTTCAACTTCAAGATACGAAGACTTACACTCCTCATAATCAACAATGCTCAGGGATTTATTTCCCCGACTCCAGAAACACTGTAGCATAACAATTAACGTGTCCATACATTGCATCCATACGTCATAACATTGACAACACAAATACATGCGACATAATCTCATTTATTTTGAGAACATCATTGCACCATGCATTTCATACATCATGACATTGCATACAACTAACCTTTCATCTTTTCAGGAAAGATCAATCAACAGAAAATTATTGTCAAATTTCAACAATTCAATTATAGACCAATTCCCAAGAAAGGACTGGTCAACCATCTACATAACAAATATTTCTTTTAGACCCTTGCCGGTTCAGTTTAAATCTGTCAACGATTTATCCTGATTCTTTCCTGCAGATGTCTTTTCTGGTTCAGATAAATCTCTCAATGATTTATTCTGATTCTTCTCCAGACCCCTACCGGTTCAGATAAATCTCTCAATGATTTATTATGATTCTTTCCCGCATACGTGTTTCTCTGGTTCAGATAAATCGCACAAAGATTTAATTTGATTCGTTCCAGTTAAAGAATATTCAAGATCTCTTTTGGTTCAGTATAAACCCCTCAATGATTTATCCTGATACTTTCCAAAGGAACACTTATGGTTTAGATAAATCTCACAATGATTTGTTCTGATTCTTCTCCAGATCCTCGCTAGTTCAATTTAAATCTCTCAACGGTTTATTCTGATTCTTTCCTGCAAACGCTTTCTCTAGTTCAGATAAATCTCTCAACGATTTATTCTGATTTTTCTCTAGATCCCTGCCAGTTCAGTTTAAATCTCTCAACGGTTTATTCCGATTCTTTCCTGCAGACGCTTTCTCCGGTTCAGATAAATCTCTCAACGATTTGTTCTGATCCTTCTCCAGATCCCTTCCAGTTCAGTTTAAATCTCTCAATGATTTATTCTGATTCTTTCCCGCAGACGCTTTCACTGGTTCAGATAAATCATATAAAGATTTACTCTGATTCTTTCCAGTTAAAGAATATTCAAGATCTCTTTTGGTTTAGTTTAAACCCCTCAATGGTTTATCCTGATACTTTCCAAAGGAACACTTCTGGTTCAGATAAATCGCTCCAAGATTTATTCTGATTCTTCCCAGTCAAACAACATACAAGACTTCTTCTGGTTCAGATAAGTCGCTCCAAAAGATTTATTCTGATTCTTTTCCAGTTGAACTCAAGTTCAGGCTTAGGCTATTCTCTGTCAACAATCACCCTTGGATGGCATCTACAAGCCCATCTCCGGCAAATCTCCATCATTCCTTCAAATGGAATCTATAAGCCCATTCCCATTTCATCTTCGAGTGTAAATTTCTGGGCACTCTAGTGTCCAATCATCTTCCACCTTCAAGTCATGAATGGCGGATACGCCAATTTAACTCTTCAGGTCTAAGAAGATTGAACAGGGGAAGCTGATGTACCCCAAAATTTTCCCTCTCATTTACCATGTATTTTCTCACAAAGATCTCCTTTGGTTCAAGACTGTACAAGGGTTGATCAACTCAAGACACCTCCTTAAGCACTGATGATTGAAATTAGGGTTTGATATTGCACAAGGATAATTGAACTTTTAATGCCTCATATGACTTTCATGGATCATTATGGACTCCCAAGATTGCACATGTCATGTTTCAAGTCTTGGATCACATTTTTGCTCAGTCAATTGAGCAGTTGACCTAAAAGTCAGTTGTATTGGGGAAAAAGTCAACTTTGGCCAATTTACAGTCCAACTTCATAATTTTTTATCTATATCAACATTATAAACTCATATGTATCATTTTATCAAGTTTGGACCACAATTCCTCAAGAAATTTGATCAGGTAATCAAATAGGCAAAATGGTCAAAATTAGGGTTTTGATTGAGAAAGGGCAATTACTGATTTTTGACCTAGAAAATGGTTAATTGGTTTAAGGCATGATCTCAAGAGTTCAATTGCATCATTTTGACCTAATGGCATGACTCAAAACATTGCTCAAGGTCATTTGATTGATAGTTAACTTTCAGTCAATTGATCAAAAGTCAACTGTACACTGAAAAGTCAAACTTTGACTTTTTGGTCATAATCAAGTGTCAAAGATCATAATTCATCATAACATGTCAAAATATGAAACTTGTTCATCAAGAAATAAAAAATTCAAGATTTCATTTTGAAAAGTCAAAGTTTCCAAACAGAAATTTTTCTAAGTGTTGAAAACTTTATATTTTTTCACAACTTTGAGCCAATTTTTCGCCATGATGCAAGATGATTCAAAAGAAACTTTCAACATGAAAGTTGTAGATATCCATGAGATATAAAACATTGCTTTACACAAATTCTCCTATAAATGCTTGGATCTCAACTTATTAATCCATGAAGTCATGGTCATGAAACTAAAACACTTAGTGAAATTTTGAGCATTTTAGGTCATGATTTTGGCCTAACTTATGACCCAAGTTTCACATAGTTCCATTTGGATTTTGCAAAAGTGATTCAAAGAGGGGTTGTAGAGAACATTACAATATTTCCAAAATGTCCAAGAACTCCTTGAGATCATTTGTGAGTAAGGAGACTCGAAGGCCAAAAGTTGGGGTTTCAAGTTATTTTGCAAGGCAAAATTTATGACGCAACATGAACCAAATCCATAGCCATGCTGCACAATCTTGCTTTGCAGGCCTCTAAACCTCAAGATATCTCCCTAATCATATGATTACACTTGCTTTTGAGCTATTATCCATTTGATTCAAGCTTTATCCAAGATAATTTTCCATTAATGGCACAAAGGCACCATTCCATTTACATAAAGCAAGCTTTATGCAAAGTCAACTTGCATTGAGCTTTGCACTTGTTCCTTCTGCACAAACTTCCTCTACAAAGTTAGATAAGCATGTTTAAAGTTCGTAACCACTCTAGATAGCTTTGTACTATGTATTAAAACCATGTTTGTCAACCTTACTTCAAAAACAAGCCAAGAAGCCAAAACATGTGATCTTGTACTTCTGACCACCTCAAGTATCCAAACCTTTTCCATACATATACACAAGTTGTTTGCAAGAAAAGGGACGCATACACAAGCCCTAAAACACACAAGAACTCAGAACTGAATCAAAAATCATAATTGTTGCACATTCTGACCAAAAACTTGAGACTCACATCTCCCTCGTGCGTTTTCAAGCCTTTTAGTTCGTAAAGCTTCCTTACATCAAATACAACTCATCCATGTCCCTGTTACACGACTGTAATTCCATTTCCATCATCCTCCATAGCCAAAAACAGAGCACTGCACATTGACTTCTCCAAGCCATTTCAGCCACTCTCAACTCAAGCTAACCATTGCATTAGCTTCCTGGGAACTTAAGGAAGCTAACCTGATCATTGCAGTACCTTGAATCAAGCTCATTTGCATTTCACGATTTCCAGTTTTGAGGTATTTTTCTTGAATTTCTATCTCATTACTTATACATTGTTAGGCTTGCATTTGTGAAGATACAATGTAGACATCATTGTTCTGAAGCTGTACATGTCCATATATTTTATTTATATTGATTGAGCTAGGAGAATTTTAGGATTCAAAATCTGAAAATAATTAGGTCATAATTTGGTACTTTCAAAAATTATCATTCATCTTTTATTTATAGCTTATGATATTTATATGTTTGGATTCGTATGGAAAAATGGAGTAACTTTCATGTTTGCATATTTAATTTTTACTGAGAAATGGTGAAGTTATAGATGATCTGGCTGGAGGTTGAAGATGAAGTGTATTCATGACTCATTTTGTATTATATATTTATCATTTCAGTTAAGTTAATGGATGTATAGCTACCCCAGTGGTAAGGCAGCGTGCTGGTAACCAAGAGGGCGTGGGTTCAACACCCAACGCGCTGCCTTTTGTCATTTTTCATATTTTTTCCACATTTTTGCCTCTTTACAGCGCCTGGGCCCATCTTTGGGCTTTTCTCCAGTTTTTCTGCCACCCCCCTATTTTCTTGCTACCACATAGGTCCAAACCTTTTTTATTTTCTGATTTTTTAAACAAAAAAACATCATTTTGGTCCAGATTCAAAAAACTGTTTTTCTAACAAACCTCCCAAATTCAATTTTAACCTCCCTGACATTATTATTTTTATTTCATCTTTTATTATTATTATTATTATTATTATTATTATTATTATTATTATTATTATTATTATTATTATTATTATTATTATTTTCATTAATAAAAAATCCAAAAATATTTATTTTTTATTATTTATGTTTATTTAGTTTATTTTTCATCATAAAAACTAAAAGAACAAAAAAAAACATTTCCATTTAATAAATTAATTTCTTTTCAATAAATATTTAGACTAGGGTTTAACTATTATATTATTATTTTTGTGAATAAAATTAATTTAGAGCTTAGGTTTATTTTAATTAATTAATTTTCATTTGTATTTTCATTAAGATAAAATCTTTCATAGAAAAACCCTAAAAATACTTTTTTAACTTAACTTTTTTTCTTATTTAGTTTAAATTTAATTTTGTTTAATTTTTTAGTTAATCTTCTTTAATTAGGTCAAAAAAACCCCTTTCTTAAAAACCAAACAAAAATCACATTTATTTTTACATTTATATTCTTGCATTTTATTTATTCATTTTTGAACAATATTCAATATGGTTGTAATAATTATTTAGATTTAATTTCTTGCAATTCCCCATTTGTAATTTGTACACCCCTACCCTAAATGATGTAATAGCTTAGTATTTTTATTTTTCGCAATTTAATGCTTTACATACAAATGCTAGTAATTAGGGTTTGTATGGAAAGATTAAAATCAATGCTTAGAAAACCCTAATCGAGACAAAACAATGCATGAAAATCAATACACTTGCACACATACACCCTTAGGGTAAATCCACTTTGTTGCCTTACAAAAATGGCTATATTATACATGTGAGGTATCTTAGCAAAAACAATCAAAATACAAGATCACAGTTCCTCGATGACGCTATCAAAGTTTCCTTTCAAAATGATCTTAGTCCCTAAAGAAAATGCTAAGATATCTTACAATGTTGCTAATCATGGCTATACGATGACCCTTTCCCGTCCCTTTTACATCCAAAGATAGGGTTTCTTACCAAATCCATGATAAGATAACAATGTCAAAGGAAAGAGGAAATAAACATGAAAGACTTTTGAGTGGGTAGATTGTTCCTAGTTTCTTGCTCAATTTCAAAACCAAAACATCCTTGCTATTTTCAAAACAAACACCAACACTTTCAAAAACATATTTCAAACTTGAAAACATTTTCAAAAGATCAACACTTTGTATAAATTCTTACGAACGAGAATCATTACAAAGTTTGCCTAAAAGGATGACACCTTTTCAAAATACTTTCAAAAACCACACAAAACACATTTTCAAGAAAAAGCAAGTGATATAGCAAGTAACTAAGAGCCCATGAAAAACCATGGATGAAAAGGGTGCTAATACCTTCCCTTTTCATAATCTACCACCCGAACTCAAGAAACAATCTTAAAGGTCTTTCCTGTTCTTTTCAGCCTTTCCTTTTGGATAAAAGAAAAGTCGGCAGCGATTCTTGCTAAACCGCAACATTTGCGATAAAACGCAAAATGAACAAGTCAGTTCTCCCACCGCGTTACAACCTCATATGCATGGAAGCATATATCCTCATAGGCCAGGCAGTCTATATACACCTTGAATGGATTTGTCGTCTGGTTCCCTCATAGGGGATCAAATGAAGCGGCACGTGGCAGGACCTCGGTTTATGTAGGCTCAAGTGACCATTCAAATATGTGAGGAAAGTGTTGTAGGATCCAAGCCTGAAATGTTACTGTAATTAGTAAGTAACGACATCAAAGTACTTTATATAATAAGACAAAATTAACATAAGAATAAAAAATGTTACCATCATAAGTGTGATAATGCCAGTCATCTGCTTTATACGCCACTTAGCACCTTTGGACAACTTATGTTACAAATACACCAAACAAGCTGCCCCCTGGTTCCACTCAACGATATGCTGAAAATCTCTAAATAACTGCAGGTACATGATATCAGTGTAAGTGGCACTAGTGTCCACAAAAATCTACGTGCCAACCAGATACAAAAGATATGCCCTCATAACACGTCCTCTATGTTTGGCTACCTGGAGATCATCACCATGGGCCTGCCGTGCACGTCGTAGCTTAGTTGTGTACACCTCTTGCAAGTAGTTAAATTTGACATAACACCCACGGGTTTTGTCGATATCAGCCATAGCCCCCTCTAGAGTAACTCCTAAGTACTCCACCAACATAGCCAATGCCTCCTCTTTGGTGCACCTCTCATGATCTAAAAGTCTCCCTCTAATCGGAAGGTGAAACAGATACACGACATCGTCCAACATGATTGATATCTCACCATGTGGTAGGTGGAACGAAGATATCTCGTGATGCCATCTCTCAACAAAAACGTTAATCATACCATGATTAACGGTAGTATATCCATATAAGACCAAATCACACAGCCCAGTGATGTGCAACAGCTCTCAGAACCATGGCTCGACGGGTGGTACCAGGTGAGTATATTCCTAGTATGATTAATTATCTTGAGTGGATCGCGATCCTACATGCATATATAAACACCCAAGACTTAAATGAACACAATACTTAGCAAAAAAATAAACATATAAACGTAACAATTAAATGAAATATTTACCTCTTCCTCCCATAAGTGTCTAGACACCTGGTCGGAATACAATGACAATAATGACAAATCAAAAGGTCTCTCTCCAAAGGCCTGAGGCGCCTCTGCTGTTTCCTGTGGATGGGCCTCTGGTGCTTCCTATGGATGGGCCTCTGGTGCTTCCTCTGGATGGGCCTCTAGTGCTGCCTCTGGATGGGCTTCCGGGGTAGACTGGGTGGCCTTTTGTGTCAGCTGGGTGGGAGTGGCATATGGTATCATCTGGGTGTGAACTAGTGTAGGCTGGGTGGGAGCAGGTGTAGGCTGGGATGAAGAACACTCCCCTGTCTCAAAGGCCATAAGAGGTGGAGAGGTATGAACTGAATATGGTGTAGTCTATAAGTGGGATCCAGATGTCTCTCCTGGTCCAGATACTTGCAGTGAGGATGTACGTATGCAGGAGGATGAAGGCGAAGATGGATGGACAGGAGAATCTCTCATGTTAGTCGACGGAGTGGAAGTATCCGGCACAGCCGGCCTAGGAGCCTGAAAAGACTGTGTCATTTCTCTATGCACGGAAGCATGCTATGAAAGTCTCCTGTATCACAATTTGGATTGTTTCTCAATCATAATACCTATAGAATAAACGAATAAAATATTAAACAATCACTCTTGTACACAAAAATAGGGAAAAATTGTTTACTGCATAACCGAAAGTATACTTCTGGTTTTGGTCAAGAACAAAACCAGAAATACACTTTCGGTACAACCTGCAACTTAACAAGTGCGTCAATGGAGAATATGACGCTCAATGGGGACCAAAAAACATGCATTGGTCATCAAAAAGACATGACTAATACTTCTGTATTGAATTCAAACATTATATGAACTAAAAAACTATATTTTACTACCCTAAAGCACAATTTGTATGTAAAATAAAAAAAATACTCCATAATGCTCAAAAACAACTTACAATGATTGGTTCTCCTAGGTTGAGTCTGATTACGCCTGATGCATTTATTTTGTGTTGCAATAAATTGATGGATTTTGAAACAATGAGTATTTTGAAAATTTTGAGTTTTGGGAACCGATGTTGTATTTCCGGTTCGTATCAACGTGGTAGGGTGTGGCTTCTCACAGTGATTTACTTAATTTCATTTAGAGTATAACCAGAAATACAACATCTGTAATATAGTGGGAAAACTGACTTGGGTGTTCTAGATGGGCATATGTGACCAGAGCTTATATGCTGATGTTGGTGGGCTACAACATTTTTGTCGGAAATACTTTTACATTTGTCAAGGAAAAGTATATGTTGTTATTTAGGGACTTGGATAGACTTAAGGGTTATAGTTGGGGTGCAACGGCTTTGGTTACTCTCTACAGCTCTCTTGGAGATGCATCCGTGTTCAGTTGCAAGAAGCTTGCTGGATATCCTACTCTATAACATGTATTTATTAAATGTAGTTTACTTTAATAAAGTTTATTTATTATAATTTAGTTTTTTTAATTTGTTTATTAATCGTATTAAATTTGGAACAATGCTGGATTCATGAGTATTTTCCAACACTTGGAAAAAGAGGAGAGAATTGGAAACCATATGATAATTATGGACTTCCTAAAGCTATGAGATGGTCGTACAAGCAAGGAGTCCTGAAATTAGATGAGTTGAGATCTATTTCAGACCAGCTGACGCCTACGAATGTCATATGGCGCCCATTCGTGGATCATAGAGTATGGCACCAATTTAACGACTTATGTCTGTATAGGGGGTCTAAAGTGGGGTGACAATGTTGTTCCCTACTTACATGACATATATATATATATATATATATATATATATATATATATATATATATATATATATATATATATATATATATATATATATATATATATATATATATATATATATATATATATATATATATATATATATATATATATATATATATATGTCAGTTTGGATACAAGTAATATGTTCCACCCTACTTCCTAATTATATGATGATTGATGATGATATTGATGTTGACTAGATTAGTTGCCATCAGAGCATCGTTGATGTGATCCGTCCGACAACATTTGTCACCTTTCCAAGTGAGACTGTTGACGGATACTTGGAGTAGTATTATCATGTATCACATACTCAATTGGTATCGCCTTAACATGATGCACCAAGAGAGTTTCTAGTTCCTACTTACGAAGTAGGACCGTCTGATCTGAGTTGGGCTCATGTTTCCACCTTGCTTCATCGTTATCTCTGACAAGTTGTTGCTGACGAGGATAACCCATAGTTTGTTGATTTATTTGAAGCTTTACAGATTTCTCCTTTGCATTGATTTATGTTTATATTTATGTTTAATTTAATATGTATTAAATTTTAGACTTATGTTTAATTTCTTATCAATTATGTGATCTTTAGACATATGAAATTAAAACTCAATGACATAGTTTAATCTTCATGTTTTGATTACACATTTTAATACTCAGTGAAATAGTATACTTATACTAAGCTAACACAAGCTGGTAAAATATGTGTAAGTTGTTGCAAAAGTTTTAGATGTCCTTCAAATCCTAACATCCAAGATGTTGCAACTGGAGGACTTTATCATCAAATACTCTCACTTATGATAAATGATTTCTAGATAACTTACCATACAAACTTGATAATTCTTGGTCTCTTATTTCCATCTCTAAGACTTGACGAACCATTAGCTAACAATCTTCACTATATCCATACAATGATGCAATGACTCTAAATCCGTAATTACCATTCGTTTCAACATTAATTACCTCTTCAATATATGACCTAATATGATTAGGAAATTAAAGAGTGAACTGATACAACATTAATTGCTTCTTTTATTGTGACTGCTTCTTTGATTGTGACTTCTTCTTTGAAGTCAATGATGGTTAAGATTACCTCTGTGAATATTGGGATGCTTGATCAACATACTCATGATATGAAGGATCCTTATAAGCATCATATCCTACCGGTGCGACCCTTTTCTTATTCACTCCTCCTTTGGTTTTTATTTTCTCAAGTGGTAGACACATTGAAGTCGTTATGGGGTAAGTAAGTTCACAAACCCTACTTTCTAATGCTCTTTTCCAAACAACATCTAGTGATCTAAACCTTCTCCACAATTCATTTGTTCCTCTACTCATATCCACCTCTGATCTATCATCTACATCTACCTGGAACTCAACTTCCATACTTAGTTTCCTCTATTGAACATGAACACTGTGTATTGGTATTAGTAAACCACCAAGTGTGTATCTTCTTAACTCACAAACACAAATTAACCCATAAGATGTTCTATGAGTACAACCACCAAGTGTTTATCTTCCTAACTCACAAGCACAAGGTAACCCATAAGATTTTCTATGATTACAACCACATATTTGCCTGTTAGTTCCAACATTTAATCATGTCACCAAAACGATTCCTCAACGTCTGCTTTAACTTCCAATGTGCAGACTAAACCCTAAAAACAATACATAGTAAAAATACTAAAAAATAATACATAATAAAAAAAATAATACATAGTAAAAAATAATAAATGGTAAAAATACTAAAAATGGTACATGCTGATTAGTCGTGGTGTTACCCAGATGAAGCACACGGTTAATCCATGCTCCAATAAATCTCTACCTATGTGGAATCAACCATGTGTATTTCACATCATCAATAAAATCACTAAAAATAACACATGTCTGCTCAAGTTGTTGCAACCGTTGATCATACTCAACCTCATCACCAGCCCATACAACTTCCATCCATAATGTGTCTATCGTCTTTTCCATGTCATTCACCACATATTGCTTTCATTTTGCACCAACATTTTTGTTAATGTGAAATCAACATGACAAATTAATCGTTGTTGGAAACACAACTTCAATTTATTTCATCCAACCAAGATCTCTATTCGTCAAAATTGCTTGTGTACACTAACAAGTATTTCTTCACAAACAATTGTTTCAGATTATCTAATACCCAACAAAAATGCTATGTCTGATCAACTCCATATAAGAAAATGCAACAACAAATGTCAACTCAGTCAATGTCTTGCCAACAATTTTAAATAGTGGTTGTATTTATTTGTTTGTCTTATAAGTGTCATCCATAACTAACAAAATAGAAAAAATATTCAAAAACTTAACGGAATCTAGATGGGCCTAAAAAATATCTCTCACAACTTATGAGTCATCTCTTTTTCTACTCCAATAAACATAGCAAGCATCATCTAAAAGCTTAAATAAATGTTATATCTCAATTCTAGGACTTCTTATCTCTTTTTCTAACACACTCTTATGCTTATATGTTTGCGTGATCCGAGTGACATTCTCAGGATCTTGCTCTTGCAAGGAAAGCAATATGTGTCAAAGTGAAACATGTCTCTTTGTCAAATTAGAAACATGTTGCTTCTAATTTATGGTCAATCTACCAACAAAGGAATGACCTTATAATTTTTGTACCCCAAAATTTTCCCTCTCTTTTCTCAATACATTCCTCACAAAGATCTCCAATGGCTCAAGTTTGCACAAGTGTTGACTAGGTCAAACCATCTCCTAAACACTGATGCCTCAAATTAAGGTTTTGATCTTCATAAGGAAAATTGGACTTCTAATGCCTCAAATTACTTGAATGTATCATCATAGACCTCTAAGAATATTCATGCCAAGTTCCAAGTCTTGAATCACAAATTTGCTCAGTCAAATGACCAGATGACTGAAAAATCAGTTGTATTGGGTAAAAGTCAAATATGGCCAACCTACATTAAAACTTCAAGATTTTTGACCAATATCAACATTTTAAAGTCCTATTCATAATTTGATCAAGTATTGATCACAATCCCTCAAGAAAAACACTCAATTTACCAAAAGGGCCAAATGGTCAAAAATTAGGGTTTTGACTGTAATTGACTGATCACTGACTTTTAACCTAATACATAATCCAATGGATTAAAGCACAATATTAAGGATTCAAATACAACATGTTCACCTAATATCATGGCTCAAATCATCTTTCAAAATCAATGGATTGATAGTTGAATTTTGGGTCAACTGATGAAAAGTCAACTGATGCAAAAAAAGTCAAACTTGGACTTTTTTAATCAAGAGTTGTTTTCAAAGATAATAATTCATCAAGACATTAAAAATATGAAACTTTATCATCAAGAAATCAATAAATTCAAAAGTCAATTAGAAAAGTCAAACTTTTCAAGACATAGAAATTTTTCTAAGTGTTTTATACATGATAATTTCACTACTTCATGCCAATTTTTCACCAAGATCCAAGATGATTCAAAGAAAACTTTCAACATGAAAGTTGTAGATCTTGATGAGATATACAACTTTTTATTAGAGGGACCATATCCAAAAAATTCTTAGATTTTGAGTTATAGGCCCATGAAGTCATGCACTTTTTCTTAAACACTTAGTGAAATTTTGACCTAGTTTAGGCAAATTTTTGTCCCAACTTCTTGACCATTTTTCACATAGCTCCAATTTGATTTAGCAAAAGTGGAAGACATGAAAGTTTTATAGCATCTTTCAAGCTTTCCAAAATGTCAAATAACTTGAATAGATCATTTTTGAGCTAAGAGAATCAAAGAGAGGAAGTTGGGCATCCATTCTTGAATTACAAGGCCTTTTTGTGATGAACACTTGACCAAATATCTAACCATGCTGCATAATCTCACTTTGCATACCTTCTAACTTGTGTATCTATCTCTAATAAGAATATTACACAATATTTTGAGCTATGAACCACTTGATTTAAGCATTGTCCAATACATCTTTCCATTTAAGGAAGAAAGTTAACATTTCCATTTTGGAAAAGTGAGTTTAATCACAAAGTCAACTTGTATGGAGCCTCTAAATTGTTACCTCTACACACACTCAGCATACAAAGTCAAAAGCAACATGTTTAAATCTCTTAGGCACCCTAGAAACCTTGTACTATGCATTCGAGCAATGTTTGTCAAGGTTACTTCAAAAACAAGTCAAAATCCATAAACATGTGATATTGTACTTCTGATCATATCAATATCTCAAGCTTTTTACTATAAATTGAAGCATTGTTTACAAACCTAGGGCACAAATTCACAACCCTTGAAACTCCCCCAGACTCCCTCTAGCCAGAAATTGCACACAAACTCCATTTTTGTGCAGATTCTGACCTTGCACCTTAAACTCATCTTTCCCTCGTGTGTTTCCTCTTTAA
Organism: Vicia faba; assembly: GCA_948472305.1. Lineage (NCBI taxonomy): Eukaryota > Viridiplantae > Streptophyta > Magnoliopsida > Fabales > Fabaceae > Vicia > Vicia faba. The sequence continues at coordinate 689,275,579 of OX451735.1, read as the reverse complement.
ACCAATTTTTAAGCTTCCATACATCAAATATAGTTCATCCCTGCCCTTGTTCCACAACTGTAACTCCATCTTCATTACCTTCCAAGCTCAAAAACAACCACCTTCAACTTGACTTCTCCAAGACAATACAACCACTCTCAATCAAAACTAAGCATTGCATTAGCTTCCTGGAGGTTCATTGAAGTTATTCTGATCATCACAACACCTTGAAAGGTGCTCTAAATCAAAACATGAATTTCAGTTTCAAGGTAAGTTTTCTTGACTTTGAACTTTTTCATACAAGCATCATTAGTTGTTTCTTTGTGAATAAAAAATGTAGACATCATAGCCCTGAAGCTAACCATGCCCTTAGTTTTCATTTATATTACCTGAGTGATGTGAATTTTAAGTTTGAAATTGATGAAAAAATTAGGTCAAATTTGGTACTAATTAAAATTCGTATTCATCTTTGATTTATTGTTTAAGTTAGTTACATATTTGAAATCATGGTGAAATTTCTAATAAGTTTGATGTTTACACTTTTGAGAATGGTTGAGAGATGAGAAAATTACAGAGCTCTGGTTATGGCGCGAGGAAGAAGATGAAGATGTCACTAAAACTTGTTTTATAATATAATGTGTTTGTTTTGTATAAATAAAGATGTATAGCCATCCAATGGTAGAGAGCGCGCAGGTAAGGCATTATTATAGGAGGTAATGGGTTCGAGCCCCAGCGAGATCTTTTGTTCTTTTTTCATATTTTCCTTGTTTCACTTTTTGTTTACAGCACGCGATGGGCCTCTTCAGCAATGGGCCTTCTCATTTTGCTTCCTCCCACCCCCTGCCTCCTAAACAACACTAAGTCCACTTTTATTTATTTATTTTCTGATTACATAAAAATCTGTTTGAGCCTAACACAAAACTATTTTACTCTCAAACCACATCTCTTAATCCGGTGCCTACCTTACTTAGAGACATTTTGCATTCTCTTCATGCCCGTACAATGGAGAGAAGGGGGATTCTTATGTGTTGCACTCCATTTCTGTATAGGTGGTTTATTTTTCACCTTCCTCGATCATTTCTAAAGAATGAATAAGGTATGAAGTGGTCTCAAAGGTTGATGTCACTCTCGCATTCGAATATTCATTGGTGTTCTCAATTTTGGAGGATGTTGCCTTTATTGACCGTTGTGGGGAATCCCCTAATGTCCTGCTCCTTGGAATTAGGGTAGTGTTGAACCCCAAAATTTTCCCTCTCATTTATCAAGTATTTTCTCACAAGATCTCCTTTGGTTCAAGACTGCACAAGGGTTGATCAGCTCAAGACACCTCCTTAAGCACTGATGACTGAAATTAGGGTTTGAGATTGCACAAGGATAATTGAAATTTTAATGCCTCATATGACTTTAATCTATCATTATGGACCCTCAAAATTTCTCATGTCAAGTTTCAAGTCTTGGATCACATTTTTGCTCAGTCAATTGATCAATTGACCTAAAAATCAGCTGTATTGGGGAAAAAGTCAACTGTGGCCAATGTACAGTCAAACTTCATAATTTTTTATCTATATCAACATTATGAACTCATATATGTCATTTTATCAAGTTTGGACCATAATTCCTCAAGAAATTTGATCAGATCATCAAAAGAGCAAAATGGTCAAAATTAGGGTTTTGATTGAGAAAAGGCAATTTCTGATTTTTGACCTAGCAAATGATTGATTGGTTGGTAACAAGATCTCAATGATTCAATTGCATCATTTTGAACTAATGGCATGACTCAAAACATTGCTCAAGGTCATTTGATTGATAGTTGATTTTCAGTGAACTGATCAAAAGTCAACTTCACACTGAAAAGTCAAACTTTGACTTTTTTGGTCAAAATCAAGTGTTAAAGATCACAATTCATCAAAGCATGTCAAAATATGAAACTTGTTCATCAAGAAATCAAAAAGTCAAGATTTCATTTTGACTTTTTTAACCATGAAAGTTGTTGAAAACTTCATATTTTCATAACTTTGAGCCAATTTTTCACCATGATGCAAGATGATTCAAAGGAAACTTTCAACATGAAAGTTGTAGATCTCAATGAGATCTAAAACATTGATTTACACAAATACTCCTAGAAATTCTTGGATTTCAAGTTATTAATCCGTGAAATCATGGTCATGAAACTAAAACACTTAGTGAAATTTTGAGCATTTTGGTCAGGATTTTGACCTAACTTCTGGGCCAAGTTTCACATAGTTCCATTTGGATTTTGCAAAAATAATTCAAAGAGGGATTGTAGAGAACATTACAAGATTTCCAAAATGTACAATAACTCCTTGAGATCATTTTTAAGCAAGGAGAATCTAAGGATATAAGTTAGGGTTTCAAGTTGTCTTACAAGGCAGAATTTCATGATGAACAAGAATGCAAGTCCATGCTAGGCTGCACAATCTTTGCTTTGCAGGCCTCAAACTTGTTTGGAACTCCATAATTAAATGTTTGCACTACTGTAAGAGGCTTCAATCTAAGCATTTAATGCATTTCCCATGCTTAATGCCATTTTGGGAAGAAAGTGCACATTGCCATTTTGGAAAAGTAGCTTTTATGCTCAAAATCAGTTCTTGAGCTTTGCAATTGTTTTCTTCTGATCACACACAACCTATAATCCAAAAGAAACTTGTCTAAAGCCTCTAACAACTCAGCCCATGCTTGTACTTTGCCATGAAACTATATTTCCACTTTTCTTCAAAATCAAGTAAGATAGCCATAACTCTACATCTTGCACTTCTGACCCTCTCAAGTGCTAGAACCTTTTCCTTACTTATGCACAAGTTGTTTGCAAGCTAACACACGATTTCAAGCCTCCAAAAAACTATCCCAAACACCCTTGCTGCACAGAACTTCTCCACTTGACAGTTTTGAGCCAAAATTCTCCATCTCTATTTCCACTCGTGCGTTTTGATTCTTAACCTTCCAGACACCTTACTTACATCATACACAAGTGATCCAAGCCCCTGTTTCAAGACTATAATTCCACCATCACTATCCACCATTTCCAAAACTGAAGCTTGCAACTTGACTTGAGTTGGGAGTTTCAGCCATCCTCAAAGCAAAGTAGGAGTTGGAACATATTCAAGGAGGTCCAGGCAAGCTTTAGAAATCATCAGGCCACCTCAAAGGTTGCTTAAACTCCATACACGACTCCAACTGCAAGAGGTAAGTTTTCAAACTTCTATCTCTTCGTACAAGCATCATTTGATTCTGATTTGTGAAGATAAGATGTAGATATCATTGCCACGAAGCTGTACATATCCATAGTTTTCATTTATATGGCCTGAGCTTAGAGAATTTTGGAGTTGAAGTTTCTGAAATTTTTAGGTTTTAAATTAGGGCCAGAAAAATTCTCACTCATCTTTAACTTTTAGCTTTAGTTATTTATATGGTTGGATTCGTGGGAAGAAATGCCACCACTTTCATGTTTGTACTTTCCATTTTTGTTGAGAGATGAAGAAGTTACAAGTACTCTGGCTGGATGAAGGTTGAAGATGAAGTACAGGCCTTGAAAGCATTATATGTTATGTATTTATCATTTCATATAAGTAAACAGATGTATAACCACCCAAGTGGTAAGGTAATGTGTTGATAACCAAGAGGGCGTGGGTTCAACACCCAGCGCGCTGCCTTTTTTTCATTTTCCACATTTTCACCTTTTTTTTGGTCACAAACACACAACAACGCCTGGGCCTTAACTTTGGGCCTTTTCCTTTTTTGCTGCTTCTAACTCCTTGCCTTACTTCAGCACCCCCTGGCCCAATTTTCATTATTATTTTCTTTTTCTTATTTTATTTTATTTCTTTTTTCCTTTATTATTATTATTATTATTATTATTATTAATTATTATTATTATTATTACTATTATTATTATTATTGTTGTTGTTGTTATTAATATATTTTTATTGTTATTAATAAAAATCTAAAAATATTTTATTTATTATTTTTACACTTATTTAGCTTATTTGTTTTATAAAACTAAAAGAACAAAAACATTTTCTTAATAAATTAGTTTCTTTCTTAATAATTAATATTTAGGTTTAGGTTTAACTATTATATTATTTTCTTGTAATTAAAATTAATTTAAAACTTAGGTTTCTTTTAATTAATTAATATTTATATTACTTTTATTAATTTAAAACCTTTTCATAAATAAAACCCTAAAAAAATCCTTTTTAGTAAATTTCTTTTCTTATTTAGTTTAAGTTAATTTTATTTAATTTTCATTAATCATTTTTCTTAATTAGGTTTAGGTTAAAACCTTTTCATGAAAACAAAACAAAATGATCTCTTTTCCATTTATCTTCTTGTAAATTTATTAATTTTTGTACAATATTCAATATGTTTGTAATAATTATTTAGATTTAATTTTATTGCAAAAATCCCCATTTGTAAATTTGTGCACCCCTCTCCTATTGATGTAATAGCTTAGTATTTTTATTTTCCGTAATTTAATGCTTTACATATAAATGCTAGTAAATTAAGGTTTGTATGAAAAGATTAAAATCAATAAGTTAGCAAACCCTAATACAAGACAAATCAAGCATGAAAAAGACACACTTGCACACTTACACCCTTAGGGTAAATCCACTTGTTTCCTTGAGAAATAAATGGTCATAATATGCATGTAAGACGTCTTAGCAAAAATAAACAAAATACAAGATCATAGTCCCTCGATGATGCTACAAATGTTGCCTTACGAATGATCTTAGTCCCTTAAAGATGCTAAGATATCTTACAACATTGCTATTCATGACTATACGATGACCCTTGCCCATCCCTTTTACATCCAAAGATAGGGTTTCTTACTAAATCAATGGTAAGATAACAATATCAAAGGAAAGAGGAAATAAACAAGAAAGAATTTTGAGTAGGTAAAATGTTCCTAGTTTCTTGCTCATCTTTTAAACCAAAACATCCTTTCTATTTTTAAAACAAACACCAACACTTTCAAAACATCTTTCAAACTTGAAACATTTTTCAAAAGATCAACACTTTGTATACGTTCTTACGAACAAGAACTATTACAAGGTTTGCCTAAACGATGGCGCCTTTTCAAAATACTTTCAAAAACAAAACAAAACACATTTTCAAACAAAAGCAAGTGATCTAGCAAGCAACTAAGAGCCCGTAGATAACTACGGATGAAAAGGGTGCTAATACCTTCCCTTTTCATAATCTACCCCCCGAACTCAAGAAAACATCTCAAAGGTCTTTCCTGTTCTTTTTAACCTTTCCTTTTGGATAAAATAAAAGTCGATGGCGACTCTTGCTAACCGCAACATTTGCGATAAAACGCAAAATAACCAAGTCAGTTCTCCCACCGTATCACAAAATTGGCGACTTTGCTGGGGACAATTTTAAAAGTGGGGTTACCTTAGGGCTAGATCACATTTACTTGATTTTATTGTTTGATTTGTTTGCTTTATATTTTGGTTCTTTGTTTGGGTTTAAATCCTCTACTCAGATTTGGGATACCTTATAGGTAAGTAGCAATACGTTGTGGAAACTGCGCGGGGTATACTGACATGGTCTAAGAAATAACTATGTTAGTGTGACATATTTGTGGGTACCGGTAGCCCTTGAGTAGTAAAGGAGAATACGGGGCCACTGAGTGATGTCATGAAGCACTAACTAACTTCTAGAACTTTTACTTGACTAACTTGGCCATTAGGACGTAGTGAGATGACCGACATTGGTGCAGTCTGAAGTTGGTAGATACTCGATACTACACTCATTGAGGTTTGGTTTTTTGGGATATTTTGGTCGCCATTAAAGAGGCTTGTGCTGAAACAATGCCCGAGAAGACAAACCAGTGATATTGAGCTCCCTTAGAACCCGATCACTATTGCTAGGATAGGTTTGAGCCAACTAAACTTCAAGAGGGTACTTACTTATGAGACTCCATGCAAGCCTCAACCTAAGGACTTGTTTGTTTTGTTTGTATATATTTACTTGTACATAACATCATAAACATCATAACATCATACTCATACTCACTAACCATTTCAAGGATTTTTGGGATTTATCTTTATTCTGTTTTGTAGGATATGGATTCTATTCACAGGAAAACCATTCAAATCAATCTCGTAAGAATCCCTCCTCAACTTAAAGAGTTAGCATCAAGGGTTCCTGAGAATTCTACATTTACCTAAAGAAATGGTTGCCTCCTAAACTTGGTTACCTCCAACGCTGATGAGGATATGATGAAGATGCTCTTCCAATTCTTTGATCCTCTACACCATTGCTTCACATTTCCCGATTATCAACTTGTGCCAACTTTGGAAGAATTCTTCCAACTCTTGAGGATTCCCATTCTCAATCAACTACCCTTCAACGGTACGGAAAGAGATCCAAAACTAGAAGCAATGGCTCAATCCCTACACTTGCAACAATCTGATGACACAACTAATTGGTAAACAAGGTGTGGTGTCAAAGGTTTCTTAGCCAAGTTCTTGTTTGAGAAATCTCAATATTGTTGGAACTCCTTGGACTTACAAGATTTTGAGGAAATTGTGGCTCTTCTTATCTATAGGATGGTTTTGTTTCCAAATCCTGACTAATTCATAGATGTAAACACCACCAAAATCTTCATGTCTCGTAACCCGATGCCTACTTTATTAGGAGACATCCTACATTCTTTTCACTCTCGCACTATGAGGAAAGGAGGTATCCTCATGTGTTGTACTCCTCTCTTGGCAAGATGGTTTATTTCGCATCTTCCCCAATATGTATTGAAGAACGAGCAAGGTTCAAGGTGGTCACATAGGTTGATGACGCTCAAACATTCAGATATTCATTGGTGTTCCCGATCTATGGAGAATGTTACTATCGTTGACCGTTGTACAGAATTCCCTAATGTCCCCCTACTTGGCATTAGAGGAGGTATCACTTACAACCCCTGCTTGGACTTACGACAATTTGGTTACGCCCGAAGGGATGGTCCACATGAGATGCTTATTCAAGGGTTGGTATTTGATTATGAGAACGATGATCAAGGTTATCGCCAGAGGTTTATCCGAGCTTGGAGGATGTTGAACAAGGTATATAGCAAGAGGCTGGGGCACAAGAATTCCACCCCCCTTGAGCCTTACCTTAAGTGGGTGCGAGCTCGTGCTCAGAAACTTGTGATGCCTTATCCTTTCATCTTACCAGTTATCATAGAACCTGTTGTGGAAGGAGATGTCCCATACACTATCCTTCATCCTAACATGCCCACCTCTCTCAAAGACTTACAAAGGGATTGGATACAACTTACGGGGGAGCGAGACACTTTCGAGGCCCAATTCTACGCCAGCGAGAAGAAATTTCTGGAACTCACCAAGCAGATTCATGAGGAGCAGAGTCTGAACGCCTACATCACACCAAAGAGGATGCGTTCAACCTTTTTATCTTATAGTTTTTGTATTTCTTTGTAAGCCCAAAAGAGTCATGATGTACTCAAACTTTGATTTATTAATATAACATATGTTCCTTTTTGTCTAAAGCAAATTTAAATCTCTAATTTCCTTGAAATCATTTGCATATGCATCATCATTCATCATAACACAAACAGGTTTTTTACAACAAGTCTCCTTATCTTTCAACTGTTTATTTCAGTGAGATGGATATTGAACAGATAGTAAAAGATATTCAGGCGCAGAACGCTCAGTTTCAACAAATGTTCTTGACTCTGGAAAAAGGACAAGAGGATTTGATAACTTTGCTGATTAAAGAAAAGAAGAATAAAGTGAAGAAATCAATCGGTGTTTTGAATTTGCGAAGAAGGTTCCAAGGGCCAGCCAGATGGACCCTAGACTTCGCAACATCATCAGGTGAAGGGGACAATCAAGAAGGGAAAAACAAGGAACTGACCATCCAGAATATGAAGAGGAAGAAGAGGATGATTACTCTGAAGAGAAATATCCTCCAGCTGATGAGAAGTACAAGCAGCTGGAAGAGCGTCTAAGTGCAATGGAGATTCAGAAAGTGCCCGAGCTGGACTTTGAAGAGCTGGGTTTGGTGTCTGGGATTGTTATTCCACCAAAGTTCAAGGCACCAGTGTTTTGTAAGTACAACTAGGTTTTGTGTCCCAAGATGCACCTCCGATCTTATGTGAGGAAGATACAACCTCACACTGCTGACAAAGATTTATGGGTCCACTTCTTTCAGGATAGTCTATCCGGGACTCAGCTAGATTGGTTCTATCAACTGAAGAGGGCCAATATCCATAATTGGGAAGACTTGGCCACTGCTTTTTATAAGCAGTATCAGTACAACACAAACCTTGCTCCCACCCATACTCAACTCCAAAGTCTGGCTATGGGTTCGAGCAAGGGTTTTAAAGACTACACTCAGAAATGGAGGGACTTAGCAGGAAGAGTCTAGCCTCCCCTGTCTGACAGGGAGCTAGTGGACATGTTTCTGGGTACCCTGTCTGGTCCTTTCTTTAATCATCTAATTGGAAGCTCCTCAGCCGGCTTCACTGAATTAATCTTGACCGGGGAGAGAGTGGAAGCTGGGATTAAGAGTGGGAAGATCCAAAAGGACGTATCCTCCAGTGTCGTGAGAAAACCATTCACTGGAAAGAAAAAGGTTGGTGTTGTGTACCATCAAAAGAATCAGGACAGAACTGAACGCCGTCCAACGGTAGGGGCCGTCATGATCCCTAAGCCTGCACCTATTCAACAAAGGAACAACCAGTCTAGAACGGAAAGACCGGTAAGACAGTTTACCCGGATAAATATGACGCTGTCTCAAGTCTTGCCACATTTGTTAAAATCTAATTTGGTAACCTTGTGGGAAGCTCCGAAGAATCCTAACACTGCCTCTCCCCGTTATAACCCAAATGCTCGTTGTGCTTACCATTCAGAAAGTCCAGGTCATGATACAAACGACTGCTGGGTTTTGAAAAACAAGGTGCAAGACCTTCTCGAGGCAAAAGAAATTGAGTTTGATGCTCCTGAGATCCCAAATGTTATCACCTCTCCTATGCCCAAGCACGGCCATAATGTTAACGCTGTTGAACATGATGTGTTTGTTACTGTTGTTGATGAGCTTGTTACTCCTCTCCTGACCGTCAAGAGGAACCTGTTGAAGGCCGGTTTATTTTTTGGCTGTGGCAAAGGCTGCCACCTCTGTTTATCCCTACCGACTGGTTGTCATTTATTGAAAGCAGGTGTCCAGCGCCTGATGGATGACAAAGAGATTTTGTTTGAAAAGAATCTCGTTCCAACCATTGCTTACAAGGATGTTTCAATAGTAACCATTTCCGCCAATCCTCCCAGGGTCTCCACCAAAAGACCCGTCAGAATTACATCTGTTTCGAAGGTGACTCCACTGATAATTACTATGCTAGGGACAATCTCGTACTCCTCAGACAAAACTATCCCCTGGAACTATGGGGGTGACGTCTACTACCACGGCGTCAAGCAAGATTGGGTGGCTGATGAAGACTCAGTTTTTGAGAGGGTTGACCCTAACATCTGTAACATTGTGGGAACCATAAAATAACCAGAAGTGGAAGGGTGTTATACCCTGAGATTGCTCCTCCGAAAATTGTTACCGGTCCTGTGATCATCCCTGCTTTTGTTCCTGTTGATACTACTACTACAGTTTCTGTGGTTACCCCTGCTGACACCCCTATCGCCGAGTCGACCGAGACTCGGGGCAAAGGAATTTTGGTTGAACCTGTCCGGATGAAGGCGTAATTAGTATCTATCCCAGAGGCTTCCAAGAAGGAGATGGAAGAAATTTTGAAAATCATAAAGAGAAGCGACTACAATGTAGTCGAACAGCTAGGGCAGACCCCTTCAAAGATTTCTATGCTAACTTTACTGTTGTGCTCCGAAGCTCATGTGAAGGCCTTGGTGAAATTTCTTAAAACGACCCATGTGCCACAAGAAAACTCTGCTGACTAATTCGAAGATTGTGTGGCCAGTTTGACTGCTGATAACGGTTTGGGCTTTTTTGATGTTGATATTACACCTAGAGGGAGGAAACACAATGAGGCGTTACATGTCTCTGTCGAATACATGGGCACTACTTTGGCCCATGTCCTGGTAGATACTGGTTCATAATTGAATGTGCTACCTAAGAAGGCTCTGGATAGACTAGACTGTCAAGGTTTGACCTTAAAAACCAGCAACATAGTTGTAAGGGCCTTCGATGGTTCAAAGAGAATGGTGCACGGGGAGGTGGACATCCCCATTAAAGTTGGAACTCAAACCTTTGATTCAACTTTCTATGTGATGGATATTTTCCCTTCCTATTCCTGCTTATTGGGTCGACCTTGGATTCATGACGTTGGTGTCATCACCTCTACATTACATCATATGTTGGAATACCCAACCAAGGGAAAAATGATTACTGTCCATGGAGAAGAGGAATACATGGTCAGTCACCTGAACTCCTTCAGATATGTGGAAATGGATGGTGAATTCATCGAAACTCCGTGTCAGAATTTCGAGGAAGTCCCACAAACAGTTGCAGCAACCAGGACTTTTTCCAAAGTTCCGAAGATTACCAGGCCTCCGCTGAAGATGGCTTCTCTGAAAGATGCCAAGGTAGTAGTTAAAGAAGGTGGGTGTACTATTTGGGGCCAACTCCCGGATATTCCCTACAAGTCTGACAAATTTGGTTTGGGTTTTACTTCAGGAGCCCAGAAAGTTGTTCGTCGTGCTCGTGCCAGGGGACCACCTTTGCAGATCAGCAACCATGGAGTCAACGCAGTGAAGGATAGTGATGACAACTGTGACCTGGAAGAATGGATTTTTCCAACTATCAGCGGAGGACTCAACAACTGGGAAGCCAAAGAATTTGTCCCTATTACTTTTATCCAACAGTAATTGTATTTAAAATTTTTCCGGACTTGTAATAATTAAACAATTTAGACTTTTAAAACCTTGTGTCTTACCTGAGGCACAACTGTTCATTTGTAAGGGTTGTTACCTCATTTTCATATGTCATTAATGAATCATGGACGTTTTTGCATGCAAATTTTACGCTCTTTGTTATTCTTTTTCTACATTTTTATTTCTTTCAAAGATAGCTATGCTCTTACACACACCCACATATCAAAATGCAGATCCACATCCACTCAAGATCCCATGGGTAACGATTCTGCTATAGCCTTTTGTGACCTTGAAAATTCGATCTACCAAGCCAAAGACGAAGGTGAGGAAGATTGTGAAGTACCAAGGGAACTAGCCAGGTTACTACAATAGGAAGAAAGGACCATACAGCCCCACGAAGAACCGGTTGACACAGTAAAATTAGGTATCAAAAAGGACAAGAAAGAAGTCAAGGTAGGTGCCAATCTGGAACCCAGTGTCAAGAAGCGTTTAATTCAGTTACTACATGACTATGTTTAGGTCTTTGCCTGGTCATATGAAGACATGCCAGGACTTGACGCTGATATCGTAGTCCATCATCTACCAACAAAAGATGACTGCCCTCTCGTAAAACAGAAAGTCCGTCGCATGCGGCCATACATGTCAGAGAAGATCAAGACTGAAGTCATGAAACAATTCAACACCGGATTCTTAGCCGTCACTACCTATCCACAATGGGTCGCCAATGTTTTTCTAGTTCCTAAAAAGGACGGTTAAGTACGCATGTGTGTGGATTACATAGATTTGAATGGGGCAAGCCCTAAGGATGATTTCCCGCTTCCCCATATCGATATTCTGGTTGACAATACCGCACAACATAAAGTGTTCTCATTTATGGATAGTTTCTCAGGCTATAATCAAATCAAAATGGCACCTGAGGACATGGAGAAAACGACCTTCGTCACACAGTGGGGCACACTCTGTCACAAAGTTATGCCATTCGGGTTGAAAAATGTTGGGGCAACTTATCAGCGCGCCATGGTAGCTCTGTTTCACGATATGATCCGTCATGAAATAGAGGTCTACGTGGATGACATGATAGCCAGATCTTAAACTGAAGAGGAACATCTTGACCATCTGCAGAAACTGTTTGAAAGACTGAAGAAATACAAGCTAAGGTTGAACCCGAGTAAATGCACATTTGGAGTAAGATCCGGTAAACTCCTAGGCTTCATCGTCAGCGGTAATGGTATCGAAGTGGACCCTGAAAAGGTAAAAGCAATACAAGAAATTCCTGCACCTCGCACCGAGAAGGAAGTCAGAGTATTCTTAGGACGACTAAACTACATCGCCAGATTCATTTCTCACCTAACCGTTACTTGTGAACCAATCCTCAAATTACTGAAGAAAGATCAAGTAGTCAGATGGAATGATGAATGCCAAGCTGCCTTCGACAAGATCAAAGAGTACCTTCAAGATCCTCCTTATTGTACCCCAAAATTTTCCCTCTCATTTATTAAATATTTTCTCACAAGATCTCCTTTGGTTCAAGACTGCACAAGGTTTGATCAGCTCAAGACATCTCCTTAAGCACTGATGACTGAAAATAGGGTTTGAGATTGCATAATGATAATTGAAATTTTAATGCCTCACTTGACTTTCATGGATCATTATTTACCCTCAATATTGCTCATGTCAAGTTTCAAGTCTTGGATCACATTTTTGCCCAGTCAAATGAGCAGTTGACCTAAAAACCAACTGTATTGGGGAAAAAGTCAACTGTGCCCAATTTACAGTCAAACTTCATAATTTTTTATCCATATCAACATTATAAACTCATATGTATCATTTGGTCAAGTTTGGACCATAATTCCTCAAGAAATTTGATTAGATCATCAAAAGGGCAAAATGGTCAAAATTAGGGTTTTGACTGAGAAGGGGCAATTTCTGATTTTTGACCTAGCAATTGGTTAATTGGTTTGAGGCATGATCTCAAGAGTTAAATTGCATCATTTTTACCTAATGGCATGACTCAAAACATCCCTCAAGATCAATTGATTGATAGTTGATTTCCAGTCAACTGATTAAAAGTCAACTGTATACTGAAAAGTCAAAGTTTGACTTTTTGGTCAAAATCAAGTGTTAAAGATCACAATTCATCAAAACATGTCAAAATATGAAACTTGTTCATCAAGAAATCAAAATTCAAGATTTCATTTTGAAAAGTCAAAGTTTCCAAACTTAGAAATTTTTCTAAGTGTTGAAAACATCATATTTTTTCACAACTTTGAGCAAAAGTTTTCACCATGATGCAAGATGATTCAAAAGAAACTTTCAACATGAAAGTTGTAGATCTCTATGAGATCTAAAACATTTCTTTACACAACTTCTCCTAGAAATGCTTGGATCTCAAGTTATTAATCCATGAATTCATGGTCATGAAACTAAAACACTTAGTGACATTTTGAGCATTTTAGGTCAGGATTTTGGCCTAACTTTTGACCCAAGTTTCACATAGTTCAATTTGGATTTTGCAAAAGTGATTCAAATAAGGGTTGTAGAGCACATTACAAGCTTTCCAAAATGTCCAATAAATCCTTGAGATCATTTGTGATCAAGGATAATCGAAGGCCAGAAGTTGGGGTTTCGAGTTGTTTTGCAAGGCAATTTATGTGATGAACAAGAATTCAAATCTCAAGCATATGTTGTACAAACTTGATTTGCAGGCCTATAAACCTCAAGATCTCTCCCTAATCATAAGATTACACTTACTTTTGAGCTATTATCCATCTGATTCAAGCTTTATCCAAGATAATTTTCCATTAATGGCACAAAGGCACCATTGCCATTTACATAAAGCAAGCTTTATGCAAAGTCAACTTGCATTGAGCTTTGCACTTGTTCCTTTTGCACAAACTTCCTCTACAAAGTCAGATAAGTATTTTTAAAGTTGGTAACCACTCTAGATAGCTTTGTACTATGCATTGAAACCATGTTTGTCAACCTTACTTCAAAAACAAGCCAAGAAGCAAAAACATGTGATCATGTACTTCTGACCACCTTAAGTATCCAAACCTTTTGCTTATAAATACACAAGTCATTTGCAAGAAAACACACGCATACACAAGCCCTAAAACACACAAGGTCCTTATGCTTGCTTCCAATACCACGCTGCCAGCTGAGATGTGATGTTTAGTTGTTATTATAATAACAATACAATATAATATAAGAAAAGAAAAAGAACTGATCCTAAAACGCGCGGAATTCAAATGGACGAGTCACACGCTGCCACGCCCTCGTCTCCTTCCTTGGACCGTCGTTTTAGCAAACAAGACTTTTACCTACAGACGCTTTACTCTAGGTATAACCCTGTTCATCTCCAAAATTGCATATGAGAAAGATAAATGACAAGTACTGCTACCAATCAACTCCTTTCATCCTCACGAGCATCATGGTACCAAAATCAAGGCCTAATTTTGCCTGTACAAAAAAACCCTAAACACGAACACAAAACCCTAACCATGGCAATATCACGTACATGTATCAAAAATGCAATTAAATGGCATGGTTAGCTTGCAAACATGATGATGAACAAGAATATATAATTAAAACATGCTTATGATGAGTAAATCAGTGAAATCATAATCAAGTCTTTAGGTAAACCGTGGTGCCTGTAGGGTGAGATTCTAGGCGTTTCAAGACCTGGGAGTGATTGAAATAGCTTCCTGGGATGTCTAGCAAGCGATTGGAACCTTCAGCACACCTTGAATTGGCCTGTGGAAGAAGATTCGTCCCACATTTTTCTTGGAAATTTTCAAGTTTTGTTCTGCACTTCTCACGACTTCTAACCCTTGTTTTTTGATCTAGAAAGCTTCATTATATAACCCAGAATGAATTAGGTTAACAAACTTGGATCCAATCTTGAGAATTCATGAATGGAATATTTGATTTTTAAGCCATATGATATCTTTCTATTTTCATGCCAATCATGCTCTTTTTGTACCAATTGCCCTTGACTAGATTTGATCATGTAAGCTCAGCATATCTTGATTGCCAATCTGTAAAAAAAACAAATCAAATCATATCTTTGATAATTTTCATCATTTATTTGATTTAATTCACTTTTTAATTAATAAAAAATCAAAATAAATTGAAAAATGAAGCGCAATATGGGTGAGTGAACATTTGAGTCATGGACCACATTATAATTGAGGTGCAAGCATAAAAGGTTGGGCCCATTTAGCAAAAAATGCAAATTTGAACACATTTGACTTTTGGCAATTTTGCAAAAATGGTCAACTTGGCCAATGCATAACTCTCTCAATTGTGACCCTAGAGAGGTGTTCTTTGACTTTTTAGAAAGCTTAGGATGTCCTCTAAGCAACCCTTTTGGTCTCATCTCAATTGAGTATTTCATGTTCATGTATGAAGCTTTGACCCAAAAGGTGTTTTTGTTGACTTTTCAAAAGGATCTATAATGTCAAAATTCATATATTTTTGTGAGTTCATATTATGAACTTGGGAGATGAAGATAAATTGTAGGGAATTGCATCCTATTCAAAATAAGATTTTGATGGGTCATTTCTGATAAAATATAAGAAAGTTATGCTTGGTCAAAGTTGAGTTGACTTTTCCTACAAAACCCTAATTTAGCAACTTTTGGGTTTTGATGGATTGTGAGCAATCCTTGAGGAATCATGATCAACCCTTTATCAAATGATGAATAATACTTCAAAATGAGTATGTTGACCAAAAATCTTGAAGTTTTACTGTATGTGGGCCACAGTTGACTTTTGACCTAGTATAGTTGATTTTCAGGCATTTGAGCAATTGACTGAGCAAACTTCTTCTGCAAGGCTTGAAACTTGACATGGATGATCTTGAGAACATATTAGGACAGTGGTGAGAATTTGAGTCCTTTGTGGTTCACACATTTTGATGAAAATAGAAACCCTAATTTGGGGTATACTACCTTAGTAGAGGGTTTGTCTGGTCAACTCTTGAACTTCCTTGAGCCATTTGGAGACCTCACTTGCCTTGTGTGATACGGTGGGGGAACTGACTGTTTTGAAATGATGGTTTGCGTTTTGCATTTGTTTTCGCAAAATGTCGCGGTAAGCAAGAGTCGCCACCGTCTTTTATTTTATCCAACAAGGAAAGGAAAAAAGCACAGAAAAATTCCCTTTTCGAGATATTTCTCGGGTTCGGGGGGTAGATTATAGAAAGGGAAGGTATTAGCACCGTTTCTATCCGTAGTTATCTACGGGCTCTTAGGTACTTGCTCAATTGTTTTCAAAATTGTTTTCTTTGTGCTTGTGGGTTTGAAAAAAGTTTTTGTTTGAAACTTCGATTTAACTCTTGCTTCTGTCCTCAAGAGTGTAACAAAGTGTTTTTGAAAACTTTGTTTGAAAAGGAGTGTAAGTGTAAAAAAAGTGTTGTTTTTGAAAGAGCAAGTATCTAAGAACCATCTACCTACTCGAAAAGGGAATCGTTCTATGCTAATTTCCTTTAGACAATGCTATCCCACTATTTGTGAGTAGGTAGCACCGTCGTTGGAGTTTGAGGGTCAATTCGAATAAGGGACAGACGGCCACTAAAGCAATGTTAGGACGCCTTAGCGGTAACCCTAATGTCTTAGATCATTTGTTTGAGGCAACAATATCCGAGGCAACCATTTCGAGGAAACTATGATCTTTTAGACAAGAGGGCAATCTATAAAACAACCTATACTCAATGACCGTTTACGAAGGCAACCAAGTGGGGTGTACCCTAAGAGTGCGCATGTGCGAGTGTGTCGTTTTCAATTATTTTTATCTTTACACATGTTAAGGGTGATCTAATTTGATTTTAAGATTAAGCATTCAGTCTTGTCATGCAAACCCTATTATCAAACATCTAGCAGTTATAATTTGCGGAATTTAAAATGCCGAAATTAAATTACAAGGCGTCGGGTATTTACATCGCCAAAAGCAACCCTTTGAAAATAAAATAATGTGATATAATAAATAAAATTTCCTAATTATCTATTATATACCGGAAGCAGATACATAAATATGGATAAAAATAAATAAAGCGCGACGTGAAGTTAAATCGAACGCGAATTAGGGTTTTGACCCTTTTTTAAAAAGAGAATGCCATTTTTTGTTTTTATTTAAGAAAAAGAAATTAATCCTAAATTAAATAACTAAATTAATACTTAAATAAATTAATTAATGAAAAATAATTAATGACATATTTTTTGGAGTTTTTGTTAATTTAAGAAAGGAATTAAAATAATTAAATTAGTATTTAAAACCTAATTAAGTCTAATTAATTTTAAATATTTACAAAAATAAATTAAAGTTTCCTAGAATTAAAAAGAACCTAAATTAATTAGTTAGTATTTATTAAAAAAAATAATTCTGAAATTTATTGGCTAAAAATATTTTTTTGATGATTTTTTGATAAAAAGGAAAAAATATGATTGGTTAGTAATTACAGAGATACCTCTCGAAGCCCGTCGCCCCGCCCATCGGGGAAACAGCCCCCTTTGGAGAGGCAAACCATCATCGAAGCTGGAGGACGCGGCCGCGCCCCCGCGAGACAAGAAAGAAGACACTCCGGAGACGGGCGTGGAAGAATCAACCAACGAGCACCACGCTCGAGAGATGCCCAGCACGACCAGGACCGTCGTGCCCGACAGTATTACAGGTCCCCATCTCTGGCCCCAGAGTGGAGCGACGAGGACGACCCCCGCGGTCCCCTGTCGCAAGCTATCATGGAGGCCCCCATCCCCCCGGGCATGGAGAAACCTCCACACTTGAAGGAATACGATGGGGTCGCGGACCCGGTCGACCACATAGACGGGTTTGAGGCTATGCTGCACTATCACAATGTCGGGGGGCCCATCAAATGCCGGCTGTTCCCCACGACCCTCAGGAAGGCGACAATGGACTGATACAAAGGACTCGCCCCAGGGTCAATCACCTTGTGGCGGAACCTGAAGAACCAATTCATCAGTTCATTCACAGCATCTCGGCGACACCCGAAGACCGAGGCGGCTCTCGAGGCCATCATTCAGAGACAGGATGAAACCTTGAGAGAGTTCATCAATCGCTTCAATCGCAAAGCCATACAGGTCCCCTGCGCGGACCACATGAAGATATATCTGCTGGAGAGGGGGCTCCTCCACGGCACGGAATTCAGAAAGGCCGTGGGCATCGAGTCGCCTAGAACATTTGATGCCCTCCTCGAAAAGGCCCGGGCGTACATGGATTATGAGGAGAGAGAAGTGGCCAACAGAGCCCGAGACCCTAGAACTCGCGGGTCCAACAGCAACTCGCGCCAGGAAGCTGCTCCTCCTCGACGAACCAGGGAGAAAAGAAAAGAAGACAGACCCCGGGAAGTCCGAGAGCAAAGGGGACCCTCGGGGCGTTTTACCGAGTACACTCCGCTCACAGCTTCCCGCGAGCGCATTTTGGTGGAGTGTGCCAGCACAGACTTCAAGGACGGCATCGTCAAACGTCCCCGACCCGCACCCGCCAAGCCCGGAGTGGACAAGAACAAGTATTGTCAGTACCATAGGAGCCATGGTCATCTGACTGAAGATTGCGTCCACCTCAAGGACGCCATCGAAACCCTCATCAAGGGAGGAAGGCTCGAACAATACCGGCGAAACGATGCTCCTCGCTGTGACGCCCGGGAGACAGGAGAGCCGGAGGAAGACGCCCGACCATATGACGAGTCGGTCCCCATCCAGACCGCCTTCTCCATGACCAGACCCGAAGACTTCGACGTCCCCGAACACCTGCGGGAGCCGCTCACAACACACAGCAGGTGGGAATATTTCCCCTCCGCCATGGTCATCAACGGCGGAGGATTCAACGACTTGACCATTAATTCGGCAAAGAGGAAGCTGGACGAGATGGTCGATGCGGCACCCCCGCAAACAGTGACATTTGAAAGGGTGAAGGGCAGGTCAGAACCCATCACCTTCTATCTAGAAGAGCTCCCCGAGGGAGCCCCCAACGCGGTCATCCCCTTGCTGATAAGGGCAAGAATGGCCAACTTCGATGTGCATCGCATCCTCGTCGACGAAGGAAGTTCCGTCGACGTAATGTACAGCCAATTGTTCCGAACTCTACAGCTGGACGACTCACATCTCTCGCCATATGTAGGGTCGGACTTACAGGGTTTCAACGGCTCGACCTCCAAACCCTGGGGATATGTCGAGCTCCTGGTTACATTCAGCGAGGGAACAACGACAAGACAGGTCAAAGTACGCTTCCTCGTCATCGACTGCCCGTCCCTCTACAACTGCATCCTGGGAAGACCAACACTGGCAGAACTGACAGCGGTGCCCTCCACCGTCCACCTGAAGATGAAATTCTACACCAAAAGGGCACGGGTAGCTACTATCCAGGGAGACCTAGCCGCTGCTCGGAGGTGTTTCAACGCTGCATCTAAAGGATGCGACACTGTCGACGTAGGGACAAGGCCCGCCAAAAGGACGCGACAGAAGCCTGACAAGCAAGATACCGCCAAGGAAGAAGTCCAGAAAGCTCCACCAAAGGTCGACTCTATAGCTCTGGACGCTCGTTTCAACCAGGACGAACCTCCCAACGGCGAGCAAGTTCCACTCCGACCGATACCGGACGGGGATTTCGAGCTCGTCCCCCTCGGCACAGACCCGAGCAAAGGAGTAAAGATTGGCAAGGATCTCCCCGACCTGGCAAGGAAGCAAATCAAGGCCTGCTTGCGCGAGAATGCTGACCTGTTCGCCTGGAGCACCGCGGAGATGCCCGGACTCGACCCGGAGGTCGCCTGTCACCACCTCGCCATAGATCCTGCCGCTAGGGCTGTAGTACAACATAGACATAGGCAGTCTCCAGAGAAAACGGAGGCTACTGAAAAAGCTGTAAAAGACCTCCTAGAGGCAAATTTTATTTCTGAAGCTCGGTATTCCACCTGGATGTCAAACGTTGTACTTGTTAAAAAGAATAATGGAAAATGGAGGATGTGTGTTGACTATACCGATCTCAATCGGGCTTTCCCGAAAGATGCTTTCCCTTTACCGAACATAGACATGCTGGTCGACAACTCAGCCAGCTACAAAACGTTGTCGTTCATGGATGCTTACTCGGGCTATAACCAAATCCCGATGTCTGTGGGCGATAAACACTGCACGGTTTTCATGACCAGCTCGGGCAACTATTACTACAACGTAATGCCCTTTAGACTAAAAAACGCCGGGGCAACTTACCAACGCATGATGAACAAGGTTTTCCACAAGCAGATTGGGGACATGCTCGAGGTTTACATGGACGACATGATCGTCAAATCCCGAGCAGACACCGACCATGCAGCGCACCTCAAGGCAGTCTTTGCCCAAGCAAAACAAAGTAAAATGAGATTCAACCCCGAGAAATGCACGTTCGGAGTCAAGGCAGGAAAGTTCCTCGGATTCTACCTAACAGAACGAGGAATCGAAGCCAACCCCGACAAGTGTCGAGCGTTCTCTGACCTCCCGACACCGGCGTCGAAGAAGTCGATACAAGTCATGAACGTCATGCTCACATCATTGTCCCGTTTCGTCGCGAGGTCCGCTCAGCACGCCCTCCCCTTCTTCAAACTCCTTCGTAAAGAAGCAGCCTTCGAATGGAACGAGGAGTGTGAACGGGCATTGCGCCACCTAAAGCAAAGTCTATCTCAACCACCCATATTATCTCGACCATCTGACGAGAAGCCACTATTCCTGTACTTGGCCGTCTCAAATGAAGCCATCAGCGCAGCTCTCATCCGCGAGACCACCGACGGATAGAAACCTGTCTACTTCATGAGCAAAGCCCTACAAGGACTCGAAAGCAGGTACCAACAGATAGAAAAGGTAGCTCTAGCCCTCGTCAACGCGGCGAGGAGACTCAGACACTATTTTCTGGCCCACACAATCATCGTGCGAACCGACCAACCAGTGAGGCAACTCCTGGGTCAGCCCGACATGGCGGGCAGGATGTTGAAATGGTCCTTGGAGCTCTCCGAATTCGACATTCAGTACGAAAGTAGGAAAGCCCTGAAAGCACAAGCCCTGGCTGACTTTGTCGCAGAAATGACCGCTCATGACCCACCCGCTGGGAAGGAACACAAATGGACCATCTTCGTCGACGGGGCCTCCAGCTCGTTCGAAAGTGGTGCGGGAATCCTCCTAGAGAACGAAGAAGGCGTAGTGGTCGAACACTCGTTAGCTCTCTCCTTCCCGACGTCGAACAACCAAGCAGAATACGAGGCCCTGCTCGCAGGACTGAGGCTAGCCGAGGACCTGGGAGCCCGCGGAATGCAAATCTACACAGACTCCCAACTCGTTGCCTCCCAAATCCAGGGGAGTTACCAAGCCAAGAACGACAACCTCGCCGAATACTTAAACTTAGTCAAAAACTACATGACAAAGTTTGAACGAGCAGAGATTTCACATGTCCCCCACGAGCAAAACACAAGGGCAAACATATTGTCCAAACTCGCGAGCACGAGAAAGAAGGGCGGAAACAAATCCGTCATAAAAGAATCCCTAGCACACCCGAGCATCGAAAGATCCTCGACACCAGTCGAAGTCCACGCCATAGGAGATGCCTCGTCCTGGATGACCCCAGTGTACAATTTCCTGACGAAAGGCGAACTCCCCTCGAACCAGACAGATGCGACCACCATAAAACGACGAGCATGCTCCTACGTGGTGCTTGAGCACAAACTGTACCGCAGGGGATTCTCCATCCCCCTCCTGAAGTGCATCGATGAATCCACAGTCCCCGAGGTACTGCGGGAGATACACGAAGGGATCAACGCCCAGCACATGGGCGGTAAGTCCCTGGCGAGGAAAGCCCTTCGAGCGGGGTATTATTGGCCGACGATACAGTAGGACGCCAAGGAACACGTCAAGAAGTGTGACAAGTGCCAGAGGCACGGTGACATGCACCTCGCCCCCCCTCACGAACTGAGCATACTGTCGTCTCCGTGGCCGTTCGCATGTTGGGGTATGGATATCCTCGGTCCCTTCGTGCAAGGGACTTACCAAAATAAATTCCTCATCGTGGCCGTGGATTACTTCACGAAATGGATAGAAGCCGAGGCTCTCGCGAAGATCACCTCGCACAACATCCTCCGTTTCTACAAGAGAAACATCCTCGCTAGATTTGGAATCCCGAGGGCACTGGTGACCGACAACGGCACCCAATTCACCGACCACGGGTTCCAGGACTTCGTCACCAAACTAGGAACAAAACAAAACTTCACCTCGGTCGAGCACCCTCAAACCAACGGGCAAGCCAAAGCCTCGAACAAAGTCATTCTCCGGGGACTCAAACGACGACTCAGCGAAGCAAATAGGGGTTGGGTCGAGGACCTGTATAGCGTCTTGTGGGCATACCGCACGACGCCCCACTCAACGACGGGCGAAACCCCCTCCCGACTAACATACGGCACCGAGGCTGTCATCCCGGTGGAAATCAGGGAACCCTCTAGACGGACAGAGAATCCCCTCGACGAAGAAATGAACGACGAGGCACTCAGGGATGAACTCGACTTAGTCGAGGAAATCTGATCGGGGGCGGCCCTACGCGAAGCCACCTTAAAACAACGAGTGGCTCTGCGCCACAACGACAAGGTCATTAAATGCGAGTTCGAAATCGGCAGTCTGGTGTTACGAAGGAACCAGAAAGACTCCCGCGAAGGGAAATTGGCCGCGAACTGGGAAGGGCCTTATCGCGTCCACGACACCGCTAGTACCGGGGTATATTACCTCGAGCAACTAGACGGAGAACCACTACCACGACCCTGAAACACTGCTAAACTAAAGCAGTACTATAGTTAAAAACGCTTAACACCAAGGACTCTCGCCGTCGACACCCCACGTCCGGTCAACGAGGAAAAACGTCCGACCCCGTAGAAAGGCCAAGGTACAGGCCCAACCTACGTCCAAATGGCACAGCGTTGTCCAACAGACGAGCATGAACGATAGTGCCCGACGTGGACACCTCAATCGAGCTCCACCGTCGAAGTACCTGTAGGGCAGAACACCCAGCTCGTGATGGGCAGTTCACGCTGCAGGTGAACAACCCCGATCCGGGTCATACGCCCGAATAAGCGGCTTCACTCCGCACGCCCGACGAATCTCGAAGAACGTCGGACCATCCAAAAGGGTCGAAAAAGAATCTCTCCTCGAGGTCGTTACTTAGGCGAATTTCGCCATCGAATAGAAAGCCGAGCACAAGCATGTCCCGAACAAAAGACTTAGGCAAATTTACCAACAAAGTCACAACCACACACGGGCGAGACTCGGGGCCATAACTTAGGCCAGTTTTATCACAAAATATTAAAGCATAAAATCGGGCAAATAATCAAAAGTCGAAACAAACATTCATTCGAAAAGCCCGTGGGCAACAAAACAAATAGAGATAAACTGACCAAGAAGGCCGACGATGTTCAGGAATTACAAAGAACGGGCACGCGGCCCAAAAAGTAAAATATGCACGGGCACGCAGGCCCCCAAAACAAACATCTATAAAGGTGCGCAGGCCCTACTAGAATCTCACAGCTAGACTTCCCCGGGGCTATCACCGCCGACAATAGGAGACTCGGGCGGGGGCACAACCTGGACGTCAATGATCTGAGACATGTAGCCCGCTCCTTCAGTATTCAGATCGGGATTCAACAGAGCGAGCTGGCTAACCGCGGCTTCAAAGCCATCCGCTAAAGCACCGACACAGTCCGCCTCGAGGAGTTGAATACGAGCAACCAATTCCGACCGACTCCGCAAAGGAACTGTCTCCTCCGACTCATCCTCGGCAGGGAGTATGACGGCCTTTAGTTCCTCGACCTCTTTGGCGAGGCGCCCGTTGTCATTTTCCAAGTGTTCCCGGTCCTCACGAAAGTACTCCGTCTCCTCGGCAATCTTCCCCGAGTTCTCTTTCTCCGCGGCCAGCAGCTCGGCTTGCTCGCGGAACATCTCCTCGGAGCGCTCCAGGGCAGCCTTCAACTTTCGTGAGCTCGCAGTAAGGGCAGCTTTCTCCTGTTCCAGCTCCTTGATGCGATCAGAATCTTCCCCCTCCTCGGCCAGCACAACAGCCATCTCGGCCATTTTGACCATCCCGACCATGTTGGCGGCCAGATGCTTTCTCCAATTCTCCTTGCTCAACCGCCTAATGGTATCAGCTTCGTCAGTGCTTACGGACAAGGGAAATCCCTCGAAGAAACCCTCCTCTTTAAAACAGGGGGCAACCCGAAGGACCTCACCGCACCAGAGTCCTCGCCGGCCTCCGGTTGGCTCTCCACCCGGTTCCTCTTCCTCGGTATCAGGTCGGTATGCGGCTCAACATCCTGAGCATCCGGGGACCCTCCAGAAGCATCGCCCGAGCTAGTTGGCGGGCCCATCCTCGTTGCCTGAGGAGCTCGCACCACTCTCTTGTTAACCTTCTTATCTTGTGTCAGCTTCAGGAGCCTCTCCTTTCGTCCAGCCATGAGACCTGCATAAAATGACCCCGGGTCAGTGACGAGCAAATAACAAGCGAAGAAATTCAAACAAGGCGAAAAAAGTAATGACCTAGCAGGTTCTTGGCCTGCCCGAAGGACTGGCACTCCACAAGCGCCTTCGTATCGATAGGCCGAGCCTCAAAGGTCGGATAACCATCTTCGTCGAGAATATCCTTTCCCTCCCTCGTGGCCCACCGGGCAGGGAAGAAACTATCGACATATCTGCAGAGGGTACCATAGGCCTCCTCATCTTTGGTGCTCATCCCACCCACGGACGTATGGTAGTGCCCGGTGCCGTGATCGTAGTGACGCAAGGTCCAATGCAAAGGAAACTTGGCCACGCGCCCCAACACCGGGCGTCCCTCATCATCTAGAAGAGCCTCCCCGTGATCGTCGGTCACCACCGTTTCTTTCTCGTATACGGACTCTAGACCAGTTTTGGTAACCGGCCGCACGATGTACCATTTTTCCTTGAACCCCCGGACATAATCCATATACATCTTGAACAGTCTCTTCGACTGTTTTAGGGAAACCCAATTGTGCCTACCTCCCCGAGACTGGCGCTGTAAATGGAAGACTCTGAAGAAGAGAGGTATGGTCGCCCCAATCTTTAAAAAGCGACACGTCAGTTCGAACGCCCGGAGGAAAGCAATCGAGTTGGGGTGAAGCTGCGACAGGGCCAGTTCCAGATGACTAAAGACCCCGACCTGAAAATCACTAAAGGGGAGCTTTAGTCCAAGGTCCTTGAAAGCGATCTCATACATGGGAAACCCGTACTCGGGGAACTCCGAGCAGATCCGCACGGTAAGAGTCGGTCTGGTGACGACGAAGTTTTTCTGAAAGCCAGGCTGACTGCCGCCCTGCTCGACGATAGTATACACACTCCGGCTGCGCCGACTGTAAGCAGAAGCAATACCTCTGGGCTCGGTGCCCACCCACTCCAGCAGAGGATCATTGATGGTATCGACCAGATTCACATTCTCCTCGGCGCTTTGATCTTCCACCTCATTGCGCCCCGAGGAACACGATTCATCTGCCATTGTTACCTGCAAAGCACAGGAAGCCGGTCAATTGGGGAGCAAATCCACACGCTCTCCATAACTGACGGGAAGAAGGGCACGACCAACCGAGTCACACTCCACACACGATTAAAAAGTTGAAGTTTCGAACAAAAGAGTAGAGTCACCTCCCCGACGCCCAGATACCCCGACAAGTCTTCCTACAGATCGCCTAAATGGGCCAACATCCCGGCCAGTCACGAATATGTCGACCTAGGCTATGGACATGGAGAGCGATACCATAAATCCTAAAACTAGAACTATGAATTTACCGGGCACTATCACGAATTAGGCGCCCTGAATCATGAAGATTCCGGGCAGCACTGCGAGTCAAATACCTAAACTATGCGTTTACCGGGCACAAACATGCGTTTACCAGGCACAAACATGCGTTCGCCGGGCATAAACATGGATTTGCCGAGCGAAAATACGAATCTACCGGGGCTAATCCCAGACGCACAGTCTCTAACGTACAAAACAGTGGAAAATATCATATACCACAGAGGAAAAACAAAAGGGACAAGACGCTTACTTGAAATCAGGAAAGAGATACGACGGCGTAGAAGAGAATCAGCGGCGGAGAGCACGACGGTCCTATGAAAATATGGAGAAAACAGCAGCAGTAGAGGCAGAGGAAGGAGGAAAAGCGCGAAGAGGAAAAACATATTATGGGGCCCAAGGACCCTATTTATAGTGATGACGTGGAATACAAAACGTCACCCCGGGGAACCACGAACCTCCCTCCTCGATGCCTAGCTCCCCTAGGCAATGATGACCCTATCTTCGATAGGGTGGCGGCACGGTTCCCAAGGGATGCCTCGTGTGCTCAACGAACACAGCCCGTCGAGAGTCCCCCGAGCACTCCTCAAAAGGAATTATCTCACGAGCGCGACACAGGGGAAACTCCTCGAGTAACCACAGGGAACTAAATATCTTATCCGAGCACGGGACCTCGTGACGGAGGCGAACTAAGATCAAGTCATGGCCCCTACTCCAGGAACCACGACTTGGAGGGCTCCTGTTCTGGACTGGGCCGGGCTGGCCCAAAAGCATGGATAAAGACCCAATCCAAACGGCCTTGCAGGGGGTCGTGCCGACCAAGAAGCTACAACCGTGTCCACAACATCCTCGACTTCATGCAGTCCAGCTCGACCTCAGCTCGAGCACTCCTCGTAAGGCAGACTATGACCATTACGCCATCACCTAGATTCCGAAAAGACCGCGTCCCCGTCCGTCCGTATTTCTCGCAGAACACCCAGGAAGGAGACCACGTGCGGGTCCCCACTACACACGTAGAACCTGGAAGTTCCTTCATTGGGCCAAACCTGCCCGACCCAATGAAGGGACCTTGGCCCAGCGCTGGGGGCTATAAATACCCTCTGTTCCCAGAGGGTCAGGTATTCATTCTTTTACCATACACACACTTTCTTGCCTGCTCGTACTGCCACTTACTTTAGCATCGGAGTGCCTTGCAGGTACCCCCCCCATCTCGTTTAACTTCAGCTCGGAGCCAGTCGTGACGGTCCAAGTCTGATCCGGTTAGATCAAAAATATGATAGAAAGGAAGAAATGGGCCTTTTTTGGAGGTGCAAGGAGCATTTTTTGTAGGCTCATTAGAAGCTGGTCCGTTTGACCTTCTGAATCTGGTACACACGCGTTGACAATCACTTTGGTGGACCTTCAGCATTTGACCACCAGATCTGGCCCTTTGGTCATCTGGCACTTTGAGAATGAACGTCCATGGTGGAAATCTGGCTTGACCATGCATGTGATTATCTGCAAGGAATTAGAAAAATGCAAATTGCTGGAGGCAGGGATCGAACCCCTGACCTCCAGCCTTTGGGTCCTTTATGGCCTATGTGGAAACCACTGAAGCACGTTGTTGTTTTGTTAATAATAATGCAAATAATATATTATATAAAAAAACGAATCAAATGCCAGAAAAAACAAAAAAAAGGCGCGCTTTGTTTGAATGGCCCAATGGACGGATGACACGAGTTCATCCCTGTCCTCCAAAACCTGTAAAAATTACCTGCGGATTTTTATCTGCAGCTAAAAGCGCAGGTTCGTTCTAAAACTTTCTCCAGGCCATATAAATGCATTCCAAGAACATGGTTGAACTCGTCATGACCTCTTGATCACAACCATGTTCTTCCTATGGACCAATTGTACCTGAAACAGAAAACCCCAAAAAAACTCCAAGAACCCTAACTATGGTGATTCTTGTTATAGATCATATAAATGAAATTCGTTAATGCCAAAAGCTTGCAAATGTTCTTGTGATCACAAATATGCAATTATTTTGTTCAATGGATGCCAGAATAGTGATTTGCGATTTCAAGAAGAAGACGGATCCGCGATGTACTTACAATGCTTTAGGATGCTTGAAAACGCGTAGTTTGGATTGTATTAGCCTCTGGAGATGGCCAACAATCGATTGAGACAACTCTCAAGTCCTAAGACTGTCTCTAACCTTGATTTTGGTCTCCCACTTTTTTGGGATTTTGCAAGTTTTTGTTCCGCTTCTACAAGTGATGTCTAACCCTATTTTTCGTGCCTGTAGCTTGCTTATGTATTGTGCATTGGATTAGGGTGAAAAACTTGGTCCAAATCTCTCCAAATTGATGATTGCATATTTGATTTGATCTTCCATTAAAACCTTTCCAAACTTGGTCCAAATCATATATTCTTGTGCATAAAGACCTTGATACGAATTCAATTGCCATGATAGCTGTATTTGGAGCCTGAAATAACCAAAAAATCATGTGTTATCAATGCCTTAGATTTTATGTGATTTTATTTGATTTAAAATAAATTAATTCAAATAAAAATCAAATTAAATAGTAAAAATGAGATATGGACACATGGCCAAAGCTAGAGCACGTGATAGGGAAAACTCAAAACAAGTGAAAAAGAATGGGCCCATTTGGCAAAATTTGAAGTTTTTGGGATAGTTGACTTTTGGCAATTTTGCTAAAAAGTCCAACTTCAACAATGCATAAATTCTTCAATTTTGAACTTTTGGAGGTGTTCTTGTACTTTTAGAAATCTTGAGATGTCCTCTAATAAACCCTTTTGGTCTCATCTAATTTTGATATTCCATGCTCAAGTTATAAGCTTTGACAAAAAAGGTGTTTTTGTTGACTTTTAAAAATGACCTATAATGTTAAAATTCACAACTTCTTGTGAGTGCATAATTTGATCTTGGCGTGTGAATATGGATTGTAGGGAATTACATCCTATTAAAAATGAGCTTTGGATGGGTCATTTCTCATAAAATATGAGAAAGTTATGCTTGGTCAAAGTTGAGTTGACTTTTCCTGCAAAACCCTAATTTAGCAACTTTTGAATCTTGATGAATTTTGAGCAATCCTTGATGAATCATGATCAAACCTTGATCAAATGATGAAATATCCTTCAAAATGAGAATGTTGACAAAAAATCTTGAAGTTTGACTGTATGCAGGTCACAGTTGACTTTTGCCCTAACACAATCGACTTTTGGACCTTTGAGCAATTGACTGATCAATCTTCCTCTGCAAGGCTTGAAATTTGACATGGCTGATCTTAAGAACATATTAGGACATTTGTTATAACTTGGGGTCACTTGGACTCAAGGATCTTGATGCAATGTGAAACCCTAATTTGGGATAGACTGCCTTAGGAGGTAGCTTGTCTGGTCAATCTTTGAGCAACCTTGAGCAACTTGGAGATTTTTCTTGCAATGTCTTTAAGAAATATGGGAGGGAAAATTTTGGGGTACAACACCTTGTTTTGATAAATATGGGAGGGCAAATTTTGGAATACAATAGCTGCCCCTGTTCAATCTTCTTAAACCTGAAGATGTAGATTGGCTCGTCTGCCTTTCGTGATCTAAAGGTGTAAGATGATTGAACACTAGAGTGCCTAGAAATTTGTACTCGCATGCAGTTATACTTGATTTGTGATATCGGGAATAGGCTTACAGATGCCATTCAGAAGTTGCTAGATAATTTTCTGGGATGGGCTTAAAGATGCCATCCGAAGAGGTGTCGATCGCATAAGAGATTCCTTTGCGAGAACCCACATACCTGTTGTTGAGGAGGACTTCGCTGGGGAATACTGGTCTCTGTCTTGGGAGAAATAGAATTTTAGGAGCTTCAGTTATCCGTTACTCTACTGGGGAATAACTCCGGTTTGGGGAAGCGGAAGTGAACTGCATATCTGGTCGGGGTATATGCTGCACCGCGACTTACTGTGGAACTGCGAAACTGATCGTGTTTGATCGGGTCATGGTCTTATAGTGTTGTGGACTGCTGTATGGGGATAAGAGAGGAAGAACCCGGATAGTAAGGTTATGAGAAGGAACCTGGATAGTAGCGTTACTTCGATATGAAAGCCTGGATAGTAGGGCTGTGAGAAGGAACCTGGATAGTAGGGTTACTTCGATATGAAAGCCGGGACGGTAGGGCTGTGAGAAGGAACCTAGATAGTAGGGTTACTTCGATATGAAAGCCTGGATAGTAGGGCTGTGAGAAGGAACCTGAATGGTAGGGTTGTGAGAAGGAACCTGGATAGTAGGGTTACTTCGATATGAAATCCTAGATAGTAGGGCTGTGAGAAGGAACCTGGATAGTAGGGTTACTTCGATATGAAAGTATGGATAGTAGGGTTACTTCGATATGAAAGCCTGGATAGTAGGGATGTGAGAAGGAACCTGGATGGCAGGGTTACTTCGATATGAAAGCCTGGATAGTAGGGTTGTGAGAAGGAATCTGGATGGTAGGGTTGTGAGAAGGAACCTGGATAGTAGGGTTACTTCGATATGAAAGCCTGGATAGTAGGGCTGTGAGAAGGAGCCTGGATAGTAGGGTTACTTCGATATGAAAGCCTGGATAGTAGGGTTGTGAGAAGGAACCTGGATGGTAGGGTTACTTTGATATGAAAGTCGGGATAGTAGGGCTGTGAGAAGGAACCTGGATGGTAGGGTTACTTCGGGATGAAAGCTTGGATAATAGGGCTGTGAGAAGGAACCTGGGTAGTAGGGTTACTTTGATATGAAAGCCAGGATAGTAGGGCTGTGAGAAGGAACCTGGGTAGTAGGGTTACTTAGATATGAAAGCCGTGATAGTAGGGTTGTGAGAAGGAACCTGGGTAGTAGGGTTACTTCGATATGAAAGCCGGGATAGTAGGGCTGTGAGAAGGAACCTGGATGGTAGGGTTACTTTGGAATGAGTTTGGGAAAAACTGCAGAGGGAACCTGGGTAAGGTTTCTTTGTGATGAGTCTGTGTAGGACTTCTGTGAGGAACCTGCGTAAGGTTGCATTTGTCGCACTGGTGATTACTCTGTTTAGCTTTGAGTGTTTGTCATGGACCTGCTGGAAATTGTTGATAATAACTGTCTTTCCTGAAAGAAATACATGGTTAGTTATGTGCGATGCATGAGATGCATTGTGATGGAGTTCTCAAAATAACTGAGATTATGTTATATGTAATGTATGCACATGTCATGATGTATGAACATGAAATGCTGACGTAATAATCTGAGTCCGGGAAAATAAATCCCTAACTGCTGTTTAGAGAGTATGAGAAATAGTATTATTGACTGCTGTAAAAACCATAGTTCCTCTACTTCTGTTGGGGATGGTGAACAAAGATGACTAGTTGGGGATTTGCCCCTCGTTTACGGATATTCTGCCGAGGAGAGACTCTATTTGAGAACAACTCTACGGGAGAATAACTCTGTCGGAGAGGAGATACTCTGTTGATAGATATGTTGATTCAGCTGGGGATGAATTTCCGTTGCTGGTGATAATGAATTCTGTTGGAGATTGAATTTCTGCTTGCGAGAGAAATAAACTCTGCTTGGGGGAAAAATTTACTGCCTCACTCGCGATTGTGAACCTCAGCTAGAGAGAGTTATATCATGTTCGGGAAAGCTAAGATCACTGTCTTGGATACTTTTTAATCTGTGGGGAGTGTATGTATCACTACTCATATTCTCAAGCTGGCTCTATCCCGGCACCTGATGGGTAGAGTAACTGTAAGGTTTGGTACTTCTTGTTTTCCCTGTTCCTGGAATTACGAGTAATTGTCTTTTGTTTTTCATGTAAATATTTATGAGCAGCAATTATTTTCAAATGCATATATCAAAAATGAATCATTGGACGTTCTTGCAAAACAAAACAGAAAAAGAAAAACAAATTCAAATTTCTTGTGAAAATGAATTGTATTGACTTTGAAGTTGGCATGTAATAGGCGTTTTGTACAAAGAGGCTGACGTCCTAGTAAGAGAACGCCGCCAAAAGACAGAACTTATATAATTTGTGTAAAAGAAAGAAAAACAGCTATGTGAAACAATCCCATTGGGTTCCAACTCTGCTATTGCCTTTATATCTTCAAGCGTCTCATCACTTTGCTACTTGGCCGAGGGTGGATCAGTTTGATTGGCGCCGTCTGAGCTTGATAGTTGATACCGAAGTCTGGTTTCAAGATGATCCAATGAGACATAGTGTTACGCTTCAATCCCTAATTTTTGCCTGGACCTCCCTTTCGGGTTTTCAGTCCACCGGGATACCCTTTTTTGCCCAAGTCACCTTTTCAGGTTTTCGACTTGCCGGGTGTACAATTTTTTTTTCATTTTCATCCCTTACTTTTTCCCGAACCCTTTTGGTTCGCCAGAAAGCCCTTATTTTTGCCTAGGCCAGTCAACCTAGCGGGTCTTTGATTATGCGTAGTATCTTTTCACTATGTCTGCATTGACGGGGTGAGGAAGGTCGTCACCATCCATGGTGGTTAGAATCATAGCTCCTCCCGAGAAAATGTTCTTAACCACAAATGGCCCTTCGTATGTGGGGGTCCATTTTCCCCTGGGATCACCTTGCGGTAGTATGATGCGTTTGATCACTAGATCCCCGACTTGATATTCTTGATGTCTGACTTTCTTGTTAAAAGCCTTGATCATTCGCTTTTGATACGTCTGACCATGACAGATAGCAGTAAGTCTCTTTTCATCGATTAGATTCAACTGATCAAGTCGGGTTTGGATCCAGTCGTCTTCGTTCAAACCCGTATCCTTCATAATCCTGAGAGAGGGTATCTGTACTTCAATGGGTAGGACTGCCTCCATGCCATATACCAGAGAGTAGGTTATTGCCCCTGTCGACGTCCGTGTTGAGGTACGATACCCATGAAGAGCGAATGGTAACATCTCGTGCCAGTCTTCGTATGTCACTGTCATCTTCTGTATAATCTTTTTGATGTTCTTGTTAGATGCTTCAACATCCCTATTCATCTTAGGCCGGTAGGGAGAAGAGTTATGATGTTGAATCTTAAACTGTTTGCAGAGCTCGGTGATCATTGTGTTATTGAGATTTGTACCATTGTCAGTAATAATCCTCTCTGGTACACCATATCGACGAATTAGATTGTGTCGGATGAACCGTGCCACGACATTCTTAGTTACTGTGGCAAAGGAAGCTGCCTCAACCCACTTCGTGAAGTAATCAATGGCTACCAGAATGAAACGATGCCCGTTAGACACAGTAGGTCTGATCTCGCCGATCATGTCGATGCCCCACATCGCAAAAGGCAAGGGAGCTGTCAAAACATTCAGGGGAACCGGAGGTACATGCACCTTATCAGCATAGACTTGGCACTTATGACAGGTTCGAGAGTGCTGATAATAATCGGCTTCCATAGTGGACCAGTAATATCCTTCCCGTAGGATTTTCTTTGCCATGGTGTGTCCACTAGAATGGGTTCCGAAGGTGCCTTCATGTAACTCTTCCATGATCCTTTCTGCCTCGCTCTTGTCTACACACCGCAGTAAGGTTGAATTATGGTTACGCTTATAGATAATTCCATTACTGATGAAGAACTTCACAGCGAACCTTCTCAAAAACTTCTTATCATTAACAGATGCCCCCTCGGGGTATTCTTGAACCTCAAGATACCTCTTTACCTCGTGAAACCAGGGTTTATCGGCTACCTCTTCAGTCTCAATGTCACAGTAATGTGCGGGTTCATCCAACCTCTCAATGGTAATCTGGGGAGCTTCATTGTCCCACCTAACCTTGAACGTAGAAGACATGGTATCTAGCGCGTCCGCCAACTGGTTCTCTTCTCGTGGGAAATGTTCAAAGGTTATTTCCTCAAAGTGTGGGAGCAATGTCAGTATATACTCTTTGTAAGGAATAAGATTCGGGTGCTTCGTATCTCACTCGCCTTTGATCTGACTTATTACCAAAGCAGAATCTTTGAATACACTAAAGAACTTAATCCTCATGTCAATAGCAGCTCGAAGACCCATGATACACGCTTCATACTCCGCCATGTTGTTGGTGCAGTTAAAACATAATCGGGCGGTGAACGGAGTATGATAGCCCCCAGGAGATATAATTACAGCGCCAATGCCATTACCCAATGCGTTCGAGGCTCCATCAAAATACATAGACCATCGGGATCCCTCCTCGGGTCCTTCATCCGGTCCAGGTTCTTCATAGTCGGTTACCAAGATGATATTCTCATCCGGGAACTCGAAATTCATGGACTGGTAGTCATCCACGGCCTGATGCGCCAAATGATCCGCCAATACACTCCCCTTGATTGCTTTTTGGGTTGTGTATTGGATGTCGTATTCGGTTAAGATCATCTGCCATCTTGCTATTCTTCCTGATAAGGCGGGCTTCTCGAAAATATACTTGATTGGATCCATCTTTAATATCAACAAGGTAGTGCGAGTCATCATATACTGCCTCAGTCAGCGAGCAGCCCATGCCAAAGTGCAGCAAGTTTTCTCGAGCAATGAGTATCGGGTCTCACAGTCGGTAAATTTTTTGCTAAGGTAATAAATGGCATGCTCTTTTCGGCCAGACTCGTCATGCTGCCCCATCACACACCCCATTGAATCGTCTAGCACTGTCAAGTATAATATCAAAGGTCTTCCTTCAAATGGAGGCATCAAAATTAGTGGTTCTTGAAGGTATTCCTTGATTCTTTCGAAAGCGGTCTGGCATTCATCATTCCGTTTTACCACTTGATCTTTCTTCAGCAGCTTGAAGATTGGCTCACAAGTAGCAGTCAGATGCGAAGTGAACCTGGCGATGTAATTCAGACGTCCCAAGAAACCGCTAACTTCTTTCTCTGTGCGGGGAGCCGACATCTCTTGTATGGATTTTACCTTTGCAGGGTCCACCTGAATACCTTTGTCACTAACAACGAAACCCAGAAGCTTACCATATCTTACCCCAAAGGTACACTTGTTCGGATTCAATCTCAGCTTGTACGTCTTCAACCTATCAAACAGTTTCTGGAGATGATCAAGGTGCTCTTCCTCAGTCTAGGACCTGGCTATCATGTCATCAACATAAACCTCGATCTCATGGTGAATCATATCATGGAACAAAGCGACCATGGTGCGCTGATAAGTTGCCCCAGAATTCTTCAACCCAAAAGGCATTACCTTGTAACAGAAGGTGCCCCACTGCGTAACGAAGGTTGTCTTCTCCATGTCCTCAGGAGCCATCTTGATCTGGTTGTAGCCAGAAAAACCATCCATGAAGGAGAAGATCTTGTGCTGCGCAGTATTGTCGACTAGAAAATCAATGTGAGGAAGTGGGAAGTCATCCTTGGGGCTTGCCCTGTTTAGATCTCTATAGTCCACACACATCCATACCTTACCGTCCTTCTTAGGTACCAAAACAACATTGGCAACCCACTGCGGGTAAGAAGTGACAACTAAGAGTCCTGTGTCGAACTGTTTTATGACCTCTGCCTTGATTTTCTCTGACATTTCCGGGCGCATACGACGGACCTTCTGCTTTACCAGAGGGCAATCTTCTTTAGTCGGCAGGCGATGTACCACAATATCAGTGTCCAAACCAGGCATGTCCTCATAGGACCAGGTGAAGATCTCAACATAGTCGTGTAGCATTTGTACCAACCGTTGTTTGACACTAGGCTCCAGATTCACACCTATTTAAACCTCTTTCCTATCTACCTCTATACCCAAATTCACTGACTCAACTGGCTCTTCATGAGGCTGTATGGCCCTTTCTTCCTGCTGTAATAGTCTAGCAAGTTCTCCAGGCACCTCACATTCGTCCTCACATTCGTCCTCGGCTTGGTTGATCGGATTTTTGAAGTCATAATTGGCATTAGCAGAGCTGTTATCAATAGGATCCAGAGTGGATATGGATCTATAGTATGATACGTGAGTGTGTGTAAGAGAAAAGTTGTTTTGATAAAGTGAGAGACAGAAAAGAAAAACAAGGAGCGTAAAATTTGTATGCAAGAAACGTCCAATGCTTTATTAATGATATATGAAATGACAAATAATAGCCCTCACAAGCAAAGCCAAGGTGTCTCGGGCAAGGCACCGGGCCATAAAGTTTCAAACTGTTTATTACACATCTTAAAACAAATGAGTCAATTACTGCAGAATAAAAGAAACATGTATGAAGTCCCTAGACATCTAGTTATTCGATCCACCGTTGGTTTTTGGGTAGATCCAGCTGTCGATGTCTGAATCCTCTTCACTGTCTTCAATAGCATTGACCTCACGATTACTGATGCATAGGGGAGGTCCTCCAGCCCGAGCGCGTCTAACAGCCCTTTGAGCCCCTTCTTTGACTAAAACCATGGCGTCCTTGAGAGAAGCCATCTTCAACAGAGGTTTGCTGGTAGTAACTTCAGTTGATGCCAAGACCTGAGGGACCTCTTCGAAATTCTGACAAGGAGTTTCTATGAATTCTCTGTCCATCTCTACGTAGCGGAAGGAATTGAGGTGACTCACCATATATTCTTATTCACCTCGCACTGTGACAATCTTCCCCTTCACCGGATACTTCAGCATTTGATGGAGTGCGGAAGTAACTGCCCCAGCCTCATGGATCCAAGGACGACCCAGCAAGTAAGAATACGATGGCCTGATATCCATTACGTTGAAGGTGGACCCAAAAGTCTGAGAACCCACTTTGACAGGGATGTCCACCTCCCCGTGCACCATTCTCTTTGATCTGTCAAAAGCCCTTACCACAATGTTACTAGGCTTTAGAATGAAACCCTCATAATCCAAACGGTCCAACGCTTTCTTCGGCAAAACATTCAGCGAACACCCAGTATCTACCAGCACATGCGCCATAGTGGTGCCCATGCACTCAATCGAGACATGCAGAGCATCATTATGATTCCTTCCTTTTGGTGTCAGATCCGCATTTGAAAAACCCAACCCGTTGTCAGCAGTCAGGCTGGCCACACAATCTTTGAACTAATCTACGGAAGTTTCCCGCGGCACATGCGCAGTCTTGAGAAATGCAATCAAATCCTTCGCATGGGCTTCAGAACACAACAACAGAGACAACATGAATATCTTTGATGGGGTCTGCCCCAGCTGCTCGACCATATTGTAGTCGCTCTTCTTAATGATTTTCAGTATCTCCTCCATTTCTTGTTTAGAGGCTTCCACAACAATTTTCTTAGGTGCCTCCGTCCGGGCAGGCTCACCTACAATTTCCTTGCCCCGAGTCCCAGATGGCTCAGCAGCAGGGGTGATATTTGGAGTAGGAACAGGAGAAACGTCAGGAGTGCTGGTTGGAGCAGCAGTTGTAATAACAGTAGGCTTGATAATCTGCAGAGAAATCTCAGGAGAGAAAACCCTTCCACTTCGGGTAACCTTACTAGTCCCGACAATATTACTGACATCAGTATCAGCTTCTTCAATATTCAGATCTTGCTTAATGCCATGATAGTACACATCAGCACCATAATGCCATGGGATAGCCTTGTCTGAGGTGTACGGGATGGGACTAGGACCAGTGATTAACAGCGGAGCAATTCTTGGGGCGGATGTAATCCTAACAGGTTTTCTCGAGGAAACCTTGGAAGGATTGGCGGAAATGGTTATAATTGCAACATCTTCATTTGGAACAACAGGAATCATAGTCTTCTTGAACAAAATCTCTTTATTATCCATCAGGCACTGAACACCTGACTTCAACAAATGGCAACCAGAAGGTAGAATCAGACACATGTGGCAACCTTCACCACAACCAGGAAATAAACCGGCCAACAAAAAATTCTTCTTAACAGTCATAAGAGGAGTAGAAATTTCTTCCACAGAGGTCACACACAAATCAGTGTCAACAGTATTAACTCCACGACCATGTTTGGGCATGGGAGC
The DNA here is from genome assembly GCA_948472305.1 of Vicia faba. NCBI lineage: Eukaryota > Viridiplantae > Streptophyta > Magnoliopsida > Fabales > Fabaceae > Vicia > Vicia faba. The sequence continues at coordinate 689,238,036 of OX451735.1, read as the reverse complement.
AGTTATAACATTCGAATTTTCTGGAGCATCGAACTTTATCTCCTTGGCTGCGAGCAAGTCTTGTACTTTGTTTCTCAGAGCCCAACAATCGTTTGTATCGTGGCCAGGACTCTCAGAATGGTAGGAGAACCGCGCGTTGGGATTGTATCTGGGAGAGGTAGTATTTGGATTCTTGGGAGCCTCTCTCAAGGTTGCCAAGTTGGATTTTAATAAATGAGGTAGAACTTTAGCCAAAGTCATGTTGATGCGGGTAAACTGCCGTTGTGGTCTTTCCACCCTTTGTTGATTGTTGCATTGTGGAGCAACTGCGGGTCTTTGTATCACTACAACATTTACCGTTTGACGATGTTCAGATCTGCTTTGGCCCCTTGGGATATAGAATGCCCTGGCTTCCTTATTACCAGCGAAGGGCTTCTTTGCTGAACTCGAGGAGGCATCCTTCTGTATCTTACCACTCCGAATTCCAGCTTCTACTCTTTCTCTAGTTAAAATCAGCTCAGTGAAACCAGATGACAAGCTGTCGATTAAGTGATTGAAAAATGGACCTAACAGCGTACCAAGGAACATATCCACCAACTCCCTATCAGACAAAGGGGGTTGAAGTCTCCCAGCCAATTCTCTCCATTTTTGGGCATAATCTTTAAAACCCTCACCTGAACCCATGGACATACTCTGGAGTTGAGTACGAGTAGGAGCAAGGTCGGCATTATACTGATACTGCTTGTAGAAAGCAGCAGCAAGATCTTCCCAGTTTCGGACACTAGCTCCCTCCAACAGGTAGAACTATTCAAGCCGAGTCCCTGACAGACTATCTTGAAAGAAGTGCACCCACAAATTTCTATCAGCGGTGTGGGGTTGGATTTTTCTGACATAAGAGCGGAGATGGAGTTTTGGGCACGACACCCTGTCATACTTGGCGAAAACCAGAGCTTTGAACTTATGAGGGATAACCACTCCTGATACCAGACCCAATTCTCTGAAATCCAAACCAGGTATCTTCTGGACTTCCATGGCACTCAGACGGTCTTCCAACTGCTTGTATCTATCCTCAGCAGGAGGATATTTCTCATCATTGTAATCCATGTCGTTGTCAGAAACTATAGGACTAGGGTCCTTTTCCCCTTCTTGGTTCTCCCCTTCCTTGGATGAAGAGGTCAGATCAGTTTGATGCTTCAACCTTTCTCCAAACCTTCTGCCCATATTCAGAATACCAGTCTTCTTCTTCTTCTTCTTCTTCTTCTCTTTCAGGATGAGGGCTTTCAGATCCTCTTGCCCCTTTGCCAGACTGATGAACATCTGCTGGAACTGGGTGTTATGTGTCTGAAGATCTTTGATGGTTTGACCGGAAGACATTTATGCTGAAATAAACAACGAAGGAGATGAGAAACCTGTAGTGGTACATATAATGATGTGTATGATAATGGGATGCGCATGTAATGATTTCGAAGACTTAGGGAAATTTAAATTTGAAAACCAAAAATAAAACAAAAACTTTATTAGCTTAACTTTGAAGGTTCAAAATGCCTTTAAGGCGTTATAAAATAAGTAAATAAAACAAATCTAAAACTAGAAAATAAAAATCAAAAGTCCCATGGACGCTTTCTCTTTGTGCTGATGTAATCATTGAGCACTTTTTCTTCCAGGAGCTTCCTGGTGAGTTTCAAAACTTTCCTCTCTTGATCATGGAACTGATCCTTGTAAGTATCCCGCTCATTCTTCAGCTGAATCCAAGACCTCTGTAACTCCCTAAGATCAGTGGGCATGTAAGGATAAAGAACTGTGTAAGGAATGCCTTCTTCAGTAGTGGGCTCCACAATCACTGGTAATACGGCCACATAAGGCATCATAAGCTTCTGGGCATGAGCTCGTACACATTGGAGGTAAGGCTGCATAGGAATGGAAGTCTTTGGTCCCAACTCTTTAGGGTCAGATCTGTTTACCATGCCCCAAACTCGTATGAACCTCCAACGATACTCCTTAACATCATCCTCATAGTTGAATACAATGCCCTTAATAAGTAACTCAAAGGGACCATCCCTTCGAGCATGACCAAATTGTCGCAAAGCTAGACAAGGATTGTAAGTTATACCCCCCTGATATCAAGTAATGGGACATTAGGGTACTCCCCACAGCGTTCAATAACAACAATGTCTTCTATAGCTCGGGAACACCAAAGAATATCCGTATGAGCGAGTGACATTATCCTGTGCGACCAACCCAAACCTTCTTCGTTCTTCAGTACAGACTTATGAAGGTGAGAAATAAACCACCTCGACAGCAAAGGCATGCAACACATAAGAGTCCCTCTTCTCTTCATGGTACGAGTATGGAGAGCGTGTAAAATATCTCCAAGCAAGGTAGGCACAGGGTTGCGAGAAAGGAAAATCTTGATAGAATTCACATCTACGAAGGAGTCCGGATTAGGGAATAGAACTAAACCATAGATAAGAAGAGCCAAGACATCCTCGAAAGCCTGAAAATCCACATCATCCCAAAAATAGTTGAGCCTTATCTATCAGAAATTTGACTAGAAAACCCTCAACGCCGCTTCGAGTTTCCCAATTGGATACCACATCGGCCCGTTTCAAATGCAAAGCTGAGGCAATGACTTCTGGCTTAGGAACTTCTTCTATACCTGTGAAGGGTACCTGTTCAAGAATGGATATGCCCAATAGCTGAGAGAATCCTTCCAAGGTGGGTACCAACTGGTAATCTAGAAAGGTGAAGCAGTGATGCTTGGGATCGAAGAATTGAAAAAGTACGCTCATCATATGTTCATCAAGGTTTGAAGTAACCAGGCTGAGAAGTTGACTGTGTCTCTTAATGAAAGTAAAAGTTTCAGAAACTCTTGATGCTAGCAATTTAAGTTGGGAAGGTATCTGCACAAAGTTGATTCGGATAGTATTTCTATGCACGGAAGCCATGATCTGCAAAACGGAACAAAGATAAATTCCCTTGGTCTTTGAAATGGTTAGTGTAATGAAGCATGAATTCCATGTTATGATGCATGATGTCATGATAAACCACAGGTATAGCAAACACAGGTATTGCAAACACATTCAAATCACACAAAGCCCTTAGGTTTAAGGCTTGCATGAGGTCAAAGGTAATACCCTCTTGAAGTTCAGTTGGTTTCAAACCTGTCCTAGAAAATTAACTGGGTTCTAGAGGATCTCAATATCACTGACCATCCTTTATCGGTCATGGTTTCAGCTTACGCAATCTTTTCTTGCGGCCGAAATATTCCGAAAGTCTGGTCTCAATGAGTGTAGCATCAAGTATCAACCAGTTCTCAGCTCTACACCGAGGCCGACTATCTCTCTACTTTCTAATGGCCAAGTTGGGCAATTAAAGGTTCTAAGGTTAGTTGATGCTTCACGACACCATACAACGGCCCCGTATTCTCCTCGTTTCACCACAAGGGATACCGGTACCAACCAAAGTGCCACACCAACGTAGCTACTGCTTCAACCGTATCGGTCTACGTTGTACAGTTCCCTCACAGTCTATTTCTACTTACCTAAGGTATACCCCACTTATTGTTCCCCAGCAGAGTCGCCAGTTCTGTAATACGGTGGCCGAACCGACTGTTTAATACTGGTTTACATTTTGCGTTTTGCAAAATATCGCGGTAAGCAAAAGCCGCCACCGACTTTTATTTCATCCAACTGGAAAGGAAAAAAGTACAGAAAAAAATCCTTTTTCGAGATATTCTGAGTACGGGGGGTAGATTATAGAAAGGGAAGGTGTTAGCACCCTTTCTATTCATGGTTTTCCATGGGCTCTTAGGTACTTGCTCATTTTAAAATTGCTTGTGTTTGTATGCTTTGTTTTTGAAAAATGTTTTACTTCGTGATAACCCTTGTATCAGTCCTCAAGGGTGTGACGAAGTTGTTTTTTGAAAATTTGTTTGAAAAGTGAAAATGTGAAAAGTTTTGATTTGAGCAAGTACCTACTAGCATCTACCTACTCGAAAAAAGATCGTTTCCATTCTTGTTTCCTTTAGACAGCACTATCCTACTATTGAGAAATAGGTAGCACCGTCGTTGGAGTTGTAAGGGTCAATTCGAAAGGGGCTTACGATCACTAAAGCAATATTAGGATACCTTAGTAGTAACCTAGAGTCTTAAGATCATATTCGAGGCAAAACTTCCGAGGCAACATTCGAATGGGACATTTGATATTTTTTAGACAGGAGGGTAACCACTAAGACACCCTATGCTTAATGATCGTTTACCGAAGGCAACCAAAGTGAGAGTATATCCTAAGAGTGATATGTGCGAGTGAATTGTTTAAGTTATTTAATCTTTGCACATTAGGATTTTCTAACTGTATTAATTTGTCATGCATTCTTGCCATACAATCCTATTAACATACATCTAGACAGTTTAATATTTGCAGGAATTAAAAATGTGAGAAAATAAACCTAGCTATTACAAGGCTTCGGGGAGGGGGATTAATTACATAGCCAAAAAATCGGGGAAAAGCGATAAGTAAAAGCCCTAAATTAACTATTACAAACCAGGAGCAGTTAGAAAATATTGGCAAAATAATTAAAAACGTGCGGTGAATTAAATGTGTGAGAAATTAGGATTTTGACCCTCGACTAAACCTAATTGCAATTGATTAAGGAAAAATCATTTTTTTGTCGTTTTTGTTATTTGAGAAAATAATGAATAATTAAATTAAGAGAAAATCCTAAGTTCTAATTACTGTTAATTTTTGAAAATAAATAAATTAACCTATTTTTTTGTTTTTGTTTAAAAAAAAATTAAATCAAGAACTTAAACCTAATTTTCTAATTGATTTTAATTATAAAAACAAGTTAAAATTTCCCTAAATTAAAATTAAACTAAATTAAATTAAATTTGATAAAAAAACCTAGTTCTAATTTTCTTGTGAATTTCTTGAGTTTGTGACTTTACAAAAAAAAAGATTAATTTTGTTAATTAAATAATTAAAGAAATATTAAAAGAATTAAAAATAAGAGAAAATAAAAAACGTGAAGAGATGGGCCTGATAGTATTAGCAAACACAGGGGGTGCACATCTGAATTATAGGCCCAAGATGCTCCAAGCCTGTTTGACTACGCTTGCTTTGGTGTGGGTGTTGACTTGAGTGCATATCATGGTCCTTCATTGTTGGCACGTTGGATCTGGCTTGCTGGTGAATCTGATGGTTGGATGTTGATGGAGCATGGTGAGCCTCATGATGAAAGACGCACTGGATAACTTATCTGAAAATAAAATAAATGAACGCTGGGACCTGGGGATCAAACCCAGGTCCTTATGCTTGCTTCCAATACCACACTGCCAGCTGAGTTGTGGTGTTTAGTTGTTATTATAATAACAATACAATATAATATAAGAAAAGCAAAAGAACTGATCCCAAAACGCGCGAAATTCAAACAAACGAGTCACACGCTGCTATGCCCCCGTCTCCTTCCTTGGACCATCATTTTAGAAAATAATACTTTTACCTACAAACGCTTTACTATAGGTATAACCTTGTTCATCTCGAAAATTGCATATGAGCAAGATAAATGACAAGTACTGTTACCAATCAACTCGTCTCATCCTCACGAGCATCATGGTACCAGAATCAAGGCCTAATTTTTCCTATACAAAAAACCCCTAAACACGAACACAAAACCCTAACCATGGCAATATCACGTACAAGTATCAAAAATGCAATTAAATGGCATGGTTAGTTTGCAAACATGATGATGAACAAGAATATATAATTAAAACATGCTTATGATGAGTAAATCAGTGAAATCATAATCAAGTTTTTAGGCAAACCGTGGTGCCTGTAGGGTGCGATTCTGGGCGTTTCAAGACATGGGAGTGATTGGAATAGCTTCCTGGGATGTCTAGCAAGCGATTGGAACCTTTAGCACACCTTGAATTGGCCTGTGGAAGAAGATTTGTCTCACACTTTTCTTGGAAATTTTCAAGTTTTGTTCTGCACTTCTCACGACTTCTAACCCTTGTTTTTTTATCTAGAAAGCTTCATTATATAACTTAGAATGAATTAGGTTAACAAACTTGGATCCAATCTTGAGAATTCATGAATGGAATATTTGATTTTTAAGCCATATGATATCTTTCTATTTTCATGCCAATCATGCTCTTTTTGTACCAATTGCCCTTGATTCGATTTCATCATGTAAGCTCAGCATATCTTGATTGCCAATCTGTAAAAAAAACAAATCAAATCATATCTTTGATAATTTTCATCATTTATTTGACTTAATTCACTTTTTAATTAATAAAAAATCAAAATAAATTTAAAAATGAAGCACAATATGGGTGAGTGAACATTTGAGTCGTGGACCACATTATAATTGATGTGCACGCATAAAAGGTTGGGCCCATTTAGCAAAAAATGCAAATTTGAGCACATTTGACTTTTGGCAATTTTGCAAAAATGGTCAACTTGGCCAATGCATAACTCTCTCAATTTTGACCCTAGAGAGGTGTTCTTTGACTTTTTAGAAATATTAGGATGTCCTCTAAGCAACCCTTTTGGTATCATCTCAATTGAGTCTTCCATGTTCATGTATGAAGCTTTGACCTAAAAGGTGTTTTTGTTGACTTTTCGAAATGACCTATAATGTCAAAATTCATATCTTTTTGTGAGTGCATATTCTGAACTTGGGAGCTGAAGATGAATTGCAGGGAATTGAATCCTCTTAAAAATGAGCTTTAGATAGGTCATTTCTGATAAAATATGAGAAAGTTATGCTTGGTCAAAGTTGAGTCGACTTTTCCTATAAAACCCTAATTTAGCAACTTTTGGGTTTTGATGGATTGTGAGCAATCCTTGAGGAATCATGATCAACCCTTTATAAAATGATGAATAATACTTCAAAATGAGGATGTTGACCAAAAACATTGAAGTTTGACTGTATGTGAGCCACTATTGACTTTTGACCTAGTACATTTGATTTTCAGGCATTTGAGCAATTGACTGAGCAAACTTCTTCTACAAGGCTTGAAACTTGACATGGATGATCTTGAGAACATATTATGACAATGGTGAGAATTTGAGTCCTTTGTGGTTCACACATTTTGATGAAAATAGAAACCCTAATTTTGGGTATACTGCCTTAGCAGAGAGTTTGTCTGGTCAATTCTTGAACTTCCTTGAGCCATTTGGAGACCTCACTTGCCATGTGTTGAGAAATATGGGAGGGAAAATTTTGGGATACAACAAAGTGTATTCGTGACTCATTTTGTATTATATATTTATAATTTCATTTAAATTAACGGATGTATAGCCGCCCTAGTGGTAAGGCAGCACGCTGGTAACCAAGAGGTCGTGGGTTCAACACCCAGCGCACTGCCTTTTGCATTTTTTTCACATTTTTTTGATATTTTTTGTTACAGGAAGCGCTTGGGCCTTCCCCTCCCGGGCTTTGTGTTTTTTAATCAATCTAACCCCCTTGTTTGCTCATATCACGCAGCCCATATATCTTTTTTTTTTTATTTTTCTGATTTCCAAACAAAAACATCATTTAGGCCAGATTCAAAAAACTGTTTTTCTAACAAACCTCCAAAATTCAATTTTAACCTCCCTGACTATATTTTTTTAATTTTTTTTAATTTCATATTTTATTATTATTATTATTATTTGAATTAATAAAAAATCCAAAAATATTTATATTTTTATTATTGATTTTTATTTAGTTTATTTTTTCTTCATAAAACTAAAATAACAAAAACATTTCCTTTAATAAATTAATTTACTTTTTAAATACTTAGATAATAAATCTTAATTATTATTATATTATTTTCTTGTAAATTAAAATCAATTTAGAACTTAGGACTTTTATTTTATTTACTAGTTTAATTAAATTCACAAAAAACTCTAAAAAATTGTTTCTTTAATAAATTAATTTATTTTACTAGCTTAATCTTAATTTTCTTATTTTTAGTTAATTGTTTTATTTTAATTAATTAGGTCAAAAAATCCTTTTCATGAAAACCAAACAAAAATCACATTTCTTTTTACATTTACATTCTTGCATTTTTACTTATTCAATTTTGTACATTTATTCAAATTCAATATGGTTGTAATAGATAATTAGGGTTTTAATTTCTTGCAATTCCCCATTTGTCAATTTGTATACCCCTTCCCCTAAATGATGTAATAGCTTAGTATTTTTATTTTCCGCAATTTGAATGCTTTATATACAAATGCTAGTAATTAGGGTTTTGTATGACAAGAATAAAATCAATAAATAGCAACCCCAAATCAAGACAATTCAAGCATGTAAATCAATACACTTGCACACATACACCCCTAGGGTAAATCCACTTTGTTGCCTTATAAAAATGGCCATATTATGCATGTGAGGTATCTTAGCAAAAACAAGCAAAAATACAAGATCATAGTCCCTCGATGACGCTATCATGTTGCCTTTCAAAATGATCTTAGTCCCTAAAGAAAATGCTAAGATATCTTACAATATTGTTAATCATGGTTATAAAATGACCCACGCCCGTCCCTTTTACATCCAAAGATAGGTTTACTTACCAAATCAATGGTAAGATAACAATGTCAAAGGAAAGAGGAAATGGACATGAAAGACTTTTGAGTAGGTAGATTGTTCCTAGTTGCTTGCTCAAATTCAAAACCAAAACATCCTTTCTATTTTCAAAACAAGCACCAACACTTTCAACAAACATCTTTCAAACATGAAAACATTTTCAAAAGATCAATACTTTGTATACATTCTTACGGACGAGAATCATTACAAAGTTTTCCTAAACAATGGCACCTTTTCAAAATACTTTCAAAAACCACACAAATCACATTTTCAAACAAAAGCAAGTGATCTAGGAAGTAACTAAGAGCCCATGGAAAATCATGGATGAAAAGGGTGCTAATACCTTCCCTTTTCACAATCTACCCCCCGAACTCCATAAAACATCTCAAAGGTCTTTCCTGTTCTTTTCAGCCTTTCCTTTTGGATAAAAGAAAAGTCGGTGGCGACTCTTGCTAACCACAATATTTTCAATCAAACGCAAAACAACCAAGTCAGTTCTCCCACTGCATTACAGAACTGGCGACTCTGCTGGGGAAATTCTAAAAAGTGGGGTTACCTTAGGGTTAGATCATATTTAATTGCTTTCATTGTTTGACTTGTATGCTTTACATTTTGGTTCTTTGTTTGGGTTTGGATCCTCTACCCAGATTTGGGATACCTTATAGGTAAGCAACAATACGTTGTGGAAACTGTGCGGGGTATACCGACGTGGTCTAAGCAATAGCTACATTAGTGTGACATATTTGTGGGTACCAGTAACCCTTGAGTAGTCAAGGAGAATACGGGGCCGCTGAGTGATGTCATGAAGCACTAACTAACTTCTAGAACCTTTACTTGACCAACTTGGCCATTAGGATGTAGTAAGATGACCGGCTTTGGTGCAGTCCGAAGTTGGTAAATACTCAATACTACACTCATTGAGGTTTGGTTTTCTGGGATATTTCAGTCGCCATTAAAAAGGCTTGCGCTGAAACAATGCCCAAGAAAACAAATCAGTGATATTGAGCTCCCTTAGAACCTGGTTACTATTTCTAAGACACGTGTTGTACCCCAAAATTTACCCTCTCATTTTTATCAAGATTATCCTCACAAGACTCTTTGGACTCAAGGCCAGATTAAGGTTTGCTCTGCTCAAGACACATCCTTGCACTGTTGACCTGAAATTAGGGTTTGAGTTTGCACAAGGATTTTTGGACTTCCAATTCCTCATGTGACTTTCATACTTCATGTTGGACTTATAAGATTGCCCATACCAAGTTTCAAGCCTTGAATCAAATTTTTGCCCAGTCAATTGGACAATTGACCTAAAAATCAGTTGTATTGGGAAAAAAGCCAATTGTGGCCAATTTAAAGTCAAACCTCATAATTTTTGATCCACATCAACATTATAGACTCATATGAACTATTTGATCAAGTTTGGACCACAATTCCTCAAGAAATTTGATTAGATAATCAAAAGGGCAAAATGGTCATTTTTAGGGTTTTGACTGTAGCAGGGCAATTTCTGATTTTTCACCTAGACAATGGAAAATTGGGTTCAATCATGGTTTCAAGGACTCAATGGAAACATCTTGACCTAATCACAAGGTTCAAAAGATCTCAAATGCATTGGATTGACAGATGAATTTTCCAGTCAACTGATCAAAAATCAACTATACACTGAAAAGTCAAACTTTGACTTTTTGGTCAAAATCAAGTGCCAAGGGTCATTTTTCATCAACATGTGTCAAAACATGAAACTTGTTCACCAAGAAACCTAATTTTAAAAATTAGGGTTTAAGATTGAAAATTTTCATAACTTAGAAATTTTCTAAAGTTATGAAAATTTCTTATTTTGTCCCAACTTTTTCTCCATAATGCAATTGGATTCAAAGAAAAATTCCAACATTAAAGTTGTAGTCCTCCACAAAATCTACAAAGTTTATTCACAAAGTTTTCCCAAAATATGCTTGGATCTCAAGTTATGAATTTATGAACAAGGGTCCATGAAACATTTAACTTAGTGAAATTTTGCCCTAGTTTAGGCAGGATTTTGACCTATCTTCATGGCAATTTTTCACATAGTTCCAAGTGGAATCTAAAATTACATTTCAAAGATGGATTGTAGATCATGTTACAAGCTTTCCAAAATATCCAATAACTCTCCAAGATCATTTGTGGTTAGGGAGAATCGAAGGATTGAAAATGGGAAATCATCACTTTTGTCCAAGGCATTTTGCACCATTGCTACAATTTGCAATTCTATCCAAAGCATGCTTGTACTTATTTTACAGGCCTTAAACCTTTCCACACTCATAAATTAAATGCAAACACATTGGATTAGGGCATTGTTCTGATCTATGAAGCATTATACAAAAGTTTAATCCATTTTTGGCAAAAAGATAACAATGCCATTTACATAAAGCATGCTTTTGGCAATTTTGTTTGTCTTGAGCCATGGACCTGATTTATTTATGCAAACAAAGTTCACTAATATCAGAAAAGGTGTACCAACTATGGACAGGCTTTGAGCTAGCAAGTACAACCCTTAAGCTTTGTTATTTCAGCTTTTGCTTCAAAAACAAGTCAATTTGCAAAAGCTCCAGAACTTTGTAATCTGATAAGAGCAAGTGTTGTATTCATTTCAAACAAGTTTTTCACATTGCCTAAGGTTAGAAACACGAGCTAACAAGTTCTCAAACCCTCCAAAACACCAAAACCCAAGTTCTTGTCAAAACAGGGCAGGTTCTGCAGATTCACTTCCAAAACAAAATCCACTCGCGCGTTTTGTCCCAAACCACTTCAAACACATTCTAAACAATACACCTAAGCCATCCTAACCATTCTCAAGCAACTGTAACTTCATTTTCAAGCTTCACCATTTTCAAATTCTGAGTTTGCAGGTTGAGTTCTATAGAGAGATTTAAGCCATTTCAAAGCAAGCTAAGCATTGGGAAATGTCAAGGGAACATCAAGCAAGCTCAAAAGAACCTCAGGCCTCACTGAAAGTTGCTACATTGCCATACTCGAGCTTGACTGAAACAAGTAAATTTCAAACTTCTATCTCCTTATTTAGGAATCATTAGGCTTAGGTTTGTGAAGCAAAAATGTAGTCCTCATTGTCCTTGAACTGTACATATGCTTAGAATTCATTTATGTTAACAGAGCTAGGAGAATTTGAATGTTGAAGTTTCTGAAAAAACTAGGTCAGAAATTGGGGGTGATAAAATTCTCCCTGGTTTCTTAGAGTTAGATCAAGTTTTTTATATGGTTAGAATTATGTGATGATGAGCTATAACTTTTATGTTGCAAGTTTTTGTTTTTAAGCACAAATGCAGGAGATACGAGTTTGAACACAGGGCGCGCGTTTTTTTGTTTCTGGAGGTTAGGGATGAAGTGAGTTGGGCTGGGCCTGGCTTGTTTCTATTTTTGACACCCCCATGCTTGCTTTCTGCACCCCTTGGCGCATTTGATTTATTTTTGCATATTTTTCTTTTCTATTTTTATTTTCTGACTTTATTATTTTTTCTTGAACATTTAAAATCACAAAAATAATTTTCTTTATTTTTGGCATTTTATTATATTTCTATTTTATTTTTATTTGCATAATAAATAATTATTAGGTTAATGTTACTTTATTTTCTTAATTAAAATTTGTAAATAATACAAAAAATATCATATATTTTTATTTTATTATTTATACCCTTAAATAATATTTTCTCACACATTTCAATTTTTTAACACTTTTGTATATATTTTTATTTATTTTCTTGTACATAAATAAATAATATAATATATATATTTTCTTAAAACAAAAATTAGGGTTTCTTCACCCTTTCCAAAAACAATCATATTATTTTCCCTTTTTAAGACATTAAATAATTTCATTTTTACATACATAAAAATAAAATACAAATCATTTTTGCATATTTATATTTATTTGCATATTTAAATAATTGTCCATTTATTTATTTGTGCAATATTTCAATTTGGTTGTAATAATAGATTTAGGGTTTATTTTTGAGTAATATCCCCTTATTCAAACTTGTATCCCCCTCTCCATAATAATGTTGTAATAGTCCTAGATTTACTTTTACGCATTTATTGCTTTTATATGCATGATAGTAAAATTAGGGTTTGTATGATAACCAAAAATCAAAACAAATAGCTTGACTAAACACAAGACAAAAAATGCATGAAAATGACAACACAATGCACACAAGCACCCCTAGGGTTTCATCCACTTGTTGCCTTAAAAATGGCCATGGTATGCATGCTAGGTATCTTGGCAAAACAAAAATAAAACAAAAGATCATAGTCCCTCAATGACGCTATCTTGGTTGCCTAACAAAAATGATCTAGTCCCACAAAAACTTGCTAAGATACTTGACACAATTGCTATCATGGTCATACGATGACCCACGCCCGTCCCGTTTAACATCCAAACACAAGGTTGTTTACCAAATACAATGGTAAAACAATAATGTCAAAGGGTTAAAAATGTGTAGGAAAGATCTTTGAGTAGGGTAGACAACTCCTAGTTACTTGATCAAACTTGCAAACCATCCTTTATATTTTCAAAATATCACATAATTTCAAAACATTTCCCAAAACAAACTTTCAAACATTGAAACATTTTTAAAAAATACAAACACCTTTGTATACATTCAAACAAGAATCATTACAAAGGTTGCCTAGACAAAGGCCTCTTTTCAAAATAATTTCAAAACCACACACAAAGCACCATTTCAAACAATTGAAAAGCAAAAGCAAGTGATCTAAACAAGTAACTAAGAGCCCATGGAAAACCATGGATGAAAAGGGTGCTAGCACCTTCCCTTTTCATAATCTACCCCCCGAATCCAAGAAAACATCTCAAAGGTCTTTCCTGTGCTTTTTGACCTTTCCTTTGGATAAAATAAAAAGTCGGTGGTGACTCTTGCTAAACCGAAACATTTGCAAACACAAACGCAAAACCTCAAGTCAGTTCTCCCACCGTATCACAGAACTGGAGACTCTGCTGGGGATAAATTTAAAAGTGGGGTTACCTTAGGGTTTAGATCACCTTTACATGCTTACCTTGTTTGCTTTGATTGCTTTACAATTGGTTCTATTGTTTGGGTTTGAAATCCTCTACCCAGATTTGGGAAACATTCATAGGTAAATAGCAATACGTTGTGGAAATTATGCGGGGTATACTGACATGGTTGAAGCAATAGCTATATTAGTGCGACATATTTGTGGGTACCAGTAGCCTTTGAGTTAATCAAAGAGAATACGGGGCCACTGAGTGATGTCATGAAGCACTAATGGACTTTTAGAACCTTTACTTGACCAACTTGGCCTTTTTAGGGGTAGTGAGATGACCGGCTTTGATGCAGTCTGAAGTTGGTAGATACTCGATACTACACTCATTGAGGGTTGTTTTCTTGGAATATTTCGGTCACCAGTAAAGTGGTTAAACTGAAACAATGAACACAAAAAATAATCCAGTGATATTGAGCTTCTTAGAACCAGGTTACTATTTATAGGACAGGTTGAGCCAACTAAACTTCAAGAGGGTACTTACCTATGAAACCCCATGCAAGCCTGAAACTAGAAACTTGTGTGATTTGTTTGTACATATACTTGTGCATACATCATGGACATCATGAAGCATCATATGCATCCACTAACCATTTCAAGGATTTGGGATCTTCATCTTTGTTCCTGTTTTGTAGATAATGGAATCACTCCGCAGGAAAACTATTCAGGTCAACCTTGTGAGAATTCCTCCTCAACTCAAGGAGCTTGCATCCAAGATTCCAGAATATTCTCCATTCACCGAGAGGCATGGTCGTCTTCTCAACTTAGTCAACACCAACACTGAGGAAGACATGGTGAAAGTTCTCTTCCAGTTCTTTGACCCCCTACACCACTGCTTCACATTTCCTGATTACCAGTTAGTGCCTACTTTGGAGGAATTTTCTCAACTATTGAGGATTCCTATTCTCAATCAACTATCCTATAACAGTACGGAAAGAGATCCAAAGCCTGAAGATGTTGCTCAAGCCCTACACTTGCAACCAACTGATGTCAAAGGTCATTGGGAAACCAGAAGTGGTGTCAAGGGTTTCTTGGCAAAGTTTCTGTTTGAGAAAGCTCAAGACTGTTGGAATTCTCTAGACCTGCAAGCTTTTGAGGAGATCGTGGCTCTTCTCATCAATGGGTTTGTCTTGTTCCCAAACCCTGACCAACTTATAGATGTCAATGCTGTCAAAATCTTCATGGCTCGTAATCCGATGCCTATGTTGCTTGGGGATATCCTCCACTCATTTCACACTCGAACAATGAGGAAAAGAGGTGGTCTCATGTGTTGTACTCCTCTTCTAGCAAGGTGGTTTGTTTCTCACCTTCCCCAATCAGTCTTGAAGAATGAGCAAGGCTTAAGGTGGTCACAACGATTGATGACTCTTACACATTCAGATGTTCATTGATGTTCTCGATCCAGAGAAAATGTTATCATCATTGATCGTTATGGGGAATTTCCTAATGTCCCTCTACTTGGCATTAGGGTTGGCATCACCTACAACCCCTACTTTGCTCTGAGATAGTTTGGGTATGCCCGAAGGGATGGCCCACATGACATGCTGATTCCAGACTTGGTTTTTGACTTCGACAACGACGATCAAGGACTTCGACAAAGGTTCATCCGAGCTTGGAGGATGCCCAACAAAGTGGACAGTAAGACCTTGGGACACAAGAATTCCATCCCCCTTAAGCCTTACCTCAAGTGGGTACGAACCCGCACCCAAAGTCTTATGATGCATTACCCCTACATTCTTCCTGTGATCAAAGAGCCTGTTATGGAAGGAGAGGTTCCATACACCCTCCTACATTTGGACATGCCAACATCATTAGAAGATTTACAAAGGAGTTGGATACAACTCAAGGGAGAACGCGATACTTTTGAAGCCCAATTCTACGCCAGTGAGAAGAAGGTTTTGGAACTTACTCGTCAACTTCACGAAGAGCGGACTCTCAACACCTACACCGCACCAAAAAGGATGCGCAGCGTCTTTTTACATTAGAATTTTGTATTTATTTTTCCCATGGGGCATCTATGTACTAACAAATTCTATCTTATTAATATGACGTGTGTTCCTTTTTGTTTACAACAAATTTGAATTTCTGTATCCTTGAATGCATTACATGAATACATATCATTCATCATGTGCATAAACATGTCTTCACACCAGGTTTCCTTATCTCTCTGTTGTTTATTTCAGCAAGATGGATATTGAGCAGACGGTTAAAGATTTGCAAGCGCATAATTCACAGTTCCCAGCAGCTACTCATGACCTTGGCAAAGGGTCAAGAGGAGCTCAAGACCTTGCTGGAAAAGGAAAAAGAGAAAAAGAAAAAGAAAAGAGTTGGTGTGGCTACTTTGGGTAGAAGATTTGAAGGTCAAGCTAGAAGGGTCATGGATTTCCTCTCAACATCTGATGAAGGGGTAGGAAAAGGAAAGGGAGTTGCAGTGCCATCTGAGTCTGAGGAAGAAGAGGAGGAAGAGGATGAAGATTATTTTGAACAGCAGTATCCTCCTGCAGACGACAAATACAAAAATCAGGAAGAGCGTCTGGCAGCTATGGAAGTACAAAGAGTTCCTGGGCTGGACTTCGAAGAGCTAGGGTTGGTTTCTGGGATTGTAATCCCTCCTAAATTCAAAGTACCTCTTTTTTCTAAAAACAATGGGTTGTATTGCCCAAAGATGCACCTACGATCTTACGTCATAAAAATTCAACCACATTCTTCTGACAAGGACCTGTGGGTACATTTCTTCCAGGACAGTCTTTCGGGAACACAGTTGGATTGGTTCTACTAGCTAGAGAGGTCTGTTGTGCACAATTGGGAGGATTTGGCTGCTGCCTTCTACAGACAGTATCAATATAATGCGGACTTAGCACCAACTCGTACTCAATTACAGAGTATGGGCATGATCTCAAATGAAGGCTTTAAAGAGTATGCCCAGAAATGGAGAGACTTGGCGGGACGAGTGCAGCCACCTCTATCTGAGAGGGAACTAGTTGATATGTTCTTGGGGACTCTGTCAGGTCCATTCTTCAATCACCTGATAGGAAGTTTGTTTGCGGGGTTCACCGATTTGATTCTAACTGGTGAAAGAGTTGAAGCCGGAATCAAGAGCGGGAAAATTCAAAAGGATGCATCTGCTTCCGCTGCCATTAAAAAGACTTTTCCAGCTAAGAAAGAAGTCTCAGCTGTCTACTCCCAAAGAAGTCAAGGAAGAGTTGAGCACCGGCCAACGATGGGGGCCGTAATGATTCAGAAGTTTGCAGCTGATCAGCCCAGGAATAAATAACCCAGAACCTACCAAGCAAGGGTGGAAAGGCCTGCACGGCAATTCACTCAGATAAACATGACTCCCTCTCAAGTTTTACCCCATCTCCTGAAGTTAAACCTTACCAGTTTGAGAGAGGCCCCGAAGAATCCGAATACAACTTCTTCTTACTACCATGCCAACGCCAAATGTGCTTATCATTCAGACAGCCTGGAGCACGACACCAACCATTGTTGGGCCCTCAAGAATAAGATTCATGATTTAATAGATGCTAAAGAAGTTGAATTCGACGCCCCTGAAAAGTCGAATGTGATCTCTGCTCCAATGCCAAAGCATGGCCACCATGACCATGCTATTGAAGAAGATCTTTTTGTTGCTACTGTTGATGATTTGATGACTCCGCTACCGATAATCAAGCTGAATTTGTTGAAGGCTGGGATTTTCCCAGGTTATGAAGAAGATTGCTGCCTTTGTTCATCCTTACCAACCGACTGTCCGTTATTGAAGTTAGGCATCCAACGCCTAATGGATAACCAAGAAATCCTTTTTGAGAATACTCCTGCTACACTGACTCCTGTCAATGATATTTCAATAATTACCATATCTGCCCATCTTTCCAAGGTCTCTAAAAGACCTGTTAAGATTACATCCGATCCGAAGATTGCACCTCTGAAGATAACTATGTCGGGGCCCATCCCGTACAAGTCCAACAAATCAATACCGTGGAACTATGGGGGAGAGATCTTTTACCATGGTGTTAAACAAATTGAATCAACTGAAGAGAGTTCTGATGATGAGACTTCCGACATTGGAAACATTGCTGGAACGAGTAAAATCACCCACAGTAGAAGAATTTTCTCTCCGGAGATTGTACCTCCAAAGGCAATCTTCGGACCCTCAGCTGCTCCTAAGGTTACCCCTGTGCCGATCAACATATCTGCGAGAACCCCGATTATTGAAGAAGTTGTAACTCCTGTGGTTGTCCCCTCTGCTGTTGCTGATGATAGAGGAAAGAGAATCCTAGAAGAGCCCGTCAGGACGAGGGCTCAGCAAGTGATCATCTCTGAAACCACTCAGAAAGAAATGGAAGAGATTTTGAAAATAATCAAGAAAAGAGATTATAATGTTATGGAGAAACCGGGGCAAACCCCCTTAAAGATCTCTATGTTGGCCTTACTGCTTTGTTCAGAAGCTCATGCCAAAGCTTTGATCAGATTCTTGAAGGTGGCCCACGTGCCACAGGAAACCTCCACGGATCAGTTCCAAGAATGTGTAGCTAGCCTAACGACTGACAACGGTCTAGAATTCTCCGATGCCGATCTAACATCTAAAGGGAGAAAACATAATGACGCTTTTCATGTCTCGGTGGAATGCAGAGGGACTACTCTTGCACACGTCCTGATAGACACTGGTTCTTCGCTGAATGTCTTGCCGAAGAAGGCATTGGATAGGTTGGATTGTGAAGGCCTAACTTTGAAGCCCAGCAACATCATTGTCAGAGCCTTTGATGGTTCTAAACGGATGGTCCACGGGGAGGTGGACATCCCGATTAAAGTGGGAACCGAAACCTTCAACTCCACATTCTATGTCATGGACATCCGTCCTTCCTATTCTTGCTTGTCGGGAAGACCCTGGATTCATCATGCTGGAGCCGTTACTTCTACTCTGCATCAGAAGCTCAAGTACCCTGTCCAGGGGAAAATTGTAACAGTTCACGGTGAAGAGGAATATATGATAAGCCATCTTAATTCTTTCCGCTATGTGGAATTAGATGGCAAATTCATAGAAACCCCTTTCCAACACTTCGAGGAAGTTTCTGAAGAGATTGCGACAACCAAGACAATGTCTTCTGTACCCATGATTACCAGGCCTCCGCCTCAGATGTCGTCACTCAAAGATGCAAAGGTTGTGATTGAAGAAGGAGGAAGCGCAATCTGGGGGCAGCTTCCTGATTTTCCTTTCAAGTCAGATAAATTCGGCTCGGGTTTCACTTCGGCTAGTCAAAAGGATGTGCGTTGCTCACGGGATGGAGGGCCACCAGTGAAGATCATCCATCATGGAGTCAATGCTTTAGAGGATAGTGAAGAGGAGAGCAATCTGGAAGACTGGATTTTCCCTACTATGGACGGAGGATTGAACAACTGGGAGGTAAAAGACTTTGTTCCCATTACTTTCATGAATCAGTAATTTATCTTTCAAACATTTCTGTTGGTTTGTAATAATTCCTAAACAATTCTTACACTTTTTACCTTGTGCCTTACCCGAGGTACATATGTCCATTTGTAAGGGTTTGATTTTTCATCTTCATATGCCATTTTAATGAATCATGGATGTTTTCATATATAAACTTTTGTGTTCATTTTCTTTCTTTTTACATTTTATTTGTTTAAAGGTGGCTATCCCTTACACACACCCACACTTACAAATGCAGGTACCCTTCCATTCTGGATTCCATGGGTAAGAAATCTGCTATGACCTTTGTTGTACCCCAAATTTTGACCTAAGATACCATCTCTCATCTGCATCGTTACACTGCGAGCGTTTGGATCTTTTGATTTTTAAAATTCATAACTTTTCCGAGTTGAGAGCTGTTTATTTTTGAACGCTAAATTTATTAATCGATTCATGCTAAAACAATGTTTATTAATTATTTATTATCTTAAATTTAAATAATTGGAATTTATTTTCAATTGTTATATAATTTAAAGATTTATAGATAATAAAATAAATATTGGAAAAGAGGTTTATTAATTGATCAAACAATGTTTATTAATTATTTATTATCTTAAAATTAAATAATTGGAATCTATTTTCGGTTATTATATAATTTAAAGATTTATGGATAATGAAATAAACATTTGAAAAGAGGTTTATTAGTTGGTCAACAATGATTATTTAATTATTTATCATTCTAAGTTAAATAATTGA
Organism: Vicia faba; assembly: GCA_948472305.1. NCBI lineage: Eukaryota > Viridiplantae > Streptophyta > Magnoliopsida > Fabales > Fabaceae > Vicia > Vicia faba. Next base: position 689,218,237 of record OX451735.1, on the reverse strand, counting down.
AATTCTATTTTTAATTATTATAATTTAGAGAATTATGAATAATGAATTAAATAATTAGAGTTATTAATTGATCAATGATGTTTATTTATTTGTTTATTATTCTGAATTTAAGTGATTGAAATTGATTTTCAATTATTATAATTTAAAGAATTATAAACAATAAATAAATAATTGGAAAGAAAAAGAATTAATTGGGAAATAATAGAATTTTATTCACTCTATTCTATTTATTACAATTGTTATTTAAATATTATATTATTTACAAAATATTTATAATGACAATTACATAAAGAGTTTAAAGTAAAATAAAAAACTATTTTCCTAAATTCTAAATCTTCATCTTCTATCCAATGCCTTTTTGTCTGCTCATTTAATTTTACCTGCAAAAAACAATTAAAAGAAAAGTCAGAATTGAATAAATAATTAAAAGCGGAAAATTATTTTAGTGTTCATCATTAAAAGCAAACGGCCGGAATCAGTTTTTACCCTTTTTGCAAATCGCGGGATTTCTCCCGGTTCACAAAAAGGGATGGATTTTTATTTTCAAAAATGAATGCACAATTTAAAACATGCACAAATTCATTTTTATTTTTCAAAACTGCATAATTAAAATCAATTGCATATTTCAAAAATATACACAGCATACAAAATCAACAGCATATGCAAGCTTCCCATAAAGCCAACGTAAACCTTTGCCATGCACATAGGAAGAGTCCAAAACAAATAGGCTCCTACTGTTGCATTGCAAGTCAAAAAGAAATATGCAGTTCAAATCAATATATGCAAGCAAGTATATTTTCCATTTTTTCTCATCATCTTCCAGCCTGCTTTTTCAGAACCAAATAAAGTACACATCATTTTGATATCAAATGGTACTTAAGAGAGAGAAGAGAGATAGAAAGATGGTTTTACAGGTTTTGGTTTAGGCAGAAGGAGTTACAAAACCACAGCAGTAACACAGTAAGAGGAAAGAAGCATGAAATTAGAATACAAACAAACTGTATGAGGCAGATGTGCAGAAGGCCAAAGAGATATATTAAAAATATACCATAAAGCCAACAAAAACCAAGCCAGCAGATGGAGATACAACATTACAAAACCCCTTCAAAACAAGAGAGTTCATAACCTGCACAAGCCTTCCATGTTCAAACGGTAAAAAAACAAAGATACAAAAACCATTTTTCTCCAAGTCTAAACACAAGAAACCAGTAGAACCTACTGTAAAACCTGCATACAACCATAAACACCATGGCCTAAAACCAAATGCTAAACCTGCATATACCATAGCCTACTGCATAAAAACCAGTAGAACCAACATATACCATTTCCATCAACATAACCATTTTCCAAACCACTATACCATAACCTACTGCAAAAACCAGTAGAACCAGCATAAACACCATAAAAACATCAAACATGGCCTAAACCATTCCAAAACCCTTCCTACTTCATAATACCACTAAACCAGTACCATCCATAATCATGTCCTAAAAACCATACGAACCAACAAAAACATCAAACCATTCTAAACCAACAAACACCAATAACCCACTTCTAACCTCAAACCAATGTCAAAACAATAACATGTCCAATACTGTCAAGGCCTCAGATTATATCATCACTGGCCAACAAGAAAGCAACCAAAAGCAACAGTAGTGAGAAGAAGAAAGAAACAGTCCATCATCAACATAGGCAAGCCAATCAAAATAGTATTTCAACACTAGCATACTCAAAGCATCAAGGGCCTCAGTATCCTTCATAAGCCACTAAAAAGGACTACAGAATCACAGTGAAGAAGAAGATAAGGAAAAGTTTTCGAAGGCATCAGAAGCATTCAAAAGCAACAGAAATTCATCACAAAAGGGACAAAAGGAACGAAGTACCGGTAAATCTGAAGCAAGCGTCACGAGCGCTCCTTGCCGTCCCGGCCTCCTAGCTCACCTCAACCCCTCCTCCGTCTCCAAAGGTATCCCTTCTCTTTTCTTTTTTTTCAAAAATGCCTCAAATCAACATAATAAAACAAACTCAGAATCAATGAACATGAAAATTACGAACATGCAAATCGTAATCAAAACCTAAAGAATTGAAGGATAATGTTTGTACCGTGAATCCGTGACCGTCGCCCTAACGCTTGGATTGGAGGGAAGAGGAGGTTGAGATGCCGGTGGCTTAGGCTGTGGAACGCAGAAGCGGACAAGAGGAAGACGAAGCAGAACGCGAATGAAGAAGAACGTGAATGAAGAAGACGATACAAGAAACGATGAGAGCCGCTCTGTCCAGAACCCTAATCCCTTTTTCCAAATTACCAAAACGCGTTTAACCCTAAGAGAAACAGAATTATGAAACGTGCTTGGGCCTTAACCCTGTTACCACCCCTGAGCCCAAACGAGCTGCTTATGCACCCCCCCTGTCTTCAGTTTTGGTTTGGGCCCCTCAGACCCTTTGGCCCATATATGTTTGTTCATCTAATCTTTTTTATATACATCTTTTTTTCTATTTTATTCATTTTGTTAGTTTTTAACTATTACTAACTTAGTTTAAATTAATTGGTAACTTAGTCAAATAATTTAATTAAAACATTTTAATCATTTTTACCTTTTGTTTATTAAGTTTAATTTTAGGTTTATTTGGTAATTTTAAATATTCTTTTTTTAATTAGTTTTAAGTTAGAGTATTCATTTAGTTTGATTATTTAATATTTCTTTAAAAATAATGCCTCATATAGAACTCTAAAAAATATATAAAAAATAGAAACTTAAAAAACTTAAAAAACATTTTTTTATTTTCCTTAATTAATTCTCATTACTTTTATCCATATTAAAAATGCTTAAAAAATGAAAACTATTAAAACATTTTTCTTTTCATTAATATTAAACAAAAAATCCAAAAATGCATATTTACACCATTTGGTCATTTATTTAACTGTTGCTATTTAATCATTATCCGCATAATTTTTCTGTTTAATTATTTCATATTTACTTGTTTATTCTGTTTACTTCTAAATCCAAGGGAAAAACGATTAAATTTGTCGACTTCATGTCCTCAAGTCTAATCGCGCGAACATTCGCATTTCATTAAAACTTAGGATAATTTCTCCTCAAATATTCAATCTTTTCAAAACTTACACCTTTTAAGCAAAAACTTCGACATTAGATCGTCGTATCTTCAAAAACCCGTCCGTACCCCTTTTCGGCCAAAACAATTTATTTTTCAATCAAACGAACAATTTTAATAAAACAGATATTTCAAAAGGTTCCTATAGAGTACTATAGATACATTGGGTGCTAATACCTTCCCATTGTATAACCAACCCCCGAACCATAGACCTCTTTTCAAAAACGCAGTGTATTTTTATTACTTTTAAAAGTATTATTTTACATTGCATATTTAGGGTTTTATTTTGCTCTTTCCCCTTTTCCCTTGGAAACAATAAAGCGCGGTGGCGACTCTTGCTTTTGCGAGACGAATTAATCAATAATTCGATCTCCGATTTACCCCGCTACATTTTTTATCGCTACAGAATTGGAGACTCTGCTGGGGACAGATTGACCTCTTGCTGGTCCATCCCTAAGTGGGTTAAGCCTAATTTGTCTTATCTGTTTATTATTATTTGATTTGTTTGATTATGTGTTTAAATTGGGGTGTTTGGGTTTTTTTTACAAAGGACGAATCCTATACCCGGATTAAGTAACACTTAAGGAATAGGACGGGCGGTACAGTCATGTTAACTTTGAGGGAGTAATCCCGAAGAAGGAGGTATGAGATCCCCCACTCAATGGAAGGCCCTCTTGAACTTAATATTTGTTTACCGAGTAATCGGGAAGACATTATTATTTTCGACCTAGGAGCCCGAGAAGTTGAGGACCGTAGAACCCTAACCCATCTTGGCCTTTTTAGGTGTAGCGCGGAGACTATAACTGAGTAATTCGGAAGTAGTTGTTACGCGATGCTACGCTCGGACGAGTTTCTCTTGAGAATATTGCTAATTATTGAGTAATCAAGACGTTGGTAATATCCGAAGGAGGAATGTAAACTCTGGGAACTCTTAGAACCTTGTCTTACAGGTGCGATTGAACCGTTAGTACATACCTCTGGGAGGGCTTTACCCTCGACTCCATGCTGAACGTTGAACCTTTGAACCCCATGTTTGTGAACTTGTGTGAGACTGTTGCATTATCATTCATTCATGCATTCATCAACATCTTTGTAAAAAACTTGTTTTTCAAGGAACTTCGGAATGATTTTCGCAGACATCTCAGGTTATTATGGAATTTGGAAGGAGAAACACTCAAAGTTTTAGTTTTAAGGAGCCCGAGATTGAAGAACTGAAGAGTTTGATTCCGAAGATCGAGAACCCGACGGATTTTCAGAGAAAGTATGGGTCCATTATACCTCTCATGAAGCGCAAGATGAAGGAAGGCATTCTCAATACGTTGGTTCAATTCTACGATCCTTTGTACCGATGTTTCACCTTTCCGAATTACCAGTTGATGCCCACCTTAGAAGAGTATTCCTACATACTTGGTTTGCCGATCACCGACTGTGTTCCTTTTTCTGGATTAGAAGAGGAGCCCAAATCTCACGAGATAGCGACCATCACCCACTTGAAGAAGTCAGAGATAGAGGAGAACATGACTACAAAAGGGGGAATCCGAGGCTTGTCTGCGCAGTTTTTGTTGAGGAAAGCTCGTCATTTCACTGAGATAAAAGATACTGTTGCCTTTGAAGACGTGTTTGCTTTACTCGCCTATGGTCTATTCTTGTTCCCTAATGTTGATAAGTTTGTGGATATCAACGCCATCAGAATTTTCTTGATTGGAAATCCGGTCCCTACGCTGCTAGGAGATACCTACTACTCCATCCATCTTCGAAACTCTTATCAAGGAGTGATGATTATTTGTTGTGCACCGTTGCTGTATCTGTGGTATGTTTCTCATTTACCTGGGTCTGATGTTTTCTGGGATCTCGAGAAGGAACCGCGTTGGGCGCCAAAGATTATGGCTCTCACTCATTTCGACATTGATTGGTATAATCGAGTTTACTACAACGTGAAGATCATCGATAGCTGTGGTGCTTTTCCTAACGTGCCTCTTCTCGGTACGAGAGGTGGAATCAACTATAACCCTGTTCTCGCGCGCCGTCAGTTCGGGTACCCGATGAGAGATAAGCCAAACAACATCCATGTGAGTGGTTTCTTTCTACAGGAAGGACAAGATCATCAGGAAGCTAAGAGGGAGATTGAAGGAGCTTGGCGTCACATCCATAGGAAAGGGAGAGATATGTTAGGACATAGAGGTGCCGTTTCTTTGGAACCTTACCTACAGTGGGTCCGTGCTAGGGCTTGTGCTCTCAAGATGCCTTATAAACTTGAGAAACCTTTATTCCCTACCGTTGCATCATCATCTGTTGTTATCCCTATCGCGAATATAGGAGAATACCAAAGAAATCTGGCTAGGATGAAGTCCGAGAGAGATGCTTGGAAAGAAAAGTATAATATGTCTGAGTATGAGAATCAAGTCCTGACTCGACAACTAAAGGAAAAGGAGGAGTTAATCTTTATTCAAGACGGCTGGTTCATTGATCATGATGAGAAGCTTCGTCAAAAGGATGCTTTACTGAAGAGGTATGCTAGTGAAAGGAAGAGAAAGAAGGAAGGTTCGGTAAGCGTGGCTCTCGTTCCTAACCCACAAAAGGAAATCATTGATCGAATGGTAGCTGAGAAGAAAGAGATGGAAGACTTTTATGAAGAGAAGATCAAGAAGCTCCGGTTACAGTTGGTATTTGGTCCTTCATCCGATGATTCTGAGTGATCTTTAGCTTTTAGTTTTATTTTATTGATGTCATTTTGTAAAACTATGTAAAAGGGCTTCAATGCTCCAAAGTTGTAATTTATTGCTTTATTAAGGGCTTCATGCTCCAAGTTGTAATTTATTGCTTTATTAAGGGCTTCATGCTCCGAGTTGTAATTTATTGCTTTATTAAGGGCTTCATGCTCCGAGATTGTAATTTATTGCTTTATTATGGACTTCTTGTTCCAAAGTTGTAGTTTACTGCTTTTATTATTGGGTTGTTATCTCAAAGTTGTAATTTATTGTTTTGTTATTCCAAGTTATAAGTTGTAATTTACTGTTTTTGATTAATGGATTGAGTCTTTGTTGTTCCAAAATCCTTTACCATTGATATGTGCAAAATTATTGAAGTTCCTTGAAAAACTATTAAAATGAATCATCATTTGCATCACACATCATGCATCATTCAACATTCCACTTCACGTGTTTTCTAGAGTCTTATCCTTGTTTCTTTTTCCACTCCAAAGGTTGTCAAGCTCTCTCACCGATACGACACTCGAGCCAATCGTCAGAGGAAAATGGAAGATCTGGAACAGGAAAATCATGAGCTTCGTGGGGAAGTTGCTACCCTTCGTATCGAGATGGAAACGTTAAATGCGTTAGTGGAAAGTTTGGTGGCTGTTCAGAATCAGCCATCGACTACAGCTGCCGAGATTCAGACTTCAACTCCAGTGGTTTCCGAGATTGTCACCGTTCCAACCTCTGTGACTCAAATCAACTCTCCGCTTCAACATCAGATGCCGAAAGGTTTTCCATGGGGAATGCCTTACAATTTTGTGCCAGAGGGGTATCAGCCTGCTGTACAGCCTTTGTTTCAACCTGCTTTGTCTCTTCCTCAGCCAGAGACAACTGCCATGCTGCCGGTAGTCCCGTCTGTAACACCTTTTTCGCAACCGATTATGACAACTGTCGCTCCTGTGGTCCACTCCGTGCCATACTTGAATGAACCTACTTATCCTGCCGAGCCTGCTGAAAGTTTGGGTCTTTTTGATAGAATGGAAGAATTTCAAGATCAGTTCCAGGAAATGCAGAAGGAGCTTAGAGCGTTAAAGGGGAAGGATTTGTTTGGGAAGAACACGCATGACCTTTGTTTAGTCCCGAATGTCAAGATTCCAGCAAAATTCAAAGTGCCAGACTTTGAAAGATATAAGGGTGATTCGTGTCCTAGAAGTCATTTGACAATGTACGTGAGAAAGATGTCTACGTATTCCGATGATCATGACTTATTGATTCATTATTTTCAAGATAGTTTGACGGGTGCTGCTCTAAAGTGGTATATGGGTTTAGACAGTATTCAGATCCGCAACTTCAACGATCTTAGCGAAGCTTTTGTCCACCAGTATAAGTACAATGTTGACATGGCACCGGACAAGGATCAACTCCGGGCGATGTCGCAAAGAGACCGAAAATCTTTTAAGGAATACGCCCAGAGGTGGCGTGAAATTGCTGCTCAAATCTATCCACCTCTTGAGGAGAAAGAGATGACTAAGATATTTTTGAAGACTTTAGGTTCCTTTTACTATGAAAGAATGATAGCCAGCGCACCCAGTGAATTCACCGAAATGGTAAGCATGGGCATGCGGTTAGAGGAAGGGATTCGTGAAGGGCGTTTGGTTAAAGAAGGAAGTCCGTCTAGCAGTACCAAGAAGTTTGGAAGTGTTTTCCCGAAAAGAAAAGAGCAGGATGTCAGCGCTTTGTTCCCAGGGAGACCAATGAGAGGTTACCCTCACGTTGCGGCAGTCACTCTGGCTATCTGCCCAGCTTTGATGACCCCAACTCATCAAACCCCACCAACTCAACAACAGCCATTTCAGCAGCAGCCTCGACAACAGGCTTATCCATTCAACAATCAGAACCGTTCACCCAAAAAACTGCAGTTCGATGCCATTCCTATGACTTATACTGAATTGTTCCCTGCTCTTATCAGAAATAATCTCATAACGACAAAGCCTCCTCCTGTCGCACCAAATAGTACTTCTCTGTGGTACAAGGCGGATCAGTTTTGTGAATATCATCAAGGGTCGCCGGGGCACAACCTTGAGAATTGCTTTGCTCTGAAGGCGGACGTGCAGAGGTTGATTAAGAATGGTATCTTGTCTTTCAAGGATGGTAATCCAAATGTTAGAGATAATCCTTTGCCTCGACATGGGGAAGCTTCAGTGAATATGGTGGAAGGTTGTCTGGGAAAGTTTCGAGTTTTTCAAGTTGAACACATAAGAGAGTCGTTGATCAGGTTACATCAGAGTTTGAGAAGACTTGCCTTTGTTAGGCATCAGCATGATTATGATGTTTGTGAGTTTTGTTCAAGAGAGGTTGATTGTCCTATTGTGAAGGAGGATATTCAAAAGTTGTTAGACCAGAGAGTTATCACTATTACGTATGACAGAAATCCGGAGGATGAAGTGAATGTTATCATACCACAATTCAATTTGCCTGAATCAGTAGAGATCGTTTACGACAGTCAGACTGCACCTGTTGATCCTTTGATTATTTACCCACCTGGTCCTGTGCCTTACAACTCAGACCAAGTTGTACCGTATAAGTATAATGCCACAATGATTGAGAATGGGGTAGAAGTCCCTATACCGACAAGACCGTCTTTTGTTAACATTGCTGATGTGAGTAGAGTTACGAGAAGTGGGCGTGTCTTTGCAGCTGTACCTTTGAAGAGACCAGAAGTTCAAGTCAGGAGACCCATACCTGCAGAAATTCCAGTGAGAAATGTTGAACCAAGGGTTGAGATAGGCCGATCCAGTGAACCTATCCCTCGCCCTGAGGATGACGAGATTCTGAAGCTTATCAAGAGAAGTGAATATAAGATTGTGGACCAACTATTACAAACTCCTTCCAAGATTTCTTTGCTTGCTTTACTGAGAGATTCTGGTGCCCATAGAGAAGCTTTGATGAAGGTCTTGGACCAGGCGTTCGTGGATCATGATGTGACGGTTGACCAATTTGATGGAATTGTGGGAAATATTACTTCATGTAACAATCTTGGTTTCAGTGATGAAGAACTCCCGGAGGAGGGGAGAAACCATAATATGGCTTTGCGTATCTCAGTAAGTTGTGGAAATGATACCTTATCAAGTGTGTTGGTGGATACGGGTTCGTCGTTGAATGTGATGCCCAAAACTACTTTATCTCGGCTCTCATATCCAGGTGCTCCCATGAGACCCAGTGGGGTAATTGTTAAAGCGTTTGATGGTTCTAGGAAGACAGTCATTGGTGAAGTGGATCTTCCTATAGTAATTGGTCCTCATACTTTTCAAATCACTTTCCAAGTGATGGATATTCGTGTTGCCTACAGTTGCTTATTGGGTCATCCATGGATCCATGATGCAGGGGCAGTCACTTCCACGCTCCATCAGAGACTGAAGTTTGTGAGGCATGGGAAGCTAGTGATGATTGGGGGAGAGCAGGCTATGGTGGTAAGCCATATATCATCATTCTCTTTTATTGATGCTGACGAGGATGTTGGAACCCAATTCCAAGGTCTTTCTGTTGCTAAGAATGCAGTGAAGAAGCAAGGGGCATCCATTTCTTCTTTTGAGGATGCGCAACGAGTGGTGGAAAGTGGTTCGGCCGAAGGATGGGGCCAGGTGTTGACTTTGCCCGAAAACAAGTCTGGGGAAGGTCTTGGTTTTCGTCCTGTGTCTGCAAGAGTCAAGAAGGAGGTGGTTGTTCGTCCGATTCAAGAGGTTTTCCGAAGTGCAGGGTTTATACATCCTGAGGTGGATGCTATCATAGAAGTTGATTCCGAGGAAGATTTGCCCGATTTTGTGACGCCTGGATTGGCTTGCCAAAACTGGATAGCTGTTGATGTTCCTATTGTTATGCATATTTCCGAGTAATGTTTTGTTTTGTTTTTCTTTGAAAAATTCGCTCTGCCCAAGGCGAAAAGTATTTTGTGTCGGGCTATGAAAAATAATTCCTTTTGCTCTGCCCAAGGCAAAAGAGAAATGTCTGGGCTCCTTGTTTCAAGTATTTCCCTTCAATGAATAAAAATGTTATTTTGTCCACTACTGTTTTACTTTTCACATTTTTCCTGGGAAATAGTAATGAAAATTAATTGGTAGTAATAGGAAAATATAATAACCTTTTGTTTTATTTGCACAAATCGATTTCTAAATTAAAGCATAATCATATGTGCAGATTAATCCATGACTTAACCATCGAAAACAATGATCCTATGCCCTCTCCCAACTTTGAATTCCCTGTATTCAGAGCCGAAGAAGAGGATGATGAAGAGATTCCTGTTGAAATTTCCCGTTTGCTTGAGCATGATGAGGAGGTCATTCAACCGTTTGAAGAACCTGTAGAGTTAGTCAATTTGGGTGATGAAGAGGATAGAAAGGAGGTTAAAGTTGGAGCATTGCTTATCCCGGAAGTTAAAGAGAAAATGTTGGAGCTTCTCAAAGAGTATGTTGATGTGTTTGCTTGGTCCTACCAAGATATGCCGGGTTTGGACAACAATATTGTGGAGCATCGTTTACCGTTGAGACCTGAATGTCCGCCAATTAAGCAGAAGCTGAGAAGGACTCGTCCCGATATGGCTGACAAGATCAAGGAAGAAGTTCAAAAGCAGATTAACGCAGGTTTCCTTTTTACATCGGTCTATCCTCAGTGGTTAGCCAACATAGTGCCTGTTGCTAAGAAAGATGGCAAGGTTCGGATATGTGTAGACTATAGAGATCTGAATAGAGCTAGCCCAAAGGATGACTTCCCGTTACCGCACATTGACGTATTGGTCGACAGTACCGCAAAGTTCAAAGTCTTTTCTTTCATGGATGGCTTCTCTGGTTACAATCAAATCAAGATGGCACCAGAAGATATGGAGAAGACCGCTTTCATTACACCGTGGGGAACTTTTTGCTATCGGGTTATGCCGTTTGGTTTGAGGAATGCTGGCGCAACATACCAAAGGGCCATGACTGCTTTGTTCCATGACATGATGCATAAGGAGATCGAAGTGTATGTGGATGACATGATTGCCAAATCACAAACTGAAGAAGATCATTTGGAACATTTATTGAAGTTATTCCAGCGTTTGAGAAAGTATAAACTCCGTCTGAATCCCAACAAGTGCACTTTTGGTGTTCGTTCTGGAAGACTTTTGGGTTTCATTGTCAGTCAGAGAGGTATTGAAGTAGATCCTGATAAAGTCAAAGCTATTCGGGAAATGCCCGCACCCAAGACGGAAAAACAAGTAAGAGGATTCCTTGGGAGACTGAACTATATTTCTAGATTTATATCCCATATGACTGCTACCTGTGGGCCGATTTTCAAGCTTCTCAGAAAGAACCAAGGAGGTGTGTGGACAGAAGATTGTCAGAGAGCTTTTGATAGCATCAAAGAATATTTGCTTGAACCTCCCATTTTGATTCCTCCGGTGGAAGGAAGACCTTTGATTATGTACCTGACTATATTGGAAGATTCCATGGGATGTGTGCTTGGTCAACAAGATGAGACTGGAAGAAAGGAACATGCCATATATTATATGAGTAAGAAATTCACAGACTGTGAGTCTCGATACTCATTGCTTGAGAAAACCTGTTGTGCTTTAGCTTGGGCTTCTCGCCGTCTGCGCCAGTATATGATTAACCACACCACTTGGTTGATCTCCAAAATGGATCTGATCAAGTATATCTTTGAGAAACCCGCCTTATCTGGAAGAATAGCCCGTTGGCAGATGTTGTTATCTGAATATGACATTGAGTATCACACTCAGAAAGCAATCAAAGGGAGTATTTTAGCCGATCATTTGGCTCACCAACCAATTGATGATTATCAATCCATCAAGTTTGATTTCCCAGATGAAGATGTTATGTACTTGAAAGCTAAAGATTGTGAAGAGTCGTTACCTGAAGAAGGACCTGATCCCGAATCCCATTGGGGTTTAATATTTGACGGAGCTGTGAATTCCTATGGAAATGGAATTGGGGCAATCATTGTCACTCCCCGAGGTACTCATATCCCGTTCACGGCGAGATTGAAGTTTGACTGCAGGAACAACATGGCTGAGTATGAGGCGTGTATTATGGGTCTCGAAGAAGCGGTGGATCTAAGGATTAATATTCTTGATATTTATGGAGATTCGGCATTGGTAATTAATCAAATCAAAGGAGAATGGGAGAATCGTCATCCTGGTTTGATCCCTTACAGAGACTATGCTAGAAGATTGTTAACTTTCTTCAACAAAGTGGAATTACATCATATCCTTAGAGATGAAAACCAAATGGATGATGCTTTGGCTACTTTGTCTTCAATGTTTCAAGTGAATGATTGGAACGATGTGCCTATAATTCGGGTTATGCGCCTTGACAGACCTGCTCATGTGTTCTCAGTAGAAGAGGTCACCGACGAAAAACCGTGGTTCTATGACATTAAACGTGTTCTTCAAACTCAAGAGTACCCTCCTGGGGCATCCAATAAAGATAGGAAGACGTTGAGAAGATTAGCAAGCAGTTTCTTTCTCAATGAAGAAGTTTTGTATAAGAGGAATTATGACTTGGTCTTGCTCAGATGTGTAGACAGACGTGAAGCAGATATACTGATGCAAGAAGTACATGAAGGATCCTTTGGCACTCATGCCAACGGACATGCAATGACTAGAAAGATGTTGAGAGCGGGTTACTATTGGATGACAATGGAATCTGATTGATGTAAGTATGTGAAGAAGTGTCATAAATGCCAGATTTATGCGGACAAGATGCACGTGCCGCCGACCCTCCTCAATGTTATCTCTTCACCTTGGCTTTTCTCTATGTGGGGCATTGATATGATTGGAATGATTGAACCCAAAGCTTCAAATGGTCATCGTTTCATCTTGGTAGCGATCGATTATTTTACTAAATGGGAGGAAGCAGCATCTTATGCTAATGTAACCAGACAAGTGGTAGTCAGATTTATCAAGAATCGGATCCTTTGTCGATACGGCATCCTGAGCAAGATTATCACTGATAATGGTTCGAATTTGAATAACAAGATGATGAGAGAGCTTTGTGAAGGGTTCAAGATCGAACATCATAATTCTTCTCCTTACAGACCGAAGATGAATGGGGCTGTTGAAGCTGCTAACAAGAATATCAAGAAGATTGTCCAGAAGATGGTGGTAACTTATAAAGATTGGCATGAAATGCTTCCGTTTGCTCTGCATGGATACCGTACTTCAGTTCGAACTTCAACAGGTGCAACCCCATTTTCCCTAGTTTATGGTATGGAAGCTGTACTCCCCGTGGAGGTTGAGATTCCGTCTCTGAGAGTGTTGATGGAAGCTAAACTTTCTGAGGCCGAATGGTGTCAAAGTAGATATGATCAGTTGAATTTAATTGAAGAGAAGAGATTGACAGCTTTGTGTCACGGTCAATTGTATCAGCAGAGAATGAAGAAGGCTTTTGATAAGAAGGTTCGACCACGCGAGTTCAGAGAAGGTGACCTTGTGCTCAAGAAGATATTATCTTTCCAACCTGATTCTAGGGGCAAGTGGGCTCCGAATTATGAAGGACCGTATGTCGTTAAGAAAGTTTTCTCTGGAGGTGCTTTGATTCTCACCAATATGGACGGTGAAGAGCTCCCGTGTCCCATGAACGCCGATGCAGTCAAGAAGTATTTCGCTTAGGTTTGAGTTGGCAGTTCGCTAAGTTGAAAACCCGAAGGGGCGGCTTAGGCAAGCTTTTGGTCAGACCAGTCTTGGCATTTGAGCACATTTTGGAATTCGAAGTTGTTAGGGAGAATAGCGATCATTGTTTTTTGTGTAACCTTTTTATTTCATGTACTATTTCCCAAACTTTTGTAAACCGTTGGAGTCGCATTGTTAGCGAACTACCATATTATTAATGAAATTTGAGTATTTACCTTTTGTGGACAAAATTTTAATTTTTATGGAAATACTTGAAACAAATTTACTTAAAGTATTCTTATTTTAAAAATGTGTCGTGAATAATGAAAGGAATATTAATAGTTGTTCCGAGGATGGTCAAGCCATGAAATGCGAAACAATACAGTAATTTATCCTTGCATGATGAACAGGTTTTATTTCAAAATCGTCATGAGGTGTTAGTTGTGTAAGCTCGTGTTTCTGGTGGTACTAAGTTTGGTGACTCCCCAAGTGTTCCAGTTAAGTGTTGTTTTGGTTATCTTCATTTGGGAGATTTCGGAAGTGTGGTACGCTTCGTCTCATGCCAGTGGTCTATTGGTGTTAGAAGATTGGATTTGAGTACTTCTCTCCTCAGAAGATTTGAGCCCTGTAGCGTGTTACGCTCCGACGTGCTGTGTGATTCCAGTTCCAGTTATCTTCCGTCTTTTGTTTTTAAGATTGGCCGAGTATCTATTTTGTCGTGACATCTTATTGTCTTCAGGATATTCCATCTGTTTGTTTTGTCAGCATAACATTCACTTACCCATTTACACTTATATCATGCACGCATACTCACATTTGCCATTGACTTTTGGGTTGTACTTTGTTTATTCAAATAACGTACATGTTTCTTTCCAAGTAGAAGGTTAGCTTAGGCAGAAAATGTGCTTCCTTTCTAAATTCGCCAACTGAGCTAATCCTCATGGATGATTTTTGATTTAGCTCACCTTGTCCATTTCTGGATAGGATGAATTCCCCAATCGAGTTGCTTTCTCATTGAGTGGAGTCTTGTTTGACTGTTTTCTCTTTAGTTATTCCTGGATGAAGTTGTTGTCTCTTGCATAGGCTATCTCATTGATTTTTCCTAGTGAAATCGTGACCTAGACGGATGGTGCATTTATTTTGCACGTTTAAGTATGTGATCTCCTCGGGAAGGATTGATTCATGATTCTCTTTGATGAAGATTTTATTCTCTGCCAGTTGTCATCGCTTTTTCCTTTTGAGTTATTTTCGGAAAACGACAAGCGGCAGCTCTTCACGAGCAACTTGTGCGTTATTATTATTTTTGGAAAACGACAAGCGGCAGCTCTTCACGAGCAGCTTGTACGTTATAGACATCGGAAAACGAAAAGCGGCAGCTCTTCACGAGCAACTTGTGCGTCATCATTATTTTTGAAAAACGGCAAGCGGCAGTCTCTTTATTTGAGCAACTTGTACGTTATTATTATCTTCGGAAAACGACAAGCGGCAGCTCTTCACGAGCAACTTGTATGTTATTTTTGGAAAACGACAAGCAGAAGCTCTTCACGAGCAACTTGTACGTTATTTTCTTTGGAAAACGACAAGCGGCAGCTCTTCATGAGCAACTTGTACGTTATAGACATCGGAAGACGACAAGCGGAAGCTCTTCACGAGCAGCTTGTGCGTTATTATTATTTTTGGAAAACGACAAGCGGCAGCTCTTCACGAGCAACTTGTGCGTTATTTTCATTTTCGGAAAGCGGCAAGCGGCAGTCTCTTTATTTGAGCAACTTGTACGTTATTATTTTTCTGGAATACAGCAAGCGGCAGCTTCTTTATTTGAGCAGCTTGTATGTTATTGGTATTTTCTTTGGACGACAGCAAGTGGCAGCCTCTTTATTTGAGCAGCTTGTATGTTATTGGTATTTTCTTTGGACGACAGCAAGTGGCGGCTTCTTTATTTGAGCAGCTTGCGTATCTACAACCATATTATCTCAGCATTAATGAGTATATCTCGGAAAATCTCGTAGAGAAGCTTGTCATGAATCATTACCTTCAGAAGTCGGTAATCCATCATCAGTAAATTTGATACTTTTTGTCTATCGTTGGCTTTGAGTTGTTAAGCTCACTGTTATTTTTGGGTCGATAATCTGTTTTATGGCCTATGCAAGAAGCCTTCTTTGTTAGGGTCAGAGGTCGTATTCCCTCAATTTCATTCGCTGTCAAGAGTCTTTCGTTTGAAGTCGATAGCTCGTTTCCCCAGTAGTGTATAATCCATATCTCTGTGTTTTGTTGGTGTTTGATTTCTCCAACATTGTCTTGTTTCATACAATATCTTTCTCTGTGAATTCAATCACTGCATTCATATCAAACATGAGGGCGGCATCTTAGGACAAAATTTGCGTAATTATGTATTTAAGTACCTTCAATCTCGTCGAAACGAAGATTTTAATCTTCACATCTCCGGATAGAAGGAACTTAAATAGGGGCAGCTGTTGTACCCCAAATTTTGACCTAAGATACCATCTCTCATCTGCATCGTTACACTGCGAGCGTTTGGATCTTTTGATTTTTAAAATTCATAACTTTTCCGAGTTGAGAGCTGTTTATTTTTGAACGCTAAATTTATTAATCGATTCATGCTAAAACAATGTTTATTAATTATTTATTATCTTAAATTTAAATAATTGGAATTTATTTTCAATTGTTATATAATTTAAAGATTTATAGATAATAAAATAAATATTGGAAAAGAGGTTTATTAATTGATCAAACAATGTTTATTAATTATTTATTATCTTAAAATTAAATAATTGGAATCTATTTTCGGTTATTATATAATTTAAAGATTTATGGATAATGAAATAAACATTTGAAAAGAGGTTTATTAGTTGGTCAACAATGATTATTTAATTATTTATCATTCTAAGTTAAATAATTGAAATTCTATTTTTAATTATTATAATTTAGAGAATTATGAATAATGAATTAAATAATTAGAGTTATTAATTGATCAATGATGTTTATTTATTTGTTTATTATTCTGAATTTAAGTGATTGAAATTGATTTTCAATTATTATAATTTAAAGAATTATAAACAATAAATAAATAATTGGAAAGAAAAAGAATTAATTGGGAAATAATAGAATTTTATTCACTCTATTCTATTTATTACAATTGTTATTTAAATATTGTATTATTTACAAAATATTTATAATGACAATTACATAAAGAGTTTAAAGTAAAATAAAAAACTATTTTCCTAAATTCTAAATCTTCATCTTCTATCCAATGCCTTTTTGTCTGCTCATTTAATTTTACCTGCAAAAAACAATTAAAAGAAAAGTCAGAATTGAATAAATAATTAAAAGCGGAAAATTATTTTAGTGTTCATCATTAAAAGCAAACGGCCGGAATCAGTTTTTACCCTTTTTGCAAATCGCGGGATTTCTCCCGGTTCACAAAAAGGGATGGATTTTTATTTTCAAAAATGAATGCACAATTTAAAACATGCACAAATTCATTTTTATTTTTCAAAACTGCATAATTAAAATCAATTGCATATTTCAAAAATATACACAGCATACAAAATCAACAGCATATGCAAGCTTCCCATAAAGCCAACGTAAACCTTTGCCATGCACATAGGAAGAGTCCAAAACAAATAGGCTCCTACTGTTGCATTGCAAGTCAAAAAGAAATATGCAGTTCAAATCAATATATGCAAGCAAGTATATTTTCCATTTTTTCTCATCATCTTCCAGCCTGCTTTTTCAGAACCAAATAAAGTACACATCATTTTGATATCAAATGGTACTTAAGAGAGAGAAGAGAGATAGAAAGATGGTTTTACAGGTTTTGGTTTAGGCAGAAGGAGTTACAAAACCACAGCAGTAACACAGTAAGAGGAAAGAAGCATGAAATTAGAATACAAACAAACTGTATGAGGCAGATGTGCAGAAGGCCAAAGAGATATATTAAAAATATACCATAAAGCCAACAAAAACCAAGCCAGCAGATGGAGATACAACATTACAAAACCCCTTCAAAACAAGAGAGTTCATAACCTGCACAAGCCTTCCATGTTCAAACGGTAAAAAAACAAAGATACAAAAACCATTTTTCTCCAAGTCTAAACACAAGAAACCAGTAGAACCTACTGTAAAACCTGCATACAACCATAAACACCATGGCCTAAAACCAAATGCTAAACCTGCATATACCATAGCCTACTGCATAAAAACCAGTAGAACCAACATATACCATTTCCATCAACATAACCATTTTCCAAACCACTATACCATAACCTACTGCAAAAACCAGTAGAACCAGCATAAACACCATAAAAACATCAAACATGGCCTAAACCATTCCAAAACCCTTCCTACTTCATAATACCACAAAACCAGTACCATCCATAATCATGTCCTAAAAACCATACGAACCAACAAAAACATCAAACCATTCTAAACCAACAAACACCAATAACCCACTTCTAACCTCAAACCAATGTCAAAACAATAACATGTCCAATACTGTCAAGGCCTCAGATTATATCATCACTGGCCAACAAGAAAGCAACCAAAAGCAACAGTAATGAGAAGAAGAAAGAAACAGTCCAGCATCAACATAGGCAAGCCAATCAAAATAGTATTTCAACACTAGCATACTCAAAGCATCAAGGGCCTCAGTATCCTTCATAAGCCACTAAAAAGGACTACAGAATCACAGTGAAGAAGAAGATAAGGAAAAGTTTTCGAAGGCATCAGAAGCATTCAAAAGCAACAGAAATTCATCACAAAAGGGACAAAAGGAACGAAGTACCGGTAAATCCGAAGCAAGTGTCACGAGCGCTCCTTGCCGTCCCGGCCTCCTAGCTCACCTCAACCCCTCCTCCGTCTCCAAAGGTATCCCTTCTCTTTTCTTTTTTTTCAAAAATGCCTCAAATCAACATAATAAAACAAACTCAAAATCAATGAACATGAAAATTACGAACATGCAAATCGTAATCAAAACCTAAAGAATTGAAGGATAATGTTTGTACCGTGAATCCGTGACCGTCGCCCTAACGCTTGGATTGGAGGGAAGAGGAGGTTGAGATGCCGGTGGCTTGGGCTGTGGAATGCAGAAGCGGACAAGAGGAAGACGAAGAAGAACGCGAACGAAGAAGAACGTGAATGAAGAAGACGATACAAGAAACGATGAGCGCCGCTCTGTCCAGAACCCTAATCCCTTTTTCCAAATTACCAAAACGCGTTTAACCCTAAGAGAAACAGAATTATGAAACGTGCTTGGGCCTAAACACTGTTACCACCCCTGAGCCCAAACGAGCTGCTTATGCACCCCCCCCCTGTCTTCAGTTTTGGTTTGGGCCCCTCAGACCCTTTGGCCCATATATGTTTGTTCATCTAATCTTTTTTATATACATCTTTTTTTCTATTTTATTCATTTTGTTAGTTTTTAACTATTACTAACTTAGTTTAAATTAATTGGTAACTTAGTCAAATAATTTAATTAAAACATTTTAATCATTTTTACCTTTTGTTTATTAAGTTTAATTTTAGGTTTATTTGGTAATTTTAAATATTCTTTTTTTAATTAGTTTTAAGTTAGAGTATTCATTTAGTTTGATTATTTAGTATTTCTTTAAAAATAATGCCTCATATAGAACTCTAAAAAATATATAAAAAATAGAAACTTAAAAAACTTAAAAAACATTTTTTTATTTTCCTTAATTAATTCTCATTACTTTTATCCATATTAAAAATGCGTAAAAAATGAAAACTATTAAAACATTTTTCTTTTCATTAATATTAAACAAAAATCCAAAAATGCATATTTACACCATTTGGTCATTTATTTAACTGTTGCTATTTAATCATTATCCGCATAATTTTTTTGTTTAATTATTTCATATTTACTTGTTTATTCTGTTTACTTCTAAATCCAAGGGAAAAACGATTAAATTTGTCGACTTCATGTCCTCAAGTCTAATCGCGCGAACATTCGCGTTTCATTAAAACTTAGGATAATTTCTCCTCAAATATTCAATCTTTTCAAAACTTACACCTTTTAAGCAAAAACTTCGACATTAGATCGTCGTATCTTCAAAAACCCGTCCGTACCCCTTTTCGGCCAAAATAATTTATTTTTCAATCAAACGAACAATTTTAATAAAACAAATATTTCAAAAGGTTCCTATAGAGTACTATAGATACATTGGGTGCTAATACCTTCCCATTGTATAACCAACCCCCGAACCATAGACCTCTTTTCAAAAACGCCGTGTATTTTTATTACTTTTAAAAGTATTATTTTACATTGCATATTTAGGGTTTTATTTCGCTCTTTCCCCTTTTCCCTTGGAAACAATAAAGCGCGGTGGCGACTCTTGCTTTTGCGAGACGAATTAATCAATAATTCGATCTCCGATTTACCCCGCTACATTTTTTATCGCTACAACCTTCAGTGACTCTGAAGATCTAGTCTACCATGCCAAATACGAAGGTGATGAAGACTGTGAAGTGCCAGGAGAATTGGCTAGACTGCTATAATAGGAGGAAAGGGTTATTTTGCCTCATGAGGAGTTGTTAGAGACAATCAACTTGGGAACTGAGGAAGACAGAAAAGAAGTTAGAGTGGGTGCCAACCTAGAGCCAAGTGTCAAGGAGCGCTTAGTTCAGCTGTTGAATGAATATGTTGAGATCTTCGCCTGGTCCTATGAAGACATGCCGGGACTTGATACAGATATTGTGGTTCACCGTCTCCCCACAAGAGAAGACTGTCCATTAATTGAACAGAAAGTCCACCGAATGAGGCCCGATATGTCTGAAAAGATCAAAGCTGAAGTGATGAAGCAGTTCAATGCTGGGTTTCTTGCTGTTACTTCCTATCCACAATGGGTTGCTAACATTGTGCCCGTGCCTAAGAAGGACGGCAAAGTGAGAATGTGCGTGGATTACAGAGACTTAAACAGGGCTAGCCCTAAAGATGACTTTCCACTACCGCACATTGACATCTTTGTTGACAATACAACTCAACACAAGGTATTTTATTTCATGGACGGATTCTCAGGCTATAACCAGATCAAAATGGCCCCTGAGGACATGGAGAAAACTACTTTTGTTACACAGTGGGGTACGTTCTGCTATAAAGTGATGTCATTCGGACTGAAGAATGTCGGGGAAACCTATCAACGCGCCATGGTAGCTTTGTTTCATGATATGATACATCATGAGATAGAGGTCTACGTAGACGACATGATAGCCCGATCACAGACAGAAGAAGAACACCTCGACCATTTGCAAAAGCTATTTGTTAGGTTGAAGGAGTACAAGCTCAGACTGAACCCTAACAAGTGCACTTTCGGAGTCCGATCCGGTAAACTCTTGGGTTTCATTGTCAGCAACAAAGGCATCGAGGTTGATCCTGCCAAAGTTAAAGCTATACAAGAAATTCTTGCCCCTCGCACTGAGAAGGAGGTCCGAGGTTTTTTGGGACACCTAAACTACATTGCAAGGTTCATTTCTCACCTAACATCTACCTGTGAACCAATCTTCAAGTTGTTGAAGAAATATCAGGTGGTTAAAAGGAATGATGACTGTCAAGTTGCTTTCAATAAAATCAAGGAGTATTTTCTAGAACCTCATATCTTGATGCCTCTCGTCGAAGGAAGACCGCTAATCATGTATATGACCGTCCTAGAGAATTCAATGGGGTGCGTACTGGGCCAACATGACGAGTCTGGCCGAAAAGAGCATGCCATTTATTACCTTAGCAAAAAGTTTACCGACTGTGAGACCCGATACTCACTGCTCGAGAAAACTTGCTGCGCTTTGGTATGGGCTGCTCGCCGGCTAAGGCAGTATATGTTGACTCATACCACTCTGCTGATATCTAAGATGGATCTGATCAAGTACATCTTTGATAAGCCTGCTTTATCTGGAAGAATAGCTAGATGGAAAATTATCCTGACTGAGTACGATATATAGTACATGACCTAAAAATCTATAAAGGGGGGTGTACTAGCCGACCATCTAGCCCATAACGCTTTCAAAGATTACCAATCCGTGAGGTTCGACTTCCCCGACGAGGATATCATGACATTGGACAACATTGAAGAGAACAGACAGTATGACGGACCTGAACAAGGATCCCGATGGACCCTGTACTTTGATGGTGCCTCCAATGCACTTGGCAACGGTATCGGCGTGATACTTATTTCTCCACAAGGTTGCCATACACCTTTCACTGCTAGACTTTGCTTCAGCTGCACCAACAACATGACCGAGTATGAAGCTTGTATCTTTGGTCTAAAGGCTGCAATTGACTTGGGAATCAAATCTCTGATTGTGTTTGGGGACTCATCTTTGGTCATCAGTCAGATCAAAGGAGAGTGGGATACTAAGCATCCAAACCTCATCCCTTACAAAGAACATATCCTGACATTGTTACCATATTTCGAGCAGATTACCTTCGAGCACTTCCCGCGAGAAGAAAATCATCTAGTCGATGCTCTGGCTACAATGTCATCCATGTTTAAACTTAACTGGGATAATGAGGCTCCCCAAATCACTATTGAACGGATGGACGAACCTGCACATTGTCACGAGATAAATACCGAAGAAGTAGTGGACCGACCTTGGTTTCACGAAGTCAAAAGGCATCTTGAAGCATAAGAATACCCTGAAGGAGCTTCAGTCAACGACAAAAAGTTCTTGAGGAGGTTCTCTGCCAAGTTCTTCATGAGCAATGGTATCCTATACAAGCGCAATCATGATTTCATTCTGCTCCGTTGTATGGACAAGGTTGAATCTGAGCAGATCATGGCCGAATTGCATAATGGTACTTTTGGTACTCACTCTAGCGGACATACGATGGCTAAGAAGATTCTGCGGGCAGGCTACTACTGGTCTACCATGGAAGCTGACTGCCATCAACATTCCCGTACATGCCATAAATGTCAAATCTATGCGGATAAGGTACATATACCTCCAGTTCCCCTCAATGTCTTAACAACTCCTTGGTCATTCGCTATGTGGGGAATCGACATGATTTGAGAGATCAAGCCTACAAAATCCAATGGACATTGCTTCATCCTGGTGGCCATTGATTACTTCACCAAGTGGGTCGAAGCAGCTTCCTTCACATCCGTCACAAAGAATGTTGTTGCCCGCTTCATCAAGCAGAACCTCATTTGCCGGTACAACATTCCCGATAGGATCATCACTGATAACAGTACAAACTTGAACAACACTATGATCACTGCCTTGTGCGAGCAGTTCAAGATTCAACATCATAATTCATCTCCCTACCGGCCAAAGATGAACGGTGCTGTCGAAACTGCGAACAAAAATATAAAGAAGATCATACAAAAGATGACAGTCACTTACAAGGACTGGCATGAGATGTTACCGTTTGCTCTCCACGGGTACCATACCACGGCGCGTACATCAACTGAGGCAACACCCTATTCTTTGGTATACGGCATGGAAGCTGTTTTTCCTATTGAGGTTCAAATTCCCTCCTTGAGAATCATGAAGGATGCTGGTTTGAGTGAAGACGATTGGATTCAGACCCGGCTTGATCAACTTAACTTGATTGATGAAAAGCGACTTACTGCTGTTTGCCATGGTCAGACGTATCAAAAGCGGATGATCAAGGCTTTCAACAAGAAAGTCAGGCGCCATGTATATCAAGTCGAGGATCTTGTAATCAAGCGGATCATCTTACTGCAAAGTGATCCCAGGGGAAATGGACTCCTACCTACGAAGGACCATTTGTGATCAAAAACATCTTTTCTGGTGGGGCAATGATCCTGACCACCATGGACGGTGATGACCTGTCACACCCTGTGAATGCAGACATAATCAAAAGATACTACGCATAAATGACCCGGCAAGTTGAAAACCCGAAAGGGCGACTTGGGCAAAAATGGGCATCCCGGTGAATCGAAAACCTAAAAGGGCGGTTCAGGCAAAAATTAGGGTTGAATAAAAAAATTTGTACACCCGGCAAGTTGAAAACTCGAAAGGGCGACTTGGGTAAAAAAGGGTTTCTCGGTGGATCAAAAACCCAAAAGGGAGGTCCAAGCAAAATTTAGGGAATTAAATCGTATGACTATGTCTCGTCGGATCACTTTAAGGACAATCTCTTCACAGACAAGCTCCAGGATTCTGATCAACTCAAATCATCTTCAGACAAAGCAACGAATGGATACGATATTCAGAGTTACGAAGGCTATAGCAGAATGGGAACCCCATGGAATTTTTTACACATAGCCATCTTTCCTTGTAGAAATTTTCTCATTTTTATGACAACATTCTCTTACTAGGATGTCTGTCTCCTTTGTACAAATACTTACACAAAGTTAATACAAAGATACTTCAAAGTGCAGAAAACTATTTGCCTTTTCTTCTTTTTTACACTTGTGTTTTATTTGAAAACGTCCAATGATTTATTAAATGAGCATATGCATTTGAATATAATCACTATTTACAAATAAACGAAATGAGAAAGAATAATTACTGATAGGTTGAAAGTATAGGAAGACGTATTTAGGCTATTCCAAGAGAAATCCCCTGCAGTATATCATCTAGATCCCCGGCGTAGCTAGAATCTTGAAACAACATATCCCCAGCAGAATTAAATTTCAAATCCCCGCCAGAGTCAAAAACTTCAAACTCCCAATCCCCGGCGGAGTTATATTTTCAAACCTTTAATTCCCATCAGAGTTAAGTTTTCAAACTTCCAATCCCCAGCGGAGCCAAAAACTTTGAACTACAGATCCTCAACAATGATGAAACTTTCCTCCCCAACGGAGTCCAAAACTTCAACCTTTAAAACCCCGGTGGAAAACCCTCTAGTTTCCTCCAATTCCCCAGAGAGTTGTCTTAGAACCTGATAATTCCCCTACAAGTTATCTTAGAACCTGATAATTTCCCAGCAAGTTGCTTTGAAGCCTGACAGCTAACTAGAAGACAGCTTCGGATAATTCCCCAGTAGACTGGCATACAACCCAAACTCTTGAACTCTCTCCATAACAGGAATGATTTGTTTCCCACAGAGTCTCCTAAAACTCTCCAGCAGTATAGCTACTCCCGAACATAATAAACTTTCTCCCCGCAGAGTTATTCTTATTTCCCAGCAGATTGAAGATTCTCAATCCCCAGCCACAGTCATCAAGGTTATCGGGATTCCCCAAGCAGGTTTCTCAAGCAGCACTTGGCATTATTTTTACAACAGAATGTCTATCATCTTCCAACTTCAAAGGACTTGAAGAATTCCTATATCCCCAGGAAAGTCGTGAAGGATTCTCACATCCCCACAGAAGTTGTCAAAGGTTTCAAATCTCCAGCAGCAATCAAGGATTTATTTTCCTCGACAGCAGTCAAAGATTTTATTATCTCCAGATTTAGGATTTATTTTCCTCAGCAAGAAAGCTAATCAGCTTACATGCGCATACATTACGTTCATATATCATAACCATTGATAAAACACATATATTGCATCATACATTTCATGCAACATAACTTTGTGTTTCAGCTAACATTTTACCCTTTTCAGGATAAAATTAACAGCTATCTTTAACAAATATTCAAAGCTCAAATACAGCTTAGAGATGCTCCAAACATGGATGTTATTCTATTGCTTATTCAAATCAATGCTCAGATTCCTGTTCCAATTCAAATTATGAAGCCCGGATTCAACCGGATAATATCTTGATCATACTGAAGCCCGGAGATCGACCGGAAAAATAGTTGAATCCCTAGCAAATTACTGTAAAGCCTGGAATCGACCAGATAGAAGTATAAAGCACCATGAAGCCTGGAATCGACCAGATTGTGGTACACCTTAAATTCAAGCTATGAAGCTCGGGTTCGACCGGATAGTATCTTGATCTCTACAAAACACTGTGAAGCCTAGATTTTGACCAGATAACAGTGAGGTACACTGTGAAACTTGGATTTCGACCAAAAAGCAGTTTACTCGGCCGATTACTTTGAAGCTCGGATTCAACCGGATATTAGTAGGCCCCAAAATCAAAGGGAAGCCCGGAGGTGACCAGATAACCATTTGATTTTCTTCTGAAGCCTGGATTTGGACCAGATAGGAAGTAAGGTATCGTGAAGCCTGGATTTTGACCAGATAGCAATACAAGACTGTGAAGCCTGGATTTTGACCAGATAACAGTGAGACACTACGAAGCTTGGATTTTGACCAAATAGAAGTTTACTTGGCTAATTACTAAGAATCCCGGAATCGACCGGATATTAGTGTGCCTTAAATTCAAGTTGAAGCCTGGAGGCGACCGGATAACAACTTAATTCCTTCTAAAGCCTGGAGTACGACCAGATAAGAATTGAGAAATTATGAAGCCTGGAGAACGATCAGATAGCAAGTTTAATCTCATCCCCCCAATAAGTCATTGTGAAGCCTGGAATCGACCAGATAACATTCGGTCTTATTTTCCTCAGCACACTATAAAGCCTGGAGCATGACCAGATAACAGTTCATTTTCACCTCTTCAACCAAGAGATGATTCCCCAATAGAATAACGGACGACTGAAACTCCTATTTCTACCACGACAGAGACCAGTATTACCCAATGTAGTCCTCCTGAACAACAGGTATACGGGCTCTCGCAAAGGAATCTCTTATGCGATCAACTTCCTTGGATGGAACCTTGAAGCCCATCTCCAACAAGATTCTATCAACCTCTCCAAATGGCATCTTTAAGCCCATTCACTCAACTACATTTGACGAGTGCAAATTTAAGGGCACTCTAGTGTCCAATCATCTTTTACCTTCGAGTCACGAACGGAAAACTCGCCAATCTAACTCTTCAGGTTCAAGAAGATTGAACATGGGAAGATGTTGTACCCTAAAATTTGCCCTCTCATTTTTATCAAGATTATCCCCACAAGACTCTTTGGACTCAAGGCCAGATTAGGGTTTGCTCGACTCAAGACATCTCCTTGCACTGTTGACCTGAAATTAGGGTTTGAGTTTGCACAAGGAATTTTGGACTTCCAATGCCTCATGTGACTTTCATACTTCATGTTGGACTTATAAGATTTCCCATACCAAGTTTCAAGCCTTGAATCAAATTTTTGCCCAGTCAATTGGACAGTTGACCTAAAAATCAGCTGTATTGGGAAAAAAGTGTGGCCAATTTACAGTCAAACCTCATAATTTTTTATCCACATCAACATTATAGACTCATATGAACCATTTGATCAAGTTTGGACCATAGCTCCTCAAGAAATTTGATCAGATCATCAAAAGGGCAAAATGGTCATTTTTAAGGTATTGACTGTAGAAGGGCAATTTCTGATTTTTCACCTAGACAATGTCAAATTTGGTTCAAGCATGGTTTCAAGGACTCAATGGCACCAGCTTGACCTAATCACAAGGTTCAAAAGATCTCAAATGCATTGGATTGACATATGAATTTTCCAGTCAACAGATCAAAAATCAACTTACACTGAAAAGTCAAACTTTGACTTTTTGGTCAAAATCAAGTGCCAAGGATCATTTTTCATCAAGATGTGTCAAAACATGAAACTTGTTCACCACTTCAAACACATTCTAAACAATACAACTAAGCTATCCTAACCATTCTCAAGCAACTATAACTTCATTTTCAAGCTTCACCATTTTCAAATTCTGAGTTTGCAGGTTGAGTTCTATAGAGAGATTCAAGCCATTTCAAAGCAAGCTAAGCATTGGGAAAGGTAAAGGGAACATCAAGCAAGCTCAAAAGAACCTCAGGCCTCACTGAAAGTTGCTGCATTGCCATACTCGAGCTTGACTGAAACGGGTAAATTTCAAACTTCTATCTCTTTATTTAGGAATCATTAGGCTTAGGTTTGTGAAGCAGAAATGTAGTCCTCATTGTCCTTGAACTGTACATATGCTTAGAATTCATTTATGTTAACTGATCTAGGAGAATTTGAATGTTGAAGTTTCTGAAAAAACTAGGTCAGAAATTGGGGGTGATAAAATTCTCCCTAGTTTCTGAGTTAGATCAAGTTTTTTATATGGTTAGAATCGTGTGATGATGAGCTATAACTTTCATGTTGCAAGTTTTTGTTTTTAAGCATAAATGCAGGAGATACGAGTTTGAACACAGGGCGTGCGTTTTTTTGTTTCTGGAGGTTAGGGATGAAGTGAGTTGGGTTGGGCCTGGCTTGTTTCTATTTTTGACACCCCCATGCTTGCTTTCTGCACCCCTTGGCCCATTTGATTTATTTTTGCATATTTTTCTTTTCTATTTTTATTTTCTGACTTTATTATTTTTTCTTGAACATTTAAAATCACAAAAAATATTTTCTTTATTTTTGGCATTTTATTATATTTCTATTTTATTTTTATTTGCATAATAAATAATTATTAGGTTAATGTTACTTTATTTTCTTAATTAAAATTTGTAAATAATACAAAAAATATCATATATTTTTATTTTATTATTTATACCCTTAAATAATATTTTCTCACACATTTCAATTTTTTAACACTTTTGTATATATTTTTATTTATTTTCTTGTACATAAATAAATAATATAATATATATATTTTCTTAAAACAAAAATTAGGGTTTCTTCACCCTTTCCAAAAATAATCATATTATTTTCCCTTTTTAAGACATTAAATAATTTCATTTTTACATACATAAAAATAAAATACAAATCATTTTTGCATATTTATATTTATTTGCATATTTAAATAATTGTCCATTTATTTATTTGTGCAATATTTCAACTTGGTTGTAATAATAGATTTAGGGTTTATTTTTGAGCAATATCCCCTTATTCAAACTTGTATCCCCCTCCCCATAATAATGTTGTAATAGTCCTAGATTTACTTTTACGCATTTATTGCTTTTATATGCATGATAGTAAAATTAGGGTTTGTATGATAACCAAAAATCAAAACAAATAGCTTGACTAAACACAAGACAAAAAATGCATGAAAATGACAACACAATGCACACAAGCACCCCTAGGGTTTCATCCACTTGTTGCCTTAAAAATGGCCATGGTATGCATGCTAGGTATCTTGGAAAAACAAAAACAAAACAAAAGATCATAGTCCCTCGATGACGCTATCTTGGTTGCCTAACAAAAATGATCTAGTCCCACAAAAACTTGCTAAGATACTTGGCACAATTGCTATCATGGTCATATGCTGACCCACGCCCGTCCCGTTTAACATCCAAACACAAGGTTGTTTACCAAATACAATGGTAAAACAACAATGTCAAAGGGTTAAAAATGTGTAGGAAAGATCTTTGAGTAGGGTATGAAATTCTGGCTGCAGATACTCAATGTCACGTTCAATGTTATGACACCGTATCTGACTTACTATATGACAGTAAATACAAAAACAATAAAGAACACAGTCAATTGTTTACCCAGTTCAGTGTGCAACAACACCTACTCTGGGGGCTACCAAGCCAGGGAGGAAATCCACTATAAGAGATGTTAATTCAGGAATAAACCAACCAGTTTATCTCCTTCACTTAAGACCTACCCAATGCAATTTCAATCTAAGTACAACTTAAACCTGAGTTCCTACTCACTCCCCCTCAATCACAGCAGTGATACATAAAACAATTTGACTAATGAATTGATGAAGACACTCTTCAAAAACATACACTTGATTAAGCTTCACAGCTTTTTAATCAAGCAACACAACCACTCTTGCTTCACAGCTTTGAGTGATACACAACTTAACTTGACTCTGCTTCACAGCTTTAGTCAAGAAACATTCAAACACTCTTGCTTCAAAGCTTTGAGTGCTACACAACCCTTACAATTAAAAACCTATTCCAAGTCACTTATCACAATGATAATTGCTTGGAGTACAATAATTAAACCTATACAGTTTACAAATGATCTTCTGACCAAAAAGGGATTGCTTGCAAAACAGCAGCTCTGTTGAATATATAGCAGCTGCAACTTCAGTTAGGGTTTCCACAAAAACCTCGGGTTAATTCCGTTTGACCTTAAGACTAGGTCACAGGACTTTATTAACCAGGTTAGGGTTGAGCTAGGTTACCCCTCAGAAAACGCAGGATTCTGTTCTGGAAAGACTGAGTTATTTTCCTGAAAAAACTCAGAATTAACCAACCTGCAAACCTGTTAGTTCAGAACAGGATGTCTTAACATCTGTTATGACATCTGAGGAACCTGTCTACTGATTTAGGAAAATGTGATCATTTTGCAAAATGCTCAGATACACACTTATAAACATCAGTACCTGAAAGACAATATTTTTCTGCAAAGGTACCTAATGAATCAGTACAAACTAAACTAGAATGTTATGACATCAGTCATGACATTCACACATACACTTCGGTTTTACCAAAAACGCAAGCCAATACCTAAACAACTACAGGGTATACAACTCCTAGTTACTTGATCAAACTTGCAAACCATCCTTGCTATTTTCAAAATATCACACAATTTCAAAACATTTCCCAAAACAAACTTTCAAACATTGAAACATTTTTTAAAAAGACAAACACCTTTGTATACATTCAAACAAGAATCATTACAAAGGTTGCCTAGACAAAGGCCTCTTTTCAAAATACTTTCAAAACCACACACAAAACACTATTTCAAACAATTGAAAAGCAAAAGCAAGTGATCTAAACAAGTAACTAAGAGCCCATGGAAAACCATGGATGAAAAGGGTGCTAGCACCTTCCCTTTTCATAATCTACCCCCCGAACCCAAGAAAACATCTCAAAGGTCTTTCATGTGCTTTTTGACCTTTCCTTTGGATAAAATAAAAAGTCGGTGGCGACTCTTGCTAAACCGAAACATTTTCAAACGCAAACGCAAAGCCTCAAGTCAGTTCTCCCACCGTATCACAACATGTTTCAGCCAACTAAACTTCAAGAGGGTACTTACCTATGAGACTCCATGCAAGCCTAAACATAAGGACTTGTTTGTATATATCTACTTGTACATAACATCATAAACATCATAATATCATACTCATACTTACTAACCATTTCAAGGATTTTGGGATTTATCTTTGTTTTGTTTTGTAGGACATGGATTATATTCGCAGGAAACCCATTCAATTCAATCTTGTAAGGATCCCTCCTAAACTTAAAGATTTAGCATCAAGGGTTCCTGAGAATTCTCCATTTACCGAAATATGTGGTCGCCTCCTAAACTTGGTTACATCCAACACTGATGAGGACATGATGAAGGTGCCCTTCCAATTCTTTGATCCTCTACACCATTGCTTCACATTTCCTGATTATCAACTTGTGCCAACTTTGGAAGAATTCTCCCAACTCTTGAGGATTCCCATTCTCAATCAACTACCTTTCAACAGTACAGAAAGAGATCCAAAACCAGAAGAGATGTCTCAAGCCCTACACTTGAAACCATCTGATATCACAACTAATTGGGAAACAAGGAGTGGTGTCAAAGGTTTCTTAGCCAAGTTCTTGTTTGAGAAAGCCCAAAACTGTTGGAACTCCTTGGATTTGCAAGCTTTTGAGGAAATTGTGGCTCTCCTCATCTATGGGATGGTTTTGTTTCTAAATCCTGACCAACTCATAGATGTGAACACCATCAAAATCTTCATGTCTCGTAACCCGGTGCCTACTTTGTTAGGGGACATCCTACATTCTTTTCACACTCGCACTATGAGGAAAAGAGGTATCCTTATGTTTTGTACTCCTCTCTTGTAAAGATGGTTTATTTCATATCTTCATCAATCTGTATTGAAGAACGATCAAGGTTCAAGGTTGTCACATAGGTTGATGACGCTCAAACATTCAGACATTCATTGGTGTTCCCGATCTATAGAGAATGTTACTATCATCGACCATTGTGGAGAATTTCCTAATGTCTTCTTACTTGGCATTAGAGGAGGTATCACCTACAACCCCTGCTTAGCCTTAAGACAGTTTGGTTACGCCCGAAGGGATGGCCCACACGAGATGCTTATTCAAGGGTTGGTATTAGCCTACGAAAATGACGATCAAGGTCATCTCCAGAGGTTTATCCGAGCTTGGAGGATGTTGAAAAAGGTAGATAGCAAGACATTGGGGTATAAGAATTCCATCCCTCTTGAGCCTTACCTCAAATGGGTACGAGCTCGTGCTCAAAGTGTTATGATACTTTACCCCTCCATTCTTCTGGTTATCATAGAGCCTGTTGTGGAAGGAGATGTTCCATACACTATCCTGCATCCTTACATGCCCACCTCTCTCAAAGACTTGCAAAGGGATTGGATACAACTTAAGGGGGAGCGAGACACTTTCGAAGCCCAATTCTACGCCATCGAGAAGAAGGTTCTGGAACTCACCAAACAACTTCATGAGAAGTGGAGTCTGAACGCCTACATCGCACCAAAGAGGATGCATACAACTTTTTTATCTTAGAGTTTTTTCTATAAGCCCAAAAGAGGCACGATGTACTCAAAATTTGATTCATTAATATGACGTGTGTTCCTTTTTTGTCTAAAGCAAATTTAAATGTCTAATTTCCTTGAAATCATTGCATATGCATCTCCATTCATCATAACATAAGCAGGTTTCTTACCACAGGTCTCCTTATCTTTCTACTGTTTATTTCAGTAAGATGGATCTTGAGCAGACAGTAAAAGATCTACAGGCGCAGAATGCTCAGTTTCAACAGATACTCTTGACTGTAGCCAAAGGACAAGAAGATTTGAAAACTTTACTGATCGAAGAAAAGAAGAAGAAAGCAATCGGTGTTGTGAATCTAGGAAGAAGGTTCCCGGGGCCAACCAGGCGGACCCTAGACTTCGTAACATCATCTGGTGAAAAGGATAATCAAGAAGGGAAAGGCAAGGAAGTGACTACCCAACCAGAATCTGAAGAGGAAGAAGAAGAGGATTACTCTGAAGAACAGTATCCTCCGGCTGAAGACAAATACAAACATTTGGAAGATCGTCTAAATGCAATTGAGATTCAAAAAGTGCATGGGATGAACTTTGAAGAGATGGGTTTGGTGTCTGGGATTGTTATTCCACCAAAGTTCAAGGCACCGGTATTTTCTAAGTACGATGGGGTTTCGTGTCCCAAGATGCATCTCCGATCTTATGTGAGGAAGATACAGCCTCACATTGCTGACAGAGATTTGTGGGTCCACTTCTTTCAGGATAGTCTATCCGGGACTCAGCTAGATTGGTTCTATCAACTGGAAAGGGACAATATGCATAATTGGGATGACCTTGCCGCTGCTTTTTATAAACAGTATCAGTACAACACAGACCTTGCTCCCACCCGTACTCAACTCCAGAGTATGGCTATGGTTTCAAGCGAAGGTTTCAAAGACTACGCTCAGAAATGGAGGGACTTAGCAGGAAGAGTCCAGCCTCCCCTATCCGACAGAGAGCTAGTAGACATGTTTTTGGGTACCCTATCCGGTCCTTTCTATAATCATCTAATTGGAATCTCCTCAACAGGCTTCACTGAATTAATATTGACCGGGGAAAGAGTGGAAGCTGGGATTAAGAGTGGGAAGATCCAAAAGGATGCATCCTCCAATGCCGTGAGAAAACCATTTATTGGGAAGAAAGAAGTTGGTGCTGTGTATCCTCAAAGGAATCAGGATAGAACTGAACTTCGTCCAACAGTAGGGTCCATCATGATCCCTAAGCCTGCACCAACTCAACAAAGGAGCAATCAGCCTAGAACAGAAACACCGGTAAGACAGTTTACCCGGATAAATATGACGTTATCTCAAGTCATTCCACATTTGTTGAGATTTAATCTGGTAACTTTGAAGGAAGCCCCGAAGAATCCCAACACCACATCTCCTCATTACCACCCTAATGCTCGTTGTGCTTACCATTCAGAAAGTCCAGGCCATGATACCAACAACTGATGGGCTTTGAAAAACAAGGTGCAAGACCTTCTTGAGGCAAAAGAAATTGAATTCGATGCTCCTAAGATCCCAAATGTTATCACTGCTCCTATGCCCAAGCATGGCCGTGATGTTAACGCTGTTGAAGATGATTTGTTTGTTACTGTTGTTGATGAACTTGTTACTCCTCTCCTGACCGTCAAGAGGAACCTGTTGAAATCTGGTTTATTTCCAGACTGTGGCGAAGATTGTCACCTCTGTTTATCCCTACCAACTGGTTGTCATTTATTAAAAGCAGGTGTTCAGCGCCTAATGGATGACAAAGATATTTTGTTTGAGAAGACTCTTGTTCCAACAATTTCTTACAATGATGTTTCAATAGTAACCATTTCTGCCAATCCTTCCAGGGTCTCCACCAAAAGACCCGTTAGGATTACATCAGTTCCTAAGGTGACTCCACTGATAATTACTATGCATGGACCAATCCCATACTCATCAGATAAAACTGTCCCATGGAACTATGGGGGCGACCTCTACTATCACGATGTCAAGCAGGATTGGCTGGCTGATGAAGACTCGATTTTTGAGAAGGTTGACCCCGACATCGACAACATTGCGGGAACCAGCAAGATAACCTGAAGTGGAAGAGTATTCTCTCCTGACATTTCTCCTCGGAAAACTGTTATCGGTCCTGTGATTATCCCTGCTTTTGTTCCTGTTGACACTACTACTACAATCCCTATGGTTACTCCTACTGACACCTCTACCACCCAGTCGACCGAGACTCAGGGCAAAGGCATTCTGGTTGAGCCTGTCCGGATGAAGGCGCAATCAGTATCTATCCCAGAGGCCTCTCAAAAGGAGATGGAAGAAATTCTGAAAATTATGAAGAGAAGCGACTACAATGTAATCGAATAGCTAGGGAAGACTCCGTCAAATATTTATATGTTGGCTTTGTTGTTGTGCTTCGAGGCTCATGCGAAGGCCTTGGTTAAATTTCTTAAAACTGCCCACGTACCACAAGAAACCTCTGCTGATCAGTTCCAAGACTGTGTGGCCAACTTGACCGCGAATAACGGTTTAGGCTTTTTTGATGCTGACCTGACACCTAGAGGGAGGAAACACAATGAGGCATTACATGTCTCTGTCGAATTCAGGGGCACAACGTTGGCCCATGTCTTGGTTGATACTGGTCCATTCTTGAATTTGTTGCCTAAGAAGGCTTTAGATAGACTAGACCATAAAGGTCTGACTTTAAAACCCAGCAACATAGTGGTAAGGGCCTTCGACGGATCAAAGAGGATGGTGCATGGGTAGGTGGACATCCCCATAAAAGTTGGAACTCAAACCTTTGATTCAACTTTCTACGTGATGGACATTCACCCTTCCTATTCCTATTTATTGGGCCGACCATGGATTCACAACGGTGGTGTCGTCACCTCTACATTACATCAGATGCTGAAATACCCAACCAAGGGAAAAATTATAAATGTCCATGGAGAAGAGGAATATATGGTCAGTCACTGGAAATCCTTCAGATACGTGGAATTGGATGGTGAATTCATTGAAACTCCGTTTCAGCATTTCAAGGAAGTCCCACAGATAGTGGCAGCTACCAAGACTGTTTCCCAAGTTCTGAAGATTACAAGACCTCCGCTAAAGATGCCTTCTCTGAAAGATTCCAAGGCAGTGATCGAAGAAGGTGGGTGTACTATTTGGGGCCAAATCCCGGATATTCCTTACAAATCTGACAAATTTGGTTTGGGTTTCACTTCAGGAGCCCAAAAAGTTGTTCTTCGTGCTCATGTTGGGGGACCACCTTTGAAGATCAGCAACCATGGAGTCAACGCAGTAAAGGATAGTGATGATAGCTGCAACCTGGAGGATTGGATTTTCCCAACTATCAACGAAAGACTCAGCAACTGGGAAGCTAAAGATTTTGTACCAATTACTTTTATCCAACAGTAATTGTCTTTAAATTTTTGTTGGACCTGTAATAATTAAACAATTCAGACTTTTAAAACCTTGTGTCTTACCCGAGGTACAACGGTCCCTTTGTAAGGGTTGTTACCTCATTTTCATATGTCATTAATGAATCATGGACGTTTTTGCATGCAAACTTTCTGCTCTTTGTCTTTCTTTTTCTACATTTTTTTTCTTTCAATAATAGCTATGCTCTTACACACACTCACATATTAAAATGCATATATACATCCACTCAGGATCCCATGGGTAACAATTTTGCTATGGCCTATTGTGACTCTGAAAATGTAATCTACCAAGCCGAAGATGAAGGTGAAGAAGATTGGGAAATGCCAGGGGAACTAGCCAGGTTACTACAACAAGAAGAAAGGACCATACATCCCCATGAAGAACCAGTGGACACAGTTAACCTAGGTACCGAAGAGGACAAGAAAGAAGTCAAGATGGGTTCCAATCTGGAACCCAGTGTCAAGAAGTGTTTAATTCAGTTACTACATGACTATGTTGAGGTCTTTGCTTGGTCGTACTAAGACATGCTAGGATTTGATGCTAATATCGTGGTCCATCGTCTACCAACAAAAGAAGACTGCCCTCTGGTAAAATAGAATGTTCGTCGCACGCGGCAAGATATGTCAGAGAAGATCAAGGCTGAAGTCATGAAACAATTCAACATCGGATTCTTAGTTGTTACCTCCTATCCACAATGGGTTGCCAATGTTGTTCCAGTGCCTAAAAAGGAAGGCAAAGTACGCATGTGTGTGGACTACAGAGATTTGAATAGGGCAAGCCCTAAGGATGATTTCCCATTTCCCCATATCGATATTTTGGTTGACAATATCGCATAACATAAAGTGTTCTCATTCATGGATGGTTTCTCAGGCTACAACTAGATCAAAATGGCACTTGAGGACATGGAGAAAACGACTTTCGTCACACAGTGGGGCACATTCTGTTACAAGATTATGCCATTTGGGTTGAAGAACGCTTGGGAAACTTATCAACATGCCATGGTAGCTCTATTTCACGACATGATTCATCATGAAATAGAGGTCTATGTGGATGACATGATAGCCAGATATCAAATTGAAGAGGAACATCTTAACCATTTGTATAAATTGTTTGAGAGATTAAAGAAATACAAGCTAAGGTTGAACCCGAATAAATGCACATTTGGGGTGAGATGCGGTAAACTCCTAGGCTTCATCGTTAGCGGTAAAGGTATCGAAGTGGACCCTGCCAAGGTGAAAGAAATACAAGAAATTCCTGCTCCTCGTACCAAGAAGGAAGTCAGAGGATTCTTAGGACGGCTAGACTACATTACCAGATTCATTTCTCACTTAACCGCTACTTGTGAACCAATCTTTAAATTACTAAAGAAAGATCAAGTAGTCAGATGGAATGATGAATGCCAGGTTGCCTTTGACAAGATCAAAGAGTACCTTCAAGAGCCTCCTGTTTTGATGTCGCCGGTCGAGGGAAGACTGTTGATTATGTATCTAACTGTAACGTTCGTAATTTAATTAATTATTTAATTAATTTATGTTTGGAATATTTGTGAAGATGTGTGGTGATTAGTTGGATTTAATTATTTTATTAAGTGGTGAAATGATATTATGAGAAGGATGATATTATTTAATGTGGGCTTGTTTTAAAGGAATAAGAGTAGTAAAAAGGGGGTGTAGTAGTCTTGATCCCATTAAGGAATAAAGAGAATAATAGGTTATTTTATTATTGTTAGAAATAACAAGAAAGAAGAAGCAGTAGAAGAATAAGGGTTAGAGGAAGAACATGAAAACTGTTGGAAAAGAGGCAGAACGGGAATTCAACCGAAAGTTGTAGAGCAGCCTTCAATCCAAGGTAAGGGTGGGGTTCTGACTCTATAATGGGGTTCATGATAATTGGTATGTGGGATTAGATGTGGAATTGTTTTCTTGTTCATGAATTGCATGTATATGATGTTGTATGATGAAAAATCGATGAATTATGGATGAATAATGATGTCTCAGTGATGTTTAATTGATGTAGAATTATGGGATAATTGTAAGTGATGATTATCTATGATTAAATGAGGTTTTTAGGGCCTAAAGTATGGAACCCGTAGTGAAAACACAGAGAAAATCGCAGAAAATATCCTTAGTAGAGTAGTATGTGTCGACCCCAAGGGTTATGTGTCGATACAAGAATGATGTTAGACTCAGGATGAGTCGACACAAAGGAGTCATGTGTCGATACATGAGAACTTTCAGACTCGGGATGAGTCAATATGTAGGAGCATGTGTCGATACATACAGTGTTGTAGACTCAGGATAAGTCGATACAAGAGAGTATGCGTCAACTCATGTGGCATGTTAAACTCAATATGCATCGACCCAAGGCGTTATGCATCGATCTATGTTGTCTGGTTTTTGGCATAATCAGTTTGAGAAGCCTGTAACTTGATTTTTCGGACTCCGTTTGAGGTGTCGTTTGAAGCATTGAATAGCTAATGCGATGAAGTTCATTCTTAAGGATTAAAATGAAGAATAGGAAGGATAATCCTAGTATCCAAATTAGGACTAGAATTAGTTCCCGTGTTGATCGCTATGTTGATTTTTGTGAAGCATGATGAGGACGAGATGGTTATAAATTGTTGTTTGGTTTGTAACATTAGTATTAATGATGATAATGATGTAGTATTACAGAATAGTAATATGCAGAGGTTTAGTAATTTAGAAGTAAGCCTTAGATTATTAATTAATTATAGGCAATATCATGTTGTAGGCCTATGGCCAACGTTGCGAATTGACGAGTTACTGCTACATTATTGTATGGCTGAGTTGTTGATGAAACACTGATTTATGAGATTGTGCTTGATGAGTTTTGTTGTATAAATGATGTTTGATGTATAAATAATGTTTGAAGATTTATGATGATAAATGAATTATGATGATATATGATGTTGATGAAAGATGTTGAGATGCCTCTAATAATTGGCAGCTTTTAAGATGTAGGATTTTGGCCAATGATGATGTTTGTGTTGAGATGTTGTTACTTACGGTGTTGTCATTACATTCATGACTGTGTCGCATACATTGCATTTCAATATGGAGCTTATGCTCGTTAAGATGGCCTGTATTGGCGAATATTAAGATGAAGGCTTATGCCTTGTTAATGCCTCTATTTATTGGCAGCTTTTTAAGATGGGAGTTCTGCTCCAATGGTACCACATACATTTGCATAGTATTAAGTCGCATTATATGATTGCATAAAGAAGTTGCATATTGATTTTGTGAATGTGTATTATTGTTAGTATCCTCTTTGCGATTATTGTTGATTATAAGATGAGAAGTGGTGATTTTATGTGATCTAATTCAATATATTAATTATCATACGCTTTATTATATTGTTAGATATATCACCCCTTATGTTTGAATGTTGCCCTTATGTTGGTAACGTGCAGGTAATCGAGAGTGAAGGCTGTATACCTTCAGTAGTTCGAGTCGGTGTCATTACTCTGATATGTAACACTCGGGGGATGAATGCTTGTTGCTTTTAATTGTTTATTATTTCAGTTGTTGAACTTTAATTTGATTGTTACTAAGTATGTGTTGTTTTGAAGTTGTTGTAACGATGGAAAAAGATGTTATTATGAATTTCACTGCGTAGATGTTTAAATTTTTGAATTAAGAGATTCATTTGTTACGATGATGGTTCCTCTGATGTTTTAAAGTGTTACGTATCCACGATGAATGCAATGAGTTTTTAATGATGAATTTGTGGCATCCTGATTCGTTTGCATGAATGATTTTATAATTCTGATTTATTTATATAATTTCCAGATAGAATTGGGGTGTTACAAAGTTGGTATCAGAGCAAAAGGTTGGTCCAACCTTGTCGTCGAGTCGTAGTTGTCTAACAATCGAGTATTGTTAATTTGAGTTCTAACCGTTGTTTATGTTGTAGTGATAAGTTGAGATGGATGGAAGGAATGATGCTGCACTTGCTGCTGCTTTAGAAGCAATGGCTCATGCAATGGAGAATCAACCGAATGCTGACGGGAATGCTGGATCTCGTAGCTTGGCGACTTTCCAGAGAGAGAATCCGCCTACGTTGAAGGGAAAGTATGATCCTTACGGAGTGTTGGATTGGTTGAAAGAGATTGAGAGAATCTTCGGTGTGATGGATTGCACTCCAACACAGAAGGTTCGATATGGTACTCATATGCTGGCAGTCGAGGATGATGACTGGTGGCTAGAGACTTGTCAGAAGTTGGAAGCTGCAGGTGAGAATGTCACTTAGGCTGTGTTCCGTAGGGAATTTTTGAGGAAGTACTTTCCTGAAGATGTTCGTGGTAAGAAGGAGATTGAGTTCCTTGAGCTGAAGCAAGGGAGTGTGTCGGTTGTTGAGTATGCTGCCAAGTTTGCTGAGTTGGCTAAGTTTTATCTGCACTACGCTGATGCAGATGCTGAGTTTTCAAAGTGTATCAAGTTTGAGAACGGTTGCGCCCGAAGATCAAGAAGGCAGTTGGATACCAGAAGATCCGTATCTTTTCTGATTTGATTGATAGCTGCATAATTTATGAGAAGGATAATAATTCTCATTACAAGATTATCAGTGAGAAGAGGGGTAAGCACCAATAGAATCGTGGTAAGCCTTATGATACCCCAGCTGGTAAAGGTAAACAGAAAGTTGCTCGGGGTTAGAGGACTAGTGGGGGAGATGCTCCTGCTAGTGTGGTTTGCTTTAAATGTGGGAAACCTGGGCATAAGAGTAATGTGTGTACTACCGAAGTAAAGAGGTGTTTTTGTTATGGTAAGAACGGACATGTTGTATCTGAGTGCAAGCATAAGGATGTGATTTGTTTCAACTATAGTGAAGAAGGGCACATTGGTAGTCAGTGTCAGAAACCAAAGAGGGTGCAGACAAGTGGTAAGGTGTTTGCTTTGGTTGAGGATCAGGCAGCTACTGAGGACAGACTTATCAGAGGTACATGTTTCATTAATAGTACTCCTTTAATTACTATTATTGATACCGGTGCTATTCATTGTTTTATTACTGCTGATTGTGTTGAAAGATTGGGTCTTATGTTGTCTTCTTTGAATGAAGAAATGGTCGTCGATACTCCAGCCAAGGGGTCGGTGGCTACTTATTTTGTGTGTTTGAAGTGTCCCTTGTAAATCTTCGACAGAGACTTTGCTGTTGATTTGGTTTGTGTATCGTTAAGAGGTTTGGATGGGATTTTAGGTATGAACTGGTTAGAGCATAACTATGTTCTTATTAACTGTTATGAGAAGTCTGTGAGGTTTTCTACTCCTGAAGAAGAGGAAGGTAGTCTGATGTCTGCTAAACAGTTGAGAAAGTTGATGCAAGAGGAAGCATAAATGTTCTCGTTGATGGCGTCGCCATCTGTAGAGACTCAAGCTATAATTGAGGAATTGCAGGTGGTGTGTGAATTTCCGGAAGTTTTCCCTGATGAAATTCCTGATGTACCGCTGGAGAGGGAAGTTGAATTTGCAATTGATCTTGTACCTGGTACCAGACATGTGTCTATGGAACCATACAGGATGTCTGCATCTGAATTGTTAGAGTTAAAGAAGAAATTGGAAGAGTTACTTGAAAAGAAGTTTATAAGACCAAGTGTAGCACTGTGGGGAGCTCCAGTGTTGTTAGTAAAGAAGAAAGATGGAAGTATGAGGCTTTATGTTGATTATAGACAGTTGAATAAAGTGACAATTAAGAACAAGTATCCGCTTCCAAGAATAGATGACTTAATGGACCAATTGGTGGATGCTCGTGTGTTTATTAAGATTGATTTGAGGTCGGGTTACCATCAGATTAAAGTGAAGGATGAAGATATCCAGAAGACGGATTTCAGAACGCGTTATAGACATTATGAGTATTCGGTGATACCTTTCGGTGTTACTAATGCGCCGGGAGTATTCATGGAATATATGAATCGTATCTTTCATACTTATTTGGATCGATTTGTAGTGGTGTTCATTGATGATATTTTGATTTACTCTAAGTCAGAAGAAGGGCATGCAGAACACTTAAGAGTAGTATTGCAAGTTTTGAAAGAGAAGAAGTTGTATGCAAAGTTGTCCAAGTGTGAATTTTGGCTAAAGGAGGTTAGTTTTCTTGGTCATGTGATCTCAGGTAGTGGCATTGATGTAGATCCATCGAAGGTTGATGCGGTGTTGCAATGGGAAACTCCGAAGTCAGCTACTGAGATTATAAGCTTTTTGGGATTAGCTGGTTACTATAGAAGGTTTATCGAAGGTTTTTCTAAGTTGTCACTTCCGTTGACTAAGTTGACTTGTAAAGGTAGAGCTTTTGTATGGGATGTTCAGTGCGAAGAAAGTTTTACATAATTGAAGAAGAGGTTGATGTCAACTCCGATTTTGACGTTGCCTAATACAGGAGAGCCTTTTGTGGTGTATTGTGATGCTTCTAAGATAGGTTTAGAAGGTGTGCTTATGCAGAATGGTAAGGTAGTTGCTTATGCGTCAAGGAAGTTAAGGACTCATGAGAAGAACTATCCTACGCATGATTTAGAGCTTGCTGCAGTTGTCTTTGTGTTGAAGATTTGGAGGCATTATCCTTATGATTCTAGATCTGAAGTGTATAGTGACCATAAGAGCTTAAAGTATTTATTCGATCAGAAGGAGTTGAATATTAGGCAACGAAGATGGTTGGAATTGTTAAAGGATTATGATTTCAGTTTGAATTATCATCCAGGAAAAGCGAATGTGGAGCTGATGCATTGATTCGAAAGACTTTACATATGTCGGCAAGGATGGTTAAAGAGTTGGAATTAATTGAGCAGGTCAGAGATATGAGCTTAGTTGACGAGGTTACTCCGCAGAGTGTTATGTTGGGTATGTTGAAGATTAATAATGAATTTCTAGACAGTATCAGAGAAGCTCAAAAGTTGGATGTGAAACTGGTAGATTTGATGGTTGGGATTGATCAGTCTGAGAATAGTGATTTTAAGCTAGATGCGCAAGGTGTGTTGAGGTTTTGTAATCGGATTTGTATTCCTGAGGATGCCGAGATGAAGAAAGTGATACTTGAAGAGAGTCATAGAAGTAAGTTGAGTATTCATCCAGGAGCTACAAAGATGTATCAAGATTTGAAAGGTTTGTTTTGGTGGCCTGGGATGAAGAGTGATGTGGCTCAGTTTGTGTATGCATGTTTGACTTGTCAGAAGTCAAAAGTTGAACATCAGAAGCCTGCATGATTGATGCAACCGTTGGAAGTTCCAGAATGAAAATGGGATAGCATTTCAATGGACTTTGTGACAGGGTTACCTAATACTTTAAGAGGACATGATTCAATTTGGGTGATTTTTGATAGGCTTACGAAGTCGGCTCATTTTATTCCTATTAACATCAGTTTTCCAGTGTCGAAGTTGGCTGAGGTTTACACTAGTGTGATTGTGAAGATGCATGATGTTCCTTTATGCATTGTGTCAGATAGAGATCCAAGATTTACTTCTGATTTTTGGAAGAGTTTGCAAGAAGCGTTGGGTTCTAAGTTGAGGTTAAGTTTAACGTATCATCCTCAGACAGA
This sequence comes from Vicia faba, assembly GCA_948472305.1. Lineage (NCBI taxonomy): Eukaryota > Viridiplantae > Streptophyta > Magnoliopsida > Fabales > Fabaceae > Vicia > Vicia faba. Next base: position 689,175,394 of record OX451735.1, on the reverse strand, counting down.
TGGTCAGACTGAACGGACTATTCAATCGTTGGAAGAGTTATTGAGGGCATGTGTTCTTGAGCATGGAGGTTCGTGGGATACGTATCTTCCATTGATAGAGTTCACCTATAATAACAGTTACCATTCCAGTATTGGGATGGCACCTTTTGAAGCGTTTTATGGTCGAAGATGTAGAACTCCTTTATGTTGGTATGAATCTGGTGAAAGTGTAGTACTTGGGCCTGAACTTGTTTGTGAAACTACTGAGAAGGTGAAGTTGATTCAAGAAAAGATGAAAGCTTCCCAAAGTAGACAGAAGAGTTATCATGACAAGCGAAGGAAATATTTAGAATTTCAAGCGGGCGACCATGTGTTTTTGAGAGTTACACCTGTGACTGGTGTTGGGCGAGCATTGAAGTCTAAAAATCTCACTTCTCGTTTTATTGGACCATATTAGATTTCAGAGAGAGTGGGGAATGTTGCTTATAGAGTGGCTTTACTGCCTAATCTTTCGAATTTGCATGATGTGTTTCACGTGTCGCAACTCCAGAAGTATATTTCAGACCCATCTCATATGATTCATATGGACGATGTGCAAGTACGGGATAATCTTATTGTGTAGACGATGCTTGTACGGATTGCGGATCGTGAAACAAAGACTCTTAGGGGAAAAGAAATTGCTTTGGTTAAAGTGGTTTGGCTAGGGGCTGCCGGAGAAAGCATGACTTGGAAGTTGGAGAGCACGATGCGATACTCCTACCCTGAGTTGTTTGATTAAGGTAAATTTTCGAGGACGCAAATATTCTAAATGGGGGAGAGTTGTAACGCCCGTAATTTAATTAATTATTTAATTAGTTTATGTTTGGAATATTTGTGAAGATGTGTGGTGATTAGTTGGATTTAATTATTTTATTAAGTGGTGAAATAATATTATGAGAAGGATGATATTATTTAATGTGGGCTTGTTTTAAAGGAATAGAAGTAGTAAAAAGGGGGTGTAGTAGTCTTGATCCCATTAAAGAATAAAGAGAATAATAGGTTATTTTATTATTGTTAGAAATAACAAGAAAGAAGAAGCAGTAGAAGAATAAGGATTAGAGGAAGAACGTGAAAGTTGTTGGAAAAGAGGCAGAACGGGAATTCAATCGGAATTTGTAGAGCAACCTTCAATCCAAGGTAAGGGTGGGGTTCTGACTCTATAATAGGGTTCATGATAATTGGTATGTGGGATTAGATGTGGAATTGTTATCTTGTTCATGAATTGAATGTATATGATGTTGTATGATGAAAAATCAATAAATTATGGATGAATAATGATATCCCGATGTTGTTTAATTGATGTAGAATTATAGGATAATTGTAAGTGATGATTATCTATGATTAAATGATGTTTTTAGGGCCTAAAGTATGGAACCCGTAGTGAAAACACAGAGAAAATCATAGAAAATTTCCTTAGCAGAGCAATGTGTCGACCCCAAGGGTTATGTGTCAATATAAGAATGATGTTAGACTGAGGATGAGTCGACATAGAGGAGTCATGTGTCGATACATGAGGACTTTCAGACTCGGGATGAGTCGATACGTAGGAGCATGTGTCGATACATGCAGTGTTGCAGACTCTGGATGAGTCGATACAAGAGAGTATGCGTCGACTCATGTGGCGTGTTAAACTCAGTACGCGTCGACCCAAGGCGTTATGCATCGATCCATGTTGTCTGGTTTTTGGCATAATCAGTTTGAGAAGGCCGTAACTTGATTTTCAGACTCCATTTTAGGTGTCATTCAAAGAATTGAATAGCTAACACGATGAACTTCATTCTTAAGGATTAAAATGAAGAATAGTAAGGATAATCCTAGTATCCAAATTAGGACTAGAATTAGTTCCTGTGTTGATCGCTATGTTGATTTTTGTGAAGCATGATGAGGACGATATGGTTATAGATTGTTGTTTGGTTTGTAACAGTAGTATTAATCATGATAATGATGTAGTATTACAGAATAGTAATATGCAGAGGTTTAGTAATTTAGAAGTAAGCCTTAGATGATTAATTAATTATAGGCAATATCATGTTATAGGCATATGGCCAACATTACGAATTGACGAGTTACTGCTACATTATTGTATGGCTGAGTTGTTGATGAAACAATGATTTATGAGGTTGTGCTTGATGAGTTTTGATGTATAAATGATGTTTGATGTTTGAAGATTTATGATGATAAATGAATTATGATGATATATGATGTTGATGAAAGATGTTGAGATACCTCTAATAATTGGCAGCTTTTAAGATGTAGGCTTTTGGCCAATGATGATGTTTGTGTTGAGATGTTGTTAATTATGGTGTTGTCATTACATTCATGACTGTGTCGCATACATTGCATTTCAATATGGAGCTTATGCTCATTAAGATGACTTGTATTGGCGAATATTAAGATGAAGGCTTATGCCTTGTTGATGCCTCTATTTATTGGCATATTTTTAAGATAGGAGTTCTGCTCCAATGGTACCACATACATTTGCATAGTATTGAGTCGTATTATATGATTGCATAAAGAAGTTGCATATTGATGTTGTGAATGTGTATTATTGTTAGTATTCTCTTTGCGATTATTGTTGATTATAAGATGAGAAGTGGTGATTTTATGTGATCTAATTCAATATATTTAATTATCATACACTTCATTATATTGTTAGATATCTCACCCCTTCTGTTTGAATGTCGCCCTTATGTTGGTAACGTGCAGGTAATCGAGAGTGAAGGTTGTATACCTTCAGAAGTTCGAGTCAGTGTCATTGCTCTGATATGTAATACTCGGGGGGATGAACGCTTGTTGATTTTAATTGTTGATTATTTCAGTTGTTGAACTTTAATTTGATTGTTGCTAAGTATGTGTTGTTTTGAAGATGCTGTAACGATGGACAAATATGTTATTATGAATTCCGCTGCGTAGATGTTTAAATTGTTGAATTAAGAGATTAATTTGTTGCGATGATGGTTCGTACGATGTTTTAAAGTGTTACGTATCTGTTGTACCCCAAAATTTTCCCTCTCATTTTATCAAGATTTCCCCTCACAAGACTTCTTGGATTCAAGATCAGATTAGGGTTTGCTCAGCTCAAGACATCCCCTTGCATTGATAACCTGAAATTAGGGTTTGAGTTTTCACAAGTATTTTTGGACTTCCAATGCCTCATGTGACTTTCATACTTTATGTTGGACTCCTAAGATTGCTCATACCAAGTTTCAAGCCTTGAATTAAATTTTTGCCCAGTCAATTGGACAGTTGACCAAAAAATCAGCTATATTGGGAAAAAGTCAACTGTGGCCAATTTACAGTCAAACCTCATAATATTTTGTCCAAATCAACATTATAGACTCATATGAACCACTTGATCAAGTTTGGACCACAACTCCTCAAGAAATTTGATCAGATCATCAAAAGGGCAAAATGGTCAAAATTAGGGTTTTGACTACAGAAGGGCAATTTCTGATTTTTCACCTAGCCAATGGCAAATTGGGTTCAAGCAAGGTTTCAAGGACTCAATGGAATCATCTTGACCTAATCACAAGGTTAAAAAGATCTCAAATGCATTGGATTGACAGATGAATTTTTCAGTCAACTGATCAAAAATCAATTGTACACTGTAGAGTCAAACTTTGACTTTTTGGTCAAAATCAAGTTCCAAGGGTCATTTTTCATCAAGATGTGTTAAAACATGAAACTTGTTCACCAAGAAACCTAATTTTGGAAATTAGGGTTTAAAATGGAAAATTTTCATAACTTAGAAATTTTCTAAGTTATAAAAATTTCTTATTTTTTCCCAACTTTGCCCAACTTTTTCACCATGATTCAATTGGATTCAAAGAAAACTTCCAACATGAAAGTTGTAGTCCTCCACAAAATCTACAACTTTGATTCACAAAGTTTTCCCAAAAGATTCTTGGATCTCAAGTTATGATTTTGTGAATTAGGGTCCATGAAACTTTTAACTTAGTGAAATTTTGCCCTAGTTTAGGCAGGATTTTGACCTATCTTCATGGAAACTTTTCACATAGTTCCAAGTGGAATCTCAAAATTCATTTCAAATATTGATTGTAGAGCATGTTACAAGCTTTCCAAAATGTCCATGAACTCTCCAAGATCATTTATGGTTAGGGAGAATCGAAGAAAATAAAATTGCCATTTCTCACTTTTGTCCAAGGCATTTTGCACCATGTTACAACTTGCAAATCAGTTTGGATCATGCTTGTACTTGCATTACAGGTTCTAATCCTTTTTACACTCTAAAATTGAATGCAAATACATTGGACAATGGCATTATTTTGAGCTTTGGAGCATTATACATTGATTTATTCCAAAAATGGCATAAAGGTAGCAATACCATTTCCATAAAGCATACTTTTTACAATTTTGTTTATCTTGAGCATTGGACCTGATCTCTTGATACAAACAACATCCACAAACTTCAGGAAAAGCGTACCAACTCTCCTCAGGCCTTGAGCTAGCCTGTACAGGCTTTGGCTTTGTCAACTCAACCTTTTCTTCAAAAACAAGAAAGCTTGCAAAAGTGAACATAACTTGTGCATCTGTTAAAACCAAACTTTGTGACCATTTGAAACGACCTCAGCACATTGTAACAAAGCCAAAACACGATTTGCCAAGCTCCAAAACACCCTAAAACACAAAATCATAAGTTCTTGTCAAAATAGGGCCATATCTGCAGAACCACTTCCAAAACCAAATTGGCTCGTGCGTTTTGTCTTGAACCACTTCATACACATTCCATAAAACCCACCTGAACTATCCAAGCACCTGTCCAGCAACTGTAACTTCATTTTCACACTTCACCATTTTCATTTTGAAGCTTTGAAGGTTGAGTTCTACAAGGAGATTCAGGCCATTTCAAAGCAAGCTAAGCATTGGGAAAGGTCAAGGGAACTTCAAGCAAGCTCACAAGTACCTCAGGCCTCACTCAAAGTTGCTACATTACCATAGCCAACTTCAACTGAAGAAGGTAATTTCCAACTTTCTATCTCCTTATTTATACATCCTTAGGCTTAGGTTTGTGAAGCAAAAATGTAGTCTTTAAGTTGTTTGAATTGTACATATGCATAGCTTCCATTTATATTAACTGAGCTAGGAGAATTTGGATGATGAACTTGTTGAAAATTTTAGGTCAGAAATTAGGGATGACAAAATTCTCTCTGGTCTTTAAGAGTTAGGTCAAGTTTTTTATATCAATGGAATCGTGACTAAAAATGCTACAAGTTTAATGTTGCAAGATTTTGTTTTTAAGCACGTATACAGGAGATACAGTTTGAAGTACAGGGCGCGCGCATTTTTGTTCAGAGGTTAGGGACGAAGTGGAACTTGGGCCTGGGCCTGGCTTGTCCTTCTATTTGCACCCCTCTTTTACTTCCTGCACCTCCTTGGCCCATTTTCTTTATTTTTTGTATATTTTTCATTTCTTATATATTTTCTGACTTTATTTATTTTTTCTAAATATTAAAAATCACCAAAAATATTTTCTTAATTTTTACATTTTTATTTTATTATTTTTTATGACAAAAAATAGTTTATTAGGTTAAATAGAATTCATTTTCTTGAATAAATTTGTAAATAATATTGAAATACTTAAATATTTCATTTTTATTATTTATATACTTAAAATAATATTTTTATACAATATTTAATTTTTTAACATTTTTGTATATATTTTTATTTATTTTCTTGTACATAAAAATGAATAAATAAAATAGAATATATCTTTTTTTAAACAAAAATTAGGGTTTCTTCACCCTTTCAAAAATAATCATTTTATTTTCTCTTATTTTTAAGACTTAAATAAATTTATTTTACATACATAAAATAAATACAAAAACATTTTGCATATTTACAATTTATTGCATATTTAAATACTTGTTTATTTATTTATTGTTGCATAAATTCAATTGGGTTGTAATAGTAAATTAGGGTTTTATTTTGAGCAAATACCCCCTATTCAAACTTGTATCCCCCTCCCCACAATAATGTTGTAATAGTTTAGATTTACTTTACGCATTTATCGCTTTCATATACCATGATAGTAAAAACTAGGGTTTGTATGCAAAGACCAAAATTAAACAAATAGCTTGACCTAATGCAAGACAAAAATGCATGAAAAAATGACAACACAATGCACACAAGCATCCCTAGGGTTTCATCCACTTTGTTTCCTTAAAATGGCCATGGTATGCATGCTAGGTATCTTGGCAAAATCAATCAAAACAAAAATATCATAGTCCCTCGATGACGCTATCTTAGTTGCCTAAACAAAAATGATCTAGTCCCTCAAAAAACTTGCTAAGATACTTGGCACCATTGCTGTCATGGTCATACGATGACCCACGCCCATCTCGTTTAACATCCAAAGATAAGTTTGTTTACCAAATACAATGGTAAAACAACAATGTAAAAGGATTAAAATGTGTAGGAAAGACTTTTGATTAGGGTAGACAACTCCTAGTTACTTGATCAATTTGCAAAACCATCCTTGTTATTTTCAAACAAACACACACATAATTTCAAAACATTTCCCAACAAACTTCCAAACATTGAAACATTTTTTAAAAAGACAAACACCTTTGTATACATTCAAATAAGAATCATTACAAAGGTTGCCTAAACAAAGGCCTATTTTGAAAATACTTTCCAAACCATACACAAAGCACCTTTTCAAACAATTGAAAAGCAAAAGCAAGTGATCTAAACAAGTAACTAAGAGCCCATGGAAAACCACGGATGAAAAGGGTGCTAGCACCTTCCCTTTTCATAATCTACCCCCCGAACCCAAGAAAACACCTCAAAGGTCTTTCCTGTGCTTTTTGACCTTTCCTTTGGATAAAATAAAAAGTCGGCGGCGACTCTTGCTAAACCGAAACATTTGCGAACACAAACGTAAAACCTCAAGTCAGTTCTCCCACCGTATCACAGTATCCACGACGAATGCAATGAGTTTTTAATGATGAAATTGTGGCATCCTGACTCGTTTGCATGAATGATTTTATAACTCTGATTTATTTATATAATTGTCGGGTAGAATTGGGGTGTTACACTAACTGTTTCGGAAAATTCAATGGGGTGTGTGCTAGGGAAGCATGATGAGTCTGGCCGAAAAGAGCATGCTATTTATTACCTGAGCAAAAAGTTTACCGACTGTGAAACAAGATATTCACTACTCGAGAAAACTTGTTTCACTCTAGCCTGGGCTGCTCGCCGGCTGAGACAGTATATGTTAACATATACTACCTTATTGATATCCAAGATGGATCCAATTAAATACATATTCGAGAAGCCTGCCCTCTCTGGGAGAATAGCAAGATGGTAGATGATTCTGACTGAATACGACATTCAGTACACTACCCAAAAAGTAATAAAGGGCAGTGTGCTAGCTGATCACCTTGCTCATCAAGTTGTGGATGACTATCAGTCTATGAAGTTCGAATTCCCAGATGAAGGCATCATGATGGTAAACAATTGTGAAGAACTCAGACCATATGACAGACCTGAACAAGGATCCGGATGGACCTTGGTTTTTCACGGAGCCTCCAACGCACTCGGCAATGGCATAGGAGCAATAATCATATCCCTTGAAGGATGTAATACTCCCTTCACTGCAAGACTTTGCTTCAACTGTACCAATAACATGTCAGAATACGAAGTGTGTATTTTTGGTCTCAAAGCTTCCATAGATTTGGGAATCAAATCCTTAAGTGTATTTGGAGATTCAGACTTAGTCATCAGTTAGATCAAAGGAGAATGTGATATGAAACACCCTAACCTCATCCCCTACAAATAACATGTCTTAACATTAATCCTACATTTCGAGGAAATTACCTTTGAGCATTTTCCACGAGAGGATAATCAACTAGCGAACGCGCTAGTCACCATGTCGTCAATGTTTAAACTCAAGTGGGGTAACGAGGCTCCCTAGATCACCATTGAATGGATGGATGAACCAGCTTACTGTCACGAGATCGATATTGAAGAAGTAGTGGACCAGCCTTGGTTCCACGAAGTTAAGAGGTATCTCGAGGCCCAAGAGTATCTGGAAGGAGTTGCAGTCAATGATAAGAAGTTCTTGAGAATATTTTCTGCTAAGTTCTTCCTCAGTAATGGCATTCTATACAAACGCAACCATGACTGTGTTTTGCTTCGTTGCGTAGACAAGGTTGAGGCAGAAAAGATCATGGCCGATCTACATGAAGGCACTTTTGGCACCCATTCTAGTGGGCATACGATGGCTAAAAAGATCCTACGGGCAGGGTATTACTGGTCTTCCATGGAAGCAGATTGCTATCAGCATTCACGAACCTGCCACAAGTGTCAGATCTATGCTGACAAAGTGCATGTGCCTCTGGTTCCTCTAAACATCCTGACTACTCCCTGGCCATTCCCGATGTGGGGCATCAATATGATTGGAGAAATCAAACTTACAACTTCTAATGGACACCGTTTCATCTTAGTGGCCATTGATTATTTCACAAAGTGGATTGAGGCAGCTTCTTTCGCTTCCGTTACCAAGAATGTTGTGGCCTGGTTCATCAAACAGAATCTCATCTGTTAATACAGTATCCCGGAGAGAATCATCACAGACAATGGTACGAATCTCAACAATACTATGATCACTGCACTATGTGTGCAATTCAAGATCCAGCTCCATAATTCTTCTCCTTACCGGCCAAAGATGAATGGTGATGTCGAATCCGCAAATAAGAACATCAAGAAGATCATACAAAAATGATAGTAACATACAAAGACTGGCATGAGATGCTATTATTCTCTCTCCACGGTTACCGTACCACAGAGTACACATCAACAGGGGAAATCCCTTCTCCTTGGTATATGATATGGAAGTTGTCCTACCAATTGAAGTCCAAATACCTTCTCTAAGAATCATAAAGGATGAAGGTCTAAATGAAGATGATTGGATTCAAACTCGGCTTGACCAGTTAAATTTAATTAATGAGAAGAGACTTACGGCTGTCTGTCACGGCAAGATGTACCAAAAACGTATGATCAAAGCTTTTAACAAAAAGGTCAGACGTCAGATATATCAGGTTGGTGACTTGGTAATCAAGTGTATCATATTACTAGAAGGTGATCCCAGGGGCAAATGGACTCCTACATACAAAGGACCATTTTTTATCAAAAGCATATTCTCTGGTAGAGCAATGATCTTAACCACTATGGATGGCGACGACCTTCCGCACCTTGTGAACGTGGACATAGTCAAAAGATACTACGCATAAGAGACCCACTAGGTTGACACACCTAGGCAAAACAAAGGAATCCCGGCGAACCATAAAGGTTCGAGCAAAATTAGGGATAAAATACAAAAAAAATTTGTACACCCGGCAAGCTGAAAACCCGAAAGGGCGGCTTGAGCAAAAAGGGGTATCCCGGTGGACTAAAAACCGGAAAGGGCGGTCCAGGAAAAAGTAAGGGAATCAAAGCGTATGACTATGTCCCGTTGGATCACCTTACAGACAACCTCTAGCATCGACTGACAAATTCAAACAGTTCTAATCAATCCAATCAGCTTCGAACAAGGCAGCAAGTCGACAAGACGCTCAGAGACACGAAGGCTATAGCAGAATGGGAACCCCATGGGATTATTTCACATAGATATATTTTCTTTGTATCAAATTTTCACTTTTACTAGAATGTTCGTCTCATTGTACAAAAATACTTATTCAAGTTAATACAAAGTCATTCCTTTGAAAGTGAAAAACTGTCTGTTTTTATTTTTGTGTTTTCTTTACAAAAACGTCCAATGATTTATTTTTGAACATATGCATTTGAACGTGACTACTGTTTACAAATGAACAAAAAAAAGGAACAGAAAATAGAAATACAATCACTAATGGCTTTAAGAAATAGGATAATATCTTTAGACTATTCCATAAAATCCCCCACAGTGGCAGCTTAATGATATCAAGCTCTCTCACATCCTCAATGGAACAAAACTTCCAGTTACCGCTCCTAAGACTCCTTAGTGAAAGTCTCTCAATTTCTCAGGATTCCCCAACAGGATTTCACAAAGTCTACAAGTGATGCACGGCGTTTCCCCTTCACAACATAGTTTATTTCTCTGACAAATGGAAGCTCATCAATACTTCAACTTCAAACCATGAAGACTTGCATTCCTCATACCTAGCAACACTCCGGGATTTATTTTCCCCGACTCCAGCAACACTGGCATAACAATTAATGTGTCCATACATTACATCCATACGTCATAGCATTGACAACACAAATACATGTGACACAATCTCATCTATTTTGAGAACATCATTGTACCATGCATTTCATACATCATGACATTACATACAACTAACCTTTCATCTTTTTCAGGAAAGATCAATCAATAGAAAATTATCGTCAAATTTTCAATAAGTCAATTACAGATCAATTCCCAAGAAAGGAATGGTCAACCATCTACATAACAGATATTTCTTTCAGACCCCTTCCGGTTCAGTTTAAACATGTCAATGGTTTATTCTGATTCTTTCCCGCAGACGTCTTCTATGGTTCCGATAAATCTCTCAACAATTTGTTCTGATTCTTCTCCAGATCCCTGACGGTTCAATTTAAACCTCTCAATGGTTTATGTTGATTCTTTCCCGCAGATGTCTTCTCTAGTTCAGATAAATCTCTCAATGATTTGTTTTGATTCTTCTCCAGATCCCTGACGGTTCAGTTTAAACCTCTCAACGATTTATTCTGATTCTTTCCCGCAGACACCTTTTATGGTTCAGATAAATCTCTCAATGATTTGTTCTGATTCTTCTCCAGATCCATGCCGGTTCAGTTTAAACCTCTCAACGGTTTATGCTGATTCTTTCCTGCAGATGTCTTTTCTGGTTCAGATAAATCTCTCAACGATTTATTCTGATTCTTCTCCAGATCCCTGCCGGTTCAGTTTAAACCTCTCAACAGTTTATTCTAATTCTTTCTCGTAGACGCTTTCTCTGGTTTAGATAAATCGCACAAAGATTCACTCTGATTCTTTCCAGTTAAAGAATATTCAAGATCTCTTTTGGTTCAGTTTAAATCCCTCAACGGTTTATCCTGATACTTTCCAAAGGAACACTTCGGGTTCAGATAAATCTCTCAATGATTTATTTTGATTCTTTCCCACAGACACTTTCTCTAGTTCAGATAAATCGCATAAAGATTTACTCTGATTCTTTCGAGTTAAAGAATTTTCAGGACCTCTTTTGGTTCAGTTTAAACCCTTCAATGGTTTATCCTGATACTTTCCAAAGGAACACTTCTGTTCAGATAAATCTCACCAATATTTATTCTGATTCTTCCCAGTCAAACAACATACAAGACTTCTCCTGGTTCAGATATATCGCTCCCAAAGATTTATTCTGATTCTTTTCTAGTTGATTTCAAGTTCAGACTTAGTCCATTTTCTATCAACAGTCACCTTTGGTTTGGATGGCATCTACAAGCCCATCTCCAGAAAATCTCCATCATTCCTCCAAATGGCATCTATAAGCCCATTCCCAGTTTATCTTCAAGTGCAAATTTCTAGGCACTCTAGTGTCCAATCATCTTCCAACTTCAAGTCACGAATGGCAAATCTGCCAATCTAACTCTTCAGGTTTAAGAAGATTGAACAGGGGCAGTTGTTGTACCCCAAAACTTTCCCTCTCATTTATCAAATATTTTCTCACAAGATCTCCTTTGGTTCAAGACTGCACAAGGTTTGATTAGCTCAAGACACCTCCTTAAGCACTGATGACTGAAATTAGGGTTTGAGATTGCACAAGGATAATTGAACTTTTAATGCCTCATTTTACTTTCATGGATCATTATGGACCCTCAAGATTGCTCATGTCAAGTTTCAAGTCTTGGATCACATTTTTGCCCAGTCAAATGAGCAGTTGACCTAAAAATCAGTTGTATTGGGGAAAAAGTCAATTGTGGCCAATTTACAGTCAAAACTTCATAATTTTTTATCCATATCAACATTATACACTCATATGTATCATTTGGTCAAGTTTGGACCATAATTCCTCAATAAATTTGATCAGATCATCAAAAGGGCAAAATGGTCAAATTTAGGGTTTTGACTGAGAATGGGCAATTTCTGATATTTGACCTAGAAATTGGTTAATTGGTTTGAGGCATGATCTCAAGAGTTAAATTGCATCATTTTTACCTAATGGCATGATTCAAAACATCCCTCAAGATCAATTGATTGATAGTTGATTTCCAGTCAACTGATCAAAAGTCAATTGTATACTGAAAAGTCAAACTTTGACTTTTTGGTCAAAATCAAGTGTCAATGATCACAATTCATCAAAACATGTCAAAATATGAAACTTGTTCTTCAAGAAATAAAAAAGTCAAGATTTCATTTTGAAAAGTCAAAGTTTCCAAACTTAGAAATTTTTCTAAGTGTTGAAAACTTCATATTTTTTCACAATTTTGAGCCAATTTTTCACCATGATGCAAGATGATTCAAAAGAAACTTTCAACATTAAAGTTGTAGATATCCATGAGTTCTAAAACATTTCTTTACACAACTTCTCCTATAAATGCTTAGATCTCAAGTTATTAATCCATGAATTCATGGTCATGAAACTAAAACAATTAGTGAAATTTTGAACATTTTAGGTTAGGATTTTGACTTAACTTCTGACCCAAGTTTCACATAGTTCCATTTGGATTTTGCAAAATTGATTCAAAGATGGGTTGTAGAGCACATTACAAGCTTTCCAAAATGTCCAAGAACTACTTGAGATCATTTGTGAGCAAGAATAATCTAAGGTCAGAAGTTGGGGTTTCAAGTTGTTTTGCAAGGCAATTTTTGTGATGAACAAGAATTCAAATCTCAAGCCTATGATGTACAAACATGCTTTGAAGACCTCTAAACCTCAAGATCTCTACCTAATCAGAAGATTATACTTTCTTTTGAGCTATTATCCATTTGATTCAAGATTTATCGAAGTTAATTTTCCATTAATGGCACAAAGGCACCATTGCCATTTACATAAAGCAAGCTTTATGCAAAGTCAACTTGCATTGAGCTATGCACATGTTCCTTCTGCAAAAACTTCCTATACAAAGTCAAATAAGCATATTTAAAGTTGGTAACCACTCTAGATAGCTTTATACTATGCATTGAAACCATGTTTGTCAACCTTACTTCAAAAACAAGCCAAGAAGCAAAAACATGTGATCTTGTACTTCTGACCACCTCAATTATCCAAACCTTTTACTTATAGATACACAAGTTATTTGCAAGAAAACACGCGCATACACAAGCCCTAAAACACACAAGAACTCAGGATTGAATCAAAAATTATCATTGTTGCACATTCTGTCCCAAAACTTGAAACTCACATCTCCCTCGTGTGTTTTCAAGCCTTTTGGTTCCTAAAGCTTCTAAACATCAAATTAAACTCATCGATGTCTCTGTTATACAATTGTAACTCCATTTCCATCTTCCTCCATAGCCAAAAATAGAGCACTGCACATTAACTTCTCTAAGCCATTTCAGCCACTCTCAACTTAAGCTAACCATTATGTGATACGGTGGGAGAACTGACTTGGGTGTTTTGCATTTTATCGCAAATGTTGTGGTTAACAAGAGTCTCCAACGACTTTTCTTTTATCCAAAAGGAAAGGTGAAAAAGCACAGGAATGACCTTTGAGATTATTTATTGAGTTCGAGGGTTAGATTATGAAAAGGGAAGGTATTAGCACCCTTTTTATCCATGGTTTTCCATGGGCTCTTAGTTACTTGCTAGATCACTTGCGTTTGTTTGAAATCGTGCTTTGTATGGTTTTGAAAGTATTTTTGAAAAGAGGCCATTGTTTAGGCAAACTTTGTAATGATTCTCGTTCGTAAGAATGTATACAAAGTGTTTGATATTTTGAAAATGTTTTCAAGTTTTGAAAGATGTTTTGAAAGTGTTGATGTTTGTTTTGAAAATAGCAAGGATGTTTTTATTTTGAAATGGAGCAAGTAACTAGGAACAATCTACCTACTCAAAAGTCTTTCATTTTTATTTCCTTTTTCCTTTGACATTGTTATCTTACCATTGATTTGGTAAATAAACCTATCTTTGGATGTAAAAGGGACGGACGTGGGTCATCGTATAACCATGATTAGCAATGTTGCAAGGTATCTTAGCACTTTTCTTTAGGGACTAAGATCATTTTGAAAGGCAACTTTTGATAGCGTCATCGAGGGACTGTGATCTTATGTTCTGCTTGTCTTTGCTAAGATACCTCACATGCGTAATATGGTCATTTTTGTAAGGCAACCAAATGGATTTATCCTAGGGGTTCTTGTGTGCAAGTGTATTAATTTTCATGCTTTGTTTTTGTCTTGATTAGGGTTTGCTATTTTGTTGATTTTATCTTTCCATACAAAACCCTAATTACTAGCATTTGTATATAAAGCGGTAAATTGCGGAATTTAAAATTACTACACTATTACATCATTTGGGGGAGGGGTGTACAAATTTACAAATGAGGATTGCAAGAAAATTAAACCTAATTATCTATTACAGCCATATTGAATATTGTACAAAATTGAAAATAAAATGCAAGAATATAAATGGAAAAAGAAATGATTTTTTTTTGTTTATATGAAAGGGGTTTTAACCTAATTAAGAGGGATGATTAATGAAAAATAAACAAAATTTAAACCTAAATTAATTAAGAAGGAAATTAAGTTAAAAAATGTGTTTTAGGGTTTTTTGTGAAAAGGTTTTAACTTAATAAAAATAATATGAAAATTAATTAATTAAAATAAACCTAAGTTCTAAATTATATTTAATTAATTAAATAAATAAATAATTAAACCTATGTCTAGATATTAATTATTAAAATGAAATTAATTATTAAGGGAAATGTTTTTTAGTCTTTTTTTGTTTTATAGAAAAAATAAAATATATAAGTGTAAATAATAAATTAAAATATTTTTAGATTTTTATTAATAAAAATAATAATAATAATAATAATAATAATAATAATAATAATAATATTAAAGAAGAAAAGAAATAAAAAAAGAAAATAAGAAAAAAAGAAAATAACAAAAGAAATTTGGGCCAGGGGTGCACAAGCAAATCAGAGTTAGTAAAAGAAAAAAAAATAATAGGCCCAAAGACAAGGGAGCCCAATGCCTGTTGGTGGATCTAGTGGTGGGAGTCCTTTGAACGTCCATCATTGTCATGGCCAGTGGTGCATTGGATTTGGCCTGATGATGATCAAATGGTTGAGAAATGAGGTACACCACGCGCGCTAGGGGACTGCTTGCACTAAATCTGTGAAAATAAAACAAGAAAAAATAAAAGGGTACCACTGGGATCGAACCCAGGTCCCTATAGTCACAGGCGCACGCTTCTACCACTAGGGTGGCTATACATCCATTTATTAATACAAAACCATAAATATATATTTGAAACACATTCCTAGGCATGTATCTTCTTCAACCTCGCGCCAGACTATTCAACACAATTTTTGAAATTGTTGTCTCTCTCATTTCTCAACCATTTTCAAAAGTACAAACATGAAAGTTGCTGGAAATTTCATCACGAATCCAACCATGTAGATATTTTAAGCTAACAGTCAAATATGAGTGAGAATTTTTCTAGCCCTAATTTAAAACCTAAAAATTTCAGAAACTTCAACTCTAAAATTCTCTAAGCTCGGGCCATATAAATGCAACCTATGGATATGTACAGCTTCGTGGCAATGGTATCTACATTTTATCTTCACAAATTAGAACCAAATGATGCTTGTATGAAGAGATAGAAGTTTGAAAACTTACCTCTTGCAGTTGGAGTCGTGTATGGAGTTTGAGCAACCTTTGTGATGGCCAGATGATTTCTGTAGCTTTCCTAAACCTCCTTGAGTGTGTTCCAACTCCTACTTTTCTTTGAGGATGGTTGAAACTCTCAACTCAAGTCAAGTTGTAAGCTTCAGTTTTGGAAATGGTGGATATCAATGGAGGAGTTACAGTCAAGAAATAGGGGCCTGGATCACTTTGATATGATGTATATTAAGTGTTTGGATGGTTAAAACTCAATACGCACGAGTGGATTTGGATATGGCTATGTGAGGTTCAAAACTGTCAAGTTATGGCAGATTCTGAGTTGCGGAGTGTTTGGGAGAGTTTTGGGGTCTTTGAGCTTGTGTGTTATGTTGCAATAGACTTGTGTATATGTATGGAAAAGGTTAGAGATCAAATGCACTCAAGGTTTCTGAGTTCTAGCCTTTTGGCTCTATAACTTTCTTTTGAAGAAAAGTGAGAAGAAAAATCTCAAAGTGTTGTACAAGAATGTTCTGAGTTCAAAGAGGCTTTAGACACATTTCTTTTGGTTTATAGGGGTTGTGTGTGCAGAAAGAACAAGTGCAAAGCTCAATAAGTTGACAATTGCAAAAGTGATGCTTTATCAAAATGGAAATGACAACTTTGTGCCATAAATGGAAATGTAACTTGAATAAAGGCTCAAGTGCTTGGTTTAAAGCTCTAACAGCTGTATAAACATTTAATTATGGAGTGACAAACAAGTTTGAGGCCTGCAAAGCAAATATTATGCAGCCTAGGCTTGGATTTGAATTTGCGTTCATCATTAAATGGCTTGTAATTTAAGTTGGAAAACCCTAACTTCATCTCTTCGATTCTCCTTGCTCACAAATGATATCAAGGAGTTCTTGGACATTTTGAAAAGCTTGTAATGTGCTCTAGAACCCATATTTTAATCACTTTTGAAAACTCCCCTTGGAACTATATGAAAAGTGCCATGAAGATAGATCAAAGTCCTGACCAAAACTAGGGCCAAATTTCACTAAGTGTTCAATTTCAAGACCATGACTTTATGAATTAATAACTTGAGATCTAAGAATTTTTAAGAAGTAGTTGTGTAAAGTAATGTTGTAGATATCATGGAGATCTACAACTTTCATGTTGAAAGTTTCTTCTGAATCATCTTGCATCATGGTGAAAATTTTGCTCAAAGTTAGGAAAAAACATGAAGTTTTAAACACTTAGAAAAATTTCTAAGTTAGAAAACTTTGACGTTTCAAAATGAAATCTTGAATTTTTTATTTCTTGATGAATAAGTTTCATATTTTTACATGTTTTTATGAATTGTTATCTTTGACATTGGATTTTGACCAAAAAGTCAAAGTTTAACTTTTTAGTGTACAATTGACTTTTGATCAGTTGACTGAAAATTCACTAACAATCCAATTGATTTTGAGAAATGTTTTGGGTCATGCCATTGGGTAAAAATGATGCAATTTAACTCTTGATATCATGCTTCAAACCAATTGATCATTTTCTAGGTCAAAAATCAGAAATTGCCTCTTCTCAGTCAAAACCCTAATTTTGACCATTTTGCCCTTTAGATAATTTGATCAAATTTCTTGAGGAATTATGGTCCAAACTTGATCAAATGATAAATATGAGTTTATAATGTTGCTATGGATCAAAAACTATGAAGTTTGGCTGTAAATTGGCCACAGTTGACTTTTCCCCAATACAATTGATTTTTAGGTCAACTGCTCAATTGACTGAGCAAAAGTGTGATTCAAAGCTTGAAACTTGTCATGAGTGATCTTGGGGGTCCATAATGATCCATGAAAGTCATATGAGGCATTGAAAGTTCAATTATCCTTGTGCAATTTGAAACCCTAATTTTAGTCATCAGTGCTTAAGGAGGTGCCTTGAGTTGATCAACCCTAGTGCAGTCTTGAACCAAGAGAGATATTTTGTGAGAAAATAATTGATAAGTGAGAGGGCAAATTTTTGGGTACAACATATTGCATTAGCTTCCTAGGGACTTGAGGAAGCTAACCTGATCATTGCAGCACCTTGAATAAAGCTCATTTGCATTTCACGATTTCCAGTTTTGAGGTATTTTTCTTGAACTTCTATCTCATTACTTAGGCATTGTTAGGCTTGCATTTGTGAAGATAAAATGTAGACATCATTTCCCTGGAGTTGTACATGTCCATATATTTTATTTATATTGATTGAGCTAGGAGATTTTAGGATTGAACCTCTGAAAATAATTAGGTCAGAATTTAGTACTTTCAAAAATTCTCATTCATCTTTGATTCATAGCTTATGATATTTATATGGTTGGATTCATATGGAAAAATGAAGCAACTTTCATGTTTGTGTTTTCCATTTTTGTTGAGAAATGAATGAGATACAGGTGGTCTGGTTGGAGGTTGAAGATGAAGTGTATTCATGACTCACTTTATATTATATATTTATCATTTCATTTAAATCAACAGATGTATAGCCACCCCAGTAGTAAGGCAGCGCACTGGTAACCAAGAGGTCGTGGGTTCAACACCCAGTGCGCTGCCTTTTGCATTTTTTCACATTTTTTGTTACAGGAAGCGCTTGGGCCTTCCCCTCCCGGGCTTTGTGTTTTTTACTCAATCTAACCCCCCCTGTTTGCTCATATCACGCAGCCCATATATCTTTTTTTTATTTTCCTGATTTCCAAACAAAAACATCATTTGGGTCAGATTCAAAAAACTGTTTTTCTAACAAACCTCCAAAATTCAATTTTAACCTCCCTGACTTTATTATTTTTATTTTATTTTTATTTCATATTTTATTATTATTATTATTATTATTATTATTATTATTTTCATTAATAAAAAAATCCAAAAATATTTATATTTTTATTATTGATTTTTATTTAGTTTATTTTTTCTTCATAAAACTAAAAGAACAAAAACATTTCCTTTAATAAATTAATTTACTTTTTAAACACTTAGATAATAAATCTTAATTATTATTATATTATTTTCTTGTAAATTAAAATCAATTTAGAACATAGGACTTTTATTTTATTTACTAGTTTAATTAAATTCACAAAAACCCTAAAAATTTGTTTCTTTAATAAATTAATTTATTTTACTAGCTTAATCTTAATTTTTTTATTTTTAGTTAATTATTTTATTTTAATTAATTAGGTCAAAAAACACTTTTCATGAAAAACCAAACAAAATCACATTTCTTTTTACATTTACATTCTTGCATTTTTACTTATTCAATTTTGTACATTTATTCAAATTCAATATGGTTGTAATAGATAATTAGGGTTTTAATTTCTTGCAATTCTCCATTTGTAAATTTTTATACCCCCTCCCCTAAATGATGTAATAGCTTAATATTTTTATTTTCCGCAATTTAAATGCTTTTTATACAAATGCTAGTAATTAGGGTTTTGTATGGAAAGAATAAAATCAATAAATAGCAAACCCCAAATCAAGACAAATCAAGCATTTAAATCAATACACTTGCGCACATACACCCCTAGGGTAAATCCACTTTGTTGCCTTACAAAAATTTCCATATTATGCATGTGAGGTATATTAGCAAAAACAAGCAAAAATACAAGATCATAGTCCCTCGATGACGCTATCCATGTCGCCTTTCAAAATGATCTTAGTCCCTAAAGAAAATGCTAAGATATCTTACAATATTGCTAATCATGGTTATACAATGACCCACGCCCGTCCCTTTTGTATCCAAAGATAGGGTTACTTACCAAATCAATGGTAAGATAACAATGTCAAAGGAAAGAGGAAATGAACATGAAAGACTTTTGAGTAGGTAGATTGTTCCTAGTTGCTTGCTCAATTTCAAAACCAAAACATCCTTGCTATTTTTAAATTAAGTACCAACACTTTCAACAAACATCTTTCAAACTTTAAAACATTTTCAAAAGATTAATACTCTGTATACATTCTTACGAACGAGAATCATTACAAAGTTTACCTAAACAATGGCATCTTTTCAAAATACTTTCAAAAACCACACAAAGCACATTTTCAAACAAAAGCGGGTGATCTAGAAAGTAACTAAGAGCCCATGGAAAACCATGTATGAAAAGGGTGCTAATACCTTCCCTTTTCATAATCTATCACCGGAACTCAAGAAAACATCTCAAAGGTCTTTCCTGTTCTTTTCAGCCTTTCCTTTTAGATAAAAGAAAAGTCGATGGCGACTCTTGCTAACCGCAACATTTGCGATCAAACGCAAAACAACCAAGTCAGTTCTCCCACTGCGTTACACTCCTATTTTGATGCCGCCAGCCGAGGGAAGACCTTTGATCATGTATCTAACTGTCTTAGAAAATTCAATGGGGTGTGTGCTGGGGCAGCATGACGAGTCTGGCCGAAAAGAGCATGCAATATACTACCTGAGCAAAAAGTTTACCGACTTTGAAACCAGATACTCACTGCTCGAGAAAACTTGTTGCACTCTGGAATGGGCTGCTCGCCGGCTAAGACAGTATATGTTGACCCATACTACCTTATTGGTATCCAAGATGGATCCAATTAAATACATATTCGAGAAGCCCGACCTCTCTGGAAGAATAGCAAGATGGCAGATGATCCTGACTGAATACGACATTCAGTACACTACCCAAAAAGCAATAAAGGGCAGTGTGCTAGCCGATCACCTTGCTCATCAGGCTGTGGATGACTATCAGTCCATGAAATTCGAGTTCCCAGATGAAGACATCATGATGGTAAATAATTGTGAAGAATTCAGACCATATGACGGACTTGAATAGGGATCCTGATGGACCTTGGTTTTTGACGGAGCTTCCAACGCACTCGGCAATGGAATAGGTGTTGTGGTCATATCCCCTGAAGGATGTCATACTCCTTTCACTGCAAGACTTTGTTTCAACTATACCAATAATATGGAGGAATATGAAGCATGTATTATGGGTCTCAAAGCCGCCATAGATTTGGGAATCAAGTCCTTAAGGGTATTCGGAGATTTAGCCTTAGTCATTAGCCAGATCAAAGGAGAATGGGACACGAAGCACCATAATCTCACCCCCTACAAAGAACATGTGTTGACATTAATCCAACATTTCTAGGAAATTACCTTTGAGCATTTTCCACGAGAGGAAAATCAACTAGCGGACGCGCTAGCCACTATGTCATCCATGTTTAAACTCAAGTGGGGTAATGAGACTCCCCAGATCACCATTGAGCGGATGGATGAACCGGCTTACTGTCACGAGATTGATACTGAAGAAGTAGTGGACAAGCCTTGGTTCCATGAAGTTTATAGGTATCTCGAGGCCCAAGAGTATCCGGAGGGAGCTTCAGTCAACGATAAGAAGTTCTTGATAAGATTCTCTGCTAAGTTCTTCCTCAGTAATGGCATTCTCTACAAGCGCAACCACGACTCTACTTTGCTTCGTTGTGTAGACAAGGTTGAGGCGGACAAGATCATGGCTGATCTATATGAAGGCACTTTTGGAACCCATTCTAGTGGATACATAATGGCTAAAAATATCCTACGGGCGGGATACTACTGGTCTACCATGGAAGCATATTGCCATCAGCATTCATGAAGTGTCAGATCTATGCTGACAAAGTACATGTGCCTCCAGTTTCTCTAAACATCCTGACTGCTCCCTGGCCATTCACGATGTAGGGCATCGACATGATTGGAGAAGTCAAACCTGCAGCTTCTAATTGACACCTCTTCATCTTGGTGGCCATTGACTACTTCATAAAGTGGGTTGAGGCGGCTTCTTTCGCTTCTGTTACCAAGAATGTTGTGGCCCGATTCATCAAACAGAATCTTATCTGTCGGTACGGTATCCAGAGAGAATCATCACAGACAATGGTACGAATCTCAACAATACTATGATCATCGCACTATGCGCGTAATTCAAGATCCAGCACCATAATTCTTCTCCTTACCGGTCAAAGATGAATGGTGTCGTTGAAGCCGTAAATAAAAACATCAAGAAGATCATACAAAAAATGACAGTGACCTAAAAGGACTGGCATGAGATGTTACCATTTGCTCTCCACAGTTAATGTACCACGGCGTGCACGTCAACAGGGGCAACTCCTTTCTCTTTGGTATACGGTATGGAAGTCGTCCTACCAATTGAAGTCCAAATACCTTCTCTGAGAATCATAAAGGATGCAAGGCTGAATGAAGACGGATGGATTCAAACTCGGCTTGACCAGCTGAACTTGATTGATGAGAAGAGTCTTACGGTTTCCTGTCATGGTCAGATGTACCAAAAACGTATGATTAAAACTTTTAACAAGAAGGTCAGATGTCAGGTATATCAGATTGGTGACTTGGTAATCAAGCGTATCATATTGCTACAAGGTGATCCCATGGGAAAATGGACTCCTACATATGAGGGACCATTTGTGATTAAAAGCATATTCTTTGGTGGAGCAATAATCTTAACCACTATGGATGGCGATGACCTTCCGCACCCTGTAAACGTGGACATATTCAAAAGATACTACGCATATATAAAGACCCACTAGGTCGACTGGCCTAGGCAAAAATTAGGGCATCCCGGCGAACCAAAAAGGTTCAGGCAAAAATTAGGGATAAAACAAAAAAATTTGTACACCCGGCAAGCTGAAAACCCGAAAGGGTGGCTTGGGCAAAAAAGGTTATCACAGTGAACTGAAAACCCGAAAGGGCGGTCCAGGAAAAAGTTAGGGAATTAAAGAATATGACTATGTCCCGTTGGATCACCTTACAGACAACCTTTAGCATCGATTGACCAACTCAAACGGGTCTAATCAATCCAATCAACTTCAGATAAGGCAGCAAGTGGATGAGACGCTCAGAGACATGAAGGCTATAGCAGAATGGGAACCCCATGGGATTATTTCACATAGCTATCTTTTCTTTGTGTCAATTCTCATTTTCTACGACGACAATCCCTTACTAGGATGTTCGTCTTGTTGTACAAAAAATACTTATTCAAGTTAATACAAAGATATTCCTTTGAAAGTGCAAAACTATATGTTTTTCTTTTATTTTTGTGTTTTGTTTGCAAAAACATCCAATGATTATTTTTGAACATATGCATTTGAACGTGATTACTGTTTACAAATGAGCAAAAAAAAAAAGAGGAACAGAAAATAGAAAGGCAATCACTAATGGCTTTAAGAAATAGGATAATATCTTTAGATTATTCCATAAAATCCCCTGTAGGTACTTTTCCAGCAAGAGCATAAATCGGGACATCCCACTACAGGATCGCTAACATATCTCCAATATGCAACCTAATGGTATCGAGCGCTCTCACATCCTCGACGGAACAAAACTTCCAGATACTGCGCCAAAGATTCCCCAGTGAAATTCGCCCAGTTTCTCAGAATTCCCCAGCAGGATTTCACAAGGTCCATAAGCAATGTACGGTGTTTCCCTTCCACAACAGAGTTTATGTCTCTAATAAATGGAAACTCATCCATCAACACTTCAACTTTAAAATATGAAGACTTACATTCCCAAAAGTATTCAGGGATTTATTTTCCCCGACTTTAGCAACACTACGACATAACAATTAACGTGTCCATACATTATATTCAGACGTCATAGCATTGACAATCCAGATACATACAATGCAATCTCGTTTATTTTGAGAAAAAACATTATACCGTGCATTTAATACATCATGGAATTGCATGCAACTAACCCTTCATGTTTTCAGGAAAGATCAATCAACAGAAAATTATTGTCAAATTTTCAACAAGTCAATTACAAATCAATTCCCGGGAAAGGACTGGTCAACCATCTACATAACAGATTTTTTCTCTAGATCCCTGCTGGTTCAGTTTGAATCTCTCAACGGTTTATTCTGATTCTTTCTCGTAGACGTCTTCTCTGGTTTAGATAAATCTCTCAATGATTTATTATGATTCTTCTCCATATCCCTGCCGGTTCAATTTGAATCTCTCAAACGGTTTATTTTGATTCTTTCTCGCAGACGTCTTCTCTGGTTCAGATAAATCTCTCAACAATTTATTATGATTCTTCTCCATATCCCTGCCGGTTCAGTTTGAATCTCTCAAACAATTTATTCTGATTCTTTCCCGCAGACGTCTTCTCTGGTTCAGATAAATCTCTCAACGATTTACTCTGATTCTTCTCTAGATCCCTACCAGTTTAGTTTCAATCTCTCAACGGTTTATTCTGATTCTTTCCCGCAGACGTCTTCTCTGGTTCAAATAAATCTCTCAATGATTTATTCTGATTCTTCTCCAGATCCCTTCCGGTTCATTTTGAATCTCTCAACGGTTTATTCTGATTCTTTCCCGCAGACGTCTTCTCTGGTTTAGATAAATCTCTCAACTATTTATTCTGATTCTTCTCCAGATCCCTGCCAGTTCAGTTTGAATATCTCAAAAATTTATTCTGATTCTTTCCTAGTAGACTTTTTCTGGTTCAAATAGATCTCTCAATGATTTATTATGATTCCTCTCCAGATCCCTGATGGTTCAGATAAATTTCTCAACGATTTATTCTAATTCTTTCCTAATAGGCACTTTCTATGGTTCAGATAAATCACTCAAAGATTTACTCCGATTCTCTCCAGTTAAAGAATATTCAAGACCTCTTTTGGTTCAGTTTAAACCTCTCAATGGTTTACCCTGATACTTTCCAAATGAACATTTCTGGTTTAGATAAATCGCTCCAAAGGTTTATTCTATTTCATTTCCAGTTGAAATCAAGTTCAGACTTAGTCCATTTTTTGTCAACAGTCACCTTTGGATGGCATATACAAGCCCATATCCAGCAAACCTCCATCATTCCTCCAAATGGCTTCTATAAGCCCATTCATAATTCATCTTCGAGTGCAAATTTCTGGGCACTCTAGTGTTCAATCATCTTCCACCTTCAAGTCTCGAATAGCGGATCCTCCAATCTAACTCTTCAGGATTAAGAAGATTGAACAGGGGAAGTTGTTGTACCCCAAAATTTTCTCTCTCATTTATCAAGTATTTTCTCATAAGATCTCCTTTGGTTCAAGACTGCACAAGGGTTGATCAGCTCAAGACACCTCCTTAAGCACTGATGACTGAAATTAGGGTTTGAGATTGCACAAGGATAATTGAACTTTTAATGCCTCATATGACTTTCATTGATCATTATGGACCCTCAAGATTTCTCATGTCAAGTTTCAAGTCTTGGATCACATTTTTGCTCAATCAATTGATCAGTTGACCTAAAAATCAGTTGTATTGGGGAAAAAGTCAATTGTGGCAAATTTACAGTCAAACTTCATAATTTTTTATCCATATCAATATTATGAACTCATATATGTCATTTGATCAAGTTTGGACCATATTTCCTCAAGAAATTTGATCAGATCATCAAAAGGGCAAAATGGTCAAAATTAGGGATTTGACTGAGAAAAAGCAATTTCTGATTTTTGACCTAGAAAATGATTGATTGGTTGGAAACATGATATCAAGGATTCAATTGCATCATTTTGACCTAATGGCATGACTCAAAACATTGCTCAAGGTCATTTGATTGATAGTTGATTTTCAGTCAACTGGTCAAAAGTCAACTGAACACTGAAAAGTCAAACTTTGACTTTTTGGTCAAAATCAAGTGTCAAAGATCACAATTCATCAAAACATGTAAAAATATGAAACTTGTTCATCAAGAAATAAAAAAGTCAAGATTTTATTTTGAAAAGTCAAAGTTTCCAAACTTAGAAATTTTTCTAAGTGTTGAAAACTTCATATTTTTCACAACTTGGAGCCAATTTTTCATCATGATGCAAGATGATTCAAAGGAAACTTTCAACATGAAAGCTGTAGATCTCAATGAGATCTAAAACATTTATTTTCACAACTCCTCCTATAAATTCTTGGATTTCAAGTTATTAATCCATGAAATCATGGTCATGAAACTAAAACACTTAGTGAAATTTTGAGCATTTTGGTCAGGATTTTGACCTAACTTCTGGGCAAAGTTTCACATAGTTCCATTTGGATTTTGCAAAAGTGATTAAAATAGGGATTGTAGATCACATTACAAGATTTCCAAAATGTCCAAGAACTCCTTGAGATCATTTTTGAGTAAGGAGAATCGAAGGACGAAAGTTAGGGTTTCAAGTTGTTTTACAAGGCAGAATTTCATGATAAACAAGAATGCAAATCCATGCTAGGCTGCACAATCTTTGCTTTGCAGGACTCAAACTTGTTTGGAACTCCATAATTAAATGTTTTCACAGCTGTAAGAGGCTTCAATCTAAGCATTCAATTCATTGCCCATGCTTAATGCAATTTTAGGAAGAAAGTGCACATTGCCATTTTGGAAAAGTAGCCTTTATACACAAAATCAGTTCTTGAGCTTTGCAATTGTTTTTCTCCTGATCACACACAACCTATAATCCAAAATAAACTTATCTAAAGCCTCTAACAACTCAGCCCATGCTTGTACTTTGCCTTGAAACTATATTTCCACTTTTCTTCAAAATCAAGGAAGATAGCCATAACTCTACATCTTGCACTCCTGACCCTCTCAAGTGCTAGAACCTTTTCCTTACTTATGCACAAGTTTTTTGCAAGCTAACACACGATTTCAAGCCTCCAAAAAAATCTCCCAAACACCCTTGCAGCACAAAACTGCTCCACTTGACAGTTTTGATCCAAAACTCTCCATCTCCATTTCCACTCGTGCGTTTTGATTCTTAACCTTCCAGACACCTTACTTACATCATACATAAGTGATTCAAGCCCTTGTTTCAAGACTGTAACTCCTTCATCACTATCCACCATTTCCAAAACTAAAGCTTGCAACTTGACTTGAGTTGGGAGTTCCATCCATCCTCAAAGCAAAGTAGGAGTTGGAACACATTCAAGGAGGTCCAAGCAAGCTACAGAAATCATCAGGCCACCTCAAAGGTTGCTCAAACTCTATACACGACTCCAGCTGCAAGAGGTAAGTTTTCAAACTTCTATCTCTTCATACAAGCATCATTTGATTCTGATTTGTGAAGATAAGATGTAGATATCATTGCCACGAAGTTGTACATATCCATAGTTTGCATTTATATGGCCTGCGCTTAGAGAATTTTGGAGTTGAAGTTTCTGAAATTTTTATGTTTTAAATTAGGGTCAGGAAAATTCTCACTCATCTTTGACTTTTAGCTTTAGTTATTTATATGGTTGGATTCGTGAGAAGAAATGCCACAACTTTCATGTTTGTACTTTCCATTTTTTTGAGAGATGAAGAAGTTACAGGTACTCTGGCTGGTTGAAGGTTGAAGACGAAGTACAGGCTTTGGAAGTATTATATGTTATGTATTTATCATTTCATATAAGTAAATGGATGTATAGCCATCCCAGTGGTAAGGCACCGCGCTGGTAACCAAAAGGGCGTGGGTTCAACACCCAGCACACTGCCTTTTTTTCATTTTCCACATTTTCACCTTTTTTTTTCACAAACACACAGCAGCGCCTGGGCCTTAACTTTGGGCCTTTTCCTTTTTTGCTGCTTCTAACTCCCTGCCTTACTTCAACACCCCCTGGCCCAATTTTCATTATTATTTTCTTTTTCTTATTTTATTTTATTTATTTTTTCCATTATTATTATTATTATTATTATTAACATATTTTTATTGTTATTAATAAAAATCCAAAAATATTTTATTTATTATTTTTACACTTATTTAGTTTATTTGTTTTATAAAACTAAAAGAACAAAAACATTTTCTTAATAAATTAATTTCTTTCTTAATAATTAATATTTAGGTTTAGGTTTAACTATTATATTATTTTCTTGTAATTAAAATTAATTTAAAACATAGGTTTCTTTTAATTAATTAATATTGATATTATTTTTATTAATTTAAAACCTTTTCATAAATAAAACCCTAAAAAAATCCTTTTTTAGTCAATTTCTTTTCTTATTTAGTTTAAGTTAATTTTATTTAATTTTCATTAATCATTTTTCTTAATTAGGTTTAGGTTAAAACCTTTTCATGAAAACCAAACAAAATCATCTCTTTTCCATTTATCTTCTTGTATATTTATTCATTTTTGTACAATATTCAATGTGTTTGTAATAATTATTTAGATTTAATTTTCTTGCAAAAATCCCCATTTGTAAATTTGTACACCCCTCCCCTATTGATGTAATAGCTTAGTATTTTTATTTTCCGTAATTTAATGCTTTATATATAAATGCTAGTAAATTAGGGTTTGTATTGAAAGATTAAAATCAACAAGTTAGCAAACCCTAATACAAGACAAATCAAGCATGAAAAAGACACACTTGCACACTTACACTCTTAGGGTAAATCCACTTGTTGCCTTAAGAAATAAATGGTCATAATAGGCATGTAAGACGTCTTAGCAAAAACAAACAAAATACAAGATCATAGTCCATCGATGGTGCTACAAATGTTGCCTTGCGAATGATCTTAGTCCCTTAAAGAAAATGCTAAGATATCTTACAACATTGCTATTCATGACTATACAATAACCCTTGCCCGTTCCTTTTAAATCCAAAGATAGGGTTTCTTACCAAATCAATGGTAAGATAACAATATCAAAGGAAAGAGGAAATAAACAAGAAAGACTTTTGAGTAGGTAGAATGTTCCTAGTTACTTGCTCATTTTTTAAACCAAAACATCCTTGATATTTTCAAAACAAACACCAACACTTTCAAAACATCTTTCAAACTTGAAACATTTTTCAAAAGATCAACAATTTGTATATGTTCTTATGAACAAGAACTATTACAAGGTTTGTCTAAACGATGGCACCTTTTCAAAATAATTTCAAAAACCATACAAAGCACATTTTCAAACAAAAGCAAGTGATCTAGCAAGCAACTAAGATCCTGTAGATAACTACGGGTGAAAAGGGTGCTAATACCTTCCATTTTCATAATCTACCCCCCGAACTCAAGAAAACATCTCAAAGGTCTTTCCTGTTGTTTTCAACCTTTCCTTTTGGATAAAAGAAAAGTCGGTGGCGACTCTTGCTAACGGCAACATTTGTGATAAAACGTAAAACAACCAAGTTAGTTATCCTACCGTATCACAGGTAGGTATCACTTGTAATACTTTCTTGGCTCTACGACAGTTTAGTTATGCTCGGAAGGATGGTCCTCATGATGCGCTTGTCCAAGGTATTGTATTTGACTATGAGAATGATGTCCAAGGTTATCGTCAAAGATTTGTATGAGCCTGGGGCATGGTAAACAAAGTTAATAGCAAAGCTTTGGGGCATAATAACTCCATTCCCTTGGAGCCTTATCTCAAGTGGGTGCGAGCTCACGCTCAAAACCTCATGATGTCGTATGTGGCCATCTTACCAATAATTGTGGAGCCTATTTCTGAAGGAGATGTTCCCTACATTGTTTTTCATCCTGACATGCCTACTACTCTCGAGGAATTACAAAGATCATGGATTCAACTCAAGGGAGAGCGAGACACCTTTGAAGCCTAATTCTACTCAAGTGAGAAGAAAGTGTTAGAGCTCACAAGGCAACTTCACGAGGAGCGGAACTTGAATGCCTACATCAGTCCAAAGAGGAAGCGTCCATGGGAGACCCGGGTATTTTGTTGTATAATTTCATTTTGTTGTTTTTCTTTCATTATAAGCTTTAGAGGCAATTTGTAACTGTTGAACTTATTAATACAATTAATGTTTTGTTTCCTTTTTTTAAGCAAATTTAAATCTTAAAGGTCCTTGAAAGCATTGCATATGCATAACATGCATCATATCACAAGCAGGTTTTCCGACACAGGTTTCCTCATCTTTCTACTGTTTATTTCAATATAAGATGGATCTCGAGCAAACTATGAAGGACTTGCAGACTCAAAACTCTCAGTTTCAAGAAACTCTGCTCAACTTAGCAAAGGGTCAGCAAGAAATGATGTCACTTCTAGTTACAAAGAAGAAGACCAAGAAGAAAGTTATGATCAAAATGGGGAAAAGATTCAAAGTCCCCATCTGACAAGTTCAAGTTGAAGAGGACTCCTCCGAGGAAGATGAGAATCAAGATGAAGATGTTAGGAGCACCTGTGCTAGGGGTGGAAACAATCAAATCTTCGAAGACGAGGATTATTTTGACGAGCAATATCCACCGGCCGATGACAAGTATAAGTAACTAGAAGACAAATTGAAGGCTATAGAAATCCAAGTTGTGTCTGGCTTGGACTTTGGTGACTTGTGTTTGGTTCCTGAGATAGTCATTCCCCATAAATCCAAGATCCTTATTTTTTCCAATTACGATGATGTCTCATGCCTGAAGCTTCACCTAAGATCTTACGTTCACAAAATTTAGCCGCATACCGCTGATAAGAAACTATGGGTGCACTTTTCAAAAAAGGCTATCTGGGACGCAGTTGGAGTGGTTTTACCAATTGGAAGGCACTCATACTTGGGAGGATTTGACCACTACCTTTTACCGCCAATATCAATATAACGCTGATCTTGCACCAACAAGGATGCAATTACAAGGAATGACCATGGGTTCAAACGTGGGCTTCAAAGAATACGCTCAAAAATGGAGAGACCTGGCTGGCAGGGTGCAGCCACCTTTAAATGATAGAGAGTTGGTAGACATGTTTATGGGGACGTTGACTGGACCATTTTTTAACTTACTGATTGGAAGTTCATCATCCGGATTCACTGATTTGATCTTGACTGGTGAGAGGGTTGAAAGCGGTATTAAAAGAGGGAAGATACCCATGGCCTCCACCTCAAATGCTGCGAAAAAGCCATTTATTGGTAAAAAAGAGACTAATGTTATGTATGGGTCAAGGATTCATGCTAGGAAAGATCGTCCTCAGTCAGTAAGTGCAGTTCTAATCTCCAATCCAACTTCTACTCAACAACCATAACAATGAGCTAATCAACAAAGGTCGAATGCTCCACTAAGACAGTACACCAAGATTGGGATGTCCTTACCACAAGCCCTACAACATTTACTGAAATTTGAACTCATTTCACTAAGAGATCCTCCACAAAATCCCAATACATCCTCACCAAAATACAATCACAATTCAAGATGCGCCTACCACTCAAACAGCCCTGGACATGATACCAACAACTGTTGGGCATTAAAAAACAAAATCCAAGACCTAATTGATAACAAGACAATTGAATTCGATCATCCGCCAACTCCCAACGTAATCACCACACCCATGCCAAATCATGGTAAGGGTGTCAATGTTATTGAATATGCTTCTTTTGTTTCCTTCGTCAATGATTTGACCACTCCTCTGAAGACTATTAAAGAGAATTTGTTCAAAGTCGGGGTATTCCATGGATGCCGTGAAGACTGTTGCTGTTGTGTTGTACAAATTAATGGTTGTGAATGGCTGAAGAAAGGTGTCTAACACCTGATGGATAGTCATGAGATTCTATTTGAAAAAGCTCCATTTGTGAAAAGTTTGACCCAAAGTGTATCCCAAGAGTTTGAAGACGTTTCCATCATTACTATATCAAACAAACCTATTAGGATCACCTCCAAAGATCCTATTAGGATTCCAGTTGAACCAAGAATAGCTCCACAATTATCACCACACCGGGGCCAGTCACATACTCTTCTGATAAGGTTGTGCCCTAGAATTATGGGGCGGAAGTGTATCATCATGGTATCAAACAAGATTCCTAGATTGATGAAGATGAAACTGCTGACATTACAAATATTGTTAGGTCAAGTAAAGTTACTATTACGGGGAGGATATTTTCTCCATAGATTTCACCTATGACAACCAGAATTACACTCATTCGTATTATTGTTGTTAAACCTATTGCTAATACTCGAGGAAAGGAAAAAATGATTGAGCATGCCCTGACGGAGGCGCCCGCAAAAGATATTATCACTAAGGAACCATCTACCAAAGAGATGGAGGAGATTTTGAAAATTATCACGGAAAGTGATTACAAGATAGTGGAATAGTTAGGGCAAACACCCTTTAATATTTCTATGCTATCTTTTTTGCTATGCTCCGATGCGCATGCTTAAGCGTTGATAAAATTCTTGAAAAACGCACATGTTCCTCAAGAAACTACGGCCGGAAAATTTGAAAAATGTGTAGCGAGTTTGACTTCCGACAATGGTTTGGGACTTTCGGATGCAGATATGACTCCAGCCGGGAAAAATCACAACAAAGCTCTGCATGTTTCCATCGAGTGTAAAGGCACCACTTTAGCCCATGTGTTGGTGGATATTGGTTCCTCCCTGAATGTCTTACCAAATGGTGCCCTAGATAGGTTGGACTGTGAAGGTTTGGTACTAAAGCCTAGTGACATCATGGTGAGGGCTTTTGACGGATCAAAGAGAATGGTCCATGGAGAGGTTGATCTCCCTATCAAAGTTATGTCTCAAGTCTTCAACTCCACATTCTATGTGATGGATATTCGTCCTGCTTATTCTTGTCTGCTTAGACGCCCATGGATACATGGGGCAGGTGCGGTGACTTCCACACTACATCAAAAGTTGAAATATCCGGTCAAGGGGAAAATTGTTACTGTCTATGGTGAAGAAGAGTTTATGATTAGTCATCTGAATTCATTCAAGTATGTTGAAATGGATGGCGAGTTCATAGAAACTCCTTGTCAAGCCTTCGAAGTAGTATCTCTCATGGTTGTTTTTGCCAAAGCCACTCCTGACACTCCCAAAGCTACTAAAGATACACCAAGGATGGCTTCTCACAAATATGCATGTGTTGTTGTTGAAGACGGAGGTTGAACCATTTGGGGACAACTTCCAGATATCCCTTTCAAGTCAGACAAATTTGGGTTGGGCTTCACTTCCAAATCTCAAAAGGAAGTTTGACGTGCTCGTGCAGGGAAACCACCTCTCTGCATTAGTAACCATGAGGTTAATGCTCTTGAAAACTCTGATGCTGATTGTGGCATTGATGACTAGATCTACGCGACTGTTGGTGAAGGACTCAATAATTGGCGAACCAAGGACTTCATTCCAATCTCCTTCATCCAGGAGTAAATATCATTTACTGTTTTTATTACTTTAAGAACTTTGTCTGTAATTTCTATTGAAACAATGATTTTAAGCCAAGTGCCTTGCCCGGGGAACAGTGGTCCATTTGTTAAGGGTTTGTCATTTTTATATGCCATGTGCTTATTTTAATGAAAAACATTGGACTGTTTTGCATTCAAATTTTGCGCTCATTGTATTTATTTACTTTATTGCATTTACAAAAATATCCATGTGACCTTACATGCACACACACACAGACACACACACACACACACACACACACACATTTGCAGATCCATAACCACTCCAGATCTCATTGACAACGACTCTGTTATTGCCATCTATGACTTTGAAAACACAATCTATCAAGCTGAAGGCGAAGGCGGGGAAGATTATGAAATACTTGGGGAACTCGCCAGACTTATGATACAATAGGAAAAGACCATTGAACCGCATGAAGAACCAGTTGAAGTGATCAACCAGGTACTGAGGCAGACAAGAGGGAAGTTAAGATCGGCTCCAACTTGGAAGACGGTGTCAAGAGAAGATTGGTCCAAATTTTAGACGACTATGTTGAAGTGTTCGCTTAGTCATACAAAGACATGCCAGGGCTTGAGACTTATATCGTAGTTCACCGTCTACCAATGAGGGAAGGTTATCCTTCAGTCAAGCAAAAGGTTCATCGCATGCGACCAGATATGTCTGAGAAAATAAAAGCTGAGGTAATGAAGCAATTCAATGAAGGTTTTCTAGCAGTAACATCATATCTGCAGTGGGTTACAAATGTGGTCCTGGTGCCTAAGAAAGATGGAAAAGTCCATATGTGCGTAGACTATAGGGATTTGAATAGGGAAAGCCCAAAAGATGATTTCCCGCTACCACATATTGATGTCTTGGTTGACAATACTGCTCAACATAAAGTGTTCTCCTTCATGGATGGTTTCTCTGGTTACAATCAGATCAAAATGGCTCCAAAAGACATGGAGAAGACCACTTTTGTCACACAGTGGGGAACCTTCTGTTACAAGGTCATGCCTTTCGGTTTTAAGAATACAGGGGCAACCAATCAACGAGCTATGGTAGCTCTATTTCACGACATAATTCATCATGAGATAAAATTCTATGTGGATGATATGATTGCAAGGTCGTAGACTGAGGAAGAACATCTTGATCATTTACACAAGTTATTTGAAAGGTTAAAAAAGTACAAGCTAAGGATGAATCCCAACAAGTGCACCTTTGGGGTAAGATCTGAAAAACTCCTAGGGTTTGTCGTCAGTGGAAAAGGTATTGAAGTCGATCATGCGAAAGTCAAAGCCATACAAGAAATTCCAGCTCCCTGTACTGAGAAGGAGGTCAGGGGTTTCTTAGGTTGACTCAACTACATTGCTCGATTCATATCTCACTTAACTTCTACTTGTGAGCCAATCTTCAAACAGTTGAAGAAAGATCAATTAGTCGAATGGAATGATGACTGCCAAACAACTTTTAACAAGACCAAAGAGTACTTACAAGAACCTCAAATCCTGATGCCTCCAGTTGAAGGAAGACCTATGATTATGTACTTGACTGTATTAGAGAATTTAATGGGGTGTGTGATGGGTCAACATGATGAGTCTGGCCGAAAAAAGCATGCAATATACTACGTTAGCAAAAAGTTTACCGACTGTGAAACAAGATATTCACTGCTCGAGAAAACTTGTTGCGCTTTGCCATTGGCTGCTCGCTGGATGAGACAACATATGTTGACTCACACCACTTTATTTATTTCTAAAATGGATCCCATCAAGTATATCTTCGAGAAACCAGCTCTCTCCGGACGAATAGCTCGATGGAAAATGATCTTGACTGAATATGATATCCAGTACACTACACAAAAAACAATCAAGGTAAGTGTGTTGGTGGATCATTTGGCCCATCAAGCTGTTGATGATTACCAATCCATGAACTTTGAATTCCCGGACGAGAATATCATGCTGATAACCGACTGGGAAAAGCCTGGACCATATGAAAGACCTGAACAAGGATCCCGATGGACTATAGTTTTTTATGGAGCTTCCAATGCTTTAGGTAATGAAATTGGTGATGTGATCATTTCTCCCGAAGGTTTCCATACACCTTTCACTGCTAGACTTGCTTCGACTGTAAAAACAACATGGTTGAGTATGAAGCATGCATATTGGGTCTAAAGGCTTCCATTGACCTAAGAATCAAATTCTTAAACGTATACGGAGATTCAGCCCTAGTAATCAGTCAAGTTAGAGGAGAATAGGACACCAAACATCCTAATATGATCCCTTACAAAGAGCTTGCGTTAACCTTGATCCCATACTTTGAGGAGGTCACATTTGAACATTTCCCAAGATAATAAAATCAGTTGGCAGATGCCTTAGCAACTATGTCATCTATGTTCAAGGTCAATTGGGACAACGAAGTCCCCGGAATTACTATTGAAAGATTTGACGAACCCGCGCACTGTTATGAGATCGACACTGATGAGGATAAGCCTTGGTATCATAAAGTGAGGAGGTGCCTTGAAGCACAAGAGTATCTTGAAGGAGCTTCAATAAACGACAAGAAATTCCTGCGGAGGTTCTTAGCCAAATTCTTCCTAAGCAATGGGATCTTGTACAAGCGCAACCATGATTCTACTCTGCTCCATTGTATGGACAAGAAGGAAACAAAAAAGATCATGGAAGACATGCATGAAGGTATCTTCGGCACTCACTCTAGTGGACGCACTATGGACAAGAAGATTTTAAGAGTTGGATACTATTGGTCGACTATGGAAACTGATTGTCACCACCACTCGAGGACTTTCCATAAGTGTCAGATTTATGCCGACAAGGTTCATGTGCCTCCAATACCCTTGAACGTCAAGACTGCTCTGTGGATTTTTACAGTGTGGGGCATTGACATGATTGGAGAAAAAAAGCCCACTAACTCTAATGGACATCATTTCATCCTCGTTGCCATTGACTACTTCACCAAATGGGTCGAAGCAGCTTCATTTTCCTCAGTCACTAAGAATGTTGTAGCCCAGTTTATCAAGCATAACCTTATTTGTCGGTACGGCATCCCTGAAAGGATCATAACTGACAACGGAACCAACCTCAATAATGCCATGATCACTGAACTCTGCACGTAGTTCAAAATCAAGCATCACAACTCTTCTCCATACCGACCTAAGATGAATGGTGCAGTGGAAGCTGCCAACAAGAACATAAAGAAAATTATGCAAAAGATAGTGGTGACTGTGATACGATGGGAGAACTGACTTGAGGTTTTGCATTTGTGTTTGCAATTGTGCGGTTTAGCAAGAGTCTCCACCGAATTTTTATTTTATCCAAAGGAAAGGTCAAAAAGCACATGAAAGACCTTTGAGATGTTTTCTTGGGTTTGGGGGGTAGATTATGAAAAGGGAAGGTGCTAGCACCCTTTTCATCCATGGTTTTCCATGGGCTCTTAGTTACTTGTTTAGATCACTTGCTTTTGCTTTTCAATTGTTTGAAATGGTGCTTTGTGTGTGGTTTTTGAAAATGCTTTGAAAAAGAGGCCTTGTCTAGGCAACCTTTGTAATGATTCTTGTTTGAATATATACAAAGGTGTTTGTCTTTTGAAAAGATATTTCAATGTTTGAAAGTTTGTTTTTGGGAAATGTTTTGAATTTGTGTTGTGAGGTGTGTTTGAAAATAGCAAGGATGTTTTGCAAGTTTTTGATCAAGTAACTAAGAGTTGTCTACCCTATTTTACTCAAAGATCTTTCCTATACGTTTTTAACCCTTTTGACAGTGTTGCTTTACCATTGCATTTGGTAAACAACCTTGTATTTGGATGTTAAACGGGACAGGCACGGGTCATCGCATACAATCATTAAAAGCAACTTGTGAGACGCTCTAGCAATTTTGTAAGGGACGAGATCATTTTATCAAAGGCAACATCGAGGGTCATCGAGGGACTACGATCTTTGTTTATCGAAGGGTCGTTTGCTAAAGTGTCTCATATTTGAGGGACATGATTGCATTTCCGAGGCAACAAGCGAGGTTACCCTAGGGGTGCATGTGTGAGAAGTGTATTGATTTCAAGTCATTTATTCTTGGATTAGGTTATCTAGCGATTGATTTTTGAATCTTTCCATACACGTCTAATCACTACACAGTATATTGAAAGCAATAAATTGCAGGAATTAAAAGTCTAAGCTATTACAAAAGTATGAGGGGATGGGGGTACAATTATTACAAATGGGGATGAGTCTCACAAGAATAACAATGTCCAAATATCAAGTATTACAACCAAATCGAATTGTCGCGATTCAATAAAAGCTATAACAAATTATGAAATAAAGAAAATCAATAAATTATGCAATGCATGTATTTATTAAAAGGAGATAAGTAAAATCTACTCTAAAAGAAAGATTAAACATTTTATTATTATTAATCTTGTATTTTATTAATAATGAAAAAAAAAGTTTAAAGGAAGCAAACTAATTAAATTAATGTTCTTTTTGGTATTTTCATTATGTGAAACAAGATTAATTAATAAAAGAAGAAAATAAAACTAATTTAAGAAAATCAAAGTTTTAAATATTATTAGTGTTATTATTAACAAAAAGAAAAGAAAAAAAATTAATTAAAATGAATTAGTTAAAAAACAATAGTATTTGTTAAACAAAAGAAAATAAAAAAGGATGGGCTTAAAGATCATATTGGTGTTGGGCCCAAAACAAAAATAAAAGAAGAAAAGGTCAGGATGGAGGGGGAAGGGTAGCAATTCGCGTGGGCTTATGGCTTGAGGGGCGGATAGGCCCAATTCTGAGTTTTGTAACATTTGGTTTGGGTCTTCAGAAATTTACGGTTTGTTCCTTGTATCTCACAGCGGCGCCGTACTCTTCGTTTTCTCCTCTTCGTCTCCCTCAGCCTCAAAACGCTCTGATCTCCCCCTCCCCTAAGCCTCCGGAGCACCCTCACTTCTCACATCCTCTCAATGATCAATGGCCTTGGTGAAACGGTATGGTTCGTCTTTGTTTGATTTAACATTTTTCGTTCGACTCGCACGCCTTGTTCATTTTTAGTTTGTTTAACCTATGGTATTGTATGTCTGAGATGCAGCAAAGAGGTACAAAATGGTCATACCTGTGAGACTTTCTCTGTGAAGAAGGTGAGATGGAGCTCCCTGGTGGCTGGATACGAGGGGAAGAGATGATGATGGGGCGTGAGCTTTGGTAACTTCTCCTTTGTTCTTAAATCTGAATGTTGATGATGATTGTAGCTTTCTGAAACTCTGTTGCCTCTTTCCTGAACTTGAACATTGATAATGATTGCTTCTGACTTTGTTTGTTGGTTGTTCTTCTGATACTTTGTTGTTGATTTGTTGAACTGAGTTTTGATTATGGCTATTTGCTGAATGTTTTTGCTTGAAACTTTGTTTGTTGCAATGATTTGTTGACTTCTGAAACTTGTTTGCAAAAATGAGAGTTGGTTGATGATGACGATTTATGAAGCTTTACTTTGTTGGTAGTTTTTGTTGAAACTTTGTTTGTTGCTTCTGAAACTTGGTTTGGTTTATGGTTGGATAATTATAGTTCTGAAACTTTTATTTGTAAAATGAAAGTTTGGTTGATGGTGATTGTAGTTTGGTATTGAGTTGGATTTTTTGGAAACTTGGGAAGTTTGTTGGATATTGATGAGGCTTTTGTTGAAGGTTTTTTGATTGATTGTGCAGTTTGGTATTGCAGTTTGGGCTGTTAACAGGTTTTTTGCAATGGAACTGTTATACAGTTTTTGGGTTGTTAACAGTTTTTTTTTTGTGATTTTTGTGGCTTGTGACAGTTTTGGAACTGCAGGTTTGGGATTGTTGTGAAATGTTTGCACAGGTTTTTCTGGTTTGGCAGTTTCAGGCTTGTGTATTTTAACTGCTATATTGTTACAGTTCTGCAAGCTTGTTTCTGTTTGGGAATTGGTGTATAGTTTTGGTTTGTGGCTCTTTGTTTATACAGGTTTTCTGTGATGTTTGAGTTTTATAATAGGTTGGGGATTTTGGTTAGCAGGCTGGTTCCTTTTGATACTGTTAACAGGTTTTGGTACTTGTTGAGGTTTTGAAACTGTTAACAGGTTTTTAGAGTTTGTTTTTTTTTACCAAAAAATGCTCTCTCTCTCTCTCTCTCTCTCTCTCTCTCTCTGACTTTGTGTTGTTTGATGTAGTTATATCCTTTTGCTTTCGTTTTGCAACTTGTGACAGATCTTGCCAAACTGTACAATCTCCAAAAAGGTGATATCTTTTCTCTCTTTCTCTCTCAATGATAAAGCAGTTTTTGCTTTTTTCACTTTTCTGAAAAGTTTGCCTATTTGCTGGAAAATGATGATAGGCTATGACAAGCCTTTTGCTTGTTATTTGGTTTACCCTCTGCACTTTTCCTGCTGCATTGTACTTTCTGCATTGTTCAGTTTGCTTACTTTGTAATGTTGCAATGTTTAGTTTGCTTACTTTGTTTGCATTCAGTTTTCCTTTGTATGCAATGTTTAGACAACAAGCTTCAGTTGCTTTGTAACTTGCTGCAATGTTTGGTTTTGTTGCAATGCTGTTTGGTTTACTTTGCCATGCTGTTTTGCATTTGAAACTTGCTTTGTACAGTTTGGCGCCTTGTTTGCCTTAGTTGCTTGACAGTTTGGCCTTGCATTCTTGCATTTTTCCTTTTTCTCTTTGTGAACCAAGAAGATAAATCTTCTTGTGATTTGCAAAGAGAAAAAATAAAAACATAATGAAATGAAAATAGCTCCTCTGATTCCAAACGGCAAACTTTAATGATGAATATTTTCTTTCTTTTTTTTGTTTGAAAATTCTATTTAATTAACTGTACTAATCCTCTTTTGTCTTTCTTTCATGTGAGCGTAAATTGGATGGTGACAAAGCAGAGGAAGCCGGAGACTTTGTGACGAGCATGGGAGCAATGGAAGTTTAGGCTTAGACTTTTTTCTTTGATAGATTTTCCATTGATTGTAATAATTTATTTTTCAATAACTATAAGTTGTAAAAACCTAAAGCATATGAGTAATAATTTATCTTTGTATCAACATCTGAAATAAATGAAAAATCTTTGTGAGACAATCTGATATCCAATAAAATCTTCTATTGTCCAATATCTTGTAATTCTTCCTTCAAGTCTTCACTGAATCCTTTAAGATTCTCAGATCAAAATAATTGAAATTTCATTCCAACAATTCTAATACAGATAACTTAAACTATAAGTAATCCAATAACTGTGTAGTCTCGTAACCTTGCAATAGCATTCCAATCAAAATACGCACTGGGTATTCCAATAAACAAGCAAACATTTCATTCCATTAACAAGCAAATGTCTTAACAGACGCACATTATCTGGCTAACCTGGATCAGACAAAACCTGAATATTCCAAATGACAGTCTCAACTCCCGTTTCTTGTCCCAGATGAACAGACCTTGAGAACAACCAGTAAACTTGAAAAAGTGTGAAAACATGTGACAGTTAATTTGAATTTCTGAGAATTCAGTGTCTTCTGAGAAATGCAAGAAAAACCCTAATTCTTGATCTACTGCCAAAGAAAAATCTGTCTGATTGATTCCTGAGCCAATCTTGAAAATATGAGAAAACCCTAGGGTTGTGATTTCTTGTGAAAAAGTGAGGGCAAATTTTTGGGTACAACAGCTTCCCCTGTTCAATCTTCTTGAACCTGAAGAGTTAGATCGGCGAGTTTGTCATTCGCGACTCGAAGGTAAAAGATGATTGGACACTAGAGTG
Organism: Vicia faba; assembly: GCA_948472305.1. Taxonomy (NCBI): domain Eukaryota; kingdom Viridiplantae; phylum Streptophyta; class Magnoliopsida; order Fabales; family Fabaceae; genus Vicia; species Vicia faba. The sequence goes on along the minus strand of OX451735.1, from coordinate 689,134,825 downwards.
CCCATAAATTTGCACTTGTCAAAGCATAGTTTGAGGGAATGGGCTTAAAGATGACATTTGGAGATGCGACAGAATCTTGTCAGAGATGGGATTAAAGATGACATCCAAGAATGTTTATTGAGTTGTATGTTGTAGGTGAAAGAATGAGTATCAGAAAGGTATCCATGTCTGAAACGTCTCTGAGCTGGGGGTCTGAATAAGCAACAGATTAGCATCCGTGTTTGGAGCATCCGTTAACTGTTTTCATGAGCCGAATCTAAATAAGCGATAGATTAGCATCCGTGTTTGGAGCATCCGTAAACTATTTTCGTGATCCTTGAATTTGAACAAGCAATAGATTAGCATCCGTGTTTGGATCATCTGTAAACTGTTTTCAATGAGCTGAATCTGAACAAGCGATAGATTAACATCCGTGTCTGGAAGCATCCGTAAACTGTTTTTAATGAGATGAATCTGAACAAGCGATAGATTAACATCCATGTTTGGAAGCATCCGTAAACTGTTTTCATGATCCTTGAAGTTGAATAAGCAATAGATTAGCATTCGTGTCTGGAAGCATCCGTAAACTGTTTTCATGATCCTTGAATTTGAACAAGCAATAGATTAGCATTCGTGTCTGGAGCATCCGTAAACTGTTTTCATGATCCTTGAGGTTAGTATCTTGTTAATCTTATCCTGAAAAGGGTAAAATATTAGCCGAAACACAAAGTTATGTTGCATGAAATGTATGATGCAATATATGTGTTTTATCAATTTTCATGATATATGAATGTAATGTATGCGCATGTAAGCTGATGAGCTATCTTGCTGCGGAAAATAAATCCTTGACTGCTTGGAGATAATAAAATCTTTGACTGTTGTCGGGGAAAATGAATCCTGGACCACTGTTGGAGATTCAAGATTTTTGATAACCTCTGTGGGGAGAAGCTATACTGCTGGGGAGATCAGGAGTTTGGGTTGTATGCCAATCTACTGGGGATTTCAAAAATGAGAAACTCCGTTCTATTGAGGATATCGGGGGCAAACTGAATAGTTTCCGCTGGGGATTGGTAGCTCAAAGTTTCCTCTCCACTGGGGGTCTTAGTGACGTGCTGATTTGATTGGCGACTTCACTGGGAAAAAGGTTTAAAAATAACTCCCTGAGGAATTATCTGGTTTTAAAGCGACTCTCCGGGGAAAATGGAGGAAATTGGATGGTCTCCACCGGTGTTCAAAGGTCGAAGGTTTGACTCCGTTGGGGGAAGAAAGTTTCATCCTCACTGAGGGTTTGAAGTTCAAAGCTTTGCTCTGCTAGGGATTGAGAGTTTGAAAACTCAACCCTAATGGGGATTTTTGAAACTTAACTCCGCTGGGGAATTGAGGATGAGAATCTTCATTCTGCTAGGGGAATTTGTACTGAGGAGTCAAGAACGAGAATCTTCGATCTGCAGGGGATTAAAAAAAAATTCTGACAAATTTATGCTAAGAGTAAAGAAAGCTCTAGCAACTTTGCTGGAGAATCAAAGATGAGAATCTTGATTTTGTTGGGAGTAAAAACTCTGTGGGGAATAGCTATACTGTTGGGGAGTAGCTATCCTGCTGGAGAGTAAGCTCGGGACTCTGGGGAAAAGATTATTCCTGTTTGGAAGGAGTTCAGGAGTTTAGGTTGTATGCCACTTTGAGAATGAGAATCTTCATTCTGTCGGGAATACCAGGAACTAGGGTTATATGCCACTTTGAGAATGAGAATCTTCATTCTGTCGGGAATATCAGGAGCTCGGGTTATATGCCACTTTGAGAATAAGAATCTTCATTCTGTCGGGAATATCAGGAATTCGGGTTGTATGCCAATCTTCTGGGGAAGCAAAAATGAGAATCTTCATTCAGGCGTTTGGGTCCGGATGTTGGGTGTATGCCAATCTTCTAGGGTTTTAAGAATGATAATCTTCATTCTGTTAAGGGTATCAGGAGCTTGGGAGTATGCCAATCTTCTGAGGTTTCAAGAATGAGAATCTTCATTCTTTTAATGGTTAACTGTTATTTGGTTGATCTCCAGGCTTCACAGTGTCTTGTATTGCTATCTGGTCAACGTCCAGGCTTCACGATACTTTATTTCCTATCTGGTCAACGTCCAGTCTTCAGAAGGAAATCAAATGGTTATCTGGTCAACATCCGGTTTTCCCTTTGATTTTAGGGCCTACTAATATCCAGTTGAATCCGGGCTTCAAAGTAATTGGCCGAGTAAACTGTTATTTGGTCAACGTCCAAGTTTCACAGTATACCTTACTGTTATCTGCTCAACGTCCAGGTTTCAGTGTTGTATTGCTATCTAGTCAACATCCAGGTTTCACAATACAAATTTTGGTGAGAAATTGATTGCATCTTTTCTGAAAGGTAAAGGTTAGTGGCATGACATATATCAAACAATGATGTTCTCAAAATAAATGAGATTGCGTTGTATGATATCCTGATGTTCGGATGTGTAATGCTTTTCAAAACAACCTCTCGTTGGGGAAAATAAATCCCGAACTAGTGATGGAGAAAAGAGTTGGATTCTTCGTCTCTGATAGTGAAAAATCTTGCGACTTCAAAGGGAAAATTTTTTCAGGAATTTTTGAAGTCGCCTTAGCTGGAGAAGAGGTTATCAAAGATTGAAACTCTGGCTAGGAGTCCTCTTATGAGAAGGACTTTGGAGAGATTTGTCACTGCCCCAAGTAGCGAGCATTTATGGCTTCGCCAGGAAATGTTCGACTGTATGCAACCCTTGGTTGGGATTGACGTTCAATGCCCGAAGTGACGGTGACGGAGACTTGCCCCTGGCTATTCTGTACTTGAGAGATTTCTTGAAATCTTGACTGGACTGCCCCAGGTTAACTGTACTTTGAGAGATTTCTCGAAATCTTGACTGGACTGCCCCAGGTTTATTGGACAATGCCATGCCAAGTCCCTTTTTGTTGATAAGAGATTTTTGCAACGGAAGTGTCATCCCACTTGAAGTGATTTTGTTCACTGAAAGAGAGCTTTCGTTCATCGGAACATTCACTGTGTGAATTTCTTCACTGTCAAACAAATAGCCATATGAAAACGATGATACTCAAATAATGCAAAGTTTATGCTTGTCTTGAAATTTTGAAAAATGTGTTTTTTAGCAGAAAACTTTTATTAAGAAAAATTCAACATAAGATTTAGAGCAAAGCCTTACAGGAGTCAGGATACCTTTTGTAACAGTATGCTTTCAAACTAACACATGCTTCAATTAGGACTTTTGAAGGGTTGTAACGTGGCTTGGTTCACGGTTTTAAGAAACAAAGGATAAAGGCTCAAAGTATATTTGTACCCACCCGCTCTTCGTGATGTTCTTCAATCCTAAACTCAGTTAATTGTGCGTTGAACTCCAAATGAGTCTTGGAACGACGTTTTGGTGATGGTTCACACAAGTTTAATTTTGTTGGAAGGCAATCATTTTTGCAACATTTTTCATGTTGTTGAGGATTTGTAGTGACCTTGTTCTTCCCCCTTTTTTTTTGTTATCCCTAATTTTTGCCTGACTGTTCCTGTTTTCGAGATTACAGTCAGCGGGATGCCCCAGCTTTCTTAAGCCTCCTTAGTAGGTTTTGGTTTAGTGGGCCTTTCTCTTTTTCTTTTGAGAGATAATGACTGCCTATGTGATAGGGAACCATCATCGTCTTTTGATTCCAAAGGAATGTTTTTGATGTCATTCGTTGTATTACGAAATGAGAGTTTGCGGCTAAACGCACATTTGAACCAACTGAGAGACTACCCTGCCCCAGGTTTGATTAAAGGTTTCAATTTGTGTTTAAAACAGAAAACTTCTACTTCTTTGGCTTGAAGGGGTTAACTAGGGATTATCTTCCTTATAACTCCAGTGTTTAGGATTTGAAAGAAACGCCTGTATATCGTCAGCAAGGTCTGTCCAAAAGCATATTGTATGAGATTATGGCATTGTTTTCGTCATCCTCCCTCTAAATGTTTGTAACTTTTAGCAAGAGTTAAATGTCATAAAGAAAATAGAAAGCATAGTTCAAGTATAGTGAAAACGAATGGATGAATTCAAGACAAACATATGCAATGCATTAATGAAACAGAGTTTGACATCAACAGATAATTGTTTGAATAACAAAAGAAATTACAACTTGAAAATTCAAATGAAACAAAAGCCTCTTAGTTCGAACTTGTCATTTCAGGTGGAGAGCCCTCAATGGAATATTTTTATCTGGCCATCTTGCGTGAACTCTAGCGTTGTTTCTTTAACCAGATCTTGAATTTAGTTTCTCAATGTCCAACAGACATCGGTGTCATGTCCAGGACTGTTGGAATGATACGCACATCTCGCATTTGGATTGTACCCTGGAGCAGCTGTGTTGGGACGCCGAGGGGGGTCCCTTAGTACAATCAGTTGGACTTCCAACAAGCGTTGCAGCACTTGGGATAATGGCATGTTAATCTCGGTGAAGTGCTTTTCAGATGTATTTTGCTTACGCCGATTACCCTGTTGATGTTGGTGAGGTGGTTGTTGGACTTGTGACCCTGAAGCAAACTGGGGAGACTTTCCCTTGACTTCTTGTCTCAATAGATGCTGAATGGTGACTTGATCCTTAACCCTAGTTGTTTTCCCCAATTGGTTACATCCATCTTAATGCAGTTTGTTGATGAGGACCTTTAGCTCTTCTTGTCCTTGAGCCAGGTTTTGAATAAGAGCCATCTGGCCCACCAGTTGTCCCATCATCTGGATTTTCATTGTTGCGAACTCAATTTGTAGCCCTTCCAATTGATCATTCCTGATGCCCCCTGGATTCCCTAGGACCATGCCCCTTGTGAGGAGAGCTCTCACTTCTTCCTGCCCCTTGGATAGGTTCAAGAACATTTCTTGAAGTTGAGCGTTTTGAGCCTGGATATCTTTGACAGTCCTCTCTAGACCCATCTCTACTGAAATAAACAGTAGGAAAATAAGGAGACCTGAAAATAGGAAACCTATCATGATACGATGCATGATATGTGGATGCATGTTTTCAAAGATCTCGCGGGGTAAACACAAGAAAATGTTAGATGTTGAACTTCGATTAACATCTTTGATTGGAGAAGTTTGTATTGGTGGATGTCTTTCCACGAGAATCAAGCTCACCATGTCAAGTGGGTCATAGCCCTTGACTCAAGTTGTTGTATTTGATTTTGACGGCGTTTGTTTAGAGGAAAATGAATCCTCTTGCCCTTTGGTAGACGTCTTCAACGTGACCCTGCATCAAAGACCCTCGAGACCCTTGAAATGGTTATTGAAAATTCTATGGTGTGATGTTTATGATGTTATGTACAGATATGCAAAAGTAAGCAAGTTTATATACAAATAATCACATTCACACAAAGCAGACAAGTCCTTAGGTTTAGTCTTGCATGGAGTTCGTAGGTAAGTACCCTCTTGAAGTCTAGTTGGCTCAACCTGTCCTATAAATAGTAACTGGGTTCTAAGGAGCTCAATATCACTGGATTATTTTCTGTATTCATTGTTTCAGTTTAGCCATTTACTGGAGACCGAAATATTCCAAGAAAACAATCCTCAATGAGTGTAGTATCGAGTATCTACCAACTTCGGACTGCACCAAAGCCGGTCATCTCACTACATCCTAAAAGGCCAAGTTGGTCAAGTAAGGTTCTAAAGTCAATTGATGCTTTCTGACACCACGCGGCGGCCCCGTACTCTCCTTGATTCAACTCAAGGGTTACCAGTACCAACCAAAGTGCCACATCAACGTAGCTACTGCTTCAACCATGTCGGTATACCCCACACAGTTCCCTCACAGTTTATTGCTACTTACCTAAAAGGTTCCCCCAAATCCGGGTGTAGGATTTAAAAACAAACCCAAACAAGGAACCAAAAAAGGTAAAGCATACAAGTCAAACAATGTAAACAAATAAATGTGATCTAAACCCTAAGGTAACCCCACTCCTGATATCCCCAGAAGAGTCGCCAGTTCTGTGATACGGCGGGAGAACTGACTTGAGGTTTTGCGTTTGTGTTTGCAATTGTGCGGTTTAGCAAGAGTCTCCACCGACTTTTTATTTTATCCAAAGGAAAGGTCAAAAAGCACAGGAAAGACCTTTGAGATGTTTTCTTGGGTTCGGGGGGTAGATTATGAAAAGGGAAGGTGCTAGCACCCTTTTCATCCATGGTTTTCCATGGGCTCTTAGTTACTTGTTTAGATCACTTGATTTTGCTTTTCAATTGTTTGAAATGGTTCTTTGTGTGTGGTTTTTGAAAATGCTTTGAAAAAGAGGCCTTGTCTAGGCAACCTTTGTAATGATTCTTGTTTGAATATATACAAAGGTGTTTGTCTTTTGAAAAGATATTTCAATGTTTGAAATTTTGTTTTTGGGAAATGTTTTGAATTTGTGTTGTAAGGTGTGTTTGAAAAAAGCAAGGATGTTTTGCAAGTTTTTGATCAAGTAACTAAGAGTTGTCTACCCTATTTTACTCAAAGATCTTTCCTATACGTTTTTAACCCTTTTGACAGTGTTGCTTTACCATTGCATTTGGTAAACAACCTTGTATTTGGATGTTAAACGTGACAGGAACGGGTCATCGCATACAATCATTGAAAGTAACTTGTGAGACGCTCTAGCAATTTTGTAAGGGACGAGATCGTTTTGACAAAGGTAACATTGAGGGTCATCGAGGGACTACGATCTTTGTTTATCGAAGGGTCGTTTGCTAGAGTGTATCATATTCGAGGGACATGATTGCATTTCCGAGGCAACAAGCAAGGTTACCCTAAGGGTGCATGTGTGAGAAGTGTATTGATTTCAAGTCATTCATTCTTGGATTAGGTCATCTAGCGATTGATTTTTGAATCTTGCCATACACGCCTAATCACTACACAGTATATTGAAAGTAATAAATTGCGGGAATTAAAAGTTTAAGCTATTACAAAATTATCTGGGGATGGGGGTACAATTATTACAAATGGGGATGAGTCTTACAAGAATAACAATGTCCAAATATCAAGTATTACAACCAAATCGAATTGTCGCGATTCAATACAAATCTATAACAAATTATGAAATAAAGAAAATCAATAAATTATGAAATGCATGTATTTATTAAAAGGAGATAAGTAAAATCTACTCTAGAAGAAAGATTAAACATTTTATTATTATTAATCTTGTATTTTATTAATAATGGAAAAAAAGTTTAAAGGAAGCAAACTAATTAAATTAATGTTCTTTTTGGTATTTTCATTATGTGAAACAAGATTAATTAATAAAAGAAGAAAATAAAACTAATTTAAGAAAATCAAAGTTTTAAATGTTATTAGTGTTATTATTAACAAAAAGAAAAGAAAACAAATTAATTAAAATGAATTAATTAAAAAACAATAGTATTTGTTAAACAAAAGAAAATAAAAAAGGATGGGCTTAAAGATGATATTGGTGTTGGGCTCAAAACAAAAATAAAAGAAGAAAAGGTCAGGATGGAGGGGTAAGGGTAGCAATTCGCGTGGGCTTATGGCTTGAGGGGCGGATAGGCCCAATGCTGAGTTTTGTAACATTTGGTTTGGGTCTTCAGAAATTTAGGGTTTGTTCCTTGTATCTCACAGCGGCGTCGTACTCTTCGTTTTCTCCTCTTCATCTCCCTCAGCCTCAAAACGCTCTGATCTCCCCCTCCCCTAAGCCGCCGGAGCACCCTCACTTCTCACATCCTCTCAATGATCAATGGCCTTGGTGAAACGGTATGGTTTGTCTTTGTTTGATTTAACATTTTTCATTCGACTCATACGCCTTGTTCATTTTTAGTTTGTTTAACCTATGGTATTGTATGTCTGAGATGCAGCAAAGAGGTACAAAATGGTCATACCTGTGAGACTTTCTCTGTGAAGAAGGTGAGATGGAGCTCCCTGGTGGCTGGATACGAGGGGAAGAGATGATGACGGGGCGCGAGCTTTGGTAACTTCTCCTTTGTTCTTAAACCTGAATGTTGATGATGATTGTAGCTTTCTAAAACTTTGTTGCCTCTTTCCTGAACTTGAACGTTGATGATGATTGCTTCTAACTTTGTTTGTTGGTTGTTCTTCTGATACTTTGTTGTTGATTTGTTGAACTGAGTTTTGATTATGGCTATTTGCTGAAGGTTTTTGCTTGAAACTTTGTTTGTTGCAATGATTTGTTGACTTCTGAAACTTGTTTGCAAAAATGAGAGTTGGTTGATGATGACGATTTCTAAAGCTTTGTTTTGTTGGTAGTTTTTGTTGAAACTTTGTTTGTTGCTTCTGAAACTTGGTTTGGTTGATGGTTGGATAATTATAGTTCTGAAACTTTGATTTGCAAAATGAAAGTTTGGTTGATGGTGATTGTAGTTTGGTATTGAGTTGGATGTTTTGGAAACTTGGGAAGTTTGTTGGATATTGATGAGGCTTCTATTGAAGGTTTTTTGATTGATTGTGCAGTTTGGTAGTGCAGTTTGGGTTGTTAACAAGTTTTTTGCAATGGAACTGTTATACAGTTTTTGGGTTGTTAACATTTTTTTTGTGATTTTTGTGGCTTGTGACAGTTTTGGAACTGCAGGTTTGGGATTGTTGTGAAATGTTTGCACAGGTTTTTTTGGTTTGGCAGTTTCAGGCTTGTGTATTTAAACTACTATATTGTTACAATTTTGCAAGCTTGTTTCTGTTTGGGAATTGGTGTACAATTTTGGTTTGTGGCTCTTTGTTTATACAGGTTTTCTGTGATGTTTGAGTTTTATAACAGGTTGGGGATTTTGGTTAGCAGGCTGGTTCCTTTTGAAACTGTTAACAGGTTTTGGTACTTGTTGAGGTTTTGAAACTGTTAACAGGTTTTTGGAGTTTGTTTTTTTTTACCAAAAAATGCTCTCTCTCTGACTTTGTGTTGTTTGATGTAGTTATATCCTTTTACTTTTGTTTTGCAACTTGTGACAGATCTTGCCAAACTGTACAATCTCCAAAAAGGTGATATCTTTTCTCTCTTTCTCTCTCAATGATAAAGCAGTTTTTTCTTTTTTCACTTTTCTGAAAAGTTTGCATATTTGCTGGAAAATGATGATAGGCTATGACAAGCCTTTTGCTTGTTATTTGGTTTACCCTCTGCACTTTGCCTGCTGCATTGTACTTTCTGCATTGTTCAGTTTGCTTACTTTGTAATGTTGCAATGTTTAGTTTTCTTACTTTGTTTGCATTCAGTTTGCCTTTGTATGCAATGTTTAGACAACAAGCTTCAGTTGCTTTGTAACTTGCTGCAATGTTTGGTTTTGTTGCAATGCTGTTTGGTTTACTTTGCCATGCTGTTTTGCATTTGAAACTTGCTTTGTACAGTTTGGCGCCTTGTTTGCCTTAGTTGCTTGACAGTTTGGCCTTGCATTCTTGCATTTTTCCTTTTTCTCTTTGTGAACCAAGAAGAGCAATCTTCTTGTGATTTGCAAAGAGAAAAAATAAAAACATAATGAAATGAAAATAGCTCCTCTGATTCCAAACGACAAACTTTAATGATGAATATTTTCTTTCTTTTTTTTTGTTTGAAAATTCTATTTAATTAATTGTACTAATCCTCTTTTGTCTTTCTTTCATGTGAGCGTAAATTGGACGGTGACAAAGCAGAGGAAGCCGGAGACTTTGTGGCGAGCATGGGAGCAATGGAAGTTTAGACTTAGACTTTTTTCTTTGATAGATTTTCCATTGTTTGTAATAATTTATTTTTCAATAACTATAAGTTGTAAAAACCTAAAGCATATGAATAATAATTTATCTTTGTATCAACATCTGAAATAAATGAAAAATCTTTGTGAGACAATCTGTATCCAATAAAATTTTCTATTGTCCAATATCTTGTAATTATTCCTCCAAGTCTTCACTGAATCCTTTAAGATTCTCAGATCAAAATAATTGAAATTGCATTCCAACAATTCTAATACAGATAACTTAAACTTTAAGTAATCCAATAATTGTGTAGTCTCGTAACCTTGCAATAGCATTCCAATCAAAATACGCACTGGGTATTCCAATAAACAAGCAAACATTTCATTCCATTAACAAGCAAATGTCTTAACAGACACACATTATCTGGCTAACCTGGATCAGACAAAACCTAAATATTCCAAATGACAGTCTCAACTCCCGTTTCTTGTCCCAGAGGAACAGACCTTGAGAACAACCAGTAAACTTGAAAAAGTGTGAAAACATGTGACAGTTAATTTGAATTTCTGAGAATTCAGTTTCTTCTGAGAAATGCGAGAAAAACCCTAATTCTTGATCTACTGCCAAAGAAAAATCTGTCTGATCGATTCCTGAGCCAATCTTGAAAATCTGAGAAAACCCTAGGGTTGTGATTTCTTATGAAAAAGGGAGGGCAAATTTTGGGGTACAACAATGACCTATAAAGACTAGCATGAGATGCTACCGTTTGCTCTTCATGGGTATCGTACCTCGGCACGAACATCAACTAGGGAAACCCCATTCTCTTTAGTCTATGGCATGGAAGTTGTCCTGCCTATTGAAGTTCAGATTCCTTCCTTAAGGATTATGAAAGAAGAAAACTTACGCGAAAACGAATAGATTCAGACTAGATTGGATCAATTGAATTTGATTGATGAGAAGAGACTGGCTATTGTCTGTCATGGTCAGATGTATCAAAAGCGTGTGATCAAGGCATTCAACAAGAAGATCAAACCTCGAGTATACCAGGTTGGCGACTTGGTAATAAAGCACATCATTTTACCACAAAGTGATCCCCGGGGTAAATGAAGTCCCACTTACAAAGGGCCATTTATTGTCAAGAAAGTATTCTCTGGCGGTGCTATGATGTTAACCACTATGGATGGTGAAGATTCCCATATCATGTGAACACAGACATAGTCAAAAAATACTACGCATAAGAATGACTCGCTAGGTTGACATACCTAGGAAAAAATAAGGGCATCCCGGCAAACCATAAAGGTTTGGGAAAAAATTAGGGATATATACAAAAGATTGTACACCCGGCAAGTTAAAAACCTGAAAGGGCGACTTGGGCAAAAAAAGGGTATCTTGGTGGACTGAAAACCCGAAAGGGTGGTCCAGACAAAAGTTAAGGATTAAAGCGTACGAATATATCCCATTGAATCACTACATCCAACTTTATTACCAAGGTCAAAAGTTCAAAAGGTTACAAGACAATTCAATCAACTTCTTCTAACAGCAAGGGATGATGTTGAAAGACATATGGGCAATAGCGGAGTCGGAACCCAATGATATCACTTCCACATTGTTGTACAATTTTTGGTTTCACTTTGTATTCTTTTCATTTTTTAGACGACTTCCTCTTACTAGGATTTCTGTCTCCCTGTACAAAAACGCCTGTTTGTAGGAAAATTATCAATACAAATATACTTTAAAGTGAAAACTTTTTGTTTTTTCTGTTTTGAGTGCAAAAACGTCCAATGACTAACATTGAATGAAAATATGCATATGAACATGATTAATTGTTAACAAATGTACACACAAGAAAAGTAATAAGCATTTACTTAAGGATTTGGGATATTCCTATAGTTTACTTCAATAATATTACCCATACAAAGTAAATTCATACATTCTCCATCCAGATGTTCCAAGCAACACATTTCCTGGAAATTCTCTTCCCAGCCGAGTTTTCCAAAACCAGAAAATAAATCTAAGTTCTTCCCCTGATGAATTTATTTCCCCAGTAAGGTCTCCAGAATACCTTCCTCGACAAGGTTTATTTCCCCAATAGACTACCATATCCCCAGCTTAAGTTTACTCCTCGGACTACTACAGATCAACGAATAAAACCCCTTTTCCCTAGCGGAGTTGATACTATCCCCAGAAAGTTGCTGCAAAGCTTAGAGTTCGGCCAGATACCAGTTAACTATATCCTCCCCAAACAAGTCGGAAGATTATCCACCTCGTTTGTCCCCAGTCAGATTAAAATTCCCCAATAGAGTAATGGACAACCAAGGTTTCTAAACTCAATTCCCAAACAGAAATCGACATTCCCTACATAATTTCCTCAAACAACAAACATGAATTCCCAGCGAAAGCACTCTAAACAAGGATGAAGATACACATACTCTTTATCTCAAACGTTAGTCCTGGATTTAGCTTCCCAAAAGTCCCCAGCAACTGTCAAGGATTTATTTTCCCGGACAAAGATACACTACAATTACATTTAATATTCATACATCATAGCATATACATGACAAAATGCATATAACATAATCTCATTTATCTTGAGTACATTATTACGCAATGCATGCATCTGCATACAACTAATTCTTTACCTATTTCAGGAAAGATAAATCAAAAGACATACAGATTATCTGCTGGCTCAGATTAAGTTCGGATACCTCTTTTAGTAGACCTTTCTCCGACTCAGATTAAGTTCTGATACTTCTTTCAGTTAAAGACATCAAGATTATATGCTGGCTCAGATTAAGTTCTAATACCTCTTTCAAGTGACCTTTCTCTGACTCAGATTAAGCTCTGATACTTCGTTTGGTTAAAGACATGAAGATTATCTGTTGGCTCAGATTAAGTTCTGATACCTCTTTCAATAGACCTTTCTCCGGATCAGATTAAGTTCTGATACTTCTTTCGGTTAAAGACATCAATATTATCTGCTAGCTCAGATTAAGTTCTGATACCTCTTTCAGTAGAACTTTCTCCGACTCTAAGTTATGACACTTCATTCGATTAAAGACATCAAGTTTTTCTGCTGGCTCATATTAAATAGACCAAAATATTTATTCGGATACTTCTCTCAGTGAACATTTTTTGGCTCAGGTTAAATCAATCAAGAGATTTATTCTGATACTTATTTCAGTAGACCCTCATCTGGCTCAGATTAATTTCTGATACTGCTTTCAAACATAGGCATCTCCTGACTCAGATTAAGTTCTGATACTTCTTTCGGTTAAAGACATCAAGTTTTTCTGCTGGCTCAAATTAAATCGACCAAAAGATTTATTCTGATACTTCTCTCAATGAACATTTTCTGGCTCAGATTAAATCAATCAAGAGATTTATTCTGATACTTCTTTCGGTAGACCCTCATCTGGCTCAGATTAATTTCTGATACTGCTTTCAGACATAAGCATCTCCTGGCTCAGATTAAGTTCTGATACTTCTTTCAGTTAAAGATAAAAACACTTCTCTGGTTCAGTTTAAATCGACCAAATATTTATTCAGACACTTCTCCCAGTTAAAGTCAAGCAATTATCTTTGGATGGCATCTACAAGACCATCCCCGACAACTCTTTATCACCTCTCCAAATGGAATCTTTAAGCCCATTCCCGACACAACCAACTAACTTCGTGCATCAGCGAGTGTAAATTTCTGGGTATTCTAGTGTCCAATCATCTTCCACCTTCAAGTCACGAATGACGTGCCCACCAATATAACTCTTCAGGTTTAAGAAGATTGAACAGGGGCAACTATTGTACCCCAAAATTTTCCCTCTCTTTTCTCAAGACATTCCTCACAAAGATCTCTAATGGCCCAAGTTTACACAAGTGTTGGCTAGGTCAAACCATCTCCTAAACACTCATGCCTCAAATTAGGGTTTTGATCTTCATAAGGACAATTGTACTTCTAATTCCTCAAATGAATTGCATGGATCATCATAGACCTCCAAGAATATTCATGCCAAGTTCCAAGTCTTGAATCACAAATTTGCTCAATCAATTGACCAGATGATTGAAAAATCAGTTCGGGTAAAAAGCCAAATGCGGTCAACCTATAGTCAAACTTCAATATTTTTGTCCAATATCAACATTTTAAAGTCCTATTCATCATTTAATCAAGTATTTATCATAATCCCTCAAGAAAAACACTCAATTTACCAAAAGGGCCAAATGGTAAAAAAAATTAGGGTTTTGACTATAATTGACTGATCATTGACTTTTAACCTAATACATGATCTAATGGCTTGAATCATAATCTCAAGAATTCAAATACAACATGTTTACCAAATATCACGACTCAAATCATCTTTCAAAATCAATGGATTGATAGTTGAATTTTGGGTCAACTCATGAAAAGTCAACTGATGCACAAAAAGTCAAACTTGGACTTTTTTAATCAAGAGTTATTTTCAAAGATCACAATTCATCAAGACATTCAAAATATGAAGTTTGATCATCAATAAATCAAGAAAGTCAAAAGTCAATTTGAAAATTCAAACTTTTCAAGACTTAGAAATTTTTCTAAGTGTTTTATACATGATAATTTCACTACTTCATGCCAATTTTTCACCAAGATCCAAGATGATTCAAAGAAAACTTTCAACATGAAAGTTGTAGATCTTAATGAGATCTATAAATTTGTATTAGAGGTCTAATATCTAAAAAAATTCTTAGATTTTGAGTTATAGGCCCATGAAGTCATGCACTTTTTCTTAAACACTTAGTGAAATTTTGACCTAGTTTAGGCAAATTTTTGTCCCAACTTCTTGACCATTTTTCACATAGCTCCAATTTTATTTAGCAAAAGTGGAAAACATGAAAGTTGTATAGGATGTTTCAAGCTTTCCAAAATGTCCAAGAACTTGAAGAGATCATTTTTTATCTAAGAGAATCGAAGATAGGAAGTTGGGCATCCATTCTTGAATTACAAGGCATTTTTATGATGAACACTTGACCAAATATCTAACCATGATGCATAATCTCACTTTAAAGGACCTCTAACTTGTGTATCTATCTTTAATCAGAATATTACACAAGCTTTTGAGCTATGAACCACTTGATTTAAGCATTGTCCAATACATCTCGCCATTTAAGGAAGAAAGTTCACATTTCCATTTTGGAAAAGTGACTTTAATCACAAAGTCAACTTGTATGGAGCCTCTAACTTGTTCCTTCTGCACACACTCAACACACAAGGTCAGAAGCAACATGTTTAAAGCTCTTAGCAACCCTATAAACCTTGTACTATGCATTGGAATAATGTTTGTCAAGGTTACTTCAAAAACAAGTCAAAATCCATAAACATGTGATCTTGTACTTCTGATCATCTCAAGCTCTCAAACTTTTTCCTATAAATTGAAGCATTGTTTACAAACCTAGAACACGAATTCACAACCCCTGAAACTCCTCCAAACTCCCTCTAGCCAGAAATTGCACACAAACTCCATCTTTGTGCAGATTCTGACCTTGCACCTCAAACTCACATTTCTCTCGTGTGTTTCCTCTTTAAACCAACTTATAAGCTTCCATACATCAAATATAGTTCATCCCTTCCGTTGTTCCACAACTGTAACTCCATCTTCATCACCTTCCAAGATCAAAAATAGCCACATGCAACTTGACTTCTCCAAGACAATACAACCACTCTCAATCAAAACTAAGCATTGCATTAACTTCATGGAGGTTCATTTAAGCTATTATGATCATCACAACACCTTGAAAGGTGCTCTAAATCAAAACACGAATTTCAGTTTCAAGGTAAGTTTTCTTGACATCGAACTTTTCATACAAGCATCATTAGTGGTTCCTTTATGAATAAAAAATTTAGACATCATAGCCATGAAGCTAACCATGTCCTTAGTTTTCATTTATATTGTCTGAGTGATGTGAATTTTAAGTTTGAAATTGCTAAAAAAAATTAGGTTAGATTTGGTACTAATTAAAATTCGTATTCATCTTTGATCTATTGTTTAAGTTAGTTACATATTTGAAATCATGGTGAAATTTCTAACAAGTTTGATGTTTACACTTTTGAGAATGGTTGAGAGATGAGAAAATTACAGAACTCTGGTTATGGCGCGAGGAAGAAGATGAATATATCACTAGAACTTGTTTTATAATATAATGTGTTGGTTTTTTTAAAAATAAATGCATGTAAAGCCACCCTAGTGGTAGAGAGCACACGCGTAAGGCATTATTATATGAGGTTCTGGGTTCGAGCCCCAACGAGACCTTTTGTTATTTTTTCATATTTTCCTTGTTTCACTTTTTGTTTTCAACGTGCGCATGTGCCTCTTCAGCAACGGGTCTTCTCATTTTGCTTCCTCCCACCCGCTGCCTCCTAAACAACATCAAACCCACTTTTTTTTTGTTCTGATTACATAAAAATCTGTTTGGGCCTAACACAAAACTATTTTACTCTCAAACCATCCATTTCCTTTTCAAACCCCCTTTTATTTTATATTTTATATTTTTATTTTGTTTTATTTCCTTTCATCATTATTATTATTTTTATTTAATTAAAATACAAAAATATTTTTTTAAATACTTAGACTAAAAGTTATTATGTTATTTTCATTTTATTTTGCTTCCTCTAAATAAAAGACTTAAACTTATTTTCTCAAACAAATTAATTTCTTCTCTTAATTAAGATAAATTTAGACTTAGGTTTTCATTTTAATTTTCTCTTTTTAATTAAATTAACTTAGAATTTAATTAATTAATTTCTTTTTTAGTTAATTAGGTTAATCCTAAAAATCTTTTTCTATCAAAAAACCAAACAAAAACAATTTTCTTTTTCTCTTTTCTTACTTTTATATTTTTTTATACGTTTTATTATTTTGTACATTATAATGTAATTGTCAAAGCCTTGTAATAGTTAGGGTTTATTTATTTGTCATCCCCCACTTGTAATTTGTAAATCCTCATGCCTTAAAGTGATGTAATAGCATAGGACTTTAAATTTCCACAATTTATCTCTTTCAATATTATTGCTATTAATTAGGGTTTGTATGGCAAGACTTAAAATCAAACAAATAGACAACCCTAATTCAAGACAAAAATGCATGAAAACAATACACTTTGCACACTTGCACCTCTAGGGTTAACCCACACTTGTTGCTCGGATAAAACAGTCATGTCCCTCGAACGTGGGATACTTTAGCAAATACCCTCAATTAAAAGATCATAATACCTCAATGACCCTTCGATGTTGCCTTAGGTAAACGATCTTAGTCCCTTACGACAAATTGCTAAGGTATCTTACAATGTTGCCTTCTATGACTGTACAATGACCCACGATTGTCCCTTCACATCCAATGATATGGTTTCTTACCAATCAATGGTGAGATAGCAATATCTAAAGGAGGAGGAAAAGAACAAAGTATTTTTGAGTAGGTAGAACGTTCATAGTTGCTTGCTCACAAACATTTCAAAACGGAAACATCTTTCAAAACACACCAACATCTTCAAGAAATATTTTCAAAAGTAAACACTTTGTATACATTCTTATAGAGACGAGAATCATTACAAAGTTCGCCTAAAAAAAGGCGCTTTTCAAAAATACTTTCAAGTAAACACAAACACATTTCACAAAGCATTTCAAAGTGAGCTAGCAACTAAGAGCCCGTAGATAACTACGGATGAAAAGAGTGCTAACACCTTCCCTTTTCATAACCTACCCCCCGAACTCAAGAAAATTCTCAAAAGGTCTTTCTTGTTCTTTTCACCCTTTCCTTTATTAGATATAAGAAAAGTTGGTGGCGACTCTTGCTATCCGCAAAAATTGCGATAAAACGCAAAACACCCAAGTCAGTTCTCCCACTGTATTACACTAATCTATCAGGTAAACCAAGGTTATGAACTCTACATTTTACATCAACCTTCCATCCAGACCCATCTTTCGTCAGAGTCAACCTGATTTTGAACGGGCATCCACATTTCTTAGTCGCACTTTATGTTTCACAATATGTATCCTTGAATTTCCCACCTTTATTACAATAACATATTACTTTGTTACTTCTTCCTTTCTTGCCTGTTTTGGTATCTGAATGAATGATAATAACAATTAATTTATCTCTGATTCCAACCTCTTTAATTCATCTTATCACTTCTTTTCGTGTATCGAATCTTTGAGCAGTTTGGAATACATTAGACGTATCTAAACATATCTAGATTGTTTCACATATTTCCATGCCTGAAAAAAGGAAAAAAATAAAAAAATGCATTCCGAATGTCTTAAGGTAAGTGTTATGGATAACAATTTTTTTGGATGACTTTGAGAAAGTGTTTCGGTTTGCATTACGTAAAACCAAAATACATTTGTGAAGTGTTCCAGTGTATTATAATTTTTCATTCAAAATCAGAACCCTTTTGTCAACTCTTTCGGAAGTTATTTTCTGTAAAATCGGAAGTATTAATTATAGTGTTTTGGTTCATTGAGATACATGCTAGAAGTATTTTTAAAAGTCTTCCGGAACGACTGGGTAGTGGTGCAATTTTTCAGAACTCTCTAGTGAATAATAAAAAGTAAAATGGTAAATTGGTTAAAAACGTGAAAGTGTAAAATTGTCATTTTTGAAAAATTGTTGGGGTATAGATATAGTTGTAGGGATATGAGGTAAAATTTTCTATCATTCTATATTGGAAAATAAAAATGTCCTTCTAATGCCACAAACACCCCCGTCCACTTCTTCAAACGAACACATACAATACAAAAAGCAAAATAAGGATTTTGATAGTGAGAGATGGAGAAAGAGGAGTTACGCAGAAGAAATGATCAGTGACGTGAGAGAATCAAAATGGAAAGTGATTTCTTTGATTTCAGGTATCATTCTTCATTTTCTGTTTTTAGTTGAGTTATGTGTTTTTTCTTCACTTATTTGTATATGTTATCATCTATGGCCATAAAATTTATGAAAATTCTGCATGTATTTGTTTTAAATTTTTTTGGCTCTTTTTTATTTTAAGAATTTGTTATTTATATTAGTTAATTGAAATGTTTATAGTAATTGAAGATCACTACTTACTTTTTTGTTTTAGAATCTAGGATTGTTGTCAATTATTATTGTTCTTCAGGGTTACTGTCTTGCGCTTTCTATCATACACATTTTCTTTGAGGGTGTTTGGTCACTGATTAATATTCATTGATGTTGGGGTTGATAAGAGAGTGGATTATGATTGTTTCATTTAGGTAAATTAACTTGATCACTTTATAAAATTTTCCTAAATATTTTTATGCATGCACTTTCTCTATAATTGTTTTAACCTTCTTTCGAAAATTCTATTTCTTGTGAGGGCATTCTCAGTTTCTCATCCTATGAGATAATATCGTTTCACTTATCTCTTTGTTCATAAGATTTTATTTCTTGTGTTGCTTATCTATGTTTCTTATAATTCAATTGTGTTTTTACATTCCAAAATGTGTTATATGCTTGATGTATGATGCAATCCCATGACTGTTCACCTCTAATATTTTTGTTGATTAACCAATGAGTGTTTTCAATTTATATGTTTATAGTGACGTTATTTTTTAAACATTTGTATTTCATCATCAATTGTATTTCATGATACAAGTTCTTCTCATTTGAAATATCTTATGATATATGCTTGTGCAAATACTAAAGGGGATATGCATATATTCATGGAGAGACATGAAAAACTACAAATATGTCGTACGTTTTTCCATCATAAAAAATGGGGAGTATGTGAGTGCAATATCCTCTCTTAGATGTTTTGAATGATGTCAAAGCTAGGTAATATGTAATATTTATATATTTGACCTTATATTTCTACGTCTAGGTTGCATTTTCATCTGACGAAACTTATGGAACAAGTTAAAAGTCAAAAGCATTTGGACAAGTCAAAAATATAAATTTTCATGAAAAATTATGTTTGGAGTTGACTCCCTCTGAAGCAAAAATGAAAACAAAATTCTCTGCCTCAAAGGATTCAATACATAGGCATTTGGAGTCGACACATAACATGAATGAGTCAAGTCCCTCAAACCGTGGTTTGAATTCCACTGAAATCTTTTTTAAAATAAAATCTATGTCCAAGATGGGTCGAGTCATTAGGCACTTAGATTCGACACACAACACGAATGAGTTGACTCCCTCTGTAGTATTTTTGTTCAATTTTTTGGGGGCTTTTGGAGTCGACAACAAATGCGAATGAGAGGACTCCCTCTAACTTAAAATTTTCCAATTTTAATTTTTGCAACCTGATTTTTTTCCGTTTTCTTTCACACACACACACACACACACACACACACACACACACACACACACACACACACACACACACACACACACACACACACACACACACACACACACACACACACACACACACACACACACACACACACACACACACACACACACACACACACACACACACACACACACACACACACACACACACACACACACACACACACACACACACACACACACACACACACACACACACACACACACACACACACACACACACACACACACACACACACACACACACACACACACACACACACACACACACACACACACACACACACACACACACACACACACACACACACACACACACACACACACATATATATATATATATATATATATATAGTCATTCATGCATCATTTCAATGTGATTGAAACCAAAAATATACAAAGTCTTTTTCATCATCTTAATCCTCTCTCATTGCATACATACAACAAATACACATAATTATTTTTATTGTGTGATCTTGAGATAGTTTGATAAGGTCCAATTAGGATTGTTTGTAATCAATTGGGTTCGAAATTATTTGGGGGTTTCAATATGAATACATTTGGGGTTTTCTTCTAAGATCAAGGATTGATTTGAGATTTTTTCACAAGATTTTGCAATTTGGATTCATCCGAGTGAAAGATTTGAAGAAAGACATTTATGTCAAAGGAGTATTGATAATCGGAGGATCATTTTGGCATTCTTGGATCACAATAGTTCGTAATTTGGATTCAACCGAGTGAAAACTTTGAAGAATGATGGTTCTGTCAAAGGAGTAACAGTAACTAGAGGATCAAATTGGAATTATTGGGTTACTTGATCGAGCTCAAGATCAAGGGAAGAGAAGAAGATATGATCAACATCAAATATGGGGTTTAAAGGATTAGATTGTTACTTTTTCTATAGTAAACTACATTTGCAAAGGTTAATTTTCATTATCTCAATTCCAATGGAATTGGGGATAAATGTACCCAATAGCAAGGTCGATTGGGGAACTGCCTAAACAAATCCTTGTATGTGTGTGTTTCTCTCTCTCTCTCTCTCTCTCTCTCTCTCTCTCTCTCTCTCTCTCTCTCTCTCTCTCTCTCTCTCACACACACACACACACACACACACACACACACACACACACACACACACACTTTTACTTGCAAATTATGAAACTATTGATTGTGTAATTGATACATTGAGATGATTTCTTTGTATAATATTTCAAACTATTTTACTGAGTTAATTGTAATATATAAGAGTGAAATTGGTTTATCATATCAACAAAATTAAAGAAAAATACGGTTTGAATTGATTTCACACCAAGTGTTCAACAAATTGCTTAAATCGGTTTTTGTTTGATATTTCATTCGAAATCGATTACTATTATGTGGTTTTATTCAAATGTTGTTGTGGAAAATATATTGATTAACTTTCTCATCAAGTGAATACGTTCTATAAGGTTTAATGTATGTCTGATATTTTTGATAACGTTTCAGAATAGACAATTGTCGATTCAAGATTGTTTCTGCATGCCAAGTTAAACAATTTTCAAAACATAATTTTAAATAAGAAAATTTCATTAGCGATCTATTCACCCCCTCTAGATCGTAGCCTATCGTCTAACACTATATGTGATTCTCAAATTTGTACTAATATGCAAGAACTCAAAAGGAGTAGGATGTTGGAAAAAGGTGAAGTCGATCTCAAAGTTGACAATGAAGAACAATTTGATGATTTATTCGTAGGAACTTATTAATTGTTTTTACCTAGTGATTTTATTTAGGGGTGTACCTGAGTTGGGTCAACCCGAAAAACCCAGTCAAACCCATCTAAAAAAATCCACTAAAATGGACTGGGTCGGATAATTGAGTGGGTATGATTTTAAAAATATAAAAATCCATTAAAAAAATGGGTTCCGGATAAAAACTGGACCCAGCCCAAAAAACCCATAGACCCGATACTCAAAGATTTCATTAGTTTATTATTATTATTTTTTTCATTGCGAAGGCGAATAACAGCTCAGACCTGCCGCTTTACATCTTTAAAATTCCAAAGGTCTCAATTTAACTCAATTGCTTCATATCTAAAAGTCTAAAACATAACTCTCTTCTTATTAACCATTTTCACAAATCTGAGGAAGAAGCTGCAAATCTTTTTCTTGCCGCATCGGCACTGCTTGTGTTTGCATCATCAATTACTCTTCATCTTTCGGCGCGTGTTCACATCACCAATCACAAACGTTAAGTGTACTTACATGATTGTTACTCATTATTACTAATTATTCATTGGATACCATTACTGTTGCAAGAATGAAACGATGACTCAGTAGCTTTCATGAGAATTAGAGAATAGTTTCTAGTGGGGGTTTTGTTGCTAAGGTGAGGCTAAATAGATCATTTGAGCTGCAAGACTCTTTAATTATTACTTTTAAGTCAAGACTTTTTTATGGATTATGTTTCATTGTTTTAGGTGTTTTTGAGTAATATTTTGAACTTTTTTTTCAATTTGATTTAGATGGAATTTGACTTATTTCTAACAATTTTAGAATCTTGAATATTAACTATTTTAATGAGATATGATGAATTTTCTTACTTGATATTTTAATTTAGGCAAAATACTCATTTTGGTCCCTTAACTATACCCTTGGGTTCATATTGGTCCCTTAACTTTTTTTTGTGTCATTTTGGTCCCTTAACTTTCAAAAAGTTTCATTTTAGTCCTTTTTGTCTAAATTCGTAGCTAATTAGACAGAAAAACTTTGAAATCAGCCGCTAAATTCGTAGCTAATTAGACAAAAAAGACTAAAATGAAACATTTTGAAAGTTAAAGGACCAAAATGACACGAAAAAAAGTTAAGGGACCAATGTGAACCCAAGGGTATAGTTAAGGGACCAAAATGAGTATTTTGCCTTTAATTTATTAGTGTGTTTGTCCAAACTGGTCCAATATTTTATCAGGTGGTTATTTTACGAAACCCAAACCAGCGTTCTCTATATGGTTTAGGTTTTGGGTTTGGCCAAACACAACCTAAACCGGTCCATATACATCCCTAATTTTATTATTTAGCTAAAGAAATATTTTTTTGTATTACATTACTTGTTTAGACAAGTTTAGTTTTTCACTTCTAATAAAGGACAAATGTTTTATTTATTTAAATGATATTTTTTTGTACTAATGCATAAAGAGTAATGGATTTTATGTCCTTGATCTCGAAACATCAATCTATAATATTGAAGCTAAAAGGATTAAACGAAACAAGTTAAATCTTAGTCACCTCGATGGAGTACTTAAAATCTCCTCTAACTTACGTGTTCATTGGCTCACATACATCTACATGTATATGGGTAAAAATATCACTAGTTATTTTATTTTCTAAGAACGAGGTATTTGTCATTTTTTCTAATAAACAAGACTCACATGTCTCAAATGATTCATAGTCAAAAGAGTCGAAGAACTTATCTTTATGCATCTCATTTATATGGCCTAAATGATAATATCAAAGGTAAGTAAGATTTAACTATGATGAAATTTTTTCCACCACTTTGTTTCTCCACGAAACAATTGATAGCCTCTTATTAAAGGTTACTTGCAGGATCGGCTACAATAATCCTAGACTTAGTGTTTAGAGTGTTTTTGGATTGAAAAAAGGATAAAGAGGCAAAAGGTAAAGACAGTTTGCAAAGTAAATAAATCAAAAACAAGGGTTGTAATTTAAAGTGAAAGAACTGTAATCTACTATGAATCTAAATGTGGAAGCATTCATATATTGTTAAGCTTAAACTCGTTTCTCTCTTAGATGCGGGTTGTAACATCCTTCTAAACCCCAAGGAATATTCGCAATTATTTAAATAAATAAATCAGAGTATATCACCAACAAGGGTGTAACATATTCATATAAAACATCATAATGACACATCTTGCTCCGTAACACGAGTTTTCAAAATATTTAACAAGATAGAATCAACATTTAGTTCTTTGAATCATGGCAGCGGAAATCATAGTTCAAAACACCTCATTATAGTACTTCATAAAATTAGTCATACTTCATAACTCATACTTATAAATTAAAACATCTCGAGTACCACGTAAGGTGACTCAACATCTTAAAATAAAACAAATAATATAAGTTCCAAGCATTCGATCCCAACCCCAATGTTACATATCAGAGCAAGACTCTCTTTATTCAACAAAAGCAAATAAACACACTCTGAAGTGATCCTCTAATGCTTCTACGGACTATTCTCGATCACCTGCGTGTTACCCACGTGGAGACAACATTCAAGCAGAAAGGGTGAGTCAATCGTAATCATTATATAAGACATAAGGAATAGACATAGTAAATATGCACATAAGAAAGACATCACACATCATCATATCTTCATGTTATACTCACACCTTCGCAAGATCATCAATTCACAACAATGGGTTATCAACACACCATTTATCAACAATTATTATTTAATCACATTATTGTGAAATGTCACATAAAATGTAATGCATCATTATAGACTCATGCATGTGGTACCAAAACTTCACTGATGACTCAATCATCATTATCTCCAAAGATCTCCACCATAGGATCGATTCCTGCTTGGAATCAGATCACTTCACTGTTGCACCCAATTCACACTATGAGATTATTACCTTCACTGGACAATCGTCCTATCATCTTCACTGGATCGAAGTCCTGACTTCACTAGACCGAAGTCCTAAAATATGCCATGAATTCATGATGCACAACGACATAATAAACACGACCACATCCAATCAACACGCATCATCATTCATGATTATATCATCTTATCATCATTATAACATCATATTATCATATAATCATCTTAATAAAATATCATATCATCATAACATCGTGTAATTATCATCATAATAAAACATCATCATATATCATTATCATGTCATCATAATATCCAAACATCACCAAATCACACATCATATCTTCATATCATCATATTATATAAGGTATCATCCTAATGTCTCCTATTCATCTTCTAATCGTCTTAATAAACAAGCATCTTCGTAATCCAACATGGGAAACCTAACTTCATTCTAGATTAGGTATTGGTAATACAATTCCTATTCTTCATTTTACTCCACATAAATAAATTTCATTGCATTAGCTATCCAACGCTTCAAACGGAATCTCATTCCGAGTTATAAAACTCAAGTTATAACTCTTTTAAGAAAATCCAATATAACCAATCAAAACCGGACATCATCGTTTGACGACACACCTCCATCACCTGGCGATTCTCCCTTCTCCACCACCATCACCGACAATGCTTGGAGCAACGCACTCCAGAAGCCTCACTATTTTCTGTCCTTCTTCACTACCTATTTCGCCTGGCGACGCATCTTCACCCGACGATACTACCTATGTCGCCAGGTGACACTGTGTGAACAGGGTTTTCCTGTTGCGGTTTCCTGCATAAACCATTCCAATTATCCTACGATTCCATCATATTACAAGTCCTAAAACATCATATAATCATAAGGTTTCATCATCTATCAACATTCTATAATTCTATACTTATTATACATAAATTATAAGTCATTATTCATCCCCAATTCGTCAATTCCTCATCAAACAACACCAACTCCTCATCTACCAAAAACTAAGGAAATTCTACCATCATCTAAACCTTAAATCAAATATATTAATAGTGATGAAACTCCACTTATCTTAAGATTATTGCTAGGGATCAATTCCTCTTTGTGCTCTACCGGGATTCATATGCTCTTCTTGTCTCTTGTGTCCTAGACTTCTTTTCTCCACAACGTCTATTCCAATTCCGTGATCGCACAGAATGATCGTATAAAATCTAAAACCTTCTCCTTATACCAAATTTTCCCTCTTAGACCCCTAATAATGAACTTCTCATAATTCCCTCACTCACCCTTCACTAATGACCATAATGCCCTTATTTTCTCTACAGTTCTATTATTCTATTTTTCCTAATTAAAATAATTCTAAACAATTATTCTAATTATTCCAAAATACTAATAATCCTCTTAATTAGTCTAATTCCTACTATGCTACACATAGCAACCCATAATACATCATAGTCATCCAAACATCATATTCAAACATCATATTTATTTCAATCATCATGGTACACTTCATATTCATCATAATATCACAAATCACTATAAAGGATCACATATAATCCCCAAGACATCAAACACTTTACACTGGTACTTTGAGTGTATTGCTATTAAATGTGAAGAAATGCGACCTCTAACACAAATACATAAATTTTCTTAAATAGACATCCTAAACATGTAACCGTCGACGGTTACTAGCCCATGTTTGGGCTTCATGGGAACTGTTTGAATCTTCCCATGTTCTTGCTGGCTCTACATGTTAATAATTGTTCCCTCCAGTATAAATCCTTTCTTCATCTCCCTTTGTATCTGTCGACCGTTGTCTATGATCTTTTGGTCCTTATCTACTGGATTACTTGGTCAATGTCCTCCCCTTGCTCGATGCATCTTATCATTTTTCACCAATTTATGCTTCTTTAGCCAAATAAATCCCACAGCTTAAGATTTGTTACCCTAGTCGAAAATTGCTTGTCAATGAATTATCCCCCAAAGTGCCATGTTTGACGAAGTCTTGTCGATAGGAGAATTCTAGAGTTTTCTCTTCCAAATTTCGAATGTATGTTTCTCTGTAGGAATGACGTCATACGTAATCATGACCACTTTCTGTGCAACAGTTTTCCATTTCACTTCAATCACTTCCCATGATTACTCCTAGGTTTTAGGACGTGGGTTTTTGAACAAACCCCACAAACTTTTCCACTTCTTTTGCTTTATCATCTTCGGATCGGTGCCACTTGTCAGGGATCAACGGGTGTGAATTTTCTTTAAATACCCCCTTTTTGGGTTACGTCCATCTCTTCTTCTGCCTTCATCTCTTCTTCTTGTTCACGAAAGAAAAACAGAAAAAACCCCTTCATTTCCCACATTTTCTACTGAAAATAAAAAATGGCAGCTTCTGGTTCTTCTTTTGTTTCTACTGGTACCAACCCTATGGCTTTTGCTCTTACAGATACTGCTAATCTGCTAGTTATTTCGCAACCTACATCCACTGACACTCGCACCACTGCAACTTGGTAACAACAAATTATCATTTCGTTTATGGTTTCTATAAAGCTCCATGCTTTTTACGGGTCGTACCCTACATCAAAGTATGACCCTAAAAAAGTTCAGGGAATTTTTCCTTGCTATACTCCTGCGAAACCTCTTGCATTTTCTCGAGATTTCACGCTTGATGTCAAGTTTGTAGATTCCTCTACCAATCCTTTCCGATCCACTCCCACTCTTGGAAATCCAGCTTATTTGGCTTGGCTCGATAAAGTCCAAGCTAAGAATAAGTCTACCTGGGAAGCCTCTGGTTTTTTCGACGTGATCCATCTGTCGTGGAATGCTCATAAAATAAATACTTGCATGATCATAGAGTCAATATTCTTTTGGGAAGGCTCGACCAACACTTTTCACCTCCCTTATGGGATGTGTTGTACCCAAAAATTTTCTCTCTCACTTATCAAGAATTTTGCTCACAAGATCTCGTTTGGCTCAAGACTGCACTAGGGTTGATCAGCTCAAGACACCTCCTTAAGCACTGATGACCAAAATTAGGGTTTGAGATTGCACAAGGATTTTTGAACTTCCAATGAACCATATGACTTTCATGTATCATTATGGACCCCCAATATTACTCATATCAAGTTTCAAGGCTTGGGTCACACTTTTGCTCAATCAATTGAGCAGTTGACCTAAAAATCAACTATATTGGGGGAAAAGTCAACTATGGCCAATTTACAGTCAAACTTCATAATTTTTGATCCACTTCAACATTTTAAACTCATATGTATCATTTGATCAAGTTTGGACCATAATTCCTCAAGAAATTTGATCAAATCTCCAAAAGGGCAAAATGGTCAAAATTAGGGTTTTGACTTGAAAAGGGAAATTTCTGATTTTTGACCTAGAAAATGATCAATTGGTTTAAGGGATGATCTACAGAGTCCAATTGCATCATTTTGACCTAATGAAATAGCTCAAAACATTGCTCAAGTCTAAAGGATTGACAGATGAATTTTTAGTCAACTGATCAAAAGTCAAATGTATACTGAAAAGTCAAACTTCGACTTTTTGGTCAAAATCAAATGTCAAAGATCAAAATTCATCAAAACATGTCAAAATATGAAACTTATTCATCAAGAAATAAAAAATTCAAGATTTCATTTTGAAAAGTTAAAATTTCCAAACTTAGAAATTTTTCTAAGTGTTGGAAATTTCTTATTTTTTCATAACTTTAAGCCAATTTTTCACCATGATGCAAGGTGATTCAAGGGAAACTTCCAACATGAAAGTTGTAGATATCCATGAAATCTACAACTTTTCTTCACACAACTTCTTTCAAAAGTTCTTGGATATCAAGTTATAATTTTAAGAACATGTGGTCATGAAACAAAACACTTAGTGAAATTTTGCCATAATTTGGTCAGGATTTTAACCCAACTTCATGGCACTTTTTCATATATTTACAATGGGAATCTTCAAGATAAATTCAAAGATGGGTTGTAGAGAACATTGCAAGTTTTCCAAAATGTCCAAGAACTTCTTAAGATCATTTTTGAGTAGGGAGAATCGAAGAGATGAAGTTAGGGTTTTATCACTTGAATTACAAGTCATTTTGTGATGAACCAAATTCAAAATTCAAACTATGTTGCATAAAATCTACTTTGCAGGCCTCAAACTTGTTAGGAACTCCATAATTAATGGCTTGCGCAGCTGTTAGAGGTCACATTTCAAACATTCAATGCATGGACATGCTTTATATCCATTTTTGGAAGAAAGTGTACATTACCATTTTGTTAATGTGCTTTTTTGCACAAAAACTTGTTCTTGAGCCTTGCAGTTGTTCTCTTCTAATCATACAAGTCTTATAAATCATAAGAAATGTTTTAGACACTTACAATCACTCAACCCATGCTTGTACTACACATTGAAACTTGGTTTACCTCTTTTCTTGAAAATCAAGTAACCTAGCCAAAAGCTTGTAACTTGTACTTCTGACTTGCCAATGCACTCCAATACTTTTGCTTATAGATACACAAACTATTTGCATCAAATACATGAATGCTTAAGCCCTGAAAACACTTAGAACTCAGAATCACATCTCTACCTCCATAAATTGACCAAAAACTTGAAACTCATAACTCCCTTGTGCGTTTTCAAGCCTTTTGGTTCCTAAAGCTTTTAAACATCATTTAGAATTGATCCCACACCCTGTTACAGAACTGTAACACCATTAACACCATCCTCCATTTTCAAAAACAAAGCTTTGCAATTGGACTTCTCCAGAACTCCTCAGGTACTTTCAACTCAAGCTAAGCATTCCATTAGCTTCTTGGGAACTTGAGAAAGCTAACCCAACCATTGGAACTCACTGAAAGTTGCTCAAACTTCAAACCCGATACCCTCTTGCAAGTTAAGTTTTCTAACTTTGGAAATTTTCATACAGTCATCATCAATGATTTATTTTTGAATAAAACATGTAGATATCATTGCCCTAAAGCTAACCATGTTCATAGTTTCCATTAATTTTGCTTGAGCTTAGAGAATTTTAAGTTTGAACTTTATGAGATTTTTGGGGTTCAGAATAGGGCCATTAAAATCATGTTTATCTTTGAGCTATAGTTTTAATGCTTTACATTTCTGAAACCGTGAGGAAATTTGCTACAAGTTTCATGTTTATAATTTTCATTTTTGTTGAGATTTGAATGAGTTACAAAAGCTCTGGCTGGGCGTGAGGTTGAAGATGAAGTTCAGGCCATGGAACTTGTTTGCCTTATGTATTTATTGTTTGATTTATATAAATGGATGTGTAGCCACCCCAGTAGTAGAAGCGCGCGCCTGTAACCTGAGGGACCTGGGTTCGAGCCCCAGTGGTACCATTTTGATTTTTTTCCATATTTTTTTGCATTTTTCTGACCCTTTTTTGCAGGCGTTGGGCTTTGTTTTTGTTTTTACTTTCTAACCCCCCCCCCCTGTGGACTATTTGCACCCCTGGCCAAATTTTATTTTATTTTCTTATTTTCTTTTATATATTTTCTTAATTATTTTTTCTAATACTAAAAAATTATAAAAAATACAAAAATAATAGATTTATATTTTAACTTAGTTTATTTATTTTTCTCACAAAAAATATTTTATTCAACCACACTTTATTTATTTTACTAATTATTCTTGTAAATTTAATTAAAACTAGGATATTATTTATTTTATTTTACACCAATTAAAATATATTATTTTAATATAAAAAGGCCAAAAATGTTTTATAATACTATAAATTATTTTCAAAACCAAAATATCAAAAATACTTCTCTTAAACTTAATTTCCTTTTAATCAATTAATAGACTTAGGGTTTTATTTAAAATCTTTTCTTATTAAGTTAGGTTTACTTTTATTATTTTTATTAATTATTTTCTTTTAATTAATTAGGTTAAAACAAATTCCCTTTTCCTATAAAATTCAAACAAAAATATTCATTTTCTTTATATTTGCATTCTTGCATATTTATTCATTTTGTACATTGTTTCCATTTAATTTCTTGTACAAATTCAATTTGGTTGTAATAGATTAATTAGGTTTATATTCTTGCAATCCCCATTTACAATTTGTACACCCCCTCCCACAAATATTGTAATGGTGTAGTAACTTTAAATTCCACAATTTATCGCTTTATATACAAATGCTAGTAATTAGGGTTTGTATGGAAAGACTAAAACCAATCAAATAGAAAACCCTAATCAAGACAAAATCAAGCATGGAAACAATACACTTGCACACAAGCAACCCTAGGGTAAATCCACTTGGTTGCCTTCATAAAATGACCATATTATGCATGTGAAGTATCTCAACAAAAACAAACAAAATACAAGATCATAGTCCCTCGATGACGCTATCTAAGTTTCCTTTCAAATGATCTTAGTCCCTAGAATAGAATGCTAAGATACCTTGCAACATTGCTAATCATGGTTATACGATGACCCACACCCGTCCTGTTTACATCCAAAGATAGGGTTACTTACCAAATCAATGGTAAGATAGCAATGTCAAAGGAAAAGAAAATGAACAAAAAAGACTTTTGAGTAGGTAGAATGTTCCTAATTACTTGCTCAATTTCAAACAAAACATCCTTGCTATTTTCAAAACAAACACCTACACCTTCAAACATCTTACAAACTTGAAAACATTTTCAAAAGATCAAACATCTTTACATACATTCTTACGAACAAGAATCATTACAAATTTTTCCTAAACAATGGCCTCTTTTCAAAAATACTTTCAAAACCACACAAAGCACAATTTCAAACAAAAGCAAGTGATCTAGAAAGTAACTAAGAGCCCATGGAAAACCATGGATGAAAAGGGTGCTAATACATTCCCTTTTCATAATCTACCCCCCGAACTCAAGAAATAATCTCAAAGGTCTTTCCTGTGCTTTTTCACCTTTCCTTTTGGATAAAAGAAAAGTCGGTGGCAACTCTTACTAACCGCAACATTTGCGATCAAATGCAAAACCTTCAAGTCAGTTCTCCCACCATATCACAGAACTGGCGACTCTGTTGGGGAAAATTCTAAAAGTGGGGTACCTTAGGGTTAGATCACATTTACTTGCTTTCATTTTTGACTTGTATGCATTACATTATGGTTCTTTGTTTGGGTTTGAATCCTTTACCCGGATTTAGGATATCTTATAGGTAAGTAGCAATACATTGTGGAAACTGTGCGAGGTATAACGACATGGTCTAAGCAATAGCTACGTTAGTGTGACATATTTGTGGGTACCGGTAGCCCTTGAGTTAATCAAGGAGAATACGGGGCCGCTGAGTGATGTCATGAAGCACTAATGAACTTTTAGAACCTTTACTTGACCAACTTGGCCTTTAGGACGTAGTGAGATGACCGGCTTTGGTGCAGTCCGAAGTTGGTAGATACTCGATACTACACTCATTGAGGTTTGGTTTTTTGAGATATTTCGATCGCCATTAAAGAGGCTTGCGCTGAGACAATTCTCAAGGAAACAAACCAGTGATATTGAGCTCCTTAGAACCTGGTTAGTATTACTAGGGCAAGTTGAGCCAACTAAACTTCAAGAGGGTACTTACCTATGAGACTCCATGCAAGCCTAAACCTAAGGATTTGTTTGTTTTGTTTTTGTATATATACTTGTACATAACATCATGAACATCATAACATCATACTCATTCACTAATCATTTCAAAGATCTTGGGATTTATCTTTGTTCTGTTTTGTAGGACATGGATTCTATTCGCAGGAAAACTATTCAAGTCAATCTTGTAAGGATTCCTCCTCAACTTAAGGAGCTAGCATCAAGGATTCCTGAAAAATCTCCATTTACCAAGAGGCATGGTCGCCTACTCAACTTGGTCACCTCTAACACTGATGAGGACGTGTTGAAGGTGCTCTTTCAGTTCTTTGATCCTTTACACCATTGCTTCACATTTCCTGATTATCAACTTGTGCCAACTTTGGAAGAATTCTCCTAACTCTTGAGGATTCCCATTCTCAATCAACTACCTTTCAATGGTATGGAAAGAGACCCAAAGCCAAAAGAGATTGCTCAAGCTCTACACTTGCAATCGTCTGATGTCATGACTAATTGGGAAACAAGGAGTGGTGTCAAAGGTTTCCTAGTAAAGTTCTTGTTTGAGAAAGCCCGAAACTGTTGGAACTCTTTGGATTTGCAAGCCTTTGAGGAAATTGTGGCTCTCCTCATCTATGGGATGGTTTTGTTTCCAAATCCTGACCAACTCATAGATGTGAACATCGTCAAGATCTTCATGTCTCGTAACCCGGTGCGTACTTTTCTAGGGGACACCCTACATTATTTTCACACTCGCACTATGAGGAAAAGAGGTGTCCTTATGTGTTGTACTCTTCTCTTGGCAAGATGGTTTATTTCGCATCTTTCCCAATCTGTATTGAAGAACGGGCAAGTTTCAAGGTGGTCACAAAGGTTAATGACGCTCAAGCATTCCGACATTCATTGGTGTTCCCGATCCTTAGAGAATCTTACTATTGTTGACCGTTGTGGAGAATTACCTAATGTCCCCTTACTTGGAATTAGGGGAGGTATAACCTACAACCCCTGCTTAGCTTTGAGACAGTTTGGTTACGCCCGAAGGGATGGCCCACATGAGATGCTTATTTGAGGTTTGGTATTTGACTACGAGAACGACGATCAAGGTCTTCGCTAGAGATTTATCCGAGCTTGGAGGATCTTGAAAAAGGTAGATAGCAAAATATTGGGGCATAAGAATTCCATCCCTCTTGAGCCTTACCTCAAATGGGTACGAACTCGTGCTCAGAGTCTTATGATGCCATATCCTTCCATTCTCCCGGTAATCATTGAGACTGTTATAGAAGGAGATGTTCCATACACTATCCTGCATCCTGACATGCCCACCTCTCTTGAATACTTACAAAGAGATTGGATACAACTCAAGGGGGAGCGAGATACTTTCTAAGCCCAATTTTACGCTAGCGAGAAGAAGGTTTTAGAACTCACTAAGAAACTTCATGAGTAGCAGACTCTGAATGCCTATATCGCACCAAAGAGGATGCGTACTACCTTTTTATCTTAGAGTTTTTTGTATTGTTTTGCCCAAAAAGGAATTGATGTACTCAAGCTTTAATTTATTAATATAACGTGTGTTTCCTTTTTGTCTAAAACAAATTTGAATCTCCAAATCCTTGAAATCATTGCATATGCATTTACCATTCATCAAAATATAAGTAGGTTTCTTGCAACAAGTCTCCTCATCTTTCTACTGTTTATTTCAGTAAGATGGATCTCGAGAAAACGGTGAAGGACCTCCAAGCTCAAAATGCCCAGTTTCAACAGATGTTCTTAACTCTAGCCAAAGGAAAAGAAGAGTTGAAGACCTTGTTGGTTGAAGAGAAAAAGAAGAAAAAGAAAATAATCGGAGTTCTGAACATGGTAAGAAGATTCCAAGGACAAGCAAGAAGAACCCTAGACTTTGCAACGACATCCGATGAGAAAGAAAATCAAGACGGGAAGGGCAAAGAAACAGTTGTCCAGTCAGAGTCAGAAGAGGAAGATGAAGAAGAAAACTATTCTGAAGAACAATATCCCTCAGTCGACGATAAGTATAAGCATCTAGAAGAACGGTTAAGTGTAATGGAAATCTAAAAAGTTCCTGGATTGGACTTTGAGGAGTTGGGATTAGTATCGGGGATTGTCATTCCTCCAAAATTCAAATCACCTGTGTTCGCCAAATATGACGGAGTTTCATGTCCCAAAATGCATCTCCGGTCCTATAAGGAAAATCCAGCCTCATACCTCTGACAAGGATTTATGGGTACACTTCTTCCAAGACAGTCTGTCTGGAACTCAACTTGATTGATTTTATCAGTTAGAAAGAGCCAATGTTCATAACTGGGAAGATCTGGCAGCCGTCTTTTACAAACAATACCAATACAATGCTGATATTGCGCCTACCCGTACTCAACTCCAGAGTATGGCCATGGTTTCAAGTTAAGGCTTCAAGGACTATGCACAAAAATGGAGGGACTTAGCAGGAAGAGTCCAACCTCCTCTATCTGAAAGAGAATTAGTAGACATGTTCTTGGGAACCTTGTCTGGTCCTTTCTTCAACCACTTAATTGGGAGTTCATTGACAAGTTTTACTGAATTGATATTGACCGGAGAAAGGGTGGAATCCGGGATAAAGAATGGGAAGATTCAAAAAGATGCATCCTCTGCTGCTGTAAGGAAACCATTCATCGGAAAGAAAGAAGTGGTTGTTGTATATCCTCAGAGAAATCAAGATAGGGCTGAACGCCGTCCAACGGTGGGGGCTGTTATGATTCCTAAACCAGAGCTAGCTCAACAAAGAAGCAACCAGGAAAGAATGGAATGACCAGTCAGACAATTCACCCGAATTAATATGACACTATCTCAAGTATTGCCACATTTGTTAAGATCCAACCTAGTGACTTTGAAAGAAGATCCAAAGAACCCTAACACAACCTCTCCTCACTATCATCCTAATTCCCATTGCGCATACCATTCTGAGAGTCCCGGCCAGGACACTAACAACTATTGGGCTCTGAAGAACAAAGTACAAGATCTTCTTGAAGCCAAAGAGATTGAATTCGACGTGCCAAAAAAGCCCAATGTCATTACTGCCCCTATGCCCAAACACGACCGAGATGTCAACGCTGTCGAGGAAGATATGTTTGTTACTCCAGTTAATGAACTTGTGACCCCACTTCTGACTATCAAAGAGAATTTGTTGAATGTCGGTGTTTTCCCAGGCTGTGATGAAAGCTGTCATTTCTGTTTGTCCTCATCAGCCAGTTGTCCTTTGTTAAAAGCAGGCGTTCAATGTCTAATAGATAACAAGGAGATTTTGTTAGAAAAGGCTTCAATTCCAACTGTTTCTTATAATGATGTTTCCATCGTGACCATTTCCGACAATTCTTCCAGGGTATCCACCAAAAGACCCGTTAGAATTACATCAGTTCCAAAAGTAGCTTCGTTGATAGTTATAATGCCTGGACCAATCCCGTATTCGTCAGACAAAACCGTACCATGGAATTATGGAGGGGATGTCTACTACCACGGTATCAAGAAATATTGGCTAGCTGTCGAAGATTCAAGTTCCGAGAAAGTTGACACTAATATTAGTAATATCGCAGGGACCAGTAAGATAACTCGAAATGGAAGGGTTTTCTCTCCAGAAATTGCTCCTCCAAAAGTTATTTTTGGACCCGTAATTATTCTTGTTGTTGTTGCTCCTCCAAAGGTTGTTCCCAGTCCTACAATTATCTCTACTAATACTCCTGCTGACAAAACTATTACGATCCCTGTTATCACCCCTACTGACATTCCTGCTGCCGAGTCAACCGAGACTCGAGGTAAAGGTATTCTGGTTGAGCCTGTCCGGACGAAGGCACAATCAGTAGTTATCCCTGAGACCTCCCAAAAAGAGATGGAGGAAATTCTAAAGATCATAAAAAGAAGCGACTACAATGTAGTCGAGCAACTGGGGAAAACTCCATAAAAAATTTCCATGCTGGCTTTATTATTATGTTTCGAGGCTCATGCAAAGGCCTTGGTAAAATTCCTCAAAACTGCCCATGTACCCCAAGAAACATCTGCCGATCAGTTCCAAGACTGCGTAGCCAGCTTGACTGCAGATAATGGTTTAGGTTTTTTGGATGCTGATTTAACGCCAAGGGGGAGGAAGCATAATGAGGCATTACATGTCTCAATCAAATGCAGGGACACGACCTTGGCTCATGTTTTGGTGGACACTGGTTCGTCTCTGAATGTATTGCCTAAAAAGGCCCTTGATAGGCTTGACTATGAAGGATTGAAATTGAAACCAAGCAACATAGTAGTGAGAGCCTTTGACGACTCAAAAAGGATGGTGCATGGGGAAGTGGATATCCCCATAAAAGTTGGAACCCAAACGTTTGATTCAAATTTTTATGTAATGGATATTCTCCCTTCATATTCCTGCTTATTAGGCTGTATGTGGATTCACAATGCTGGTGTTGTTACCTCTACGCTGCACCAAATTCTAAAATATCCAATTCAAGGGAAGATCATCACTGTTCATGGAGAAGAAGATTATATGGTCAGCCATCTCAATTCCTTCATATATATGGAACTAGATGATGAATTTATTGAAACTCCAATCCAGCACTTTGAAGAAGTCCCGCAAGATGTGGCAGTAACCAAGGTTGTGTCTCAAGTTCCCAAGATTACAAGGCCTCTTCTCAAGATGTCGTCTTTAAAGGATGCCAAGGCAGTGATAGAAGAAGGTGGGTGCACTATTTAGGGACAACTCCCAGATATCCCATACAAATCTGAAAAATTTGGTATGGGTTTCACTTTAGGTGCCCAGAAGGTTGTACGCCACGCTCGTGCCGGAGGACCACCCTTGAAGATCAGCAACCACCAAGTCAGCGCCGTGGAGGATGATGAAGACAACTACAACCTGGAGGATTAGATTTTCCCAACTGTCAGTGGAGAGCTCAACAACTGTGAGGCTAGAGATTTTTTCCCAATCACTTTTATCCCACAGTAATTTGTCTTTACATTTTGT
The DNA here is from genome assembly GCA_948472305.1 of Vicia faba. Classification (NCBI taxonomy): domain Eukaryota; kingdom Viridiplantae; phylum Streptophyta; class Magnoliopsida; order Fabales; family Fabaceae; genus Vicia; species Vicia faba. Next base: position 689,097,692 of record OX451735.1, on the reverse strand, counting down.
TGGATCTGTAATATTAAAACAATTCAGACTCTTAAAACCTTGTGTCTTACCCGAGGCACAATGGTCCATTTGTAAGGGTTATTATCTCATTTCCATATGACATCAATGAATCATGGACGTTTTTGCATACAAACTTTATGCTCATTGTTTTTATTTTTACATTTTAATTTCTTTCAAAGATAGCTATACTCTTACACACACTCACACTCACAATGTAGGTATACATCCATTTGGGATCCCATGGGTAACGATTCTGCTATGAAAATCTAATCTACTAAGCCGAAGACGAAGGTGAGGAAGATTGCGAAGTACCAGGAGAACTCGCCAGGTTACTACAATAAGAAGAGAGGACCATTCAACCCCACGAGGAACTAGTGGACACAATCAACCTAGGTACCGAATTGGCATCTAGTGTCAAAGAGCGTCTGATTCAGTTGCTGCACAATTATGTTGAGGTCTTTGCCTGGTCGTATAAAGACATGCCGGGACTTGATGCTGATATCATAGTACATCGTCTACCTACAAAAGAAGACTGCCCATCGGTAAAGAAAAAGGTCTGTCACATGCGACCATACATGTCGGAGAATATTAAGGCAGAAGTCATGAAACAATTTAATGCTGGATTCTTGGCCGTCACCTCCTATCCACAGTGGGTTGCCAATGTCGTTCCCGTGTCCAAAAAAGACGGAAAAGTACGAATGTGAGTGGACTACAGAGATTTGAATAAGGCAAGCCCTAAGGACGATTTCCCACTTCCCCACATTGATGTTCTAGTTGACAATACGACACAACATAAAGTGTTTTCCTTCATGGACGGTTTCTCAGGCTACAACCAAATCAAAATGGCGCCTGAAGACATGGAGAAGAAAACCTTTGTCACACAGTGGGGCACATTCTGCTACAAGGTTATGCCATTCGGACTGAAGAATATTGGGGCAACCTATCAGCGTGCCATGGTAGATCTATTTCACAACATGATATATCAAGAAATAGCGGTTTATATGGACGTCATGATAGCCATATCTCAAACAGAAGAAGAGCAACTTGATCACCTACAGAAACTGTTCGAGAGGTTAAAGAAATACAAGCTGAGGTTGAACCCAAATAAATGCACGTTTGGGGTGAGGTCTGGTAAACTCATAGGCCTTATCGTCAGCAATAAAGGTATTGAAGTAGATACCGCCAAGGTGAAAGCGATACAAGAGATGCCTGCTCCTCGTACCGAGAAGGAAGTCAGAGGATTTTGGGAACGCTTAAACTACATTGCCAGATTCATTTCTCACCTGACAGCTACTTATGAACCAATCTTCAAATTACTGAAGAAAGATCAAGTAGTCAAATGGAATGATGAGTGCCAAACTGCTTTCGACAAAATCAAAGAGTACCTGCAAGAGCCTCCTATTTTGATGCCACCAGTCGAGGGAAGACCCTTGATCATGTATCTAACTGTTTTGGAAAATTCAATGGGGTGTGTGCTGGGGCAGAATTACGAGTCTGGCTGAAAAGAACATGCTATTTATTACCTGATCAAAAAGTTTACCGACTGTGAAACAAGATATTCACTGCTCGAGAAAACTTATTGCGCTCTGGCATGGGCTGCTCGCCGTCTAAGATAGTATATGCTGACACATACTACCTTGTTGATATCTAAAATGGATCCAATAAAATACATCTTCGAGAAGCCTGCCCTCTCTGGGAGAATAGCGAGATGGCAGATGATCCTGGCAGAATATGACATACAGTATACTACCCAGAAAGCAATAAAGGGTAGTGTGCTAGTTGATCACCTTGCTCACCAAGCTATGGAAGACTACCAGTCCATGAAGTTCGAATTTCCAGATGAAGACATCATGATGGTAAACAACTATGAAGAATTCAGGCAACGTGACGGACCTGAACAAGGATCCCGATGGACCCTGGTTTTTGATGGGGCATCTAACGCGCTCGGAAATGGTATTGGTGTTGTACTCATATCTCCTGAAGGATTTCATACTCCTTTTACGGCAAGACTCTGTTTCAGTTGTACAAACAACATGGCAGAATACGAAGCATGCATTTTTGGTCTCAAAGCTGCCATAGATTTGGGGATCAAATCCTTAAATGTATTCGGAGATTCAGCTTTGGTCATCATCCAGATCAAAGGGGAATTGGACACCAAACATCCTAATCTTATCCCTTACAAAGAACATGTTTTAACATTTCTTCCACATTTTGAGAAGATTACCTTCGAGCATTTCCCGCGAGAAGAAAATCAGCTAGCAGACGCACTAGCCACAATGTCATCTGAAACAACGCGGCTGGAACCTGTCATCTGGATGTAATGAAACATCAATGAAGTCGCCACCGAACGTCTTTTATCCCACCGAAAGGGAAAGGTAAACATCGAGAAAACTTGAAGAGGTAGAAATCACGGTCTTTCGACCGAGAGATCGGGTAAGGGAGTCTGTTACGCGAGGGGAAGGTATTAGCACCCCACACACTCGTAGTACTCTACGGTATCCACTCTTGTTATCTAATCTAATGGGTGTGGTCAAATCCTATGTCTATGGCTTAAAACTGAAAAGGGAATGCATGCAAAAGAAAAAAGAAAACAATGTAGGGAAAATAAAAAGATGTGCTCGGTTGGGCCCCACCCTAATGCCTACGTATCCCTTTTAAGGAATCAGAGCAGCCGTAGTTCGACTTACATATTTTGGTTGGTTTTTGTTTTTTAGTTAAGACAACAAAAACAGTCAAGATGGAAAAACATCGAATGAAACAACAAACAAATGGGATGGTCAAACATCGGCTAAATAATAACAAAGTATCATGTTAAAGACGGCGAAACATCAAATGATAAAACAATCACACCTAATGATGACATTGAGAGTCAAAGTAGGATAACCAACATGTGCGGTGACAAAACATCGGCTTCAAACAAATGTGTGATGGCGAAACATCGGCTAAAAGATAACAAAGTCATGGCAATGATGGCGAGACATCAATAAAACAGAAGACAAAACATCATACTTAACAATGATATTGAGAATCAAAGTAGGATAACAAACATGTGCGATGGCAAAACATCGGCTTCAAACAAATGCGCGATGGTGAAACATCGGCTAAAAGATAACAAAATATCATGGCAAAGATGGAAACACATCAATAAAACAGATGACGAAACATCACACCTAACAATGATATTGAGAATCAAAGTAGGATAACAAACATGTGCGATGGCGAAACATTGGCTTCAAACAAATGTGCGATGGCGAAATATCGGCTAAAAGATAACAAAATATCATGGCAAAGATGGCAACACATCAATAAAACAGATGACGAAACATCACACCTAACAATGATATTGAGAATAAAAGTAGGATAACAAACATGTGCGATGGTAAAACATCGGCTTCAAACAAATGTGCAATGACGAAACATCGGCTGAAAGATAACACAGACAAAGTAAGATTGGTTTGTATCTTTTACTTTGAAGAAGGGTTTGAGTTCATTAGGGGTGTCTTATGATTTACCAAGAAAACAATTTTTGTTTTAAGATGCAGAATGCATAGAAAGGGAAGACAACTAAGGGAAACTAACCTAGTACTATCCCTAGTGTTATCATACATTGGTTGACCCTAAGGTTGAGGATAAAGGAAAACCCTATCTTAATTAACATGCTAAAGGAAGCTTGACAAAACTATCCTATAGGGAACATGAAATGAGAGCGAAGTCGTGATCTCAATTTCTAAATTGAGTGACTCATCGATCAACAATTAAAGAAGAAAAACAATAAACATCCTATAGGGAACATGCAATGATAGCGAAGTCGTGATCTCAATTTCTAAATTTAGTGACTCATCGATCAACAATTAAAAAAAGAAAAACAATAAACATCCTATAGGGAACATGCAATGAGAGCGAAGTCGTGATCTCAATTTCTAAATTGAGTGACTCATCAATCAACAATTAAAAAAAGAAAAACAATAAACATCCTATAGGGAACATGCAATGAGAGCGAAGTCGTGATCTCAATTTCTAAATTGAGTGACTCATCGATCAACAGCAAACACAACACATGTATTAGACAAAAAAAAAACCAGAGGGCCTCCTGACATATATCAGCAACAGAGGTCCCATCATGCAATTAGAGAACTATTCAAATGAAAATGGAAGAAAGGAGACAGTGCAATACCAAGCGGATAAATATCCGTAGAAACTGAGCAAGAATAAAAGAAACCCAGAGAACTTCAAGCAAGCTGGCATCAGTAGACAAATCAAGTCAGAAATTACGCCATAAGGATGTAAGTAATAAGATTATCAGATATAAACAGATCCCATGGGCAATGTATAGCATTCACAATCTCATGTATATATCCTGCATGGAATATCAAACATACCAAATACAATAGCAGTGCCAGTATAATAAGTTGTGTTCCACAAATAAAGTGAAAAACAGTAGCCTCAGGCCAAAAGTGGAAGCTTTCTCAAAGTACCTCGCACATTCAACAAACAAGTTAGTATTCCACAAGGTGAATGATGACTAACATAGGGGGATGGATGCAACATGATGAAGTGATACCAAAATGATAACAATCATCAAACATTAGATATGATAGACAAGAGGAAACAGACATATGCACAATTTGGCCAAAAGAATTAGAGGGATGTTGCTCCTTTCTATCACCATATTGAATTGACAATTGAATATCAATCAAGGATCATGGGAGCTTGGAAAGAATACAATTAAAGATCATGGAGGTCAGGGGCAAACACATTTCAACCATATACAATTAATTCAATCACAACTTCACAAACACAATAGAAGATGAAACCTACGTAATGCATCAAGAAGGTTCACACCTTTAAACAATGGGGGACTAAATGAAAAGACTTGAGTTATCATGAATGATCAGAATCAAGATGATCATTAGGTTCCCAATTATAGGCCTCACTCAAGTTCATTGGCCATCAAACAAATCGCAACAAGATATGCAACATTAATTGGGTACCTTCACTTCAAAAATACATCAAAAATAGAAACAAGGATCCATAATTCAAACCAAAAATATCTTAACATCTTTGAAGTGTTTAGAAGTCAGAAAGCCAATCTTATGTTCATGAATGATTGAGGAGAAGATCAAATGAAGCCCAAAGTCCAAGACTAGTTGGCAAAACTACCAAACTAGGCAAGTTTTCAAAATAATTAGTGGAAAAAATGTCAAGCCAAGTTAAATAATTCAAGAAAAATGGTTTTCAAATCCTCAATAAATTCATGAACCCTAATCAAGACTTGAATTCTATTGAAAATCCAGGGCATAGTGGTTTTGAAAATGAAACTTGCACCATAAGCAACAAAACCCTAATTTTTGACTTTTAATCTTAAATATTGATTAAGTAAGATCAAAATTCAAACAATTTAAACCAAGATCAACCAAATCACCAAGAAACCCTAAATGTCAGAAAATATATTTTTCACATTTTTTTTGAATTGAAGAAAAGTCAAAAATGAAATTAAATTCAAACAAATAGACAATTAAACAAATAATCACATCTCAAAATAGAACTTTAATCAAAAAGTCAGAAAAATGTCCAACCAAAATTATATTCAAATATTAGAATTAAAAACACACATCCCTGATTTTTTGTGGAATTTTTGAATTAAAGGAAATATTAAAATAAAAATTAAACAAACAATTAACAATTAAACTATTAAAATAAAAACACCAAAAGGGTCAAAATAAAAATATATTTATATTATATGATTAAAAACAAGCTTGCATTATTTTTTTGAGAATTTTTGAATCAATGGAAGTATTAAAATAAAAATTATAAAGCAAAAATTCAAAATAAACCTCTCAAATTAAAATTCTAATAAAAAATAGAAAATATGCTAAACCAATTTCAGAATCAATTTCTACATTATTTTATGAGTCCAAAACATTTTTTATGGAATTTTTAGAACAAAGGAACTATTAAAATAAAAATAATCTTTGAACAATTAAATAATTAAACCTATGAAATTTTAAACCAATCAAATCATGTTAGAAAAATTCAAAAAAAATATGAAAAATACTAGAAAATATTATTGGCCTACGGTAATTTTTTTATGATTTTAAAAAATATTTTGATCACAAAAATAAAATCAGAAAATAAAAAATAATCAAAAATATGAAAAATGCATTAAAACTCAAATGGACCAATCAGATCCGTCCACATCATCATCTTCAACCTCCAGATCCAGTCAAACACGAACGTTTTTCAGTGCTAGGGCTCATGTTCATGTCCACCGTACATACTTATTTTTTCCATCAAAATCAATGATTCCAATCACAAATCAAAGTTCAAACTGCCAACTACATCATGATTTTTACAAAATTTAAAATGATTGACCATGGAAGTAGAAATCAGAGCAAGAAAATTGACAAAACTCATTGAACCTTGAAAAACCATAAATTCATCAAATCGCATATACTTCAGAATTGAACAAATTTATACATCAGATGTAAGATCTGGCCAGCTATGAACATGATAACAAACTTTATATCCCATGAATCAAGCAAAATTGTGGAGAATCAAGATCTGAAAATTACCTCTCGAGTTGAGAAATAAACTCAACTATGGCCTCTGAAACAAAGCGAAAAATCTTGTCCCTTGCTTCTAATGCTCCAATAAAGTGAAAATGATCATGAATCGAGCTCTGGAATGGAGAATAGAGAAGCTTCTAAGTAGAAATTTTTTGAGAGAGAGAGATTGCAGTTTCTGATTTCTTGAGAGAAATGAAGGCCCCCCCCCCTTCAAAAGGGAATGAAATGTGGCTTATATATGGAGTGATTGCTGAGGGCAGAAGAGTCTTTGAAAAGCTCAAGGCCGTTGGAAGCAGAATTTGCAAAAACAGAAAAAAGAAAAGACCCAATGGTGATGCATTTTGTTTCTACTTATGCCCACCCTAGAAGTCGTTTTGGTGATGTCATGTTGAGTGGCATTGTGAGCAAAACATGTGCATTTGGTGAGCTGGCTACATTGACAACAAACAAAACTGAAGTTGTTCAAAATTCTGCAGCATGGGCATCTCTTTTCCAAAAATTTGGCTAGCTGACTTTATGCTTAGGCCATTTGAAATTCCCTCGTGCATTTTGGATGCTTGAGGGGCCTTTCAAAAGCTTTCAAAATGTAGAACAAACTAGGGCTTTGAACTTTCCAAATTGATGCAAACTTGATGGAGAAATAGTGTTGCAACCTTGAGGCAAAAATGCAAATTGGCTTGCCTGGCCCGCGCGCGTGCATCGGCATGCATGGTGTGCATGAGGCCAGTTTTGAAATACCAACTTTGAAACATCACAACTCACTCAATTCTTGGCCAAACCGAATATTTCAAGGTTTAAAGGGAAGCTCTCATGGGAGACTACAAAATGCTTTTTTTAATTTTTCAAATTAAGGCTTGAATCAACAGAAATTGATTTCACAAAATGGCATGCCAAGTGTTTGATGAAATTATGCGCATGGCTTGCCCAAGAGAAGTCATTTTGGCACTTAGCATTTTTTCAAATTTTAAGTTACTTCTTGAATAAGTTATACTCAAATTCACCATTCCTCATGATTCAAAGATGAATTTGGGTATGGAATATGAAAGGAGGATGCTTGAATTGATGGTTGACCAAAAATCCACTTGGTCAACTCTTGATTTTACTGACTTTGGTCAAAATGTCCAATTTGCCCCTTTTGATCAATTGAACCATTTCCAATCCAAATTGAACCTCAATATTTCAACCCTAAATGCTTAACAACATGTGGTGAACCATGGAAGCAAGTTTGGGTTAAAAAGTCAGAGAAATCCTGATTAAAACCAAAACCCTAATTTTGTGCCATGTGCTAGGAGATAGCTGATCAATCCTCAAAACCCTAATTCCACTGGGCATCATGAGAGGCTCTTTGATCAAATTTGATTCTAATGATGATAGGATAATGATGCTTCATGAATTGGGTCATCTAGACCCCAATTGCTTCAACTTGGACCAAACCCTAAAGTTGGTTAACATCTTAGGAGACTGATGAACCATGTTCAAAACTTCAAATCTTCTGGGCATCCTGGACAAATTCTTGGACAAAGACCTTCCAAATAACAATGAAATGTTGTAGCTTCCAAATCAAGACTTGTACATTGATCAATAGCCTTGATCAAGCAAAACCCTAATCTGACTGGTGAATCAAAGGAGTGATTCGTTCTTATAATCAAACACAGACTTCAATCCTCTGATGATCCAAGGGGATGGATAAGATATCTTGAGATAAGCAACTAACTTTTGAGCTTGAAAGATCCAAAGGTGTAGATGATAAGGTTCTTCTTGAGAAACTTGCTAAAGCAAATAACTTTTTCAATGCTTGAGGAAGACTTGATAACTAAAGTATTTTGATCCCATCACAATGTATGAATGCAATGCAATATGATATTCATGATGAAACATAAGCCAAAAATCAAGAGGGTAAATTTTGGGGTGCAACAGCTGCCCCTATTCAAATATCTTCAACATGATAAGTGAGAAAAGTGACAACTTTCGAGCGTACAAGGTTGAAGATGTTTGAATACGAAAGAACCCAAAAATTTACACTCTTGAAGAAGAAAGAAACAGAAATAGAAAACCCCCAAGACATGCGTCAGAATGAAGCTGTAACGCAGGTCGAAATAGAACTAAAACAAAAGAATAGTAGACGCAACTAAACTTCCGGACAAATGTGCCAGGGCAAAACAGGGCTTCAAAAAGGGTGAGATAAAACTCAAGTCACAGAGTATAGGCGAAACTAAGCTCTGGAAAAGAAAACGTACGCGGGTGAGGAGGCGAAACTCTGAGCTCGACCTAAAGCAAAAAGTGGCTAGAGTGCGCGATTCTAGGAGCACTTGCTAATCTCAACTAAGATAGATAGTATGAAGGAACTGAAAGAATCCCAGAAAAGAGGAACAAAAGCGAGACGAAACTCGACTCAAAAACCAGTTATACGAAACTAAACTAGATGAGTACCAAGACGAAACTGGATTTCATGCACGGGTAACGAGGTGAAACTCGACCCAAAGCAAAGTGATGAGAGCACATGTTTCTCAGAGCACCTGCTGGTCTCAGATCGATGGATAAACAGTGACGAAAACTGATGAAAGAATCCAAGGAACAAAAGAGATTGATTTCAAACTTGGGACGCAGTACAAACACTGCACTCAATAAATGAACACCGTCAAAGGGTCCTAGGTATGAAAACAAAGATGAGACGAAACTCGACTCAAAAACCAGCTAGGCGAAACTAAACTAGATGAGTACCAGGACGAAACTGGATTTCATGCACAAGCAACAAGGCGAAACTCGACCCAAAGCAAGGAGATTAGGGCGTACACCTAAAAACCTACTGAAAGCGAATATCAGGATGAAACTGGAATTCAAAAGGTGCATCAATAGACATTGAAATGAACCGGAGAGGGTAGTGAAGACTAAACCCGAGAAGACCGCGCCAGGGCAAAACTGAACTACAGTCAAGAGTAGACACTTAAACAAACAAATGATTGACGTCAAAAGGATATTGGTATGGGGAGGAAACTGAGATAATAAGGATGAAGACCTCGCTGGGGGGTTAAATCCGAAGTATTAGCAAAATCACTAGGGAAGACAGAAACGAAAATGGCTTTATGTCCCAATGCATGTTTGAATTCTTTTTATATAGCGCAATGCTACATATAATGGAAATGCTACACGTTTTGGTAGATGCAATGTGATGATGCATGTTTTAAAAGTTTCACTGGGGAATGGCTAATTGAAGAGCCAAAAACCAAGAAATCAGAATCTGACAAGACTTACAAAAATAAATTGCAAAATCCAAAGGAGAGGAGAAAAATATGGGGATCCACTAGAGAGGGAACCTCGGAGAGATGAAGCTTCAGGAGAATAAAAACCGAGCAACCAGTAGAACCGGGCCACAAACATTGAGAGGAGCTGCAAAAATAAATTGCAAACTCCTAGAGAAGATCAAGTCATCACTGTAGCTTCTGGAGAAAGACGTCATCTGAAGTTTAGACAATGAGGGAGAAAATCATGGCAAGACTGTAATCTCTGGAAAAGACAGCACGCGACCGTGTTGAGGGTGACATCAAGACAACAAACCTGACGTGAAGGGTGAACACCTTTGCTGGGGGAACAAAGCTCCGCTGAGGAGACAGGACTTTACCGGGGAGATAGAACTCTGTTGAAGATTTTGATTGGAGAGATTTTCCTTGGGGTGCAACCAAAGGATAAATCATGCAGATAGTGATACAGTATTGCCTTCACTAGGGATAAGAAAAGATCTTAACATAAGGATGCCCCAGTCAACAGACCGGCTGGGAAATGAGAGGTCAAGGCGAGAGATCTCTGTTGGAAATTCTGTTGGGGAGTTAAAACCTCTTCGGAATATGAATTCCCATTCGAATGACTCCATTGGGGAATATGCAACATATCCAAACTTGAAGTCTCAGAATGAAGCTTTTGAAAGGAGATTCCTGGGGCAACAAAAACTTTGCTGCAGAACTAAAACTTTACTGGGGAAACAAAACTTCACTGGGGAATAGGGAACTTACCCGGGGATAAATAGAGTCCCAATCATAAATGAGCTCTGTCCAAAAATTCCCTTCTTGACAATCATTAAGCTCTTTATATGTGTTCAACGTGTAAACTTTTTTGATGTCAAACAAATGTTTTGCATGCAGGAAGATGTTTATTTTAGAAATGACAGACCTGATGCGATGATTATTTAAACCTTGAAGTCGAAAATCCCAACAAAGTGTCGCATCTCTGTTATGAATGAATCACTGGCCAGAGTGCAAAAATTTTCAAAACTTTCCTTCCCCTTCTCCCTTTTTTAGAAAAAATGAGTCAAAATGCGGGTGATAAGATACCAACATGGATATGCAACACATATTTGGGGAGTTTAGTAAATGTTATCCTGTTGTAGTATGCTTTCGAGTTAAGCCCTTGTTTCAGTTAGGATTTTCAGAGGTTGTAACGTGGCCTGGTTCGAGGGTTTTTTAGAGAAAAGTTTTTCAAGGCTCAAATTATTTGGTGCCCACCCCCTTCGTGATATTCTCCTGTCCTAAGTTCAGTTAAGTTATCACAAGCATTCATTTTTCAAAAGGATTTATAATGGTTGAGTGATCACGACAAATTCTTCAACATGATTGTCACTTAACTTTTGTTGCTTTTGTTTTTAATATTATTGTTCCTCTTCTTCTGATGAAAATTTTATTGGATAATCTTTTTCGGCCTTTTAGGCTCTTCTTTTCCCTAACTTTTGCCTGGACAAAATCTTTTGAATTTTGGGAGTCCAGCGGGATGCCCTAACTTTTTCCTAAGCGACTTGTTTTCAAATTTCGACTTAGCGGGGCTTTTTGTTTCTTTCTTATTCATACTTTCCACCTTGAACAAGTCAATATGACTTTAGGTCTTTGACCTTTTCTTTCTTTTTTCTCTTTTTTGAAGGAAACAAATGCTTCATTCCTTGGTCGGCGAGGGATAACCATTATTGTATCGATTCGATCTCGACCTCAGGGCTTTGTGAGGAAATGAACATCGTGGTTTAGACATTTTTCCTGATCTCATAATGTGAAAGATAAAATGTGGTGATCCCCAGATGGGACATTCCTTCTGAAATTTTAATGCTTGGTCAAATTAACTGAACATATACCCTGCCCCTGGTTAAAAAGGGTTTTTTTTAACGGAAAAGAAAATCCTACTTCGAAGGCTCAAAGGGGTTAACGAGGGTCTAACTCCCTTATATCTCCATTGTTTGGGGATTGAAACAATGCATGTACATCGTCAATGGGGTTCTACTCAAAAGCATACCACTACAGTCATCGCTTTTAGCTAAACTCCTTCCTCCAAACTCTTGGCTAAGCAAAAGAATTGGCACAGTTGGTATCAAAATGCCCGAAAAATTGATTAAAGAGTGATACTGGATGGATTAAGTAAAATGAAACATTTTTTTTAAGGCAAAAATATTCAACGCATCAAGACTGACACTCGGCTATAAACAAAATCCTATATGCAGACAAAGTTAAAACAATCAATCAAGATAACACATGAAAGTGTGGCAAAGAAACGTAATAAAAGCCATTATGGGGAAGAAATGTTCCCAACTAGGTTCGCCGATCTCGCCGACCTGCCGTACTCTTGATATTACCTTGACCCACGACCTTTACCAACAGCCCAGAGCCGTGAAACAAAAGGGCAAGGCATCCACCAGTAAAGTGAATGAGAATCCCATCAAACATAGAACCAAACATGCCCCTTGCTCAGGTAGTAGTTGTGTTTGTTATCTGCATTTCAAGCGATCAACTAGCCATGACTTAGATTACCATTTTCTATAAGGCCCACAAAGTTTATATGCTCATGCTTATCAAAAATATTGGACGTTTTTGCAAACAAAATAGTAAAAAGGGAGAAAAGAAACGCATATGTATACTTGAAAGAAGATATTCTATTGATTTTGAGAAATCAGCCTGTGAAAAAGGCATTTACATTTGGAAGCAAGTAATTACAAAATTAAAAAAAAACAAGTGTTTACAAACGACAATGTGAATGTGAGTGGCCATCAAGTCCCGATTATGCTATGACTCTTATGACTCTTACACTCCCATCTACTTGCTTTTAGATGAATCATTCTTGGATTAGCTTCGAGCCTATGCCAGGTGACGAAATGAAGGAAAGAAACAAAGGATCTCATGCTAAGCGTAGTCATTTGCTTTAAGTCCCTAACTTTTGCCTGAATCGCCCTTTCGGGTTTTCGATTCACCAGGACACCCTCTTTTTGCCTAAACCTCCCTTTCGGGTTTTCAGTTTAGCGGGTTTCTTTTTTCTTTTTTATTTTTTTATGCAAAGTATTTTTTAACTACGTCAGCATTCACAGGGAGAGGGAAATACTCTCAATCCATAGTCGTGAGCATAATCGCTCCTCCAGAGAAAACTTTTCTGACCACGAAAGGACCTTTATAAGTCGGAACCCACTTGCCCCTGGGATCACCCAGGGGAAGAATTATCCTTTTTAACACAAGGTCACCTGGCTTGTAACACTGAGGCCGTACCCTTTTATCAAAAGCTTTCCTCATCCTTTGCTGATATACCTGACCATGACATACAACCGTCAACCTCTTCTCATCAATAAGCTCCAACTGATCCAGCCGATTCTGTACCCATTCACTTTCATCTAGCTCAGCGTCTCTCATGACCCTAAGAGAAGGAATCTTGACTTCTACTGGCAATACCACTTCCATGCCGTAAACCAATGAAAATGGGGTTTCCCCAGTTGAAGTACGCACAGTGGTGCGATAACCATGCAAAGCGAAAGGCAGCATCTCATGCCAATCTTTCTAGGTTACCACCATCTTCTACATGATTTTCTTGATATTTTTATTGGCCGCTTCGACAGCACCGTTCATCTTTGGTCGGTATGGGGAAGATTTATGATGCTTGATTTTGAAGGACTCACAAAGCTCCTTCATCATTTTTTTGTTCAAATTAGACCCATTATCAGTAATAATCTTCTCAGGCACTCCGTAGCGACATATAATATTGTGCTTAATGAACCGAGTTACCACCTGCTTGGTGACATTGGCATAGGATGCAACTTCGACCCTTTTGTAAAATAATCGATGGCAACCAGAATGAAATGGTGCCCGTTGGATGCAGTCGGTTCAATTTTGTCGATCATATCAATTCCCCACATCGCAAATGGCCAAGGGGAAGTCAAGACATTCAAAGGTACTGGCGGCACATGCACTTTATCAGCATAGACTTGACATTTGTGGCAAACCCGTGCATGATTGTAACAGTTAGTCTCCATGGTGGACCAATAATAACCTGCTCGCAAAATCTTTTTAGCCATGGTATGCCCGTTGGCATGGGTCTCGAAATCACCTTCATGTATCTCTTCAATGATTCTAGCTGATTCTTTCTTGTCAACACATCTGAGCAGTAAACCGTCATGATGCCTTCTATACAACACGCCACCACTGAGAAAGAACTTGGCTGAAAATCTTCTCAAGAACTTCTTATCTGTGACGGATGCCTCTTCAGGGTACTCTTGTGTCTCAAGACACCGTTTAACATCATAAAACCAAGGGTTACCATCTGATTCTAAATTGGCCTCAAAACAGAAAGCTGGCTCACTCAAGCTTCTGATGGTAATGGAAGGTGCCTCATTAGCCCACTTAACCTTGAACATGGAGGACAAAGTTGCCAGTGCATCAGCTAGATTGTTTTCTTCTCTGGGAATGTGCTCAAATGTGATCTCTTCGAAGTACGGAATCAGCTTCATAATATGCTCACGATAGGGAATTAGGTTCTGATGGCGAGTCTCCCAATCTCCATTAATCTGGCTGATAACAAGATTGGAATCCCCGTAAACTTTCAAGAATTTGATGCGCAGGTCGATTGCTGCTTCAATGCCATAAATGCAAGCCTCATATTCAGCCATGTTGTTAGTGCAATCAAAACAAATACGAGCCATGAAAGGAATATGGTATCCCTTAGGGAAAGTGATAATATCTCTGATGTCGTTTCGCATGGCATTAGAGGCACCATAAAAAACAAGCGTCCAACGTGATCCCAGCTCGAGTCCTTCGTCTGGGTCTGGTATGTTACAATCCCGAATATACACAATTTCCTCATCTGGAAAATCAAACTTCATCGGTTCATAATCGTTCATGGGCTGATGAGCAAGATGGTCAGCCAATACACTACCCTTAATTGATTTTTGAGTAGTGTATTGGATATCATATTCGGTGAGTATCATCTGCCAACAGGCTACCCTGCCTGTAAGAGCTGGCTTCTCAAAAATATACTTGATTGGATCCATTTTAGATATCAAGTAGGTGGTGTGAGTTAACATGTACTGCCTCAAATGTTTGGCGGCCCAGGCAAGTGCACAACAAGTTTTTTCCAGCAATGAGTACCTCGACTCACATTTTGTAAACTTCTTACTCAAGTAGTAAATAGCCTGCTCTTTCTTCCCTGTCTCGTCGTGCTGATCGAGAACACAACCCATTGAGCTCTCTAACACAGTTAGATACATGATTAGTGGCCTTCCTTCCACTGGAGGCATGAGTATCGAAGGTTCCTGTAAATACTCCTTTATTTTGTCAAAGGCCTTCTGACAATCCTCATTCTATTTCACTGTCTGACTTTTCTTCAACAACTTGAACAAAGGTTCACAGGTGGCTGTGAGATGAGAAATAAATCTAGAAATGTAGTTCAACCTTCCCAAGAAACCACGTATTTCCTTCTCTGTCCTTGGCTCAGGCATTTCCTGTATCGCTTTTACTTTGGCCGGGTCCACCTCGATACCTTTTTCGCTTAAAAAAAAACCCAACAGCTTGCCGGTGAAACAACTGGCTGAAAATCATCAAAACAATGAAGTCGCCATCGAACGTCTTTTATCCCACATGTAGGGAAAGGTAAACATCGAGAAAACCTGAGAAGGGAGAAGTCACGGTCTTGCGACCGAGAGATCGAGTAAGGGAGTCTGTTACGCAAGGGGAAGGTATTAGCACCCCACACGCCCGTAGTACTCTACGGTATCCACTCTTGTTATCTATATTATGGGTGTGTTTAATCTATGCTTACTGTTTATTATACTACTGAAGGGAATGCATGCAAAAGAAAGGGGAAAAGAATGTAGGGAAAATAAAATTATGCTCGCTTGGGCCCTACCCCAATGCCTACGCATCCGTTTTGAGGAATCAGAGCTACCGTAGTTCGGCTCATATGTTTTTGTTTGTTTGTGTTTTTTATGGACGAAGTTAATTCCGCCTTCTGCCGCAGCTTGACCTTTGGAGACTTATGCGTTGGCACAGAAGTAAATTAATCGTGTCTTTACCTAAAAAGGGTTTTTAGAAAAGTGCTCGAGCGCACAAATGGTTTGAGTTGATTTGTATTTTCGTTGCAGATAGCGACTAGTCGACCTCAAGAGAGAGATATTAACCACTTTTCTACTTAGCTATGAAAGGAGTCTTTGAGAATTGAACCACACCTAGGCTTGAGATGAAGAACAATAAGATTGAGAAGAGACCCGCTTATCATTTCTCATACTAAGTAAAAACATGATTCTCATCAATAGTTTCTTTTTAAAGTGTTTTGAATTTAAAAAAAAAAAGAAAAAAGAAGTTTTAGTTTTAGGTGCGTATGCAAAAAGGGAAGAAAATTTAAAGGGGGACTAACCTATTTCTACACCTAATGTTATTATGCATTGTTAGACCTAAAGTTAGAATTTTGAGGGAATTCTACCTAATGTTTGCATGTTTGGATTGCAATAAAGCCCTATTTATCATGATTTTTATAAAGCGATAATGAAATGTAATAAAGTGAAAACAAGTGCCAGAGTAGTAGCGGAGGCTACCAAACTGAGCAAGTCGTTGAAAGCACTGAAAAAGCAAGGAGTACGCGTCGAGCAAGCTTCACCAAGAAACAAACAGAGTCAAAAATAATATTCAACTAAGATAAAGGTAAACGCGTGTTGCAAATGCAAAGCATAATCAGAAGTTCCTCGCACAATGAACAAACGCGTCAAAATAACGTGGCATTATTCAAGGATCAGAACTTACTTCCAACCACTCCTCATGCCAAGGAAATTGAATCAAGGATACAAAATCGACAAGAACGCGTAAAAATCTTAATTCTAACCATGTACTAAACACTAATTTAATTAATTCATACGTTAATAAAAAAATTATTAAAATATCAACAAGTCGGGAATCACCATATTAATATCCACACCAAATTTCAGCAAGAAATCATGAATGAATCATCAATAATTAATTACAAAAATTAAGGAATTAAAGTAAAAATTATAAAGAACAAGGTGGTGATTAACAATGCAGGCCCATTAGATGAAGTCCAATGGCAGGTTTTTATTGCTTTCAATTTCCAGAAAAAATGGTGATGGGCTTAGTGGAATTCGGTTTAGCCCAATCCTTTTTGCTACTCATCTAATTCGTTTTTTTCTCTCTTTATTGTGTTAAAGATTGATGATTAAAAACTAATAGAATAAAAACATGAAAATAATTAACTATTAACATAAAACATGAAAATTACTAGAGAAGATAAATAAAAAAGAAGATTGATGAGAAGACAGAGAAAAAAATAAAACAATTAAAATTAAAAGGATAAAAACGTGAAAAATGAAAGAGGATTTAGGGTTGGGACGACCGAGCTCCATTCTTCTTCGCGGCGTCGCCGTCTTCCATGATCTGAACGCTGTCTCAATCTCTTGCTTCAACCCGCGATGGCCTTCTCCTTAACCTCTCGCCATCACTGATTTCGACGACATGGTTCTTCTTCCTTCAACTTATCCTCTCCTCATCTCCGATTCGTCACACAGCTTCTGCTGCGGATTCATCATCATCTGATTACAGCCTTCCGCCGCGGATTTATCATCATCTCAAATCTCTCGTCATCATCAACTTCGTATCAGTGCCTTCAATTCTGTCTCGCTCTCACTTGCTAAGGCGCCGCGGTTTCGCTATCGTAACACAACAATAGATAGAAGAGCAAACAAAGAACAAAGGGATGTAGAATCTTACCGACCAGAGATTCTCCAGAGGCTCTTCAACAGTGACGCTGACGAAAAGCAAACCAGATGAACTCAGGTACATCTCTTCTTCTTCTTCTTCTTCTTCGATGCTACTCCTCCTCGTCTTTCACGATTTCTTCTGCCTCTTCTGGATTATGCTATTGTTGTTCTTGCGGATCGTGACGCATGATGACGAGAATTGATTGCTATGATGTTGTTATGGAAATATCAGAACAATGATGATTTTGCAGAGTTGAAGTGTTGATTCAGATGCAGAGAATTGTGGATTGAAGATGAAGATTATTATGGTGTGGGAGAGAAAATCCAGAATCCACTGAATCAAGGTGATCCAGCCTTTTTTATCCTCTTAGTTATCTTCCTGTTATATCTTCCATACTTTCTGTTACGATTCTGTTATGCTGGAAGTTTTTTGACATTCTGCTAATTTTGGGTCTGTTATGGAGAGTTGAGTTTGACAGTTGAGGGTTGTTATGAATTGGTTTAGGTGGTTGGTTGGACTGTTAGTTGGTTAGGGAATTTGTTAGCTTAAATTCTGTTGAAGTTTGTTGCATTAGTTATGAATCTGGTTATAACAGTTAGTTTGGTTAGAAGTTTGTTATTTTCTGTTGGCTTTCTATTTGGAATGCTGGTTATAGTTAGTTATGAGATGGAGGTTTGTTAGCTGTTATGGTTTGTTTGGTAATTGGTTAGGATTGGTTAGAAGTTGGTTAAAGGTTTGTTATTCTGTTTTGAATTTTTCTAAGCTAGTTTTACTAGCTTGGTACAGGGCTGATCTTGTATTTCAACTGATGCAGGGCAATTGTTTTTGAACTCTGAACCGACTTCTATTGTTTTGCGAAATTGCAGGATTAAGAATACCTGAGATGGATTCAAATGATACATGAAGCTTTGGGCATAGCTTGAAGATATGGTGTCTTGGTCATGGGAAGCAAACATGAAGATGTATGGGCACTAAGACTTAGGCTTAGAACAAAAGTTTGTGTGGCTATGAATGTAATTGGATGAAACTCAGATGCTGTATGTATTTGTAATTTAGCTTTGTGAATTGTAACTTGTTTTTTTGTATAACATCAACATGGCTTGTAAATTTGCACAATTATGACTTTGAACAATCATGAATATCTGAAGTTGGATAGAACTCTGATGAATGCAAGCAATGAATAAATGAATAACCTGGTTATTCTTACCAACAAATTTCATGTTTTGATTTGTCGTTCCAAGTCAAACATATCTTGGAACCATACACAAAACTTAATTGATTAAGTGATGCATAAATGAATCCATATCTTCTCTTGTATGAAAACCATGTAAACATTCTTCCCACTTTGATCCATTCTTCGCACAAACCATAATTATTGCCTTCTAACCCAAAAATCTTGGATTGAATTAGTAAGATAGAATCATAAAATGCGATGCCGCCATCCCTTTCAATTCGAGCCTTAATTGATTAGAGAATATGCTGATGACCTTGGCTTGGTGAATAAATGAATTATATCCATTTAATAGCAAACCTCTTGACATTAATCTTGATCAATCATAAGAAGGTTCAACATGACTCTCTTCCCTATGAAATCCTCAGATTAAAACTAAGCTTTAGAAACATCAAAGGAGAGAGGTTCAATTGGAATATTGATTCAGTCATTAAGCTCCACAAATGAAACCTTAATACACTTGTCTCAGGATGGAAATTTGATGAAGACAAAAGTTCGTAATGACCATGAATACATAACCCTAGCTTCAAACCATTGACCTTTGCAAAAAACTCGCAAACCATTGATTGCTGAAGAAATCAGTTGAATCTCCCTAAATGAAGACGAGGGCTTAAAAGTATAGAGAAACCCTAATTCCATCATATCACTGATTCCATGCCAAATTATGTTGTTAGCGAATGTATGCAATGTTAAATGACCTAATGGAAATATGTACATGAGAAAAGTGCGACAATGCGTAAACCAGATAAAAGTAGAAGGGTAGGACAAATTTGGGGTATTACAGCTGCCCCTATTTAATCGTCTTAAACCTGAAAGTATGATTGGCACATGCCTTTCGAGAGTTCAAGGTAGAAGATGATTAAATATCAATGCCAAAAATTTGTCCTGAGAGAGTAAGTGTTTTCTTTATTTATGTGTTATCTGCTGGGGGAAAGAAATTGTTTTTTTTTCAATGAAGGGACAAAGATTGGACTTGTAACATGGCATGATGCCAATACAAGACAAATGGTTGGTATGAAAAGACAGCGGACGAGGTCTACGGGCGACCTATGATCCTGAGGTGAAATAATGAGAGTGATTTGACAGAGGACCTAGCCAAAGGGCGATCTCAGGTTCTAAGACAAAGTATATGGAAAGAACCTAGCCAAGAGGCGTCTCAGGTTCGACGATGATTTGAGGGAAGAACCTTGACAAGAGGCGATCTCAGGTTCGACGATGATTTGAGGGAAGAACCTAGCCAAGAGGCGATCTCAGGTTCGATGATGATCTAAGGAAGGACCTAGCCTACAGGCGATCTCAGATTTAACGACGATCCATGGGAAGAACCTAGCCTACGGGCGATCTCAGGTTCGACGATGAACGGAAGAACCTAGCCTACGGGCGATCTCATGTTCGACGATGATCTAAGGGAAGAACCTAGCCAAGAGGCAATCTCAGGTTCGACGACAATCTATGGGAAGAACCTAACCTACGGGAGATCTCAGTTTCGACGACGATCTATGGGAAGAACCTAGCCAAGAGGCAATCTCAGGTTCTAAGATGATCTAAGGAAGAACCTAGCCTACTGGCGATCTCAGGTTCTAAGAAGGTGATCTAAGGAGGAACCTAGCCTACGGGCGATCTCAGGTTCTAAGATGATCTGAAGAAGAACCTAGCCTACGGGCGATCTCAGGTTCGACGATGATCTAAGGAAGAACCTAGCCTATGAGAGATCTCAGGTTCTAAGATGATCTGAGGAAGAACCTAGCCTACGGGCGATCTCAGGTTCGAAGATGATCTATGGGAAGAACCTAGCCTACGAGCGATCTCAGGTTCGACAATTATCTAAGGAAGAACCTATCCTACGGGCGATCTCAGGTTCTAATAAGGTAACATGGGTTATGACATGATGATTGTTTAGATCAGCGACACAGACGAGCATCAAGAAAGGTTAAACACGGACGAGTGTTTGAATCAATACGGACGAGTATTGAAAGAAGATACAGACGAGTATCAAAGGTTAAACACGGACGAGTGTTTGAATCAATACAGACGAGTATTGAAAGAAGATACGGACGAGTATCAAAGGTTAAACACGGACGAGTGTTTGATTCAATACGGATGAGTATTGAAAGAAGATATGGACGAGTATCAAAGGTTAAACACGGACAAGTGTTTGATTCAATACGGACGAGTATTGAAATAAGATACAGGTGAGTATCAAAAGTTTAAACACGGACGAGTGTTTAAGAATTTACACGACGAGTGTTGGAAGTTGACACGACGAGTGTTTAAGGAACTGACACAGACGAGTGTTTAGGGAACTGACTACCAGACAAGAACTGGGTTTAGAATGGCAAAGTGTATTGATTTTGTTTGGCATTGAAAAGGTGAAGGTCACTGATTGGGTATTTTGGGCATGATACCCTCCTGTAGGGATGTATTGTTGTCCTTGAATAATTCAGGTTTTTCATGTAAGGTACCTGATCTGGCTTATGCTTTGTATGCATGTTTTGAATTTCTTTTGACGCAAAGATCCACTCTGATGGATCAGCTACGCGCTTTTGAGGATGCAATGTTATGTAATGATAAATATATGCAATGTGAAGAAATAAACTTCATGGGGATAAGCGAAAGCTTGCTGGGAGCCATTACTAATCACTGGGGATGTCAATACATATCGACGCTGGAAGTCTGCAGTACCAAAGATCGATGGGGATACCGATAAAAATTTGCACTGGGAGCCCATGATACCGAAGATTGTTGTTGACTCTGCTGAGGATTGAATTGCTGACGAAGCGATTCTTCAGGTACGATGCTGGATTCTGAATCGTACCATTGGGGAAGAGATAATATGGCCAGATTCCCATACATCCTGAACTATTGAGGGGATGATAGAACTGAATACGCCAAAGAATGGATACTGAACACCATATGGATCTCTCCGAATACCTTCCCCAAGTTTACGCACAATGGGGAATTATCTCTTGAATCACTTGGGGATAAGAGATGGGCATGGACACTTACGAGTGCCCCGGTTTAGCTCTGTGAATGCCCCGGTCGAGCTCGCGAATGCCCCGGTCTGGCTCTGTGAATGCCCCGGTCTGGCTATGTGAATGCCCCGGTTTAGCTTTACTGGGGATGCTCTTGATTAACTCCATTGAGGATGCACTTGCGCATGCTGAGTTAAAAGACGATTCTAGATTTTCTGAATTCACTTGGGGAATCAGACCCGAAGTTGTCTGTACTAGATGAAGGCAGTTTCATGTGCTGGCTGGGTCAGGGTGACTGTCACAAATTGCTACCTGCAAGGAAAAACAACATTTGGAGGGCATATGACATCCCCACATGGTTATACATTGACGTGGAGTCAAGTTTTATCTTGGCTTGAGAATTTTTATTCCTTATGTTTCTAATGCCATGTTTAATTATCAAACAAAACATATTCTGCATACAAAAAAAAACATTTCATGATAATAAGAGGCAACTTTGATGAAAACAAATTTTATTGATTGGCCTGTGAATAGGCATTCGTACAAGGAAGCAACTCCTATATGAGGCAGCTGCAAAATAGAAACAAAAAAAGTACGACAGGCATAAATGGCAATGAGAGATGCTCGAATTTCCATTAAAACTGGTATTGCTACAGTTCCCATATCCTAAGTTGTCTCAATGCCTTGCCTCCGAAGAGTAGTAGTTGGATCGGTCAATTTGCTGACAAGGTGCTATAGATGTGTACGTCATTTATGAAGAGCATTCAGACTACAGCCTCTCGCTTAAAATCCCTAATTTTTGCTTGGATCGCCCTTTCGGATTTTCGACCCAACGGGATACCCATTTTTTCCTAAGTCGCCCTTCCGGGTTTTCAACTTAGCGGGTTGTTATCTTTTTTTCATTTTATCCCTAACTTTTGCCTGGACTTTTGTGTCCACCGGGATGCCCATTTTTGCCTAAGTCGCCCTTCCAGGTTTTCGACCTAGCGGGCCTCTTTATGCATAGAATTTTTTGCCTGAGTCTAAATTGACTGGGAGTGGAACATCTTCCCCATCCATATCTGTCAGGATTAAGGCACCTCCTGAAAAAGCTCTCTTCACGATGTATGGTCCCTCGTAATTGGGAGTCCATTTTCCCCTTGGATCGGAATGGCTTTGTATGATGACCCTTCTTAGGACTAGATCACCAGGATAAAACTTTCGAGGACGAATCTTTTTGTCAAACACTCTTTTCATTCTCTGTTGGTACAACTGGCCATGACAGATGGCCGTCAGCCGCTTTTCATCAATCAAATTGAGTTGGTCGTACCTTGTCTGAACCCATTCTGTCTCATCAAGCTTGGTCTCCATCAGAACCCTCAACGAAGGAATTTCTACTTCGACAGGGAGCATGACATCAGTGCTGTAGACAAGCGAAAATGGGGTTGCCCCTGTTGAAGTGCGCACAGATGTTCTGTAGCCATGTAGAGCAAAAGGCAACCTTTCATGCCAATCTTTGTACGTTCTGACCATCTTCTGGATGATCTTCTTTATGTTCTTGTTAGCAGCTTCGACTGCACCGTTCATTTTTGGTCGATACGACGATGAATTGTGATGTTCAATCTTGAATTCTTCATATAATTCCTTCATCATTTTTTTGTTAAGATTAGAACCATTATCAGTGATGATTCTATGAGGGACTCCGTAACGGCATATGATTTCCTTCCTGATGAAACTGGTGACGAACTGTTTGGTTACATTCTTGTAAGAAGCTGCTTCTACCCATTTGGTGAAATAGTCGATAGCCACTAGGATGAATCTATGACCGTTCGAAGCACTTGGTTCAATTCTTCCAATCATATTAATTCCCCACATTGCGAACGGCCACGGGGAGGTTATAACATTCAGCGGGGTTGGAGGAACATGAATTATGTCTGCATATACTTGGCATTTGTGGCACGATTTCGCGTATACACAACAGTCGCTCTCCATCATCGTCCAAAAGCATCCTGCTCGTAAGATTTTCTTTGCCATAGAATGCCCGCTCGAATGAGTCCCGAAAGAACCCTCATGGATTTCCTTTATGATCGACTCTGCTTCGTGTCTATCCATGCATCTGAGCAGAACTGAGTCATAATTTCTCTTATACAGGACGTCTCCTGATAAGAAGAACTTGGATTCTAATCTTCTAAGCGTACGCTTATCACAAATTGTAGCATTTTCAGGATACTCTTGCTTCTTGAGGTACCTTTTAACATCGTAATACCACAGCTTCTCATCTGTCATATCCTCGGTTGAGAGACAATGGGCAGGAAAGACATGTGTCGGCTCTTTGTATCTGAGGATGCGTATATTAGGCGCCTGATTTGGAAAACTCACCGAAAACATGGATGCTAATGTGGCTAAAGCATCGGCCAGCTGGTTTTCGTCTCTGGGAATATGTTCAAAGGTGATTTCATCAAAAGCGAGTATTAGCTGCAAGATGTAGTCTTTGTACGGAATCAAACTGGGGTGTTTTGTCTCCCAATCACCTCGTACCTGATGTATGACCAGAGCAGAGTCTCCAAAGACTTCCAGGATCTTGATTTTAAGGTCGATAGCTGCCTCTAGACCCATTACACATGCCTCATACTCTGCCATATTATTTGTACAATCGAAACATAACCGGGCCGTAAACGGTGTATGAATATTATGTGGAGAAGTCAGTACTGCCCCAATGCCATGGACTGCAGCGTTCGAGGCACCATCAAACGTAAGAGTCCATCGTTCTTCTGGATCGACCCCATCATAATCATCAAGCTTCATAACATCTTCATCAGGGAAGTCAAATTTCATTGATTGGTACTCCTCTAACGGCTGATGAGAAAGATGATCTGCAAGAAGCTACCTTTGATAACCTTTTGTGTAAGATATTGAATGTCATATTCAGATAAAAGCATCTGCCATCGAGCAAGTCTGCCTATGAGTGCTGGTTTCTCAAAGATATACTTTATCGGGTCCATTTTTGATATTAGAAGGGTCGTGTATGTCAGCATATACTGCCTCAAACACCGAGCAGCCCAAGCAAGCGCACAACAAGTTTTTTCAAGTAAAGAATATCTAGATTCGCAATCGGTAAACTTTTTACTCAGATAATAGATAGCGTGCTCTTTACGTCCCGTTTCATCCTGCTGCCCGAGCACACAACCCATGGATCCTTCCAGCACCGTCAAGTACATAATGAGTGGCCTCCCAGGCACTGGAGGGATAAGGATTGGTGGCTCTTGGAGGTACTGTCTAATTTTTTCAAAGGCTTCTTGGCAATTAGCATCCCATCAGACATTTTGATTCTTACGCAGCAATTTGAAGATGGGTTCACAAATAGCTGTGAGATGAGAAATGAACCTGGCTATATAGTTCAATCTCCCGAGGAACCCTCTTACTTCTTTTTCATTTTTTGGTGCTGGCATATTCTGTATAGCTTTTACTTTGTCAGGATCTACCTCGATGCCTCGTTGACTTACGATAAAACTGAGTAGTTTGCCGGATCGCACTCCAAAGATGCACTTATTCGGGTTAAGCCTTAGTCTAAACTTTTGCAGACACACAAATAACTTTTGCAGGTGGACTAAGTGTTCTTCCTCGTTTTGTGATTTTGCAATCATAACATCAACATAAACTTCGACCTCTTTATGAATCATATCATGGAAAAGCGTCACCATGGTACGTTGATATGTTGCACCAGCATTTTTGAGGCTAAAAGGCATGACCTTATAACAGTAAGTACCCCATGGAGTAGTAAATGTCGTCTTTATCATGTCTTCTGGGGCCATATTTATCTGATTGTATCCTGAAAAACCATCCATGAAGGAGAAAACTGAGGACTGAGCTGTATTATCAACCAATACGTCGATGTGTGGTAACGGGAATTCATCTTTTGGGCTTGCTTTGTTCAGATCTCGATAATCTACACATATGAGCACCTTCCCATCTTTCTTAGGGACAGGTACGATGTTGGCAATCCAATCTGAGTATTCACATACCAACAAAAAGCCTGCGTTCAACTGCTTTTCAACTTCTTTGATTTTGAGAGACATATCTGGACGAGTTCTCCTTGGCTTCTGCTTTATTGGAGGATATTCTGGCTTGAGTGGCAAGTGGTGCATGACTATATCCATATTTATACCAGGCATATCTTCGTACGACCAGGCAAAGATGTCAGAGTATTCTCTGAGAAGCTCAATCAACCCCTTCTTTACGTTATCTTGCAAAGCGGCCCCTATCTTGACCTCCTTTTTTACTGCGTCAATGCCAAGATTGATGACTTCAATGGCTTCTTGATGAGGCAAGATCATTTTCTCTTCTTGTTTCAACAGCCTTTCCAATTCTTCCGGAATTTCACAATCTTCCCCACTACCCTCATCGGCTTGGTCATTCGGATTTCCAAGGATATTGGTGCAAGGAACTGTAACATCACCGTTTTTTATGGAATTTGAGACAGACCTGCATGATTTGATGAATCATGCCTTATTTTAGAATATGGATGTGAATTGGGAAATGGTTAAAGAGTTAGAAAAACATTGCCATTTTATTTTACGAAAATAAGAAAAGATAGAGAGCAAAAATTGTATGCAAAAATGACATTTTATTCAATTTTTAAACAAACATAGAAACATGAGGGGCCCTTTTCACAAGCCGTCAACATGCTTTGGGCAAAAGCATGCGACTTATTTAAAACAAGAACATTACATGTCAAAGAAAACCACTTCGGGAATATCAGTGGCAGTCCAATTGCCAAGCTCTTGATCAGGTGCAATCTGGTAGATGTACTGAGCCATATCTGCATCGTCTTCATCATTAATTGCATGGATCTTCCCTTAAGCCTCCGGATCGGCCTTAACAAATACCTTTGAAAGCGGAGGAACTTGTTTTCCCTTGAGCATAATTGGATTCGTACCAACATGGTCTGAAAACGGGGACCTGAACCCAAGTCCAGACTTGTCCTGCTTTTCGCGCACCTCTATCACTTTGCCCCAGTCTTCATTAGGGACTCCATATTCCACAATAGCTTTGGCATCACTCAAGGAAACCATCGGAACTCTAGACTTCTGTGCATTTTCCAGCGTGGTGGGGACTCTGTCAACAGAAACGATTTCCAAGGCCTGAAAAGGGGTTTCATGAACTTCTCCGTCTACTTCGACATAACGGAAGGAAGTAACATTGTTAATCACGACATCTTCTTCTCCGCCAATAATGACGATCTTGTCTTGGACAATGAACTTCAAATGTTGGTGCAGGGTTAAAGTAACGGCCCCTGCCACATGGATCCACGGGCGTCCCAGTAAGCAAGTGTAAGATGGACGAATGTCCATGACATAGAACGACAGGTAGAACATGTGGGGGCCGATTTTGATGGGTAAGTCAACTTCTCCTTCTACAGATCTCCTCGACCCATCAAAGGCTTTGACTGTTAGCATACTGGGTTTCATCATCACTCCGTCCATGTTTAGCTTGAGCAGAGTATGCTTAGGCATCACGTTCAAAGAAGACCCAGTGTCTACTAAGACCCGAGACATTACAGTATCTAAGCACCTGATGGAAATATGCAGCGCCTTATTATGAGCCCGACCCTCAGGAGGGAGCTCGTCATCACTAAAGCCTAGACAATTTCCTACGGAGATATTTGTAACAACCCCTTCAAATTGGGCCACAGAGATCTCAGGATTTACATGGGAACCGTGTAGAATTCTCATCAAGGCGGTTCGATGAGCTTCAGAATACAAGAGGAGGGATAAGATTGAGATCTTTGCAGGCGTCTGATTCAGCTAGTCAACCACCTTGAAATTGCTCTTCTTGATTACCCTGATTAACTGCTCCACTTGTTATTCAAAAGACGTCCCAGGAGAATCATTAACTGCCTGTTTCCCTTTATCTTTCATAGGAATCTCTTTGATAACTTCCTCAGGAGGTGGTGGAGTAGGAGCGAAGACTCTCCCACTTCAAGTTATTCTACTAGTCCCGACAATGTTGGTTACATCCTTATTTTCAATCGGCGGACAAACAACTTTCTTTCCCCGAATGTAAACGGCATTATATTCCCACGGCACTTCCCTGTTATCAGTTAACGGATCGGGAACATAATTTGGAAACGTTGATGCTTGGGTTGGCGGGAGAGCAACCGGATTCAGGTTTGGTGCAGGGAGCGTTGGAACCTGTATAACCAATGGAACTCTTGAAGCATTCCTCTGAACATCGACCGGATAATACGGAATTTCCAAAATAGCGACATCACCTTTGGGAACGACTTTCTCAACTCTAACAACCCCTTCGTCCATCAGTTTCTAAATGGAATTTTTCAAATCGTCACACTTGTCTGGATTGGATGAGCATTTTAAACAAAAACTATGAAGCTCTTGTAGAACTTCCTGCTGTAAAATATGCTCTCTTAGGACTGCCATCGACATCTGAACCTCTTCAACCCGAGTCACCAAGTCATGGTCATTGTCAAACCCAATAGCATTGGCAGCAGCTCCATGGTGGGGATGCATAGGATTATTCTGAACATTAGGGCCTATAGGAGTGAAGCTTAACTCCTTGGCATCTAAAAGAGATTGCACCTTGTATTTTAAAGCTTTGTAATTTTCGATCGAGTGTCCTGGGGCGCCTGAATGGAATTCACAACGTGCATTAACATCATAACCCCTTGGGAGTTCTGCTGGTGGAGGAGCTAACTCTCGAAGTTGTACTAACTGACCGGCTAGCAATTGTGGAAGCAATTGAGCATACGACATCGGGATTGGATTAATCCTCCTTTCGGGGTACCTTTGCTGCCTTTGTTGACCCCTTTTCCCCTGGGGCCTTTGGTTCTGTTGATAGTTCCGCGGTGGTGCATATTGTTGTTGTGGAGTAACAGTGGGGGTTTGGTAATACGGAACCTGTACAATAGCTTTCCCTTTATCATCGGAGGTATTGCTTACCTCTCCTTCTTTTTTCTTGACGAAACCGCTAGATTATGGTTTCTTCCCACCACCTGAGTTGTTGTTACCATTTGTGCCAGATGCGCCCGGAATAGTCCCTACCGTAACACATATTTCAACCCCTTCTCAGTTGATGACCATATCTGAAAATGAGTCAGAAGTACTACTATGCATATGTTGCAAATACGGGCCTCGAAGGGTACTCATGAACAAATCCACTAGTTCCCGATCTAGGAGGGGAGGTTGAACTCTTGTGGCCAAACTGCACCATCTCTGGGCGTACTCTTTGAAAGACTCGCCAGTCTTTTGAGACATACTCTGTAGCTGCGCACAGCTGGGCGCCATAGCGGTGTTGTAGTGATAATGTTTTAAGAAAGCATCAACAAGCTCACTCCAGTTACTAACATGAGTCTGCTCCAACTGCATGTACCACTCTAATGGAGCTTCAGCAAGACTGTCCTGAAAGAAATGCATAAGCAACAGCTCACTGCTAGCATAAGCAACCATCTTTCTGCAGTAAGATCGGAGATGAATATCCGGGCATGTAACCCTCTTATACTTGTCGAAATCAGGTACCTTAAACTTTGGCGGAATCACAACCCATGGAACCAAACACATAGCAGCGACACTGAATCCTGGTTTCTTAGAAGTCTCTATAGCCTTTAAGCATTCTTCCAAAGCCTTGTACATCTTAGCAGTTTCATACAAATAAGCCGTGGAATCCTTTAGGGGGTCATCAAGATCAATGACATCATGGTGGTCGTCCATGATCAGTCGTGGGTTCTCCTTAGGAATCCCGCCATGGTCATTCTTGGGTCTGCCGTTCTCGGATGTGGATGCAACGTCTACCAGTTTTGTAATGCTTATTCTGAGCTCTTCCTGCCCTTGGATGACGACATGAAGAGTTTCCATGAGTTGATTCATCCGGTCACCCATGGTGTCCATGTCTTTGCGGAGAGAGGCCTGGTTCTTCTCAATCTGTTCCATAATCCTCAACTTGTTGGCTCGAGTGCGATAAGGATGTAGGGAAGTCGTCTTGTAGATTCTATAATAAAAGGCAAAATCATCAGATAAAAACTCCTGCCAGAAAACCTGCAATTCACGAAATGCATGATATGTATGATGTATGAAATGATTGTCCACTCCAGTTTTCCATGGTTCAATTACCGTTAATAGTAATCGAGCAACATGATGACAAGAACGACCATATGAAGAAGACATCCAAAAATAAGAGAAATTCCCACAGAATTGAATATAAGAAGGTTATGGGAGTATAAGATGAGCAACTCTTGTTTATTGGCAACAATAATGATTAGTTCGGGGGTAGGTTACTATTTGTTTTCATTCATATCGCTTAGGCTCAAATAAAGTGCCTTAGCGGTAGTTTCAAAATCGTGCCTGTCCGGACTTGGCAACAGGTAGGTGCTCAGCAAAGGGGATTGTCCTTCCGGAATTGGAACAATTTGATAGTCCTGGAATGTGTAACTTGTAGCTGTAAGACTGAAATAGGGTCAAAATGATGAAAATGGTCCTCTAGATTCTTCAAAGAAGGCCAAGAACTTGAGAGGAAAACTTGAATAGTACATATAAGTATGATTGTCTCCTTTGGTTTTCTTGAGAACATCACTGTTGCCAAATGTTATTGGCAAAAATTATGCCAGAGAGCTATCCAAAGTGGACATGCATATGCAAGGTTGATAATTTCATCTTTCTGACATTTCTTTTTTGAGAAATAAACATGTTATGATGTAAATGCAAAATGATCATGGGGTTACTACTTCCATGATACCAATATCTGCTGTACTTCCTCTGCGTAGCTTGTAAGTACCAGGATCGTAGGTCCGAAACATAAACCATATAATCTTATGAACAGATTCGGGACTCAGAAAATAAATCTGAGAACCTCCTAATCATTGACAGAGTTCCAGAGCATATCCATTAGAACCGATAGTCACTGTCTGAGCATAATCATCATTTGAATATGAGTAACCATCTGAATATGAGTCACCATCTGTATCTGTGATAGAAATTCCCTCCCCACTCACGGGTGAAAACTAGGTCAGGGTAAGATAATGGTAACTCGAAAATCACGGGTCCGCCTGAAAGTGCTATGGGCTTACCCACAGACGTGGGTGCCGACAGTAATTCATTTGAACCTCATCCGAGCGTGGTATATGACATGACTGCACTAATCGGACCACGTCCTATAGCCGTCATGCCCCCACTCTATTCCTAGGTGTCCTAGTGCACTCTGGCCTGGGTACTGGGCCTTACCTCAATAGTGACATCCCAACCCAAACAAGAAGCAAATCCTGTACAACAATAGTATATGGAAAACAGTAAAATGCAATGCATACGTATGCTCAAGAATGAGTGAATAAACTGAAAGCATGTAAAAATAAACACCCAAAGAAAAGAAAGCGAGAGCTAGGAGCGACCCCAGGATGGACCAGCATTTGGTCGACCGGTCCCCAGTGAAGTCGCCAGCTGAAAAAACCGGCTGAAAATCATCAAAACAATTAAGTCGCCATCGAACGTCTTTTATCTCACATGTAGGGAAAGGTAAACATCGATAAAACCTGAGAAGGGAGAAGTCACGGTCTTGCAACCGAGAGATCGGGTAAGGGAGTCTGTTACGCGAGGGGAAGGTATTAGCACCCCACACGCCCGTAGTACTCTACGGTATCCACTCTTGTTATCTATCTTATGAGTGTGTTTAATCTATGCTTACTGTTTATTATACTACTGAAGGGAATGCATGCAAAAGAAAGGGGAAAAGAATGTAGGGAAAATAAAATTGTGCTCGCTTGGGCCCTACCTCAATGCCTACGTATCCGTTTTGAGGAATCAGAGCTACCGTAGTTCGGCTCATATGTTTTTGTTTATTTGTGTTTTTTATGGACGAAGTTAATTCCGCCTTCTGCCGCAGCTCTACCTTTGGAGACTTATGCGTTGGCACAAAAGTAAATTAATCGTGTCTTTACCTAAAAAGGGTTTTTAGAAAAGTGCTCGAGCGCACAAATGGTTTGAGTTGATTTGTATTTTCGTTGCAGATAGCGACTAGTCGACCTCAAGAGAGAGATATTAGCCACTTTTCTACTTAGCTATGAAAGGAGTCTTTGAGAATTGAACCACACCTAGGCTTAAGATGAAGAACAATAAGATCGAGAAGAGACCCGCTTATCATTTCTCATACTAAGCAAAAACATGATTCTCATCAATAGTTTCTTTTCAAAGTGTTTTGAATTTTAAAAAAAAAGAAAAAAGAAGTTTTAGTTTTAGGTGCGTATGCAAAAAGGGAAGAAAAGTTAAAGGGGGACTAACCTATTTCTACACCTAATGTTATTATGTATTGTTAGACCTAAAGTTAGAATTTTGAGGGAATTCTACCTAATGTTTGCATGTTTGGATTGCAATAAAGCCCTATTTCTCATGATTTCTATAAAGCGATAATGAAATGTAATAAAGTGAAAACAAGTGCCAGAGTAGTAGCGGAGGCTACCAAAGTGAGCAAGTCGTTGAAAGCACTGAAAAAGTAAGGAGTACGCGTCGAGCAAGCTTCACCAAGAAACAAACAGAGTCAGAAATAATATTCAACTAAGATAAAGGTAAACGTGTGTTGCGAATGCAAAGCATAATCAGAAGTTCCCCGCACAATGAACAAACGCGTCAAAAATAACGTGGCATTATTCAAGGATCAGAACTTGCCTCCAACCACTCCTCATGCTAAGGAAATTGAATCAAGGATACAAAATCGACAAGAACGCGTAAAAATGTTAATTCTAACCATGTACTAAATACTAATTTAATTAATTCATACGCTAATAAAAAAAATTATTAAAATATCAACAAGTCGGGAATCACCATATTAATATCCACACCAAATTTTAGCAAGAAATCATGAATGAATCATCAATAATTAATTACAAAAATTAAGGAATTAAAGTAAAAATTATAAAGAACAAGGTGGTGATTAACAATGCAGGCCCATTAGATGAAGTCCAATGGCAGGTTTTTATTGCTTCCAATTTCCAGAAAAAATGGTGATGGGCTTAGTGGAATTCGGTTTGGCCCAATCCTTTTTGCTACTCATCTAATTCGTTTTTTTGCTTTTCTCTTTATTGTGTTAAAGATTGATGATTAAAAACTAATAGAATAAAAACATGAAAATAATTAACTATTAACATAAAACATGAAAATTACTAGAGAAGATAAATAAAAAAGAAGATTGATGAGAAGATAGAGAAAAAAATAAAACAATTAAAATTAAAAGGATAAAAACGTGAAAAATGAAAGAGGATTTAGGGTTGGGACGACCAAGCTCCATTCTTCTTCGCGGCATCGCCGTCTTCCATGATCTGAACGTTGTCTCAATCTCTTGCTTCAACCCGCGATGGCCTTCTCCTCAACCTCTCGCCATCACTGATTTCAGCGACATGGTTCTTCTTCCTTCAACTTATCCTCTCCTCATCTCCGATTCGTCACATAGCTTCCGCCGCATATTCATCATTACCTGATTACAGCCTTCCGTCGCGGATTCATCATCATCTCAAATCTCTCGTCATCATCAACTTCGTATCAACGCCTTCAATTCTGTCTCGCTCTCACTTGCTAAGGCTCCACGGTTTCGCTATCGGAACACAACAATAGATAGCAGAACAAACAAAGAACAAAGGGATGTAGAACCTTACCGGCCGGAGATGCTCCAGAGGCTCTTTAACAGTGACGCTGACAAAAAGCAAACCAGATGAACTCAAGTGCGTCTCTTCTTCTTCTTCGATGCTACTCCTCCTCGTCTTTCACGATTTCTTCTGCCTCTTCTAGATTATGCTATTGTTGTTCTTGCGGATTGTGACGCATGATGACGCGAATTGATTGCTATGATGTTGTTATGGAAATATCAGAACAATGATGATTTTGCGGAGTTTAAGTGTTGATTTAGATGCAGAGAATTGTGGATTGAAGATGAAGATTGTTATGGTGTGGGAGAGAAAATCCAGAATCCACTGAATCAAGGTGAGCCAGTCTTTTTTATCCTCTTAGTTATCTTCCTGTTATATCTTCCATACTTTCTGTTACGATTCTGTTATGCTGGAAGTTTTTTGACATTCTGCTAATTTTGGGTCTGTTATGGAGAGTTGAGTTTGACAGTTGAGGGTTGTTATGAATTGGTTTAGGTGGTTGGTTGGACTGTTAGTTGGTTAGGGAATTTGTTAGCTTAAATTTTGTTGAAGTTTGTTGCATCAGTTATGAATCTGGTTATAACAGTTAGTTCTGTTAGAAGTTTGTTATTTTCTGTTAGCTTTCTATTTGAAATGCTGGTTATAGTAAGTTATGAGATGGAGGTTTGTTAGATGTTATGGTTTGTTTGGTAATTGGTTAGGATTGGTTAGAAGTTGGTTAAAGGTTTGTTATTTTGTTTTGAATTTTTCTAAGCTAGTTTTATTAGCTTGGTACAAGGCTGATCTTGTATTTCAACTGATGCAGGGCAATTGTTTTTGAACTCTGAACCGACTTCTATTGTTTTGCGAAATTGCAGGATTGAGAATACCTGAGATGGATTCAAATGATACATGAAGCTTTGGGCATAGCTTGAAGATATGGTGTCTTGGTCATGGGAAGCAAACATGAAGATGTATGGGCACTAAGACTTAGGCTTAGAACAAAAGTTTGTGTGGTTATGAATGTAATTGGATGAAACTCAGATGCTGTATGTATTTTTAATTTAGATTTGTGAATTGTAACTTGTTTTTTTGTATAACATCAACATGGCTTGTAAATTTGCACAATTATGACTTTGAACAATCATGAATATCTGAAGTTAGATAGAACTCTGATGAATGCAAGCAATGAATAAATGAATAACCTGGTTATTCTTACCAACAAATTTCATGTTTTGATTTGTCGTTCCAAGTCAAACATATCTTGGAACCATACACAAAACTTAATTGATTAAGTGATGCATAAATGAATCCATATCTTCTCTTGTATGAAAACCATGTAAACATTTTCCCCACTTTGATCCATTCTTCGCACAAACCATAATTATTGCCTTCTAACCCAAAAATCTTGGATTGAATTAGTAAGATAGAATCATAAAATGCGATGCCGCCATCCCTTTCAATTCGAGCCTTAATTGATTAGAGAATATGCTGATGACCTTGGCTTGGTGAATAAATGAATTATATCCATTTAATAGCAAACCTATTGACATTAATCTTGATCAATAATAAGAAGGTTCAACATGACTCTCTTCCCTATGAAATCCTCAGATTAAAACTAAGCTTTAGAAACATCAAAGGAGAGAGGTTCAATTGGAATATTGATTCAGTCATTAAGCGCCACAAATGAAACCTTAATACACTTGTCTCAGGATGGAAATTTGATGAAGACAGAAGTCCGTAATGACCATGAATACACAACCCTAGCTTCAAACCATTGACCTTTGCAAAAAACTCGCAAACCATTGATTGCTTAATAAATCAGTTGAATCTCCCTAAACGAAGACGAGGGCTTAAAAGTATAGAGAAACCCTAATTCCATCATATCACTGATTCCATGCCAAATTATGTTGTTAGGGAATGTATGCAATGTTAAATAACCTAATGGAAATATGTACATGAGAAAAGTGCGACAATGAGTAAACCAGATAAAAGTAGAAGGGTATGACAAATTTGGGGTATTACAGTCGAATCTCACCCCGAAGGTGCACTTATTCGGATTCAACCTTAGCAGGAACTGCCTCAGTATTTTGAACAACTTTTCCAGGTGAATAAGATGTTCCTCCTCCGTGTCAGACTTAGCAATCATATCGTCTACATATACCTCAATCTCTTTGTGAATCAAATCATGAAAGAGAGTGACCATGGCACGCTGATATGTTTCCCCGACATTTTTCAAACCAAATGACATCACTTTATAACAGAAAGTTCCCCAAGGCGTGATAAATTTTGTCTTCTCCATATCCTCCGGGGCCATCTTAATTTGATTGTAACCAGAAAAACCATCCATGAACGAAAACACTTTGGAATGAGCAGTATTATCGACCAACAAATCAATATGCGGGAGAGGGAAGTCATCTTTAGGACTGGCCCTGTTCAAATCCCTATAATCCACGCACATCCTGACCTTACCATCCTTCTTGGGCACAGGCACAATATTTGCAATCCATGGTGAATAATTGACGACCTTTAAGAAATTCGCGTCCAACTTCTTCTGGACCTCCTCTTTGATCTTCTTGGACATCTCAGGATAAGTTCTTCGGAGCTTTTTCTTGACAGGGGAACAACCTTCTTTGAGCGGTAGTCGATGCACCACTATGTCTGTATCTAACCCAGGCATATCCTCATAAGACCAAGCGAAGATATCAGAATACTCACGGAGTAGCTCAATCAATATGACCTTTATACTTTCTTCGAGATCTACCCCTATCTTGACTTCTCTTCTTACCTCTTTTGTGCCAATATTCACCACCTCAATCGAATCCTGATTCGGCTGGATGACCTTCTCCTCTTGTTTTAACAATCTTGATAATTCCTCAAGAAGACCACAATCCTCATATGCTTCTTCTTCAGCTTGATAAATAGGAGTATCAAAGTCATAATGAGCCATAGCAGAGTCGTTATCAATAGAATCAGTGGTGGAAGTGCATCTGCATGAATGACATTTTGGCATTTTTTAGTGACAGTGTGTGAAAAGAGAAACATTGCCATTTAAATAAAAATAAATGAAGCAAAATTTTGAATGCAAAAACGTCCTTTATTTCATGATAAACTTGAAAATAAACATGGTGGCCTTACACAAATGATCCACTATGCCTTGGGCAGAGTGTAGGAATTATGATATGATAATAAAAGAAACAAGAAAATTACTCCTCCACGCTTGAAACTTGGATAACATCCACAGAAGTCCAATTGTTGAGTGTCTGGCCTGGAATACTCGGACGAATCCAATCTTTGATATTGTAGCCATCAACCCTATCATCGCCAACTGCATTGACTTTTCCTTCTTGAGTAGCACAAGGGCCTAGATGCTCTGGGAGCTGCACTCTGCTGACCCAGGCTAAAACCAAGACCAAATTTATTAAACTTTGGAGTAACATCTAGCACTTGACCCCAACCTTCAGGGCTACCACCTTCCACCACAACTCTCGCATCCTTGAGAGAAGACATAACAGTTTCTGGTTTCTTTTTCTGCTCTGGAGGAGGAAAGTTGATAGCATGAACTATTTCAAATGCCTGAAACGGAGTCTCATGTATCTCGCCTTCAACTTCAACATAGAGGAATGATGTCAAATGACTTACGATGTACTCTTCCTCGCCGCACACAATTATTACCTTTCCCTCTGCGGGATACTTGAGTTTCCGGTGAAG
This sequence comes from Vicia faba, assembly GCA_948472305.1. Taxonomy (NCBI): domain Eukaryota; kingdom Viridiplantae; phylum Streptophyta; class Magnoliopsida; order Fabales; family Fabaceae; genus Vicia; species Vicia faba. The sequence goes on along the minus strand of OX451735.1, from coordinate 689,060,625 downwards.
AGTAGAAGTGACTGCTCTTGCTCTATGAATCCACGGCCGTCCTAATAAACAACAATACGCTGGCTGTATATCCATCACAAAAAATGTAGCCGTGAAGGTACGAGGACCAACCTTGATTGGTAACTACACCTCCCCAAACACTGACCTTCGAGACCCATCAAACGCCTTCACCATCAAATCACTAGGGCGCAGCTCTAGTCCAGAATAATCAATCTTCATCAATGCTGACTTGGGCAATACATTCAAAGACGATCCTGTATCCACTAAAACCCGAGATAAAGTAGTGCCCCTGCACTCCATTGAAATATGCAACACTTTGTTATGGTCTGGTCCCTCCGGAGGAAGATCAAAATCTGTGAAGCCCAGACCATTCCCAGCAGATATGTTAGCACAAACATTCTCAAACTGATTGACTGTTATCTCATGTGGCACGAACGCATTCTTTAACAACTTCATCAAAGCATTTCTGTGAGGTTCTGAATAAATCAACAAAGACAAGATAGACATCTTAGAAGGAGTGTGGCTCAGATGATCAATTATGCTATAATCACTCTTTCTGATAATCTGCATTAACTCTTCAACCTCATCGGGAACTGAAGAAGCTTCTGGTATCAGAATTGGCTGAGTCACATTGGCTGGCGTAACCCTTGGATTACCAATCATCGCCTGCTGTTTTCCTTTTTCTCTTGCGGAAGCATCTGCCGCATCTTGCACATCGGAAGGACCAAATACTCTCCCGCTCCTAGTCATTCGACCCACACCAGTAAAGTTATGGACTTCCTCTTCATTATCTTCAGCATGTTCTTCCTCAGACGAACGAGTACTTACCTTCTGCTTCACCCCATGGTAATAAACATCGACACCGTAATGCCATGGGATGGCTTTCTCACTGGTGTACGGCATGGGACCAGGTACCGTGATCATCAAAGGAGGCACCTTAGATGGGGCAGGAATGTGCACAGGGGTGTAAGGAATAGATACCACAACAACATCTTCTTCGGTAACCTTGCAGTAGCTCGGTTTCCTATCAAACTGCAGGGAACCTTCCTTTATCATCAACTGGATACCGGCTTTTAAATCATCACAGCCCTTCGGTTGTTCTCTACACTTGGCACACTCTGAAGTACAGCCCGGGAAAATAGAATTGTCAAGCAAATACCTCTTAACATAGCACAACAAAGTAGTTACTTGTTCCACATTCATGACCAAATTCAACATTTCACCATTATCATCAATCATATTAACAACACCCCCTCCATGCCTAAGCATTGGGTTCTGAGTAACATTTGGACCAGTCACTGGGGTAAACTCAATCACCTTAGAATCCAATAGGTATTGTATCTTGCACTTCAACGCAAAACAATTGTCAGTAGAATGACCAACTCCGCCTGAATGGAATTCACATCTTGCATTAGCATCATAATTAACAGGAAGCCTTGTGGGTGGCGGTGGCATATTCCTCAAACTGATCAACTTTAAATCAAGCAGGTGGTGGAGTGCTTCAGTAAGAGTTACTGTCAAGGGATCAAATTTTCTAGGCTGTCTCTGCTGTTGATTATTATACTGACGGGGAGCATCTTACTGCCTTTGTTGTTGAGGCACTGTGTTCGGTCTCTGCTGCGGAGGAGCATTAACAGGAATAGAAACAACATTGATTTGTTGGTGCTGACGATCCTCTCTTCTTCCTCTATGAGAGTAAGACACACTTGCGTCACCTTCCCTTTTCTTAGGGTAAGTGTTGAATGGTTTCTTACTGCCCCCAGATGAGCCACTAGAACCTCTAATCTGAATTCTCCCCAATTTCAAACCTACCTCAATTCTTTCACCAGCCATAACCAAGTCTGCAAATCCTGCCGAAGTACTTCCTATCATGTGCTCATAGAACGGCCCTTGTAGGGTACTCATAAACATATCAATAAGTTCTCTCTCCATGAGTGGAGTTTGAACCCTCGCAGCCAACTCACGCCACTTCTGAGCGTATTCCTCGAAAGACTCTTTTGGTCCTTGCAACATATTCAGTAACTGAGTGTGGTTAGGCGCCATATCCACATTATACTGATAATGTTTGACAAAAGCCCGAGCAAGATCATTCCAGCAACGAATATGAGTTTTCTCCAACTTCATGTACCACTCCAGGGATGCCCCAGATAGGCTATCCTGGAAAAAGTGAATCAAGAGCCCCTAATCCTCAGTATGCACCGACATCTTTGGAAATAAGCAATTGCATGAGTAACATGACATGATGTTCCGTTGTACTTTTCAAATACAGGAGGCTTGAATTTTGGAGGAACTTTCACCCTAGACACCAACCCGAGATCATTAGCATCCATACCAAGGACTCCTTGCCCTTCCACAACCTTCAAACGCTCTTCCAACAACCGATACCTCCTATCTTCAACCTAAACTTCCGGCTCTGAACGCCAAACAAAAAACTGATCTTCGTCCTAATTAAAGTCATAATCCTGCTCTTGATAATTCCTTACATCGCCTTGATTAACTCTTTTTTCCCCACAAGACGTGGTCCAGGAGACGGAGGAAACTTCCCTATGTTGCGCACAAAAGGGTTTCCAGGCATCCCGTGAAAATTTCCAGCAGGCTGATCTTGCACATCCCCCAATCCTACAGAAATGTCCTGATAGAGCCCTTGATTTCCACTATCCCCTGGATAGCGGCGCTGGTTGTTGACAATGGAAGCCAATTCCTCCTGTCGACGATTCACATTGGTGATGACCTCCATGAACTGGGTCATCTGAGTAGCCATATGGGCCCTCATCTCAGCGAGTTCAGCTTGAACCTGCTCCATCTGTCTTGGAAAATTGTTTCTGGTGGAATACCGATGAGTAGTCATCTTGAATTATGAATAAGAAAAGCAGAAGAATAAGAATACCGTCTTGAGATGACCTGTAATGTTATGAAATGCATGATGTGCATGATATGTTTGTCATTTCCGGGCATTCAAGAGTCCTTTTATTCATCAATCACGGCGTGCGACGAAAGATAAAACATACAATCAAAAGGAAAAAAGGATAAATAAGACAAATACTTCAATTGTTTACAAATAAAGAAACGAAATCTGAGTGGCTTTGGACATTTAAGAGGGTATCAATAAACAACAAAATACGCGTTTCAAAGTAAACTTAACAAAAAAACTGAATAATAAAAACAAACAAATGGTCCCTTCCAACAATCCTGGGGGTGACCAGGTACACCAAAAGTAAATAACAAAACTAAATCTCCGGAACAAGACACGCTTCAAGGTGTTGACAATACTATTCAAGCTTGGCTTTCTCCTTCAAAAGTTGCAATGTGACTACTTTACTTTCTCGGAACCAATCTTCTGCGACACGCTTCCGGGCTACTTCCTTCCTAAGCTGAGTATCTTTGTCTTTGAGCTGTTTCTCCAGGTTCTAAATCTTCTTCCTGTAGCTGTTCTCAGATGCCTGAAGCTTCTGGCATTCTTGCTGGGTCTTACTCAACTCTTCTTCCATTTCATCATGAGACCTCTTCCTAAAACTGGTTGTATCAGAAGTTTCCCCTTGAGCTTCTTTGAGTTTGCGAGCTAAGTCGGCCCTTTCTTGATCTTACCAATAAAGTTTCATCCCTGCCTCACGACCTTTCGCATGAAGTTGAATGTTCTCAACATGAACCTGGGTGAACACCTCGGTAGGCACCGTGTTACTCAGAACAGTAGGAGGTTGCTCACATATAGGAGCCGACCTTGCAAATGGTAACCGTAAGATCTTAACCCTGGCTTTAATCCATTCCAAGTAAGGAACTCTAGCAATAGGAACCTTCTTGCCCAAAGTAGTTCTATCGTTTTTGTGGATTCCTTTCCAAGCACTTGTCACTCTTTTCAACATCACAGGATCACTTCCTCTAACAAAATACATTGATTCAGACACCTCTTCAACCTTTGGCGGTCCATCCATTGCATATCCTAATTGACGATAAGCAAGCACAAGATTATAGTTGATACACCCCTTAGTTCCTATGAGGGAAACATTAGGGAAATCTCTGCAGCTAGTGATAATACTTTGTACTCCCCCACGTCATAATTCCACCAGATATCAAATGAAGTGAGGTTGACAAGTCTTGATGACCATCGGAGAGAATGCCTGGTATCCACAAAAGGACCACTTACCGGTAGGTGCAACTTAAACCATTGATACAACATTGAATGACATAAACTTACATTACCTCCTTTTCCATGCCCGGAAATAATGGTGTAAAGAGTATCTACCAAGAGTGTCGGTATCGGGTTCTTGCTTATAAAAACACAAATGGCCGCCAAATCCACAAAATTTCTCTTGCGAGGGAAGAGGATGGTCCCGTATATCATGAGAGCAAACAGAGTGTTGAAGTCACTCTAATTCCCTTTCTTTTCCCAGTCTTCAGCTTTCTTCACTAAGAAATCCAAATAAAACCCTGTAGCATCCTCACTTGATATCCAATTGTCTTTCACCTCTTTCCAACTCAAATGAAGAATTTCAACAATAACTTCGAACTTCAGCTTCTCCGACACTTGGACAAAAGGAACTTCATCGGACAACTTGATATTAAGTAGGTACGCGTACTATTCTAGTATGGGAACCAGTTGATAATCTTGAAAAGTAAAACACCGTAATTCCTTGTCATAGAACTGGAAGAGGGTGATCAAAGCCATCGGGTCAACTAGAGTGTTAAGGATTAGTAACAAATTGCCATAATTTTTGTTGAAATTATTCAGAACATCACCCTTCAGATAAGAACTCAATCTCTTCAATTCGGACACATCAATAGTAGGAATCTGATAAGAGAAAGTATGCCTGGTGAGCTCTTTAACGCGAACTGAACCAAACTCATCTGACGGGAGGCCATCCATTTCTGATGGAAAGAAAGACTCTTGAATGTCCCTGGAATATGACATGCATATGCTAGTTATTTTTTATACATCATTTTTTAGAAATAAATATGCTATGATGCAACATGACAAGATCAAAGTTTCACACTGGATCATGGCTGGACCGGTACATAATAGCACCACTCAAGATCAAAAGAAAATCCCAAAGCTTCAAAACTATCATGGGAACCTGAATCACCTTCGCAACATAAAGTCACCAACAATACCTGTACCTGTAAGAAAAGTTTTCCCGCCCCTCTCACGGGTGTAGCCTAGGTCAAGGTAAGGTCAAAAGCCAAATCAGAGTACAAGAGCTCGAATGTTGGTATCATCATACGATAACACCTATCCGAACTACCTCCGAAGTCATGGGTCTCATGGTCAGGTCTACAAAGCATCCGCCTCATAGCTGCCATGGCCACTCTATTCCTAGCTCCTATGGGATTCACTCATAGCCTGTGTATGAGGCCTTTCACCTCATGGAACAACCCACCCACCAAGAAAACCAGAATCCAAACAGTCTAGCCAAATCCAGTATGCAGAAAGTAAAGCGCACATAGGATGCAATGCAAACAAATAAATATGCAAAGCGGTAAAAATAAACACCCAAAAAGAAAACAAATAAGAGCTAGGATCGACTCCGGGATGGACCAGCAAGAGGTCAACCTTTCCCCAGTGAAGTCGCCAGCTGAAACAACGCGGCCGGAACCTGTCATCTGGATGTAATGAAACATCAATAAAGTCGCCACCAAATGTCTTTTATCCCACCGAAAGGGAAAGGTAAACATCGAGAAAACCTGAAGAGGGAGAAACACGGTCTTTCGACCGAGAGATCAGGTAAGGGTGTCTGTTACGCGAGGGGAAGGTATTAGCACCCCACACACCCGTAGTACTCTATGGTATCCACTCTTGTTATCTAATCTAATGGGTGTGGTCAAATCCTATGTCTATGGCTTAAAACTGAAAAGGGAATGCATGCGAAAGAAAAAAGAAAACAATGTAGGAAAAATAAAAAGATGTGCTCGGTTGGCCCCTACCCTAATGCCTACGTATCCCTTTTAAGGAATCAGAGCAGCCGTAGTTCGGCTTACATATTTTGGTTGGTTTGTGTTTTTTAGTTAAGACAACAAAAACAGTCAAGATGGCAAAACATCGAATGAAACAACAAACAAATGGGATGGTCAAACATCGGCTAAATAATAACAAAGTATCATGTTAAAAATGGCGAAACATCAAATGATAAAACAATCACACCTAACAATGACATTGAGAGTCAAAGTAGGATAAACAACATGTGCGGTGACAAAACATCAGCTTCAAACAAATGTGAGATGGCGAAACATCAGCTAAAAGATAACAAAGTCATGGCAAAGATGGCGAGACATCAATAAAACAGATGACAAAACATCATACTTAACAATGATATTGAGAATCAAAGTAGGATAACAAACATGTGCGATGGCGAAACATCGGCTAAAAGATAACAAAATATCATGGCAAAGATGGCAACACATCAATAAAACAGATGACGAAACATCACACCTAACAATGATATTGAGAATCAAAGTAGGATAACAAACATGTGCGATGGCGAAACATCGGCTTTAAACAAATGTGCGATGGCGAAATATCGGCTAAAAGATAACAAAATATCATGGCAAAGATGGCAACACATCAATAAAACAGATGAAAAAACATCACACCTAACAATGATATTGAGAATTAAAGTAGGATAACAAACATGTGCGATGGCGAAACACCGGCTTTAACCAAATGTGCGATGACGAAACATCGTCTGAAAGATAACACAGACAAAGTAAGATTGGTTTGTATCTTTTACTTTGAAGAAGGGTTTAAGTTTATTAGGGGTGTCTTATGATTTTCCAAGAAAACAGTTTTTGTTTTAAGATGCAGAATGCATAGAAAGGGAAAACAACTAAGGGAAACTAACCTAGTACTATCCCTAATGTTATCATACATTGGTTGACCCTAAGGTTGAGGATAAAGGAAAACCCTATCTTAATTAACATGCTAAAGTAAGCTTGACAAAACTATCCTATAGGGAACATGCAATGAGAGCGAAGTCGTGATCTCAATTTCTAAATTGAGTGACTCATCGATCAACAATTAAAGAAGAAAAACAATAAACATCCTATAGGGAACATGCAATGAGAGCGAAGTCGTGATCTCAATTTCTAAATTGAGTGACTCATCGATCAACAATTAAAAAAATTAAAAATATAAACATCCTATAAGGAACATGCAATGAGAGCGAAGTCGTGATCTCAATTTCTAAATTGAGTGACTCATCGATCAACAATTAAAAAAAGAAAATCCATAAACATCATATAGGGAACATGCAATGAGAGCAAAGTCGTGATCTCAATTTCTAAATTGAGTGACTTATCGATCAACAACAAACACAACACATGTATTAGACAAAAAAACCAGAGGGCCTCCTGACATATATCAGCAACAGAGGTCCCATCATGCAATCAGAGAGCTATGCAAAATGAAAATGGAAGAAAGGAGACAGTGCAATACCAAGCGGATGAATATCCATAGCAACTGAGCAAGAATAAAAGAAACCCAGAGAACTTCAAGCAAGATGGCATCAGTAGACAAATCAAGTCAGAAATTACGCCATAAGGATGTAAGTAATGAGATTATCAGATATAAACAGATCCCATGGGAAATGTATATCATTCACAATCTCATGTATATATCCTGCATGGAATATCAAACATGCCAAATACAATAGCAATGCCAGTATAATAAGTTGTGTTCCACAAATAAAGTGAAACACAGTAGCCTAAGGCCAAAAGTGGAAACTTTCTCAAAGTACCTCGCACATTCAACAAACAAGTTAGTATTCCACAAGGTGAATGATGACTCACATAGGGGGGTGGATTCAACATGATGAAGTGAGAACAAAATGATAACAATCATCAAACATTAGACATGATAGACAAGAGGAAACAGGCATATGCACAATTTGGCCAAAAGAATTAGAGGGATGTTGCTCCTTTCTATCACCATATTGAATTGACAATTGAATATCAATCAAAGATCATGGGAGATTGGAAATAATACAATTAAAGATCATGGAGGTCAGGGGCAAACACATTTCAACCATATACAATTAATTCAATCACAACTTCACAAACACAATAGAAGATGAAACCTACATAATGCATCAAGAAGGTTCACACCTTTAAACAACGGGGGACTAAATGAAAAGACTTGAGTTATCATGAATGATCAGAATAAAGATGATAATTAGGTGCCCAATTATAGGCCTCACTCAAGTTCATTGGCCATCAAACAAATTGCAACAAGATATGCAACATTAATTGGGTACCTTCACTTCAAAAATACATCAAAAATAGAAACAAGGATCCATAATTCAAACCAAAAATATCTTAACATCTTTGAAGTGTTTAGAAGTCAGAAAGCCAATCTTATGTTCATGAATGATTGAGGAGAAGATCAAATGAGGCCCAAAGTCCAAGACTAGTTGGCAAAACTACCAAACTAGACAAGTTTTCAAAATAATTTGTGGAAAAAATGTCAAGCCAAGTTAAATAATTCAAGAAAAATGGTTTTCAGATCCTCAATACATTCATGAACCCTAATCAAGACTTTAATTCTATTGAAAATCCAGGGCATAGTGGTTTTGAAAATGAAACTTGCACCATAAGCAACAAAACCCTAATTTTTGACTTTTAATCTTAAATATTGATTAAGTAAGATCAAAATTCAAAAAATTTAAACCAAGATCATCCAAATCACCAAGAAACCCTAAATGTCAGAAAATATATTTTTCACATTTTTTTTTGAATTGAAGAAAAGTCAAAAATGAAATTAAATTCAAACAAATAGACAATTAAACAAATAATCACATCTCAAAATAGAACTTTAATAAAAAAGTCAGAAAAATGTCCAACCAAAATTATATTCAAATATTAGAATTAAAAACACACATCCCTGATTTTTTGTGGAATTTTTGAATTAAAGGAAATATTAAAATAAAAATTAAACAAACAATTAACAATTAAACTATTATTTAAGGGCAAAAATGCAAACCCTTGCCAAAAAACACAAAAAGGGTAAAAATAAAAAATATATTCAGATTCTATGATTAAAAACAAGCTTGCATTATTTTTTTGAGAATTTTTGAATCAATGGAAGTATTAAAATAAAAATTATAATGCAAAAAGTCAAAATAAACCTCTCAAATTAAAATTCTAATCAAAAATAGAAAATATGCTAAACCAATTTCAGAATCAATTTCTACATTATTTTATGAGTCCAAAACATTTTTTGTGGAATTTTTAGATCAAAGGAACTATTAAAATAAAAATAATCTTTGAACAATTAAATAATTAAACCTATGAAATTTTAAACCAATCAAATCATTTTAAAAAAATTCAAAAAAAAATATGACAAATACTAGAAAATATTATTGGCCTATGGTAATTTTTTTTAATGATTTTTAAAAATATTTTGATCACAAAAATAAAATCAGAAAATCAAAAATAATCAAAAATATGAAAAATGCATTAAAACTCAAATGGACCAATCAGATCCGTCCACATCATCATCTTCAACCTCCGGATCCATTCAAACACGCGCGTTTTTCAGTGCTAGGGCTCATGTTCAGGTCCACCGTACATACTCATTTCTCCATCAAAATCAATGATTCCAATCACAAATCAAAGTTCAAACTGCCAACTACATCATACTTTTTACAAAATTCAAAATGATTGACCATGGAAGTAGAAATCAGAGCAAGAAAATTGACAAAACTCATTGAACCTTGAAAAACCAGAAGTTCATCAAATCGCATATACTTCAGAATCGAACAAATTTATACATCAGATGTAAGATCTGGCCAGCTATGAACATGATAACAAGCTTTATATCCCATGAATCAAGCAAAATTGTGGAGAATCAAGATTTGAAAATTACCTCTCGAGTTGAGAAATAGAATCAACTATGGCCTCTGAAATAAAGCGAAAGCTCTTGTCCCTTGCTTCTAATGCTCCAATGAAGTGAAAATGATCATGAATCGAGCTCTGGAATGGAGAATAGAGAAGCTTCTAAGTAGAAATTTTTTGAGAGAGAGAGATTGCAGTTTCTGATTTCTTGAGAGAAATTAAGGCCCCCCTTCGAAAGGGAATGAAATGTGGCTTATATATGGAGTGATTGCTGAGGGCAGAAGAGTCTTTGAAAAGCTCAAGGCCGTTGGAAGCAGAATTTGCAAAAACAGAAAAAATAAAAGTCCCAATGGTGATGCGTTTTGTTTCTACTTATGCCCACCCTAGATGTCGTTTTGGTGATGTCATGTTGAGTGGCATTGTGAGCAAAACATGTGCATTTGATGAGCTGGCTACGTTGACAACAAACAAAACTGAAGTTGTGCAAAATTCTGCAGCATGGGCATCTCTTTTCCAAAAATCTGGCTAGCTGACTTTATGCTTAGGCCATTTGAAATTCCCTCATGCGTTTTGGATGCTTGAGGGGCCTTTCAAAATGTAGAACAAACTAGGGCTTTGAACTTTCCAAATTTATGCAAACTTGATGGAGAAATAGTGTTGCAACCTTGAGGCAAAAATGCAAATTGGCTTGCCTGGCCCGCGCGCGTGCATGGGCATGCATGGTGTGCATGAGGCCAACTTTGAAATACCAACTTTGAAACATCACAACTCACTCAATTCTTGGCCAAACCGAATGATTCAAAGTTCAAAGGGAAGCTCTCATGGGAGACTACAAAATGCTCTTTTTAATTTTTAAAATTAAAGCTTGAATCAACAGAAATTGATTTCATAAAATGGCATGCCAAGTGTTTGATGAAATTACGCGCATGGCTTGCCCAAGAGAAGTCATTTTGGCACTTAGCATTTTTTCAAATTTTAAGTTACTTCTTGAACAAGTTATACTCAAATTCACCATTCCTCATGATTCAAAGATGAATTTGGGTATGGAATATGAAAGGAGGATGCTTAAATTGATGGTTGACCAAAAATCCACTTGGTCAACTCCTGATTTTACTGACTTTGGTCAAAATGACCAATTTGCCCCTTTTGATCAATTGAACCATTTCCAATCCAAATTGAACTTCAATCTTTCAACCCTAAATGCTTAACAACATGTGGTAAACCATGGAAGCAAGTTTGGGTGAAAAAGTCAGAGAAATCCTGATTAAAACCAAAACCCTAGTTTTGTGCCATGTGCTAGAAGATAGCTAATCAATCCTCAAAACCCTAATTCCACTGGGCATCATGAGAGGCTCTTTGATCAAATTTGATTCTAATGATGATAGGATAATGATTCTTCATGAATTGGGTCATCTAGACCCCAATTGCTTCAACTTGGACCAAACCCTAAAGTTGGTTAACATCTTAGGAGACTGATGAACCATGTTCAAAACTTCAAATCTTCTGGGCATCCTGGCCAAATTCTTGGACAAAGACCTTCCAAATACCAATGAAATCTTGTAGCTTACAAATCAAGACTTGTACATTGATCAATAGCCTTGATCAAGCAAAACCCTAATTTGACTGGTGAATCAAAGGAGTGATTCCTTCTTATAATCAAACACAGACTTCAATCCTCTGATGATTCAAGGGGATGGATAAGATATCTTGAGATAAGCAACTAACTTTTAAGCTTGAAATATCCAAAGGTGTAGATGATAAGGTTCTTCTTGAGCAACTTGCTAAAGCAAATAACTTTCAATGCTTGAGGAAGACTTGATAACCAAAGTACTTTGATCCCATCACAATGTATGAATGCAATGCAATATGATATTAATGATGAAACATAAGCCAAAAATCAAGAGGGTAAATTTTGGGGTGCAACATCATCCATGTTTAAACTTAAATGGGATAACGAGGCTCCCCAAATCACCATTGAACAAATGGAGGAACCAGCTCACTGTCACGAGATTAATACTGAAGAAGTAGTGGACCAGCCCTGGTTTCACGAAGTCAAGAGGTATCTCGAGGCTCAAGAATATCCGGAAGGAGCTTCAGTTAATGATAAGATTTTTTAAGGAGATTCTCTGCTAAATTCTTCCTTAGTAATGTCATTCTCTATAAACGCAACCATGACTCTGTGTTACTTCAGTGCGTAGACAAGGTTGAAGCGGAAAAGATCATGGCTGAGTTACATGAAGGCACTTTTGGCACCCATTTCAGTGGGCATACGATGGCAAAGAAAATCCTACAGACAAGCTATTACTGGTCTACCATGGAAGCAGACTGCTATCAACACTCTCTAACCTTCCACAAGTGTCAGATTTATGCTGACAAGGTGCACGTACCTCCGATTCCTCTGAATGTCTTGACGGCTCCTTGGCCCTTTGCTATGTGGGATATCGATATGATTGGGGAGATCAAACCGACAACCTCTAATGGACACCGCTTCATCTTAGTGGCCATTGACTATTTTACAAAGTGGGTTGAGGCAGCCTCCTTCGCTTCCATCACCAAGAATGTTGTCGCCCGATTCATCAAGCAGAATCTCATTTGTCGTTACGGTATCCCGGAGAGGATCATTACAGACAATGGTACGAATCTAAACAATACTATGATCACCGCCCTGTGCGAGCAATTCAGGATCCAGCACCACAATTCTTCCCCTTACCGGCCAAAGATGACTGGTGTTGTCGAAGCTGCAAATAAGAACATTAAAAAGATCATACAGAAAATGACAGTCACATACAAAGACTGGCATTAGATGCTACCATTTTCTCTCCACGAGTATCGTACTACGGCACGCACATCAATTGGGGAAACACCCTACTCTCTGGTATACAACATGGAGGTTGTCTTGCCTATTGAGGTCTAGATCCCCTCTCTGAGAATTATGAAGGATGCAGGGCTGAATGAAGAAGATTGAATCCAGACTCGACTTGATCAACTAAACTTGATTGATGAGAAAAGGCTTACTGCTGTCTGTCATGGTCAAATGTATCAAAAACGGATGATCAAGGCTTTCAACAAAAAGGTCAGACGCCAAGTGTATCAAGTCGGGGATCTGGTGATCAAACGTATCATACTGCCGCAAGGTGATCCCATGGGCAAATGGACTCCTACATACGAAGGAACATTTGTAATCAAAAGCATATTCTCTGGTTGAGCAATGATCTTGACCACTATGGATGGCGACGACCTACCGCACCCTGTGAACGTGGACATAATCAAAAGATACTATGCATAAGAGACCCGCTAGGTTTACACACCTAGGCAAAAAAAGGGCATCCCGGCGAACCAAAAGGGTTCGGGAAAAAATTAGGGACAAAACAAAAAATCTGTACACCCGGCAAGTTGAAAACCCAAAAGGGCGACTTGGGCAAAAAAGGGTATCCCGGTGGCCTGAAAATCCGAAAGGGCGGTCCAGGCAAAAGTTAAGGAATTAAAGTGTATGACTATGTCTTGTTGGATCACCCTAAGGACAACCTTTGGCTTCAACCTTACAAACTCAGAGGTTCCGATCAATCCAATCAACTTCAGACAAGGCAACAAACAGACAAGATGCTCAGAGACACGAAAGCTATAGCAGAATGGGAACCCCATGGGATTATTGCACATAACTATCTTTTCTTTGTATCAAAATTTTCATTTTTTTACGACGGCATTCTCTTACTAGAATGTTTGCCTCATTGTACAAAAATACTTACTCAAAGTCAATACAAAGATATCCCTTTGAAAGTGCAAAACTATCTATTTTTTCTTCACTCTTGTGTTTTGTTTACAAAAACGTCCAATGATTCACTTTTGAACATATGCATTTGAACATAATTACTGTTTACAAATAAACAAAGTAAAAAGACAATCACTGATGGCTTTAAGAGATAGGGAAATATTTTTGAGCTATTCCATAGAATCCCCCACAGTGTGCGGTTTAATCCCCAGCGGAACAAAGCTTCTAGTTATCAATCCCCAGTAGAAGTCGTCAAAATTCTCAGAATTCCCCAACAGGATTTTACAAGCAATACACGACGTTTTCCTTACAACAGAGTTTATTTCTCTAAGCAGAAATTCATCAACACTTCAACTTCACAACATGAAGACTTACACTCCATATCCTCAGAAGCAGTCAGGGATTTATCTTCCCCAAAGCAGTGCAGCAGATTAGCTCACATACGCATACATCACATCCATATATCATAAACATCGATAACACGAATGCATATATCACAATATCATTATACCATGCATTTCATGACATTGCATCTTAGCTAACATTTTACCCTTTTCAGGATAAGATTAATCAAACAGCTACCATTAACAATGTTCAAAGGTTGTTCAGATACAGTTCAGATACGCTCTAGACACGGATGCCATTCTAATACTCATTCAGATCCAATCTTTCAGATACAGTTCAGATACGCTCTAGATACGGATGCCATCCTGGCACTCATTCAGATCCAATCTTTCAGATAGAGTTCAGATACGCTCCAAACACGGATGTCATTCTGATACTCATTCAGATCCAATCTTTCAGATACAGTTCATATACGCTCCAGACACAGATATCATTCTGATGCTCGTTCAGATCCAATCTTTCAGACACAGTTCAAATATGCTCCATACACGGATGCCATCCTGATACTCATTCAGATTCAACTTCCAGATACAATTCAGATACCCTTCAGATACGGATGCCATCTTGATACTCATTCAGATTCAACTTTCAGATACAGTACAGATACGCTCCAGACACGGATGCCATTCTGATACTCATTCAGATTTCAGTTTTCAGATACAGGTCAGATACGCTCCAGACACAGATGCCATTTTGATACTCATTCAGACTCAACTTACAAATATGGTTCAACAATCATTTCTGGATGGCATCTACAAGCCCATCTCCAACAACTTTCCATCATCTCTCCAAATGGCATCTTTAATCCCATTCCCTATACCATCAACCATCAACATTATCGAGTGCAAATTTCTGGGCACTCTAGTGTCCAATCATCTTCCACCTTCGAGTCACGAATGGAAAAACTAGCCAATCTAAATCTTAAGGATTAAGAAGATTGAACAGGGGCAGCTATTGTACCCCAAAATTTGCCCTCTCACTTATCAAGAATTTTGCTCACAAGATCTCCTTTGGCTCAAGACTGCACTAGGGTTGATCAGCTCAAGACACCTCCTTAAGCACTGATGACCAAAATTAGGGTTTGAGATTGCACAAGGATTTTTGAAATTCCAATGCCCCATATGACTTTCATGGATTATTATGGACCCCCAAGATTACTCATATCAAGTTTCAAGCCTTGGGTCACACTTTTGCTCAATCAATTGAGCAGTTGACCTAAAAATCAACTATATTGGAGAAAAAGTCAACTATGGCCAATTTACAGTCAAACTTCATAATTTTTGATCCACCTCAACATTTTAAACTCATATGTATCATTTGATTAAGTTTGGACCATAATTCCTCAAGAAATTTGATCAAATCTCCAAAAGGGCAAAATGGTCAAAATTAAGGTTTTGACTTGGAAATGGAAATTTCTGATTTTTGACCTAGAAAATGATCAATTGGCTTAAGGGATGATCTACAGAGTCCAATTGCATCATTTTGACCTAATGAAATAGCTCAAAACATTGTTCAAGTCTAAAGGATTGACAGAAGAATTTTCAGTCAACTGATCAAAAGTCAACTGTATACTGAAAAGTCAAACTTTGACTTTTTGGTCAAAATCAAATGTCAAAGATCACAATTCATCAAAATATGTCAAAATATGAAACTTATTCATCAAGAAATCAAAAATTCAAGATTTCATTTTGAAAAGTTAAATTTTCCAAACTTACAAAAAATTTTCTAAGTGTTGGAAATTTCTAATTTTTTCATAACTTTAAGCCAATTTTTCACCATGATGCAAGGTGATTCAAGAGAAACTTCCAACATGAAAGTTGTATATATCCATGGAATCTACAACTTTTCCTCACACAACTTCTTCCAAAAGTGCTTGGATCTCAAGTTATAATTTTAAGAACATGTGGTCATGAAACAAAACACTTAGTGAAATTTTGCCCTAATTTGGTCAGGACTTTGACCCAACTTCATGGCACTTTTTCATATAGTTACAAGGGGAATATTCAAAATAAATTCAAATATGGGTTGTAGAGAACATTTCAAGCTTTCCAAAATGTCCAAGAACTCCTTAAGATAATTTTTGAGTAGGGAGAATCGAAGAGATGAAGTTAGGGTTTTATCACTTGAATTACAAGTCATTTTGTGATGAACCAAATTCAAAATTCAAACTATGCTGCATAAACTCTACGTTTAAGGCCTCAAACTTGTTAGGCACTCCATAATTAATGGCTTGCATAGCTATTAGAGGTCTCATTTCAAACATTCAATGCATGGACATGCTTTGTATCCATTTTTGGAAGAAAGTGTACATTGCCATTTTGATAGTGGTTTTTTGCATAAAAACTTGTTCTTGAGCCTTTCACTTGTTCTCTTATGATCATACAAGTCCTTTAACTCATAAGAAATGGTTTAGACACTTACAATCACTCATCCCATGCTTGTACTACACATTGAAACTTGGTTTCCCTCTTTTCTTGAAAATCAAGTAACCTAGCCAAAAGCTTGTAACTTGTACTTTTGACTTGCCAATGCACTCCAATCCTTTTGCTTATAGATACACAAACTATTTGCATCAAATACACGAATGCTTAAGCCCTAAAAACACCTAGAACTCAGAATCACATCTCATACCTCCATAAACTGACCAAAAACTTGAAACTCATAACTCCCTCGTGCGTTTTCAAGCCTTTTGGTTCCTAAAGCTTCTAAACATCATTTAGAATTGATCCCACACCCTGTTACAGAACTGTAACACCATTAACACCATCCTCCATTTTCAAAAACAGAGCTTTGCACTTGGACTTCTCCAGAACTTCTCAGGTACTTTCAGCTCAAGCTAAACATTCCATTAGCTTCCTGGGAACTTGAGGAAGCTAACCCAACCATTGGAACTCACTGAAAGCTGCTCAAACTACAAACCCGATACCCTCTTGCAAGGTAAGTTTTCTAACTTTGGAACTTTTCATACAGGCATCATCAATGATTTATTTATGAACAAAACATGTAGATATCATTGCCCTAAAGCTAACCATATTCATAGTTTCCATTAATTTTGCTTGAGCTTAGAGAATTTTAAGTTTGAACTTTCTGAGATTTTTAGGGTTCAGAATAGGGCCATTAAAATTCATGTTTATCTTTGAGCTATAGTTTAAATGCTTTACATTTCTTAAACCGTGAGGAAATTTGCTACAAGTTTCATGTTTACAGTTTTAATTTTTGTTGAGATTTGAATGAGTTACAGAACCTCTGGCTGGGCGTGAGGTTGAAGATGAAGTTCAGACCATGGAACGTGTTTTCCTTATGTATTTATTGTTTTATTTATATAAATGGATGTATAGCCACCCCAGTGGTAGAAGCGCGCGCATGTAACTTGAGGGACCTGGGTTCGAGCCCCAGTGGTACACTTTTGATTTTTTTCCATTTTTTTTCATTTTTATGACCCTTTTTTGCAGGCGCTGGGCTTCATCTTTGGGCTTTGTTTTTGTTTTTACTTTCTAACCCCTCCCCCCCCCCCCCCTGTGGACTATTTGCACCCCTGGCCAAATTTTATTTTATTTTCTTATTTTCTTTTATATATTTTCTTAATTATTTTTTCTAATACTAAAAAATCATAAAAAAATAAAAAAATAGTAGATTTATATTTTTACTTAGTTTATTTATTTTTCTCAAAAAAAAATATTTTGTTCAACCACACTTTATTTATTTTACTAATTATTCTTGTAAGTTTTATTAAAACAAGGATATTATTTATTTTCTTTTACACCAATTAAAATATATTATTTTAATATAAAAAGGCCAAAAATATTTTATAATACTATAAATTATTTTCAAAACCAAAATACCAAAAATACTTCTCTTAAACTTAATTTCCTTTTAATCAATTAATAGACTTAGGGTTTTGTTTAAAATCTTTTCTTATTAAGTTAGGTTTACTTTTATTATTTTAATTAATTATTTTCTTTTAATTAATTAGGTTAAAACAAATTCCCTTTTCCTAAAAAATCCAAACAAAAATATCCATTTTCTTTATATTTGCATTCTTGCATATTTATTCATTTTGTACATTATTTCCATTTAATTTCTTGTACAAATTCAATTTGGTTGTAATAGATTAATTACGTTTATATTCTTGCAATCCCCATTTACAATTTGTACACCCCTTCCACAAATATTGTAATAGTGTAGTAACTTTAAATTCTGCAATTTATTGCTTTATATACAAATGCTAGTAATTAGGGTTTGTACGGAAAGACTAAAACCAATCAAATAGAAAACCCTAATCAAGACAAACTCAAGCATGAAAACAACACACTTGCACAAAAGCACCCCTAGGGTAAATCCACTTGGTTGCCTTCACAAAATGGCCATATTATGCATGTGAAGTATCTTAGCAAAAACAAACAAAATACAAGATCATAGTCCCTCGATGACGTTATCTAAGTTTCCTTTCAAATGATCTTAGTCCCTAAAAGAGAATGCTAAGATACCTTGCAACATTGCTAATCATGGTTATACAATGACCCACACCCGTCCCATTTACATCCAAAGATAGGGTTACTTACCAAATCAATGGTAAGATAACAATGTCAAAGGAAAAGAAAATGAACAAAAAAGACTTTTGAGTAGGTAGAATGTGCCTAATTACTTGCTCAATTTCAAACAAAACATCCTTGCTATTTTCAAAACAAACACCTACACCTTTAAACATCTTACAAACTTGAAAACATTTTCAAAAGATCAAACATCTTTGTGTATATTCTTACGAACGAGAATCATTACAAAGTTTGCCTAAACAATAGCCTCTTTTCAAAAAAACTTTCAAAACCACACAAAGCACGATTTCAAACAAAAGTAAGTGATCTAGCAAGTAACTAAGAGCCCATGGAAAACCATGGATGAAAAGGGTGCTAATACCTTCCTTTTTCATAATCTACCCCCTGAACTCAAGAAATAATCTCAAAGGTCTTTCCTGTGCTTTTTCACCTTTCCTTTTGGATAAAAGAAAAGTCGATGGCGAATCTTGCTAACCGCAACATTTGCAATCAAACGCAAAACCTTCAAGTCAGTTCTCCCACCGTATCACAGGATGTTAATGCCAACCCTCTTTGATGTTGCAGCTATCACTAGCATGTCTCCTTTGGGCGAAGTTTTATATCCTACTTTTTCGATGGAGCTTAAATTTCGCTTCACCAAAGGTGGTCTTATTCAGTACATTGAGGACCATCACGATACCTAAAGAAAAGATGTTTCTGACGAAAAACATATTGTTTTATTTACTCTTTGTCTTTCCTACTATTTATTTTTCCCTGAGTCTCTGCAAGTGGAAAAAGGCTTCATCCCTCTGGCCATTCAACTCCATGAAGGTCGAAGAATTTCTTTAGGTAAGCTCCTGCTGTCCCATCTGTACCATACTCTTGGTGATGCTTCTTCTAGGCTCAAGAGTCTTTCTGAAAATCCTAAGGGACCAGCTCTCTCAGTAACTTTTTGGTTCTTACAACATAGGTTGAATTCTACTTTCGAGCATCGACTAGCTTCTCCTCTATCAGAGGTTGTTGAACGCTCCCTGTCGGCCAAAATCATTGAGGGTTTAAGGTTGTCCCTGCTTACTCCTCAAGAAGCTTTGACCAGGTATGCTTTTATGAAGTATATTAATTTATTCATAGAAACTACTACCTTTTTTCAAAGCTATGGCTCCCTTTGTGAGGAGGAATGTTGGACCTACTTGGTTTAAAGATCCCTTTCCTAGAGTTAGCCCTAAAGCGGCTTCTAAATCAAATTATATGTGGAGAGCATTACTGACCCCTACTTTCTTGTCATCTCGTATTAACACTGGTTCCAAATGTTATAGCTTTTTGTCGTATCATCCGAATCTGGTTGCTCGACAGTTTGGTTTTAGCCAAATGATGCCATCATCTTTGGTTTCCCATGTCCAAGATATCATTTGGTTTGGACGACAATTAGGTGAAGCATAATACATAGAATGTCTCTTCTACGTGTGAAATTCTCTACCTATTGAACTTCTCGTGTTCCCGTTAAACCTAATTTCTTTTATTCCAAAGAGTTCAACCATCGATGGTCTCAGTACCAAAGAAGTATTTCTCTGCCACAGTTTTTTTGCAGATGTTAATGGATGCCTTTGAGACTTGGGAAGCAGAGGCTCCGACTACTCAACAAAATACTGAGGTTATCCAGGATGTCGAAGTCCATCCCCTAAGTTACCTTAATTTCCTCTCCATGTTTTAATTTTATCATCCTCATAGGTTTTTTTGGTCTTATTCTACCATTTTCAGGGGTGAAAACGAGCTTCGAATGCTCTGACTGTTGCTGTCGCACCCTTAACGAAAGCCAAGGTTTCAACTACCCAAATATATAACACTTTTCATATGTTCTTTCATCTCGCTGTAGATCAATAACTTAAACCTTTTTGTACTACTAGGTTCTTGAATAGAAAACACAACCTTACGTCACTCCAGACACTTCCGCCCATAGTGATGGTTCTCGTATCTTTTCTTCCCTCAAAGCTTCGACTCCTACTAAGCCCGAAGGGTCTAAAAGAGTCAAAAGAATCATCCTAAAAACCAAAACCTCAGAGACTAACATTTTTTGTGCTAAGGTTCTTGTTGTACCACAAAATATCCCCTCCCATTTTCACTCAAGATATGCTTCTAGAGGTCCTCAATTGCTCAAGGTTAACCAAGAGTTGATCAGACAAACTCTCCTCCTAAGCAATGAACCTCTAATTAGGGTTTCACTTTTCATCAATACGTGTAAGCTCTAGAGGCCACAAATGCTTGCAGTGTTCCTAATATTCCTTCAAGATTGTCCATGAAAAATTTCATGCCTTCCACTACAAGTTTGCTCAGTCAATTGCTCAAATGGTTGAAAATCAACCGTGCTAGGTCAAAAGTCAACCGTGGCCTATATACGGTCAAAATTAAATATTCTTGGTCAATATCAACATTTTGAAGTGATATCCATCATTTTATCAAGGGTTGATCATGATTCCTCAAGAAATGCTCTTAATTTATCAAATGTCAAGAATTGCTAAATTAGGTTTCTATAGGAAAAGTCAACCAAATTTTGATCAGGCATAACTTTCACATACTTCACCCCTTTTTCCCCAACCAAATCTCATTATTAATAGAATAAAATTACCTACAACTTCTCTTCATCCCTCAAGTCCAAAAAATGCACCATTTGAAAGATACAAGCTCAACCATTACATGTCACTTTCAGAAAGTAAACAAAAGGCACTTTTTGTAAGGACCATTTACAACAAGATAAATTCTTCAAATGCAAAATTAGTCAAAAGAGGGATTAAAGTAGACATCTTGGGGTTTCCAAAAAATCCAAGATCATCATCATGATATAAAAATTGAGCAAGTTATGGCTTTCCCAAGTTGGGAAAATTTTGGAATATTCAAGAATGTTGCATTGAGCAAATTTGAAATTTTGAGTCAATGGCTTGTTTTCTTAGACTTCAAACATCTTCCTAAGATTATAGAGGATATTTAATTTCATTCTTACCTTGCCTTTCATTTTTAGCTATTTTATTCATATTTATTTTGTTTTTATTCACATGAATACAAGATAAATTTTATAAAATAGTAAATGATGGATCATGACAATTGGGCTTTTGGTTTGATTTAATTTCAGGCCCACAATTTCGTACAAGGAGTGACCAGGTTCATTCTAGCATGAAAAAGGCATGAAATCTCCATTTTGGGCAATTATTCAAACTTTGATCATGTGTTAAAATGCATGTTTATGGTGGAGATTATTTCCAAGTAACTTTGTCTCCCTCCTCTCTATTATAAGTACATCACCTTAGCAAGCCAAAGGCATGGAGATACATCCCAAAGAATCATACGAAAACTTACAAGAAAAAGAAAGGTTGTCAAAACTAAAAAACACAGTTCCAGCCTTCCTCAATCCAAACCAAAGATCCAAACATACTCCTGGAGGGTCTCTGAAGCATTTGCGATCACCACCAAGTCCTGAAACGCCACGAAACGATCCAACCAGTTCGCACAGTTTGCAATTCTTGTCTATTTTACTTTGCTTAATTCGTGTAATATAAATACATTTTGGCCATGAATTACTGATCATTTAAGTATCTGCAAGCTTTCTGTATAGTTGGATTGAGGTTTTGGTGCAGGAATCATATGTTGCCATTGTTAGGGTTTACACCTCTAAATTGGGGTTTCTTGAAAGAGGCAAAATTAGGCCCAACTAAGAGTACCATTGAGCTCAGGAGGATGAGGTCAATCAATCCATGGCCTCACATTGAATTTATTTTGTGTATTGTAGTTTTTTTTTTGAATTGCATGTTCTATAGTGACAGACAAAAACTGTCACTATAAGTCTTATTACCTAAGACGACGGAGGGGGGAAGAAGACAATGTGTGGCAGCCTCCAATTGGCCTGTTTGAATCACCAAGCGTGTTTTTTATTTTATTTTTCTCCAATGTTGAAATTTTTGTATATTATATTATTAGTTGATTTTATGTAACGAATGACTAAATGGCTCAGCTGACAGTGAGGCGCGTATATGAGGTAGAGGACCTGGGTTCAAATCCCAGGTCCATCATTTTATTTTCTAACATTTGTTTCATACAGATCTGATGCTCCTCGTAGCCAGATGTGCCTCATACACCATCAGACTTGTGTCATCAAATGTCCATCTGATCAGATCTAGCGCATCCAACTTGCAAGCGCACCATGTGCCATCAAGACCAATCCACATTGGATCCAGAAGCAAAAGCTGGGCTAATTTCATATGGGCCCAGCGAAATTCCAAAAACTCACCCCCCCCCCCCCCCCCCATTTTATTTTTTTGATATCAGGCCCAGCTCTATGTCTTTTTTTTATTTCTCTTTTTTTTTTAGTTTATATTTTTATTTTTTTAACCTTTTTCTAAAAAATCATAAAAACCAAAAAATAAATAAATAGATTTAGGTCTTCAAAAATTATTTTAATTAATTTAATTAATTGTTTTAATTTTATTTTATCAACTTAAAATCAATTAGACTTTGGTTCATGTTAATTTAAATATTTTCTTAAGCAAAAAAATGCAAAAAATATTAGAATTAGATTAATTTCAATATTTATTTTCTTAAATTAAATTTAGATTTAGTTTTAATTATTTTTCTTGAAATAAATAAAAATAAAACCAAAAAGATTTTCATACTTAGGATTTTTTAGACATAATATTTATTTCGCGCGCGTTATTTTTATTCTCGCATTTTATATAAATAATGTAACTGATTATAAGATGTAATAGTCTAGGTTTAAAATTCCGCGTTTTATTTTCTTGTACTTTTTTTATGTAATTGTCCCAAAGCGTTATAGTAGTCTAGAATTTAAATTCTCGCACTTTATTTTTCTGCAAATATTAACTGCTAGTAACTAGGAGTATATGACAAGACTGAAATCAAACGCTAGCAAACTTAATAACGTAAGATAAATAACTGAACTTAACACATGTGCACATATACACCTCTAGGGTACCCCACTCCGGTTGCCTTCAGAAAAACAATCATAATTCTCGAAATGTGAGAAGTTTTAGTGACTATCCTCCAGTTTAAAGATCACTAGTCCCTCGATGACCCTCTTGATGTTGCCTCAGTTTAAAAGTGATCTAGAACTTTAGGGTAGTTACTAAAGCTTCTTCCTAAGTTGCCTTCGTGACTATAAATGTCCTTGCGATTGTCCCTTAAACATCCAACGATAGGGCTACCTACTCACTAATAGTGGGATAGCACTGTCTAAAGGATAGGAGGAAATGAATAAACCTTTTCAAGTATAAAAGTAGATAGCTGTTAGAAGTTTGCTCAAAACAACTTTTTTCACCTACACAAAAACATTTCAAAAAAAACAATTTTCAAAACATTTGCTTTGTTAACACTCTTGAGGATTGATACAAGAGTTAAAAGCAAAGTAAATCGCCGCACTAAGGAATTTTTAAAACATTTTCAAACACACAAAACACAAAGGTATTTTAAAATGAGCAAACCTCTAAGAGCCCGTAGAAAACTACGAATGGATAGGGTGCTAACACATTCCCTTTCCATAATCTACCCCCATTACTCAGAAAGCTCCCGAAAAGGTCTTTTTCTGTTCTTTTCACCCTTTCCTTAATTTGGATAAAAGAAAAGTCGGTGGCAACTCTTTCTTACCAATACATTTGCGAACATAAAACACAAAACTAGTATTAAATAGTCGGTTCTGCCACCATATCACAGAATTGGCGACTCTGCTGGGGACACTTATAAAGTGGGGTTACCTTAGATCTTAGTTCATCTTTAATATGCTTTACATTTTGTGTTTTGTTTGCTTTATCTTTGAGGGTTGATTGGGTTATTGTTAAAGATCCTACACCCGGATCTGGGGCACCTTATTAGGTAAGTAGCAATAAATCATGGAGGTTGTACGGCGTAGACCGATACTGACGAAGTGGTGGCTACGTTAGCGCGATACTCTGGATTATACTAATGCTCCTTGAGTAAGTTAAGGATAAGATTAGGCTTCCTCATAGTGTCACTAAGCGCTAATTGGCCTTTAGAACCTTTAATCGACTCATCCTAGCCATTAGGAAGTAGTGAGATAACCGGCTTTGGTTCCGACCGAAGATTGGTTGATACTCGATACTACACTCATTGAGACTGGACTTTCGAGATTTTTTGGCCGCAATACTTTAGTGCATGAGCTGAAAAAATTCCTGATGGGAAGGTCAATGATATTGAGACTCCTTAGAACCCGGTTACTAATAATAGGACAGGTTGAGCCAACTGAAACTTCAAGAGGGTACTTACCTATAAACCTCATGTAATCCTAAACCTAAGACTGCTTGTGTGACTTGTTTTCCTTCATTATCTAACAACTTTAACTCATTGCAGGGCTTTTGTTTGTATTCCTTGCAGGACCTTGTTTGTATGCATTATCCAATAAACTGATTTTCTTGCAAGACATACTTGTCTTCATCACCCTGAATTCTTGCTTGATGCATAGCATACACATCATAACATCATCCTATAGCATCTTCTTAACCATTTCAAGGATATCAAGGGTCTGTGGTGTAGGTTATGATGAACCAGACGTCTAGCAAGGGGCAAGGGGGTTTATTTTCCTCTGGCCAATGTCGTCAAAAGATCAAAGCGATAACTTGACTCAGAGGCTATGACCCACATGACATGGTGAACTTGACTCTCATAGAAGGACCTTCAAACGTACGAAGTTATTTAATCAAAGTTGCAAAATTCAACTCATGACATTTTCTTGTTTACCCTGCGTGATCCTTGAAAACATTGCATGTATGCCATTTCATAATAGGTCTTCCAGTACAGGTTTCTCATTTTCTTGTTGTTTATTTCAGCAAGGAAAATAGCTCTCGAACACAACAGAGGTTTCCAAGCTCAAGATTCTCAATTCAAAGAAATGTTCCTGAATCTAGCCAAGGGGCAAGCAGAATTAAAAGTACTCCTCAACGGGAGCTTGACCAAGAAACATCCTGACAACAATAAGGATGACCAATTAGAGCAACTAAAAGCTGAAATGGAAAGGATGATAATCCAAATGAGTAGTCATATGGTCCTTATCCAAAGTTTAGCTCGGGAACAAGAAGAATTAAGGATTCTCATCAGCAAGTTTCTTCAGGACAGATACGACAGTCTGGGGAAAACTGCTAGAACTTGGGGCCTAATCAATGATCAATCTCTCTTGGCAGATAGGGAATTGGGTGACTTGTTCATACAAGGGCATGTTGAAAATAAACTCAGGGGAAGTGACATTGAAGGGACTGCATCTTCAAGTACTCAAAAGAGACCATACAATGGGAAGAAAGAGTCCAATGTCGTGTACGACCAGAAGGGCCGCAATAGGAGTAATCTAAACCAATCTGTGGGGGGTAATACGAACTTCTATTCCCGCACCGATGCAATCACAACGGGGTAATCAGCAAAGGCAAGACAAGCCCAAAAGACAATTCACTAAAATTAACATTTCCTTGGCTCAGGTATTGCAACACATGTTAAAGATGGAGTTGATTACGTTAAGGGATCCTCATCCAAACCCCAAAACTTCTTCCCCTAACTACTATCCTGATGCAATATGTGCCTACCATTCTGGTAGTCCTGGACATGATACGAATGACTGTTGGGCATTGAAAAATAAGATTCAAGACCTGATCAATGAAGGAGTGCTGGAGTTCACACAAGGTGATCAGACTGAAGTCTTCTTCCATCCCCCAAAGGCACACCATCTAAAGTGACAAGTTTAGACAAATGGGCTTTTTGTTCATTTGAATTTTTCAAATTGTAATTTTCTTTTTGTTCGATCACTTATTTATGTCAAACTTTTTTATTTCATCAATGTATCACATATATTTGTCTTGAATCAATTCATTCGTGTTCACTATTTCAAAACTGCATTCTTACTTCCTTTTGTGATATTCGACTCTTGATTAAAAGTTGTAAGCCCTTAGAGGGAGGATGACGAAAATAATACCACAATCTCTACAATATGATTTTGAACAGACTCCACTGACGATGTACAGTCATTGTTTCAAATCCTAAATAGTGGAGTTATAAGGAAGATAATCCCTAGTCAACCCCTTTGAGCCAAAGAAGTAGGAGTTTTTCTTTTCACACAAATTAAAACCCTTAACCATAACCTAGGGCAGGGTAGCTTTCTCAGTTAATTTAGAGGTGCATTCAGTTGCAAGCTCATCCTTCATACACGACAAATAGAGTGTAGAAGATACCTTCCAAAAGGATGGTGATGGTTCGGCATAATCATGAAAGCAAGCAGTCATTATTTTTCAAAAGAAAAGCACGCTAAGTCAAAACCTATGAAGAAGACTGGGGCATCCCGCTGATTGTAATCACAAAAGCAACAGTTCAGGAAAAAGTAGAGATAATGAAAAAAAAGAGGTCCTGCAAATCCTCAACAAAAAAGAAAAGGGTACAAAAATGACTGCCTTCTCAAACAAACGTTCAATTTACCATCACCAAGTATCAGAGCAAAGATTCCAGACTCAATTGGGATCTAAATGCACAATTAACTGAGCATAGTACTGAAGAACATCACAAAGAATGGGTTGGGTACAAATGAAACTTGATCCTTTATCCTTCGTTTCTTGAACCGTGAACCAGGCCACGTTATAACCCTTAAAAGTCCTAGCTGAAGCACGGGTTAGTTCGGAAGCATACTGTTACAAAAGGTATCCTGACTCCTGTAAGGTTTACTATTAAATCTTGAGTTGATATCACACTTTTACAAAATTTATTTGCTTTACTAAAAAAATGAATTTTCAAACTTCAAGGCAGACATAAGCTTTGCATTCTTAAAATACCATTGTTTGCATATGACTATTTGTTCAACAACTAAGAAATTCGCACGGAGAATATTCAATGAACGAAAATCCTCTCAATGGATAGAATCACCTCAGATGGAAAAACATTTCAGTGATAGGCTTTTCATAATCAAGGGGCATGACATGGTGTCCAGCTAATCTGGGGCAGTTAAGTCAAGGTTCAAGGAATCTCTCCAAAATACCAAATAGCCAGAAGCAGATCTCCATATGAATCACTTGGGGCATTAGACATGAATTCCCGCTATAAATCACATGCGATCAAGAAAACACCTCCTGACAGTGTGACAACACTTACTACTAAAGACAATTACAATTCTCCGTACCCGGTGAACGTGGACATAGTCGGAAAACACTACGCATGAATAAAGACCCGCTAAGTTGATTGGCCTAGGCAAAAATAAGGGCATCCCGATGAACCAAAAGGGTTCGGGCAAAAATTAGGATACACATATGAAAAGTATGTACACCCGGCAAGTCAAAAACCTGAAAGGGCAGCTTGGACAAAAAGGGTATCCCGATGGACTGAAAATCTAAAAGGACAGTCTAAGAAAAAGTTAGGGATTAAAGTGTATGACTATGTCCAATCATCTCGTCACTTATCTATCAGTAGAAGGTTTATCACCCTGATCTTCATTCACCAAGGACTCCAGGAGTTAGGATGACGCTCAAACTATCCATAAAACCTCCGCAAATACTTTCTCCAACAGGTATAAAGGCGGGGGCATCCTACTAAAAGGTCACTGATACATCTTCAGCTTACAGCCAAGCGATGTCAAGTGTTCTTGTATCCTCGGCAGAGCAAGAATCTCCAATTACTTCTCTGGCATCTTAAATAATTCCCTAGTTGGGTTCACAAAATTTTCATGTTCCCCAATGAATTTCTTCTCAAAAGCAACAAAACAAGAATTCCTAGTGGAAACATTCTAAATAAAGCAGATTCTCTTCTAGATACAATTCAGATACGCTCCATATACGGATTCCATTCTGATACTCATTCAGATTCAACTTTCAGATATAGTTCAAATACGCTATAGATATGGATGCCATTCTAACACTCATTCAGATTTAGCTTTCAGATACAATTCAGATACGCTCTAGACACGGATGCCATTCTGATACTCATTCAATACAGCTTTCAGATACAGTTCAGATACGCTCCAGATCCAGACGCCATTCTAATACTCATTCAATACAATTTTCAGATACAGTTCAGATACGCTCCAGATCCAGACGCCATTCTGATACTCATTCAGATTCAGCTTTCAGATACAGTTCAGACACGCTCCAAATACGGATGTCATTCTAATACTCATTCAATACAACTTTCAGATACAGTTCAGATACGCTCCAGATCCAGACGTCATTCTGATAATCATTCAATACAGCTTTCAGATACATTTCAGATATGCTCCAGATCCAGACGCCATTCTGGTACTCATTCAATACAGCTTTCAGATACAGTTCAGATATGCTCCAACTACGGATTCCATTATGATACTAATTCAATACAGCTTTTAGATACAGTTCAGATACGATCCAACTACAGATTCCATTATGATACTCATTCAATACAGCTTTCAGATACAGTTCAGCTACGCTCTAGCTACGGATGCCATTCTGATACTCATTCAGTACATCTTTTCGTTCAGATACAATCACAACAAAGATTCACTTTAACATTCCCTCGCACAGCTGCTAGATACATTCAGACACAAGTTCATTCTAGTATACTTCTCATTCCACGAGGTACAAAAATATGGGCATCTTCCTGTCACATCCTCAATCAGAAGTCGAAGATCCCCAGCAGAGTTTTATAAATCTCAAGTAATTTATAAAGCCTTATCCCCAACAGAGTTTATTTCTCCAAATTGGTCAAATCTTCCAACAAAACTCTTCTCCCCAGTGAAATTATTCTCAAATACAAGTTGAATATCCACGATAGAGAAAGGGAATCCCCAAAAAATCATCTATATTCATTATCCCCACAGAAATTGAAGAATCACTTTCTTCACTCACCAGCAGCAGTCCGGGATTCGGTTTCCCGATACTCTGCAGCAGCTGTTAGGGGTTTACTTTGCCAGACAAAGATACTGCGCAACAACATTACATGTTCATACATCATGGCATATGCATACAAATACATATATCATTATCTCATTTATTTTGGGAGCATCATACAATTCATACATCATGACGTCACATGAAATTGATTTTACCTTTTAAGGATTAAATTAACAGACAGACAAACACTATCAACCTTTACAGCAGGTCAAAGATTAACACCCTAAACCAGACGGGAAAACTATCTTTATTTCTTGGGTCAAAGATTAATACCTGTAACAAGCCAGGACAACTATCTCAACGACTGACAATTTTCAAGTTCCAGATTAATACCTGAAACCAGACAGGACAACTATCTATGAACAGCTGTTTGTAGATTAACACCTGAAACCAGACAGGAAAACTATCTACACGACTAGACGAAGCAATCTTACACGGGTTCCTTCTTATCATCCGGATTCAGTCTAACACGGACTCATCCCGAACAATCTCACACGGATTCCTTCTCAACTTTCCAGATGCAGTCTAACACGGACTTATCCTGAAGCAATCTTACATCGGTTCCTTCTCCTATATCTCCGGATGCAGACTAACACAGACTCATCCTGGAATAGCCCTACACAGGCTCTTTCTAATATGTCTTCAGGTAACGGTTAATTACATTATCCCCAACAAGTTACTGTGAAACCTAGACTTCAACCAGAAAACAACATACTCTCATCTCTCTAGTACAGAGATAACTCTTCAGTAAAGTCTTGGACAACTGAAGTTCCTAGACTCTATTCCCCATAGAGTTTTTACTCAAGCAGGAGAACAATAGAAATCAACATTCCTCAGCGGAGTCCTCCTCAGACAGCAAAAACAGGAACCCCAAAAGGGGACCATTTATGACTCTCAGTCATCTACTTCCGATGGCATATTTAAGCCCATCTCCAATGACTCTCGGTCATCTACTCCAAATGGCATATGTAAGCCCATTCCCGACATTATCAATCATCGGTGTTACTTCATGCGAGTGCAAATTTCCGGGCACTCTAGTGTTCAATCCTCTTCCACCTTCAGATCATGAAAGGAAGACAAGTCAATCTAAATCCTCGGGTTTAAGAAGATTGAACAGGGGCAGCTGTTGTACCCTAAATTTTTCCCTCCCATTTTCACTCAAGACATGCTTCTAGAGGTCCTCAATGACTCAAGGTTGACCAAGAGTTTATCAGACAAACTCTCTTCCTAAGTAATGAACCTCTAATTAGGGTTTCACTTTTCATCAAGATGTGTAAGATCCAGAGGTCTCAAATGTTTTCCACGGTCCTAACATGCCTTCAAGATTGTCCATGACAAATTTCATGCCTTCCACTACAAGTTTACTCATTCAATTGCTCAAATGGTTGAAAATCAATTGTGTTAGGTCAAAAGTTAACTATGGCCTATATACAGTCAAACTTCAATATTTTTGGTCAATATCAACATTTTGAAGTTATATCCATCATTTTATCAAGGGTTTATCATGATTCCTCAAGAAATGCTCCAAATTTATCAAAAGTCAAGAATTGCTAAATTAGGTTTCTATAGGAAAAGTCTACCAAACTTTGACCAGGCATAAATTTCACATACTTCACCCATATTTCCCAAACCAAAGCTCATTTTGAAGAGAATCCAATTCCATACAACTTTTCTTCATCCCTCAAGTCCAAAAAATGCACCATTTGAAAGATAAAAGCTCAAACATTACAGGTCATTTTCAGAAAGTCAACAAAAGGCACTTTTTGTCAAGACCATTTACATCAAGATAAATTCTTAAAATGAAAAATTGGTCAAAAGAGGGATTGAATTAGACATCTTGGGCTTTCCAAAAAGTCTAAGATCATCATTATGATATAAAAATTAAGAAAGTTATGGCTTTCCCAAGTTTGGAAAATTTTGGAAATTTCAAGAATGTTGCATTGAGCAAATTTGAACTTTTGAGTTAATGGCTTGTTTTCTTAGACTTCAGACATCTTCCTAAGCTTATAGAGGATCTCTAGTTTCATTCTTACCTTGCCTTGCATTTTTTATCTATTTTATTCATATTTATTTTGTTTTTATTCACATAAATACAAGATAAATTATATAAAATAGTAAATGATGGATCATGACAATTGGGCTTTTGGTTTGATTTAATTTCAGGCCCACAATTTCGTACAAGGAGTGACCAGGTTCATTCTAGTATAAAAAAGGCATGAAATCTCCATTTTGGACAATTATTCAAACTTTGATCATGTGTTAAAATGTATGTTTATGGTGGAGCTTCTTTCCATGTAACTTTGTCTCCCTCCTCTCTACTATAAGTACATCACCTTAGCAAGCCAAAGGCATGGAGATACAGCAAAAAGAATCACATGAAAACTTACAAAAAAAAAGCAAGGTTATTAAAACTCAAAAACACAGTTCTAACCTTCCTCAATCCATACCAAAGATCCAAACATACTCCTGGAAGGCCTCTGAAGCATTTGTGATCACCACCAAGTCCTGAAACGCCACCAAACGATCCAACCAGTTCGCACAGTTTGCAATTCTTGTCCATTTTACTTTGCTTAATTTGTGTAATATAAATACATTTTGGCCATGCATTACTGATCATTTAAGTATTTGCAAGCTTTCTGTATAGTTGGATTGAGGTTTTGGTGCAGGAATCATATGTTGCCATTGTTAGGGTTTACACCTCTAAATTGGGGTTTCTTGAAAGATTCAAAATTAGGCCCAACCAAGAGTACCATTGAGCTCAGGAGGATGAGGCCAATCAATCCATGGCCTCACATTGAATTTATTTTGCGTATTGTAGTTTTTTTTTAATTGCAGGTGCTATAGTGACAGACAAAAACTATCACTATATGTCTTATTACCTAAGACGACGGAGGGGGGGAAGAAGACAATGTATGGCAACCTCCAATTGGCCTATTTGAATCCGCGCACGTGTTTTTTTTCTTCTTCAATATTGACATTTTTGTATATTATATTATTAATTGATTTTATGTAACAAATGACTAAATGGCTCAGCTGGCAGTGAGGCGCATATATGAGGTAGAGGACCTGGGTTCAAATCCTAGGTCCAACATTTTATTTTCTAACATTTGTTTCATACAGATCTTGTGCTCCTCGTAGCCATATGTGCCTCATACACCATAAGACTTGTGCCATCAGATGTCCATCTGATCCGATCTAGCGCATCCAACGTGCAAGCGTACCATGTGCCATCAAGACCAATCCACATTGGATCCAGAAGCTAAAGCTGGGTTGATTTCATCTAGGCCCAGCGAAATTCGAAAAACTCACACCCCCCATTTTATTTTTTTGATATCAGGCCCAGCTCTATGTCTTATTTTTATTTCTCTATTTTTTAGTTTTTTTTGTTTAGTTTATATTTTTATTTTTTAAATATTTTTCTAACGAATCATAAAAACCAAAAAATAAATAAATAGATTTAGGTCTTCAAAAATTATTTTAATTAATTTAATTAATTATTTTAATTTTATTTTATCAACTTAAAATCAATTAGACTCAGGTTCATGTTAATTTAAATATTTTCTTAAGCAAAAAATGCAAAAAAAATTTAGAATTAGATTAATTTCAATATTTATTTTCTTAAATTAAATTTAGATTTAGTTTTAATTATTTTTCTTGAAATAAATAAAAATAAAACCAAAAAGATTTTCATTCTTAGGATTTTTTAGACATAATATTTATTTTGCGCGCGTTATTTTTGTTCTCGCATTTTATATAAATAATGTAACTGATTATGGGATGTAATAGTCTAGGTTTAAAATTCTGCGTTTTATTTTCTTGCACTTTTTTTATGTAATTGTCCCAAAGCATTGTAATAGTCTAGGATTCAAATATTAACTGCTAGTAACTAGGCGTATATGGCAAGACTGAAATCAAATGCTAGCAAACTTAATAACGCAAGATAAATAACTGAACTTAACACATGTGCACATATACACCTCTAGGGTACCCCCACTTCGGTTTCCTTCGGAAAAACAATCATAATTCTCGAAACGTGAGAAGTTTTAGTGACTATCCTCGAGTTTAAAGATCACTAGTCCCTCGATGTTGCCTCGGTTTAAAAGTGATCTAGAACTGTAGGGTAGTTACTAAAGCTTCTTGCCAAGTTGCCTTCGTGACTATAAACGTATCTTCGATTGTCCCTTAAACATCCAACGATAGGGCTACCTACTCACTAATAGTGGGATAGTGCTGTCTAAAGGATAGGATGAAAAGAATAAACCTTTTCAATTATAAAAGTATATAGTTGTTAGAAGTTTGCTCAAAACAACTTTTTTCACCTACACAAAAACATTTCAAAAAAACAATTTTTAAAACATTTTCTTTGTTAACACTCTTGAGGACTGATACAAGAGTTAGACGCAAAGTATATCGCCGCAATAAGGCATTTTCAAAACATTTACAAACACACAAAGCACAAAGGTATTTTAAAATGATCAAACCTCTAAGAGCCCGTAGAAAACTACGGATGGAAATGGTGCCAAAACCTTCCCTTTCCATAATCTACCCCCCTTACTCAGAAAGCTCTCGAAAAGGTCTTTTTTTATTCTTTTCGCCCTTTCCTTAATTTGGATAAAATAAAAGTCGGTGGCGACTCTTGCTTACCGTAACATTTGCAAACACAAAATGCAAAACCAGTATTAAACAGTCAGTTCTGCCACCGTATCACAGTTCCTCCTTCTCCTATTCATAATTAAGAAGAAAATTCACCTCATCATCAACCAACTCCAACCATTCCACCTCAAGCAGAACACAATATCCAACCCAATGAAGAGGTACTTATTTTCTTATACCATTTCTCTTTACGCAAATAGATTCCTCTTTAATTCCTATACTGTTTTTTGGCACAGGTTCATGAAGAAATCGTTGGAACCACTCCATCCATGGACACTACTTAGAACAGAGATGTGGGCGTTTTAGACGCTGGAAATGATACCTCCATAGACATAGTGTCCTGCTCGACTCCACCTCATCATTCGACCGCACACACCAATGAGGAAAACATTGAAGCCAATCAAGGACCTGCTGCCGCCAATGCTCCTCTTCAGGAAAATACTAACCAGCAAGCTCTTGTTGGTGATAACTTGGTCCATTCTGCTCCTACCAATCCTGAGTCTCACATATTTAAAGACACAATCTCCAACAACTCTCTGAGCCATGCAAAAATTCTGGCAATGAAACAGAAGCATCCAGCTGAAACTTTTCGGAGGCTCCAAAAACTTTTACAAGAACCAATTGTTCATGTTTCTATAACTTCCTCTGTTGCTGGTGTTTATCCTGATAGGACTCTCAAACTTCAGAAATAAAAAGTTTACCTACTTAATGGTGATTTCCTATTTATCGCTGTCGATGAGAGTAATTTGGTGGATGGCATTTTCAAACTTTTTGACAAAAGCTCCCAACATACTATCCCTGAGGCTTGGGTTCAGTACCTTATCGACTTCGAGGCATTCTTTCTGACATGGAGGCTGAGTGGAATCTCAGTAAATCTTGGGAAGATAAGTTGACCGCTTTCGAGTCTGAAAATCAAGCTCGTTCCGGCCAACACTTCACTTTAGCTCAGCAGATTTCTTTCTACAAGACTCAGATATCTGCTCTATAGAAGAAACTATATGACGCTGAAGGTAAGAAGACCTTGCTGGATTCGGTTGAGGCGCTCTTAAGCCAATACAAGATTAAAAAAGAGATTCAGAAAGGCGTCGAGCATGGAAAAAAGTCTTCAAAAGGGCCCGCTTAGAAGACTTTATGTCTCTCTTTCTTGCTTGATTGTGCCTTATATTTTGTTGAGATTTCTTTACTCTTGGATATGTAACCCTTTTTGGGACAACTCGTGGTTAATTTTTTTGAAGTTTTCCATATTTTGGCTAGCCTCAAACTCTCGATTGTATGATCAACTAACTTTCTTAATTAATTTGAACTTCCTCCATTTCATTAGAAAGACTCGAAAAACTAAAAGTTTCAAAATTTTGAAACACAATTATTTTTTGATCTGCCCCATAGTTTTGGGATTGGTCACTCGAGTGAAACATCGTTAACTGGTTCTAAAACACCAGTTGTTGGCGAAAATACCAATATTAAGATGAATTACGAACATTAACAAGTTCAAAATACATCCTTTAGGCTTAATACATAAGAATTACAAATCCAGGTATGCCATATCAAACTACACCTAGTTTTTCTACACCTAATGGTAAGTGTCTTTTAAGCCCCAAAGGCTTGTATCTTGCCTCCGGCTTTCTGAAGTTGTTGTTTTAGGCCATGTTGGCCTCTTCCTTAATTCTTTATTTTGGATTCTACATCCATCTTTCAGCTCCTAAAGCCAAATGTTTATGACGCGTTCAACCATAGGCCAAATTCTGAATCAACCTTATAATTCATTGTTCATCTTTTTCAGCCACCGACCAACCCGTAGGTGAAATCAAGTCCATAGGCATTGCTGTATCTTTAGAATCCCATGTGAAACCATGATTAAGACCCAAACTTAAAAAATGATTTGAGTTTTCATGGGGAGTGTAATTCTCATCATCATAAGGCGCTACATTCGCCAAATGTTGGTCGAAAGACCTCTTTCCACCTTTCACATCATCGACTTTGTAGTAGCTCTGATCAGCTTCTATGTTCTCTACTACGCCATCTTTCCCCAAATGGAAATTCTTTGGTGCAAATTCGAAGGGACTTCACCTATTCCATGGATCCACTCACGGTCAAGTAATAAATTAAAGTTGACTTTGAAATTTATAACCATGAATAATGTTGATCTGGTTGTTATTCCGACAGCTAATTCGACTTGGATGACACCTAGTATGTTACTAGTTTTTCCTTCATAGTTTTATAAAACCATGTTGTGAGGTTGAAGCTCTGACCCACACTTCCCCATTTTCTTAAATACTTCATGTGACATTAGATTTACGGCTTCCCCACCATCGACAAACACTTTATTCACTGGCGGGCCAAAGTCGAATACAGACAATGCTGTAAAAATAAACAACTACGAAATACCAAGATCTGACGAAGAACCCGAGCCAGGGGCACGCTGGGTATCCACGTTCGACGAAGCTTCCAACACACTGGGGCACAATATAGGGGCAATAGTGACTCTCCCAAAGAATGCTCACAAGCCATATACCAATTCAATGGTGAACGACATACTAAACATCCAAAACTGATTCCCTATCAAAAGCATATTTAAAACCGACTGCGGAATTAACAAAGATCATTTTCAGTCACGTCCCACAAAAAGGAAATCAAATGACGGACGCCCTGGCAGCTATATCGTCTACATTCAAAGTAACTTTGTCAAACCATGAACTGCACATCATAAATAGACGCTTTGAAGAGCCCGCACTTTGCCTTGCTATATAACAAGCCTCGGTTTCACGATATTCGGAAAATGCCTCTAGCATTGGCAAACAAGCCTTACGAGAATTATCCGCGAAATTATTCCAGGTAACGGTATACTGTACAAGATGAACCACGACATGGTCTAGTACTCAAGAAGATTCTGCTACCTCGCCTCCACTCACGTGGTAAATGGACACCTAATTACGAAGGTCCATACGTAGTCAAAAAAACATTCTCCGATGGTGATCTTATCTCCACAACAATGGATGGGGAAGAACTACCACACCCGAAAAATTCAGACGCAGTCAAAAACACTATGTATAAGAAGCTCGCTAAGCTCGAACCTTAAACAAGCGACTTAGGCAAAAAGGAGCACCCCGGTGGATCGAAAACCCTAAAGGAAGATCCAGGCAAAAATTAGGGGCATATAACAAAAAATTATCCCAGTGGATTGAAAACCCGAAAGGGCAATCCAAGCAAAAATTTGGGATCATTCAAAAAAGAAATAAAGAACAAAAATACTGCGGTCTAAGAACTGCGACTACGAACCACGAAAGGAGAGACAGATCTGGATCATCCAACTTAGAAGCAAAGGAGATAAGATCATTAAAAGGATATTGGGGCACAACAATAGCAATTATCATTTTTATTGCCATTTGCAATTTTTAAACTTTCTGTAATTACCCCTTTCTAGGAATTACATCTTATACTCTCGCCTATTCAGAGGCATATCAATAAAACATTGGCTTTCTTTGCATTTTTCAAATTGCATTTTTTCTTTTCTCAGACGTGTTTACAAAATACTATGATCATTACTTGTGAATATTGTCTTGAAATCATTTCGGGGATTAACAAAATAAGAGCATTTGATAAAACATCGAAAAACATTTTGGTTAGGAAAATATTGAAAGAAAATCCACGGCTACGTCCACACACATGGCTATGCCCATGTCTAAGATCACAATGTGAGGACTATACACATGTCTGCGCCTATGCTTACACTCAACAATACAAAGTCTATGCATATATCTACGCGTCCCTACGCAAAGTCTACGTCCATGTAGGCACCTATGCCCGCACTTGCGACACAAAGGCTAAGTCCACACATGCATCCACGCACATGTCTATTCTTACATCTACGATACAAATTCCATACATGTGTCCAGGTCTACACCTATGTCTACGCTCGTGATGCAAAAAAAGACAACGTCCACACCTGCGCCTATGCTTGCCTTCATCAATACCAAGTATATGCCTACGTCCCTACACAAAGTCTACGTCCATGTCAGCTCCTATGCCTACGCTTGCAACACAAAGTCTACGTCCACACATGCGTCCATGCACAGGTGTACTCCTGCCAATTCTACACATGCATGCTCTTACGCCCGTGCCTACGACATGCGAGTCTATGTACGCTCACGCCTGTGCCTACAACATATGAATCTACATACATCAGCTTAGCCTACTTCCTTGGGACTTATAAGGGTGTGCTAAATCGGAGTAACCTTATGTTTGTCGGACAAATTTTGTGATGCTTCAAGTATTCAATAAACTTCCAATCCAAACGCGCGAGACTCAAGTTTTCTCACGTTATTTGATTGAAAGATAATTGAATAGGGGCAGCTGTCGTACCCCAAATTTGTCCTACCTCGATGATTTAATTTTTCAAGTTTTAAACAAAATAAATAAGGGTGGTACAACAGTATCTAATGTCCCGTCTTTATCCAAGAAGGAAGGATGCATGGGGTTTTCTAAATCGGAAAGACTCATAAATCCGTTCGTGACGCATGTAGGCCCATGGCCCATGCAATTCAAAAAATAATAAAATTATTACTAAGTTATCCAATTATCAAGTCTACTCAAATTTAAATTACTATTTAATAATTGCTACATAAGGGTTCATTAAGTGTTTTTGTTGTTAGTAAAGAAAAGGGAGTGAAATGGTCATAAGAAGCTCAAAAGAATTCGTATGGTCCATTGAAGTTTTAAAAAAAAATATCGGTTTATTTGTCATTTTTGTTAATGATTTGTTTTAAGAAGAATTATTATAAAAAGTTGGCTACTATTATTCTTCTTTACAAATTATGAAACTAAATCTATTTCATTTACTAAAAAGGGGTAAACTGTTTTGTTAAAAATTATTTGTCTTGTTTTGGATTTGATACAAATTATGAGCCCATTATGTTTTAGACCCACTAGATGTTGTTGTATGTTACTGTTGTAATAAAAAAAAAGAGAATATGTAATATATGTAAAACGAGATGTTTTATTTAGTATTACTCGCTGATAATGTTTATTAAAAGAGATTAATTAACTTGATTTCATTAAGGGTTCTTGTTTGGCAAAATTCTGTTTGAATCAAAAAATATAATACAAGAATAAAAAGCCCAATTTATTAAAGCATATTGGCAGTAATAAAAATATTGGCGGATAAAAATGCAGCAGGCCCAATTTGCATTGGAAAAAAAAAACCATGACAAAAACTCCAAATTTGGCCCAAATTGCCTAAAAAACTTATACTGTGCAAATCACAACTAAATCAATGCACGTTTCTTGTGCTGACTTTTACTACAAATTAGAAATTGAATATAGAATTAAGCAAAGAATCTGCAAAATCTGCATAAATTATTAATGCAGAACTTAAATCTCTAGAATAACAGCAAATCTCATAATGACAAATCCAAGCTATTGCATAATCAAATCTGAAATTACAACACAAAATCAAATCTCCAAAATTATAATCCAAATCCAAAATCAAACGTTTCCCAAATCGAATCCAGAAAATATATAAAATAATCAAATATATTACATGAATCAGAATCAATTATAGAAGGACAAATCTCTAATGGATCTAATCTTCCTAACCTATTGCTAACAACTCAAAACCCTAAAATTCCTAAGGATATAAATAAACAAAAAATGAAGAGACAGATGGAGGCTGGCTGTTGTACCCCAAAATTTGCCCTCTCATTTCTCAAAGGATCACCCTGGACCCTCAGGTTTGTTCCCATCCAATTTTAAGCCTTGAATTACAATTTTTCTAAGAAAGTCATTCACAAGGGCAAAATGGTCATTTGCACACTAAAAAGTCAAACTTTGTCTTTTAGATCAAAAATCAAGTTTCAAGAATCATATTTCATTAAGACATGTTGGAATGTGAGATTTGTTTCATCAAGATATTCAAAAGTCAAAATTACTTTGGAAAAGTCAAATTTCTAAATACTTAGAATTTCTCTAAGTGTTTAAGGAATATGACAAGTTCAGAACTTCTGATCAGATTATCACCATGATGCAAGCTGATTCTGGAAGAACTTTTGGCACAAAAGTTATAGATTTCAATAAGATCTAAAACATCGCAGAACATAACTTTTCCAAGAAATGCTGGGATTTCAAGTTAAATCCTCAAAGACACGTCCCTGAAACTGAAGCATTCAGAAAAATTCTGGACACTTTCAAAACAGATTTTGGTCAGAACTTCTGGGCCAGTTTTCATAAAGGTTCAGTTAGAGTTTGCAAGGGTAATTCAAAGAAGGTTACAAAGCGTGCTGCAAGCTTCCTGGAAAGTATGAGAACTCCTTCAAAACATGCTGGAGTAAGGAGATACAAAGATCAGAAGTTGGATGTATATTCTAAGTTACGCTAAAGCTGAACTTCTGATCCAGAATTAAGCAATGATGCAGAATCTCACATTGTACGATTTATGGTTGGATAAATCTCATCATCATTTAATGCTCACAACCACTTTTGGGTCTTTATCCAAAGGATTTCCCCACGTGTGGCATAGAAGTACCATCAATGTCTTGGAAAAGCAACTTTTGCACAAGAATAGGCTGGGCCCATGCGTTGCTTTTTCTTTTGAGGTTACTTTTCCTTAATTCCCGCTTACGAATCCAGCTTAGGCACGGTTAAGAAACTGCTAACCACCATAACTATTTGAACTTGCTTCAATAACAAGTCAGCACCTAACATATGATGGTTGTACCGTTGATCTCTACAAGCTACAATACCTTTGCCTATAAATTGAAATCCACTGGCAACTGTAGAGAGGTCGAATTTTTTAGAAAGAAAAAGCCTTGAACCCCTGCTAAAATTCTAAGAGTCCAAAGCTGCAAATACAAAATACAAAAACCTGTTAACTTTTGGTTCTTGCATTCAAACTCCATTTTTTTCCTCAAGTATTTCTTGACGAAAACCATCCATACAGTTTCTAATATACATTTAGAAACCATCCTAACTTCTGTGTTCAGGCTGTAACACATTCTCCATCCATATTCACCTCAAGGAAGTCAGAACCTTGCCCCCCTTGGTTGTTCCAGAATTTTTCTAACCATTCATTGCCCAAGTTGAAAGCTTCCAGCCTGCTGAGTACGTGAAGAAGCTATTCAGAGCATCACCAGAGTTCAGAACCAGACTCCAGCTCACAGAGTATTTTCCAGCTGCAAGGTAAGCTTCTGCTGACTCTCATCATATTACTTAGGCATTATCAGATTTGCATGTTCAAAAATACAATGTAGACATCATGATTCTGATGTTGTACGTATTCTGAGGTTTCATGTATTTGTATGCCTAAGTAGGGAGTAAATTAGTTCAGAACTTCTTAAGGAAATTAGGATTAGAAAATTCATGCTTGCTTTTGATTTATAGTTCTGATATCTCTTGTTTCTGAAACATTATGAAACCTGCCATAACTGTGATATGCGCATCTTCTGTTCTGTTGAGAAATGACTAAGTTGCAGATGTTCTGACTAGCATGGAGAGGGAGACTAAGCTCTGCCAGTGGCATCAAAACTTCTGAAATATTCTTTGTTCCCAGCGGACCCAGAACTTTTGACTTTATCTATTTCTACTAATATGATTTCTGTTTTTACAGCACACCAGAGTCAGAACTTCTGATCTCTTTTAATTCAGCAATGCGCTGATTCTATTTTCTTTTTTTCCTTACTATTTTTTTCTATCTCTTCTATTTTAACTAATCAAAAACACCAAAAACATTTTACATTTTGCATGCTTTATTTTATTTCTTAAAACAAAGAGATCAAAAATATTTTCTTAAAAAAAACTTATTTCGTTTCTTAAACAAAACAAGTCCATTTCACATTTTCTTATACGTTCTTACCCATTCAATATG
Source organism: Vicia faba (assembly GCA_948472305.1). Classification (NCBI taxonomy): domain Eukaryota; kingdom Viridiplantae; phylum Streptophyta; class Magnoliopsida; order Fabales; family Fabaceae; genus Vicia; species Vicia faba. The sequence continues at coordinate 689,018,691 of OX451735.1, read as the reverse complement.
GTTGTAATAGTAACTTAGGATTTGATTTTATTTGCAACCCCCATTTGTAAATCTGTACACCCCACCCCCCATAATGATTGTAATAGCATAGGATATTTATTTTCCACACATTTTATTGCTTTCATATATTGCTAGTAATTAGGGTTTGTATAGAAAGGCTAAAACCAATCAATTAGAAACCCTAATTAAGATAAATCAAGCATGTAAACCAATGCACTTGCACACAAACACCCCTATGGTAAATCCACTTGGTTGCCTTATAAATGGCCATATTACGCATGTAAGGTATCTTAGCAAAAACAAGATCATAGTCCCTCGATGACGCCATCTAAGTTGCCTTTCAAAATGATCTTAGTCCCTAAAAAAAATGCTAAGATACCTTGCAACATTGCTAATCATGGTTATACGATGACCCACGCCCGCCCCGTTTACATCCAAAGATAGGGTTACTTACCAAATAAATGGTAAGATAACAATGTTAAAGGAAAATAAAATGAACGAGAAAGACTTTTGAGTAAGTAGAATGCTCCTAATTACTTGCTCAATTTCAAAAAAAACATCCTTGATATTTTCCAAACAAACACTTACACTTTCAAAACATCTTACAAAACTTGAAAACATTTTCAAAAGATCAACATCTTTGTATACATTCTTACAAACGAGAATCATTATAAAGATTGCCTAAACAATGGCCTCTTTACAAAATACTTTCAAAAATCACACCAAGCACAATCTTCAAACAAAAAGCAAGTGATCTAGCAAGTAAGTAAGAGACAATGGAAAACCATGGATGAAAAGGATGCTAATACCTTCCCTTTTCATAATCTACCCCCAGAACTCAAGAAATAATCTCAAAGGTCTTTCCTGTTGTGATACGGTGGGAGAACTGACTTGAGGTTTTACGTTTGTGTTCGCAAATGTTTCGGTTTAGCAAGAGTCGCCACCGACTTTTTATTTTATCCAAAGCAAAGGTCAAAAAGCACAGGAAAGACCTTTGAGATGTTTTCTTGAGTTCGGGGGGTAGATTATGAAAATGGAAGGTGCTAGCACCCTTTTCATCCATGATTTTCCATGGGCTCTTAGTTACTTTTTTTTAGATCACTTGTGTGATACGGTGGGAGAACTGACTTGAGGTTTTGCGTTTGTATTCGCAAATGTTGCGGTTAGCAAGAGTCGCCACCGACTTTTTATTTTATCCTAAGGAAAGGTTAAAAAGCACAGCAAAAACCTTTTGAGATGTTTTCTTGGGTTCGGGGAGTAGATTATAGAAAGGGAAGGTATTAACACCCTTTCTATCCATGGTTATCCATGGGCTCTTAGCTACTTGCTTAGATCACTTGCCTTTTGTTTTCAATTGTTTTAAATGGTGCTTAAGTGTGTGGGTTTTGAAAATGTTTTTGAAAAGAGGCCAATGTGGTGGCAACCTTTGTAATGATCCATGTGGGGATGTATACAAAGATGTATGTCTTTTGAAAAAGGTTTTCATTTGTTTTTGAAAGTTTTGTTTTGAAAGTGTTGTGATGTGTGATTTTGAAATTAGGCAAGTGTTTTTGTTTTGCAAGTTGATTCAAGTAACTAAGAGGTTCTCTACTCCCAAATTTCTCAAAAGATTATTGCTATACTTTAACCCTTTTTAGCAAGTTTTGCTCCACCATTGTATTTGGTGGGCAACCTTGTGTTAGGATGTGAAAGGGACAGGCGCGGGTCATCGTTTAGACCATAATTGTAACGACGTTAAATGTCTTTGGGCAATTTCTTTAAGGGGCTTGATCATTTGTTTTTGTTTGTTTTGAAAAGTTTTATCGAGGGACTATGATCATTCAAATTGTTTGCTTTGCCCAAAGATGTTCAACATACAATATGGTCCATTTATTTGAAGGCAACAAGTGGAATACCCTAGGGGGTGCAAGTGTGATTTGTGTGTCCATTTTCATGCTTGTTTATCTTGTATTAGGTCAAACTATTTTTTAGCGTTTTTCGCATTCAAACCCTAATTCTAACATGTTATCATTAGAAGGCAATAAAGTGCGAAATTAACATTACTAAGCTATTACAAAACCAAATATGGGAAGGGGGGTACAAATGTTCAAATGGGGATATTGACAAGAATTTAAATCTAAATTATTACATCATTTTGAATATTTGCAAGGTAAATAAATTGCATAATTAAATGGAAATTCAATAAATATGTGAAATGCAAAAGGAAAGTTTTTATATGTATGAGAAAATATTATTTATGTAAAAGGAAAAAAGAAAATAAAAATGTATTATTTTTTTGAGTATTTTGAACTTAGGGTAAAAACCCTAATTTTTTTAAAGAAAAAAGGTATTATTAATTTAATACAACTATTTATTTATTATTTATAAAAATAACATAAAATGAAGTGTATTGTGAAAAAGGTATTTTTGTATCAAATATTAAATAAAATGAAGAATCAAGTATTTTTATATTTTATCTTAAATATATTAATAATCACATATATATATATTTATATTAAACCCTAAATATGTATTATACAAAAAATAAATATTTATTTAATATTTTAATAAAATAAATAAAAGAGTATTTTTTTTGTGTGAAATATTTTCAGAAAGTAAATGAAAATAAAAATTGTATTTACATTATTTCTTATTTATTCTAATAATAATACATATATATATATATATATTATATACAAACAAAGAAAATAAACAAATAAATATGCAATAAATGCAAAAAATGATGAAAAAAATATTTTAAAAATTTTAATGTCATGAGAAAAAATAAACAAAGTCAACAAAAAAGAAAAAAGTCAAAAAGGTCAAGTAAATAAGCAAATGGGCTCAGGGGGTGTAAACATGGAAATGGGGTGTGAAAAGAAATAATTCAAAAGCCCAGCCCAGACCACTTCTTCTTCAACCTCTGTACAGCCTTCTTCAAGCTAAAACACGCGTTTTTTATCTCTGGATTCCTGGACTTTCAAGCAAAACTCATAACATGAAAAGTGTAGAGCATTAAGAGACGGTTTCAACCATATAAAGAACATGACCTATCTCTCTAAGATGAGGGAGAATTTCTCTCCCCCTCTTTTCTGACCTAACTTTTCATCAATGTTCAGACATGAAATTCTCTAAGCACACGAAATATAAATGAAATCTAAACATATGAGCATGTTCAGGGCTATGATTGTGACATGTTTTCTTCAAAAATCTAAAGCTAACAATGCCTAACAAGGGAGATAGAACTCCATGAATGTACCTGTTCAGTTGGAATCGAGCTTGGCAATGGAGGATGTTTCAGAGTGAAATGATGACTTGTACAGATTCCTTGAAGTGTAAGGAAGCTTTTTCCAATTCCTACTTTGTCTTGAAACTCCCTGAATCGAGCTAATGAACTCCAACTGCAAAACAGAAAATTAAAAATGGTGAAGTGGCTTGGAGGTGTTACAGGTCTGATTTTAGGACATGGTTAGCTTGTATATATTGTAGGGAAGGTAGAGGAAAAGGTTTGAATCAAAATGCTTGAAGGGATTGGGAGTTTGCACTCAAACTGCAGGGGCACCCCTGTTTGTGCAGTTTTGAGGTGATTTTGAGATGGAGGGTGTTTTAGATGTTCAGGACTCGTGCCAAAGCTTGAATGTGGTCTATGGAATGTGTTTGATCACTTCTCTCTTCTGTCCCTAAGCTGGGATGAGAGATAGCATAAGTTATGGATGTTACTTGAAAATGAAGCAAGCAATGGTCACTTTTGTTTTTAGGTCAGTAGGGGCCTCTAATCCTGCTGCATAATCTTCTCTTGATCAGAGCAACTTGTCCATAATCTTGTGCCAAGAGGATTTTGCTTGTACTTGCTTGGATTTCAAATTGACATAAAGCTAGCTTTTGACAAAAATGGATAAAGCACTTTATCTAGTTTAGGATTAAACCATCATGCAATGTTAGAGCACAAAGAACATGACCTTAACACATTGAATATGCATTAAATTATTGAGTATGAAATGGTTCAAGGACCTGTAATCAAGCATAAAGCAAACTGATTTCAAATTGGCAAGGTTATGAACATGTCTTGATGAAGAACAAAAGTGAATTTTTGCCAACTTGTGAAATTCGAATCTCTCAAGTTATGAGGTTGTTTGATGAGTTCTTGGGCATTTTGGAAAGCTTGGAATGTGTACTATAATCCATATTTGAAATGAAAATCAAAATTCCAAGTGGAAGGGTATGAAAAGTGGCCTTGAAGTAGGGTAGAAAACCTTGTCAAAATAGGTTAAATTTCACTAAGTTAAAAGATGGTTTAGTGCCCTTATTCAAAAAATTATAACTTGAGATACAAGCTTCAAATGAGAAAACTTTGTGAATCAAAGTTGTAGATTATGCAACAAGCTACAACTTTCATGTTTTGACTTTTGTTTGAATCCAAATGGATCATGGTGAAAAGATGGGGCAAAGTTGGGAAAAAAATTAGGGTTTTTCATAACTTAGAAAAATTCTAAGTTATGAAAAATTCCATTTTCAAACCCTAATTTGCATTTTGAGATTTCTTGATGAACAAGTTTCATGATTTGGCATGTTTTGATGAAAAATGAATCTTGACTCTTGATTTTGACCAAAAAGTCAAAGTTTGACTTTTCAGTATACAGTCAAAATTGATCAATTGACTGGAAAATTCAACTGTCAATCTTGTGTATCTGGGATTTTTTTGAGCTTGATGAACATGTCAAGATAATTCCATGGGGTCCTTGAGGCCATATGTGAGCTTGTTTTGCCATTGGCTAGGTCAAACAGTCAAAAATTGCCTTTGTGCAGTCAAAACCCTAAAAATGACCATTTTGCCCTTTTGATGATCTGATCAAATTTCTTGGGGAATTGGGATCCAAACTTGATCAAATGGTTCATATGAGTTCATAATGTTGATGTGGATCAAATTTCATGAGGTTTGACTGTCAATTGGCCACAGTTGACTTTTTCCCCAATACAACTGATTTTTAGGTCAACTGTTCAATTGACTGGGCAAAACTTGGAATCAAGACTTGAAACTTGGTATAGGTAAACTTGGGAGTCCAACATGAAGCATGAAAGTCATCTTAGGCATTTCAGGTCAAAACATCCTTAGGCAAACACAAACCCTAATTTGAGTCCACAGTGCAAGGAGAAGTCTTGAGCAGAGGAAACCCTAACTGGATCTTGATCTTCAAAGGTCTTGTGATGAGAAAATGTTGAGGAAATGGGAGGGCAAATTTTGGGGTACAACAGTTGCCCCTGTTCAATCTTCTTGGACCTGAAGAGTTAGATTGGCAAGCTTGTCTTTCGTGACTCGAGGGTAAAAGGAGATTGGACACTAGAGTGCCCGGAAATTTGCACTCGCATGCTGGAGTCTCAACAATGTGGTGCCGGGAATGGGCTTATAGATGCCATTTGGAAAGATGGTGGATAGGGAGATGGGCTTATAGATGCCATCCGGAGATGTGACAGAACCTTGTCGGGACTGGGCTTATAGATGCCATTTGGAAGTGTTGATCGCGTAAGAGATTCCTTAGCGAGAACTTGTGTATTTAAGAAAGACAGATGTTTTCCTGGCTTGTTACAGGTGTTTGATCTTCAGTCTCCTTATGCAGATATGCCCTGGCTAGATACAGGTATTGAATCTACAATTGGTTGCTCAGATGTGCCCTGGCTGGATACAGGAGTCGAATCTGGAAATAGTCGTTTAATAGATGTTCCCTGGCTGGATACAGGAATTGAATCTTCGAACTCTTCAGACGTGCCCTGGCTAGATACAGGAGTCGAGTCTGGAAATGTGGTCAACAGATATGCCCTGGCTGGATACAGGAATCGAATCTGGAGACGTTGTAGTTGATAGATGTGCCCTGGCTGGATACAGGAATCGAATCTTCGAACTCTTCAGACGTGCCCTGGCTAGATACAGGAATCGAGTCTGGAAACTGATCACTCTCAGATGTGCCCTGGCTAGATACAGGTATCGGATCTGGAATTGCGACAGTTGACGGTAATTGTTTTTGGGATTGTCTTTTTCCTGAAAAGGCAAAAACGTAAGTTGTATGCAATGTCATGATGTATGATATGCATGATATCATGATGTTCAACATGAGATGTTGTATGCGTTTCATCCTGTATGTAAGTAAGATGTATGAAAATGTGAAATGTTTATGAGTGTAATTTCATCTTAGGAAAATAAATCCTTGACGAACGGCCGGGAAGCTGCTCTGTGGAAGAGATATTTGACCGAAGTTTGATGAGAGGCCTGCTGAGGACTTTAACGACGGATTCCGCTGAGGATAATGATGATAAACTCCGCTGGGGAACTCCAAAGATAAACTCTGCTTGGGAATACCAAAGATAGACTTCGCTGGGGATTGAAGGAACTTTGCCGAGAGCGGTCTTCCGTGGCTTTTAGCTGAGGATAACCCAGTTATAAGTCCTTGCGAGGAAATAACTCTAAATAAAACTCGGGAGAGACGTCCGTACTTCACAGGGGATAAGCTTCCAGAATTTACTGGGGAATATTGTGCCTTTTCGGGATCGACGGGGGACCAATTCTGCTTGGGGAGAGTATTGTCGCATCCTGTCTTATTCTGCGGGGAATTGAGGTGATTTGGCCACATTCTTCAGTTGAACCTACCTTGGTGCCTTGGCGGGCAAAACAACCAGACTGCATTAGACAACTCCACATTGCCCCTGTTTTTGATGTCACCTGTAATTAATCTCTTGTTTCATATGCAAACATTTATGAATCAGCAATTTAATGTCAAATGCATATATCAAAAATGAACATTGGACGTTCTTCGCAAGACAAAACAAGAAAGGAAAACAATGGTAATTTGTATGGACAAGTGAACTTGTATTGATTTAAACTTTGCCTGTGAATAGGCGTTTTTTGTACAAGAGGCTGACATCCTAGTAAGAGGACATCGCCAAATAGTATAGAGTTTACAATTTGAAAAAAGGAAACAAAACAGCTATGTGAACAATCCCACTGGGTTCCAACTCTGCTATTGCCTTTATGTCTTCGAACGTCTCATCGCTTTGCTGCCCAATTTGAAGATGAAGCTGATTGGTCAATGCCGCAATCTGAAGCTAGATAGTTGATGCCGAATTCCGGATGCGAAGTGATCCAATGAGACATAGTGTTACGCTTTTATCCCTAACTTTTGCCTGGACCGCCCTTTCGGGTTTTCAGTCCACCGGGATACCCATTTTTGCCCAAGCCGCCCTTTCAGGTTTTCGACTTGCCGGGTGTACAAATTTTTTTTATTTCATCCCTTATTTTTGCCCGAACCCTTTTGGTTCGCCGGGAAGCCCTTATTTTGCCTAGGTATGTCAACCTAGCGGGTCTTTTATTTATGCGTAGTATTTTTTCACTATGTCTGCATTGGCGGGGTGAGGAAGGTCGTCACCATCCATGGTGGTTAGGATCATGGCTCCTCCTGAGAACACACGCTTAACCACGAATGGCCCTTCATACGTAGGGGTCCATTTGCCCCGGGGATCACTTTGAGGAAGGATGATGCGTTTGATTACCAGGTCCCCAACTTGATACTCTTGTGGTCTGACTTTCTTGTTAAATGCCCTGATCATCCGTTTCTGATACGTTTGACCATGACAGATAGCAGTGAGCCTCTTTTCGTCAATCAGATTTAATTGATCAAGTCGAGTTTGGATCCAATCATCTTCATTCAAGTCTGCATCCTTCATTATCCGGAGAGAGGGTATCTGGATCTCGATTGGCAAGACTGCCTCCATGCCATAGACCAAGGAGAAAGGAGTTGCCCCGGTTGATGTCCTTGCTGAGGTGCGGTACCCATGAAGAGCGAATGGTAACATCTCGTGCCAATCTTTATAGGTCACTGTCATCTTTTGCACAATTTTATTGATATTCTTATTGGCTGCCTCTACAGCCCCATTCATCTTCGGCCGGTAGGGAGAAGAATTGTGGTGCTGTATCTTGAATTGTTCACAGAGTTCAGTGATCATTTTGTTATTGAGATTGGTACCGTTGTCCGTAATGATTCTTTCCGGGACGCCGTACCGACATATCAGATTATGCCGGATGAAACGTGCTACGACGCTCTTGGTTACCGTTGCGTAGGAAGCTGCCTCAACCCACTTCGTGAAGTAATCGATCGCCACCAAGATGAAGTGATGCCCATTGGATGCCGTTGGTCGGATCTCACCGATCATATCGATGCCCCACATTGCGAAAGGCCAAGGTGCCGTCAGGACATTCAAAGGAACCGGAGGGATATGCACCTTGTCAGCATAGATCTGGCACTTATGACAAGTTCGGGAGTGTTGGTAACAATCGGCTTCCATTGTGGACCAGAAATATCCTGCCCGAAGGATTTTCTTAGCCATGGTGTGTCCACTGGAATGTGTTCCAAATGTACCTTCATGCAGTTCCATCATGATTTTCTCCGCTTCAGCCTTATCCATACAACGCAGCAGAGTCGAATCATGATTCCGTTTGTAGAGAATGTCGTTGCTGAGGAAGAATTTTGCAGCAAACCTCCTCATGAACTTCTTATCATTGACAGACGCACCTTCAGGGTATTCCTGAGCTTCCAAGTACCTCTTCACCTCATGATACCAGGGTTTTTCAGTCACCTTTTCAGCCTCGAGCTCGCAGCAGTATGCCGGTTCATCCAACTTCCAGATTATGATTCGGGGAGCCTCATTGTCCCATTTAACTTTGAACATTGAAGACATCGTGGCTAGTGCGTCCGCTAGCTGATTCTCCTCTCTGGGGAAATGCTCAAAAGTTATCTCTTCAAAGTGAGGGAGCAAGGTCGACACATACTCCTTGTAAGGAATAAGATTCGGGTGTTTCGTATCCCACTCGCCTTTGATCTGATTGATCACGAGAGCGGAATCTCCGAAGACACTTAGAAATTTTATCCTTAAGTCGATTGCAGCTTGTAAACCCATGATACATGCCTCATATTCTGCCATGTTGTTAGTGCAGCTTAAACATAATCGGGCGGTGAGGGGAGTATGAGTTCCTTTGGGAGATATGATTACAGCGCCGACGCCGTTACCCAAAGCATTGGAGGCTCCGTCAAAATGCATAGACCATCGGGATCCTTCCTCAGGTCCTTCATCCGGTCCAGGTACTTCACAGTCAGTTACCACCATGATGTCTTCGTCCGGAAAATCAAAGTTCAATGATTGGTAATCGTCTACAGGTTGGTGTGCCAAATGATCTGCCAGTACACTTCCCTTAATTGCTTTCTGAGTTGTATACTGGATGTCATATTCTGTCAAGATCATTTGCCATCTCGCTATTCTCCCAGACAGAGCAGGCTTTTCAAATATGTACTTGATGGGATCCATCTTTGAAATCAATAAAGTAGTGTGAGTCAGCATATACTGTCTCAGCCGGCGAGCAGCCCATACAAGAGCGCAGCAAGTTTTCTCAAGCAGTGAGTAACGAGACTCACAGTCGGTAAACTTTTTGCTCAAGTAATAAATAGCGTGCTCTTTTCGGCCAGACTCGTCATGCTGCCCCAGCACACACCCCATTGAATTATCAAGTACCGTCAAGTATAGTATCAGAGGTCTTCCTTCCACCGGTGGCATAAGAATGGGTGGCTCTTGGAGATATTCCTTTATTCTTTCAAAGGCGGCCTGACATTCATCATTCCAGCGTACCACTTGATCTTTCTTCAGCAATTTGAAGATTGGCTCACAAGTAGCAGTCAGATGCGAGATGAATCGAGCAATATAATTCAGTCGTCCTAGGAAACCTCTGACTTCTTTCTCTGTTTTTGGAGTCGGCATCTCTTGAATAGCTTTAACCTTGGCAGGATCCACCTGAATACCTTTATCACTTACAATGAAACCTAGCAACTTTCCGGATCTTACCCCAAAGGTGCATTTGTTGGGATTCAACCTCAGCTTGTATAACTTGAGTCGGTCAAACAACTTCCTCAGATGGTCAAGGTGCTCCTCCTCAGTTTGAGACCTTGCAATCATGTCATCAACGTATACCTCAATTTCATGATGGATCATATCATGAAACAAAGCAACCATGGCACGTTGATAGGTTGCCCCAGCATTTTTCAACCCGAATGGCATGACCTTATAACAGAAGGTGCCCCACTGAGTCACAAAGGTAGTCTTCTCCATATCCTCTGGAGCCATCTTGATCTGATTATACCCTGAAAAACCATCCATGAAGGAGAACACCTTGTGTTGAGCTGTATTGTCAACAAGGACATCAATGTGAGGTAGGGGGAAGTCATCCTTGGGGCTGGCCCTGTTCAAATCCCTGTAGTCGACACACATTCTGACTTTACCGTCCTTCTTCGGCACTGGCACTACATTGGCAACCCACTGAGGGTAAGAAGTCACTGCAAGGAACCCGGCATCAAACTGCTTCATAACCTCGGCCTTGATCTTTTCAGACATCTCTGGACGCATCCGTCGGACTTTTTGCTTTACTGGAGGGCAATCTTCCTTGGTCGGCAGGTGGTGAACTACAATGTCGGCATCCAAACCAGGCATATCTTCATAGGACCAAGCAAAAATCTCCATGTAGTCTTGTAGCATCTGGATCAATCGTTGCTTCACGCTGAGCTCTAGATTGGCACCAATCTTGACCTCTTTCCTATCTGTCTCAGTACCCAGGTTAATTGTCTCCACAGGCTCTTCATGTGGTTGAATAACCCTCTCTTCCTGTAGTAGCAGTCTTGCGAGTTCACCAGGCACTTCGCAATCATCTTCACCTTCGTCTTCGGCCAAGTTGATCGGATTTTCGAAGTCATAACTGGCGGTAGCAGAGCTGTTACCAGTAAGATCCAGAGTGGATTGAAACCTGTATAAGTGAGTGTGTGTAAATACAGCTGTTTTGCAATATATATAACACAGAAAGGAAAAGAGAAAAAGATTTGAAATGCAACAAACGTCCAATGTTTTGATTGATGATATATGAAAATGTCATACAAAAAGCCCTCACAAATGGAGCTACGATGCCCCGGGTAGGACACCGAGCCAACAAAGTTTTAACATATTGTTTGTTACAAATTGGAAATCAAAAGAAATCAATTACTGCGTGACAAATGTGATAGGGGTAAAATCCTTTTCCGTCCAGTTGCTTGGTCCGTTGCTGGTAGTCGGGTAGATCCAACTGTCAAACTCAGCTTCCTCCACATCCTCCTCGATAGCATTCACCCTTGAGCTGGAAATAAACACTGGAGCCTTTCCGATCTTCTCTTTGCGCACCGCCTTCTGAGCCTCTGCAGTAAAGCCTAGCCCAAACTTGTCGTTCTTCTGAGTGAAGTCAGGAAGCTGACCCCAGTGTGCACAATTGCCTTTCTGAACCACAGCCCGGGCATCCCTTAGGGAAGCCATCTTCAAGGAATCCTTCTCTTCGGCCATTGTCTCTGCAGCTGCTGAAATTGGGTGCACCTCCTCGAAATGCTGGAAGGGGGTTTCAATAAACTCCCCGTCCATCTCAATGTACCTGAAGGAATTCAAATGGCTCACCATATACTCCTCTTCTCCTTGCACAGTGACGATCTTTCCCCTGACGGGATACTTCAGCTTCTGGTGCAAGGTGGAGGTCACTGCCCCAGCTTTATGGATCCAAGGTCGACCCAACAGACAGGAGTACGATGGACGTATATCCATCACATAAAAGGTAGAGTCAAACACTTGAGAGCCCACACGAATAGGGATGTTAACCTCTCCATGAACCATCCTTTTAGAACCGTCAAAGGCCCTGACGATGATATTGCTGGGTTTCAACTCCAGGCCTTCATAATCCAGGCGATCCAAAGCCTTTTTCGGTAGAACATTCAAGGAAGAACCAGTATCCACCAATACATGTGCCAGAGTAGTGCCCCTGCATTCAATAGAGACATGCAGGGCATCGTTGTGGTCTCTCCCTTTTGCGGTCAGGTCAGCATCTGAAAAACCCAAGCCGTTGTCCGCTGTCAGATTCGCTATGCAGTCAGTGAACTGGACTGCAGACGTTTCTTGCGGCACATGGGCCGTCTTGAGAAATGAGATTAAGGCCTTAGCATGGGCCTCGGAGCATAGCAATAAGGAGAGCAGGGAGATCTTGGAGGGTGTATGCCCCAACTGCTCGACAACATTAAAATCACTTTTCTTTATTATTTTCAGAATCTCCTCCATTTCTTGTCGGGAGGCCTCAGCATTTATGGGTATCGGCGCCTCCATCCGGGCAGGCTCTTCTTCAATCCCTTTGCCCCGAGCATTTGATGACTCGGCAGCAGGGGACACAATTTGATCAGCAACAGGACTAGGTAAACTTGTAGGTTTTATGAGGAGGGGTTTTCGAATAGCGGGCGGCGCAATGTCAGGCGAGAAGAGCCTGCCACTGCGGGTAACTTTGGCTGGACCAGTGATATCGCAGATACTGGCACTAGCGTCGAATTCTTGCTTGATTCCATTTATATATACGTCTGCCCCATAATGCCAGGGGACAGCTTTATCAGACACGTAGGAGAGGGGTCCTGGAACAGTAATGATCACAGGCGCAACTGTCAAGATTTGAACAGGCTTCTTTGGGGGAGCCTTGATTGGATTTTTGAAGATGGTAATTACAGAAACTTCTTTCATTGGAACCAATTGAACAGCAGTCTTTTTGAATAGAATCTCCTTGCTATCCATTAGGCCTTGGATGCCTAACCTTAGCAAAGGACAATCAGATAGGGAAACAGCACAAAATAGGCAACCTTCACCGCAACCCGGAAATAAACCGGCCCGCAGTAGGTTCTTCTTAACAGTCTTCAGAGGGGTAACAACTTCATCTACCGAAACAGCGTACACTTCTTCCTCAACGGCATTTACCCTATGCTGGGGCATAGGAGCCGTTACAACATTTGGTCTTTCCGGCGCTTCAAACTGAATTTCATTCGCGTCGATCAGATCTTGCACTTTGTTTCTTAAGGCCCAGCAATCATCAGTAGTGTGCCCGGGACTATCAGAATGATAAGCACACCAGGCATTTGGGTTGTATTTAGGAGACGCAGTGTTGACGACCTTAGGAGCTTCTTTGAGGGTCACCAGGTTGGTGGATAACAGTTGGGGTAAAATTTGAGATAATGTCATACTTAGTCGGGTATACTGCCTCTTGGGCCTTTCGCTTCTTTGTTGATTGTACTGTCGAGGAGCAACAACAGGTTTGGAGATGACCAAAGCATTGACGGCTTGGCGACTTTCGGGCTTGACTTGTCTTCTAGGACCATAGACGGCACTTGCTTCTTTCTTAAACGGCCTCTTCTCAGCACTTGTAGAGGCAGCCTTCTGTATCTTGCCTGACCTGATGCCAGCTTCAATCCTTTCTCCCGTTAATATCAAATCTGTAAATCCAGCGGAGGAGTTGCCAACCAAATGATTGAAAAATGGACCAGACAACGTCCCCAGAAACATATCAACCAGCTCTCGATCAGTTAATGGAGGCTGCACCCTGCCAGCCAAATCTCTCCATTTTTGAGCGTACTCTTTGAACCCTTCACCCGTTCCTAGAGACATACCCTGAAGTTGGGTACGTGTAGGAGCGAGATCAGAATTGTATTGGTATTGTCTGTAGAATGCGGTTGCCAAATCCTCCCAGTGTCGGATGCTAGCTCCATCCAATTGGTAGAACCATTCAAGCTGCGACCCCGAGAGGCTATCCTGGAAGAAGTGAATCCAGAGGTTCTTATCCGCCGTGTAAGGTTGGATTTTCCTTACGTACGACCTTAGATCAGCTTTGGGCAGGAGACCCCATCATACTTGGCGAAGGCAGGCGCCTTAAACTTGTGTGGAATGACTACCCCAGAAGATAACCCCAAATCTCCGAAATCCAGTCCTGGCACATTCTGAATTTCCATGGCGCTCAAGCGGTCCTCCAATTGTTTGTATCTGTCAGCAGCAGGCGGGTATTGTTCGTCATTATAGTCCGTCTCGTTGTCGGAGACTGCGGGACTAGGAGCTCCTCCCCCTTGGGGACTATTTTTCTCAGCAGAAGAGGTGGTTGGATCAGCTTCATTATGGAGTGTGTTCCCAAATCGGCGTCCGGTGTTGAACAATGCTGTCCTCTTTTTCTTCTTCTTCTTCATGAGTAGAGTCTTCAACTCTTGCTGACCTTGGGCTAGGCTTAGGACCATCTCTTGAAACTGTGCACTTTGGGCCTGAAGGGCCTTGATTGCTTGCTCACTGGAGGATTCTGGATTCATGATGACTGTTCACACAAACAGCGAAAAATTAAGCAACCTGTGAAATAGGGTACCTGCTATGCATATGGTGCAATGGAATGTGTATGCTTTATGTTTTCAAAGACAAACAAGATTCAACTTTGTAGAAAAAAAGGGAAACACACTTCATTAGATGAAAATTTCAATTGTTCAACAACTTGCCCCTAGGCATTACAGGAATGAAAAATACTGAAAAGGAAATAAAACTACAAAAGGAAACATCAAAGCTCATCAATGCTCCCATGGCCTCCTCTTTTCAGTGCTGATGTAGTTGTTCAGGACCCGTTCTTCCTCCAATTGCTTAGTCAGCCTCTGGATCTTCCTTTCCTGCTCGTTGAACTTCTCCCGATAGAAATCCAGTTCTTCCTTTAGCTGTGCCCAAGATCTCTTCATGGTGTCAAAATCAGTAGGTATCTGAGGAGGGAGGACAGTTGGAGGAACCCCATCTTCATCGGGAGACTCAAGAATGAGAGGTCTAACAGCTTCGTAGGGCATACCCAACTTCTGAGCACGGATGCGGACCCATTTGCAATAGGGCTTCAATGGCAGAGAAGTCTTTGGTCCTAACTCATGTGGGTCAGCTTTGTGAATCCTGTCCCAAGCTCTAACGAATCCCTGGCGTAGTTTGTCACTGTCTGCCTGAAACTCAAAATGGAAGTGAGGAACCAGCATCTCATGAGGCCCATCTCCTCTGGCTCTTCCAAACTGACGGAGAGCTAAACACGGATTGTAAGAGATTCCTCCTTGGATACCAATCAACGGGACATTAGGGTATTCTCCGCAACGGTCGATAACAGCTACCTCATCCAAACCTCTGAGAGTCCAGGTGATGTCATTATCAGTGAGAGACATTAACCTCTGAGCCCAACCTTTTCCTTCTTCATTCTTCAGCACGAACTTAGGAAGGTGCGAAATAAACCACCTTACTAGCAAAGGAGCACAACACCACGGAGTCCCCCGTTTTCGAGCAGTACGAGCATAGAGTTGTTGTAGAATATCACCCAAAAGAGTGGGTACCGGATTCCGAGACATGAAGATCCTTATGACATGGATACTGATAAAAGTGTCAGGGTTGGGAAACAATACCAGACCATAGATCAAAAGAGCCAGAATATCCTCATATGCCTTGAAGTCCAAGTCATCCCAGAAATCATTAGCCTTGCCAACCAGAAAGTTGACCAAAAAGCCCTTGACCCCATTTCTAGTTTCCCAGTTGGACAATATCTCTTCTTTGGTCAAGGGGAGAATTGCAGCAATCTCTTCAGGCCTAGGAGTCTTTTCCAAACCAGTGAATGGAGTTTGTTCCAGGACAGGGATCCCAAGCAGATAAGAGAACTCTTCCAGGGTAGGAACCAGCTGGAAGTCTTGAAAGGTGAAACAATGATGCAGAGGGTCATAAAACTGGGTCAGAACACTTATCAGTTGTTGGTCCCATTTTGCAGTGATCAAGCCAAGGAGAGAACCATGTCTGTTGATGAAGGAGGTAGTGTTTGGAATCCTTCCAACCAAATCCTTGAGTAAAACTGGTGGTTGAACAAAGTTGAGCCGGACAGTATTTCTACGCACGGGCATCATAATGTCCTACAAAACAGAGCAAAGATGAAACCTTTTTGTCTTTGAAATGGGTTAGCTTTTTATGCATGCAATGGTATGATGGCATGATGCTATGATGAAGCACATCACAAGTATTCACATAGGCAAATAAAGCACACAAGTCACACAAGACACCCTTAGGTTTCAGGCCAGCATGAGTTTCAGGTATTACCCTCTTTTGGTTTTGTTGGTTAAAACCTGTCCTATCAAAAATAACCGGGTTCTAGAGGATCTCAAATCATTGGCTACCCTCAATCGGTCATAACTCCAGCATCGCAATCTTTTCTCGCGGCCAGAACCATCTCGAGAGTTTAGCCTCAATGAGTGTAGCATACTGCTACTGTCCTAATAGCCAAGTTGGTCAATTTAGGGTTCTAAGGTTGGTTGGTGTTTAATGACCCCTTAGAAGACCTATATTCTCCCCGTTACAACACAAGGGATATAGGTACAGACTAAGATGCCACACCAACGTAGCCACTGTTTCACCCATGTCGGTCTACGCCGGACAGGTCCCTCACAGATTATGCTACCTAAAAAGGGTATTTCCCAGATCCGGGTTAGGATCTATAAAACTCCGATACAAAGCCCACAAATGTAAAAGCAAACAAGACAATCAATTGAACACAAAGGTGATCTAAACCCTAAGGTTACTCCACTTTAAAAGTTTTCCCCAGCAGAGTCGCCAGTTCTGTGATACGGTGGGAGAACTGACTTGAGGTTTTGCGTTTGTATTCGCAAATGTTGCGGTTAGCAAGAGTCGCCACCGACTTTTTATTTTATCCTAAGGAAAGGTTAAAAAGCACAGCAAAAACCTTTTGAGATGTTTTCTTGGGTTCGGGGAGTAGATTATAGAAAGGGAAGGTATTAGCACCCTTTCTATCCATGGTTATCCATGGGCTCTTAGCTACTTGCTTAGATCACTTGCCTTTTGTTTTCAATTGTTTTAAATGGTGCTTAAGTGTGTGGGTTTTGAAAATGTTTTTGAAAAGAGGCCAATGTGGTGGCAACCTTTGTAATGATCCATGTGGGGATGTATACAAAGATGTATGTCTTTTGAAAAAGGTTTTCATTTGTTTTTGAAAGTTTTGTTTTGAAAGTGTTGTGATGTGTGATTTTGAAATTAGGCAAGTGTTTTTGTTTTGCAAGTTGATTCAAGTAACTAAGAGGTTCTCTACTCCCAAATTTCTCAAAAGATTATTGCTATACTTTAACCCTTTTTAGCAAGTTTTGCTCCACCATTGTATTTGGTGGGCAACCTTGTGTTAGGATGTGAAAGGGACAGGCGCGGGTCATCGTTTAGACCATAATTGTAACGACGTTAAATGTCTTTGGGCAATTTCTTTAAGGGGCTTGATCATTTGTTTTTGTTTGTTTTGAAAAGTTTTATCGAGGGACTATGATCATTCAAATTGTTTGCTTTGCCCAAAGATGTTCAACATACAATATGGCCCATTTATTTGAAGGCAACAAGTGGAATACCCTAGGGGGTGCAAGTGTGATTTGTGTGTCCATTTTCATGCTTGTTTATCTTGTATTAGGTCAAACTATTTTTTAGCGTTTTTCGCATTCAAACCCTAATTCTAACATGTTATCATTAGAAGGCAATAAAGTGCGAAATTAACATTACTAAGCTATTACAAAACCAAATATGGGAAGGGGGGTACAAATGTTCAAATGGGGATATTGACAAGAATTTAAATCTAAATTATTACATCATTTTGAATATTTGCAAGGTAAATAAATTGCATAATTAAATGGAAATTCAATAAATATGTGAAATGCAAAAGGAAAGTTTTTATATGTATGAGAAAATATTATTTATGTAAAAGGAAAAAATAAAATAAAAATGTATTATTTTTTTGAGTATTTTGAACTTAGGGTAAAAACCCTAATTTTTTTAAAGAAAAAAGGTATTATTAATTTAATACAACTATTTATTTATTATTTATAAAAATAACATAAAATGAAGTGTATTGTGAAAAAGGTATTTTTGTATCAAATATTAAATAAAATGAAGAATCAAGTATTTTTATATTTTATCTTAAATATATTAATAATCACATATATATATTTATATTAAACCCTAAATATGTATTATACAAAAAATAAATATTTATTTAATATTTTAATAAAATAAATAAAAGAGTATTTTTTTTGTGTGAAATATTTTCAGAAAGTAAATGAAAATAAAAATTGTATTTACATTATTTCTTATTTATTCTAATAATAATACATATATATATTATATACAAACAAAGAAAATAAACAAATAAATATGCAATAAATGCAAAAAATGATGAAAAAAATATTTTAAAAATTTTAATGTCATGAGAAAAAATAAACAAAGTCAACAAAAAAGAAAAAAGTCAAAAAGGTCAAGTAAATAAGCAAATGGGCTCAGGGGGTGTAAACATGGAAATGGGGTGTGAAAAGAAATAATTCAAAAGCCCAGCCCAGACCACTTCTTCTTCAACCTCTGTACAGCCTTCTTCAAGCTAAAACACGCGTTTTTTATCTCTGGATTCCTGGACTTTCAAGCAAAACTCATAACATGAAAAGTGTAGAGCATTAAGAGACGGTTTCAACCATATAAAGAACATGACCTATCTCTCTAAGATGAGGGAGAATTTCTCTCCCCCTCTTTTCTGACCTAACTTTTCATCAATGTTCAGACATGAAATTCTCTAAGCACACGAAATATAAATGAAATCTAAACATATGAGCATGTTCAGGGCTATGATTGTGACATGTTTTCTTCAAAAATCTAAAGCTAACAATGCCTAACAAGGGAGATAGAACTCCATGAATGTACCTGTTCAGTTGGAATCGAGCTTGGCAATGGAGGATGTTTCAGAGTGAAATGATGACTTGTACAACTTCCTTGAAGTGTAAGGAAGCTTTTTCCAATTCCTACTTTGTCTTGAAACTCCCTGAATCGAGCTAATGAACTCCAAATGCAAAACAGAAAATTAAAAATGGTGAAGTGGCTTGGAGGTGTTACAGGTCTGATTTTAGGACATGGTTAGCTTGTATATATTGTAGGGAAGGTAGAGGAAAAGGTTTGAATCAAAATGCTTGAAGGGATTGGGAGTTTGCACTCAAACTGCAGGGGCACCCCTGTTTGTGCAGTTTTGAGGTGATTTTGAGATGGAGGGTGTTTTAGATGTTCAGGACTCGTGCCAAAGCTTGAATGTGGTCTATGGAATGTGTTTGATCACTTCTCTCTTATGTCCCTAAGCTGAGATGAGAGATAGCATAAGTTATGGATGTTACTTGAAAATGAAGCAAGCAATGGTCACTTTTGTTTTTAGGTCAGTAGGGGCCTCTAATCCTGCTGCATAATCTTCTCTTGATCAGAGCAACTTGTCCATAATCTTGTGCCAAGCGGATTTTGCTTGTACTTGCTTGGATTTCAAATTGACATAAAGCTAGCTTTTGACAAAAATGGATAAAGCACTTTATCTAGTTTAGGATTAAACCATCATGCAATGTTAGAGCACAAAGAACATGACCTTAACACATTGAATATGCATTAAATTATTGAGTATGAAATGGTTCAAGGACCTGTAATCAAGCATAAAGCAAACTGATTTCAAATTGGCAAGGTTATGAACATGTCTTGATGAAGAACAAAAGTGAATTTTTGCCAACTTGTGAAATTCGAATCTCTCAAGTTATGAGGTTGTTTGATGAGTTCTTGGGCATTTTGGAAAGCTTGGAATGTGTACTACAATCCATCTTTGAAATGCAAATCAAAATTCCAAGTGGAAGGGTATGAAAAGTGGCCTTGAAGTAGGGTAGAAAACCTTGTCAAAATAGGTTAAATTTCACTAAGTTAAAAGATGGTTTAGTGCCCTTATTCAAAAAATTATAACTTGAGATACAAGCTTCAAATGAGAAAACTTTGTGAATCAAAGTTGTAGATTATGCAACAAGCTACAACTTTCATGTTTTGACTTTTGTTTGAATCCAAATGGATCATGGTGAAAAGATGGGGCAAAGTTGGGAAAAAAATTAGGGTTTTTCATAACTTAGAAAAATTCTAAGTTATGAAAAATTCCATTTTCAAACCCTAATTTGCATTTTGAGATTTCTTGATGAACAAGTTTCATGATTTGGCATGTTTTGATGAAAAATGAATCTTGACTCTTGATTTTGACCAAAAAGTCAAAGTTTGACTTTTCAGTATACAGTCAAAATTGATCAATTGACTGGAAAATTCAACTGTCAATCTTGTGTATCTGGGATTTTTTTGAGCTTGATGAACATGTCAAGATAATTCCATGGGGTCCTTGAGGCCATATGTGAGCTTGGTTTGCCATTGGCTAGGTCAAACAGTCAAAAATTGCCTTTGTGCAGTCAAAACCCTAAAAATGACCATTTTGCCCTTTTGATGATCTGATCAAATTTCTTGGGGAATTGTGATCCAAACTTGATCAAATGGTTCATATGAGTTCATAATGTTGATGTGGATCAAATTTCATGAGGTTTGACTGTCAATTGGCCACAGTTGACTTTTTCCCCAATACAGCTGATTTTTAGGTCAACTGTTCAATTGACTGGGCAAAACTTGGAATCAAGACTTGAAACTTGGTATAGGTAAACTTGGGAGTCCAACATGAAGCATGAAAGTCATCTTAGGCATTTCAGGTCAAAACATCCTTAGGCAAACACAAACCCTAATTTGAGTCCACAGTGCAAGGAGAAGTCTTGAGCAGAGGAAACCCTAACTGGATCTTGATCTTCAAAGGTCTTGTGATGAGAAAATGTTGAGGAAATGGGAGGGCAAATTTTGGGGTACAACAACTTGCCTTTGCTTTTCAATTGTTTGAAATGGTGATTTGTGTGTGTGGTTTCGAAAATGCTTTGAAAAAAGAGGCCTTGTCTAGGCAACCTTTGTAATGATTCTTGTTTGAACATATACATAGGTGTGTGTCTTTTTGAAAAGATATTTCAATGTTTTGAAAGTTTGTTTTGAAATTGTGTTGTGATGTGTGTTTGAAAATGACAAGGATGTTTTGCAAGCTTTTGATCTAGTAACTAAGAGTTGTCTACCCTATTTTACTCAAAGATATTTCTTATGTTTTTAATCCTTTTGACAGTGTTATTTCACCATTGCATTTGGTGAACAACCTTGTGTTAGGATGTTAAACGGGACAGGCGCGGGTCATCGCATACAATCATTGAAAGCAACTTGTGAGACGCTCTAGCAATTTTGTAAGGGACGAGATCGTTTTATCGAAGGCAACATCGAGGGTCATCGAGCGACTACGATCTTTGCTTATCGAAGGGGCATTTTCTAGAGTGTCTCATATTCGAGGGACATGATTGCATTTCCGAGGCAACAAGCAAGGTTACCCTAGAGGTGCAAGTGTGCATTGTGTTTTTCATTTTCATGCCTTTTTTGTCTTGTATTAGGTTATCTAGCGATTAATTTTTGAATTTCGCATACAAACCCAAATTACTATACAATATATTGAAAGCAATAAATTGCGGGAATTAAAAGTCTAAGTTATTACAAAAAAAGTATTCGGGGATGAGGGTACAATTATTTACAAATGGGGATGAGTCTCAAAAGAATTAATAATGTCCAAATATGTGTTATAACCAAATCGAACTGTCGAAATTCAACATAAGATTATAACAAATTATAAAATAAGAAGAATCAGTAAGTTATGAGATGCATGTATTTATTTACAAATAAACAAATAAAAGTCTATTCTAAAAAAATATTAAAAATTATATTATTATTTGTATGTGTTTTATTAATTATGAAAAGAAAAAGATTTAAGGAAAGAAAAATTTATTAATCAAAATTCTATTATTCACATATTTTATTAATCAATAAAAAGGGTTAAAGAAAACCAAAATTATTTAAATCAAACTAAATATTCTCTTTTTTGTATTTTTATTATATTAAACAAGATTAATAAAGAAATAATAAAATTAACTTAAAATAAAGTAAAATAAAATTTAATTAGTATTTTTATTAACTAAAAGAAAGAAAACAAATTAGTTAAGATTAAATAGGTTAGTGTAAAAGAGATTAAAAAAGAAATGGGCTTAGGGTTTAGTATTTGGCCCAAGATGAAATAGAACAAAAAACAAAAATAGAATGGAAGGGGGGGGGGGGGGGGGTGCATGCTTAGAGAAAGATGTGGGCTTAAGGCAATTGTTGGAGCGGGTCAGGCCCAGATGAAAAGTTTTACAATTCTTTTGGGGTTGACTCATTTTGGCAGATTAGGGTTTGCTTCGCAACTTGCCTATGTTTGACAATTTTGCATTTAGTTTGGTTACTGCATTTGGGTATTCTATTTTGCTTTAGTATGCAGCCTTGTATAGCATGGCCCATGTTTTTGCATTTGAACCAATTGTATGCTTGCGTTTTATTTTTTACTTTTCTCTTTGTGAACCAAGAAGAGCAATCTTCTTGTGATTTGCAAAGAGAAAAATAAAAACATGATGAACAAATAGAATTCTGATTCCGGCCGGCAAACTTTAATGATGACTTTATTTTCTTTTTCTATTTGACAATCCTTTTCAATTAACTGTGCTAATTTCTTTTTCTTTTTCTTTTTCAGGTGAATCCAACTTGGACAGCGATAAAGCAGTAGGAACCAAAGACCTTGAGCATGGGAGCACTTGAAGCTTAGGAGATTAGGCTTAGATTTTTTTTCCATTTATTGTAAACAATTATTATTTTAAATACTATAAGTTGTAAACTTACAATATTCAAATGAATTTTGTAACAACATTTGAAATGAATAAAAAGTCTTTATCTAAAAGAAATTTCTACTGTCAAATATCTTTCAATCTTCCCCTTTGCCTCTTCACTTTTTCATTTAAGATTCCTGATTAAAAATTACTGAAATTGCATTCCACCATTTCCAATACAGATAACTTAGAATCCAAGTAATCCCTAAAAACTCTGCAATCTCATAACTTGCGACAACATTCCAATCAACATACACGTTGTGTATTCCAATAGGAAAGCAAGCATTCCATTAACAAACAAACGTTTCGTTCCGTTAACAAACAAATGTCTCAACAGACGCACATTACCTGGTTAATTTAGATTAGACAGTTTCAGCTCCTATCTCTTATCCCAGATAAACAAAACTTGAGGATAAACAACAATCTTGAACAAGCGTGAAAATATGTAGCAGCTAATTGAATTTCTGAGGATTATCCTCTTTTTGAGAAATGTGAGCGAAAACCTGATTCTTGATTTACTGCCAAAGAAAAGATTGTTTGATCGATTCCTGAGCCGATCTTAAAAATCAGAGAAAAACCCTAGGGTTGTGATTTCTTGTGAAAAAGGGAGGGCAAATTTTGGGGTACAACAGTTGCCCATGTTCAATCTTCTTGAACCTGAAGAGTTAGATTGGAAATTTTGCCGTTCGTGACTCGAAAGTAAAAGAGGATTGGACACTAGAGTGCCCATAAATTTGCACTCGTCAAAGCATAGTTGAGAGTATGGGCTTAAAGATGCCATTTGGAGATGTGACAGAATCTTGTCGGAGATAGGCTTAAAGATGCCATCCAAGAATGTTTATTGAATTGTATGTTGTAGGCGAAAGAATGAGTATCAGAAAGGTATCCAGATCTGGAACGTCTCCGAGCTGGAGGCCTGAACAAGCAATAGATTAGCATCCGTGTTTGGAGAATCCATAAACTATTTTCATGAGATGATTCTGAACAAGCGATAGATTGACATCCATGTTGGGAAGCATCCGTAAACTGTTTTCATGATTCCTTGAAGCTTGAAGCTTGCTAAACTTATCCTGTGAAGGGTAAAATATTAGCTGAAACACAAAGTTATGTTGCATGAAATGTATGATGCAATATATGTGTTTTATCAATGTTTATGATATATGAATGCAATGTATGCGCATGTGAGCTGATGAGCTGTCTGGCTGAGGAAGACAAATCCTGGATAGCTGGAGATAATAAAATCTTTGACCGCTGTCGGGGAAAATAAATCCTTGACTGCTGCTGGGGATTGAAAATCCTTGGATCGTTTGAGAATGAGAAGTCCTGGGACCACTGTTGAAGACTATGTGTGTCTTCAAGCTTTTTGACAACCTCTGCGGGGAGAAGTTATACTGCTGGGGAAAGTCAGGAGTTTGGATTGTATGCCAATCTACTGAGGATTCCTGTTTTGTCGTTTGAGGAGAACTCCATTGGGGAATATCTGAAAACTCTATGGAGAATTGAGAATGAGAATCTTCATTCTGCCAGGGGGATTTGTGTTGAGGAACCAAGAACGAGAATCTTTGATCTGCAGGGGATTAAGAACTCTGACAAATTCATGCTGATGAGTAAAGAAAGCTCTGGAGAATCAAGGATGAGAATCTTGATTTTGTTGGGGAGTAAGTACTGCTGAAGAGTAGCTATCATGTTGGGGAGTAAAACTCAGGATTGTGGGAAAAGCTTATTCCTGTTTGGTAGAAGTTCAGGAGTTAAAGTTGTACGCCACTTCGAGAATAAGAGTCTTCATTCTGTCAAGAATATCGGGGAATCAAGTTATATACCACTTTGAGAATGAGAATCTTCATTCTGTCAGGAATATCAGGAATTCAAGTAATATGCCACTTTGAGAATAAGAATCTTCATTCTGTCAGGAATATCAGGAACTCAAGTAATATGCCACTTTGAGAATGAGAATCTTCATTCTGTCGGGAATATCAGGAATTAAAGTAATATGCCACTTTGAGAATGAGAATCTTCATTCTGCCGGGAATATCAATAATTCAGGTAATATGCCACTTTGAGAATGAGAATCTTCATTCTGTCAGGAATATCAGGAAGTCAGGTAATATGCCACTTTGAGATAGAGAATCTTCATTCTGTCGGGAATATCAGGAAGTTGGGTGTATATACCACTTTGAGAATGAGAATCTTCATTCTGTCGGGAATATCAGGAGGTTGGGAGTATGCCAATCTACTGAGGAAGCAAAAATGAGAATCTTCATTCAGGCATTTGGGTCAGAAGGTTGGGTGTATGCCAATCTACTGGGGTTTTAACGATGAGAATCTTCATTCTGTTAACGGTATCAGGAGCTTGGGAGTATACCAATCTTCTGAGGTTTCAAGGATGAGAATCTTCATTCTGTTAATGGTATCAGGAGCTTGGGAGTATGCCAATCTACTGGGGAAGCAAAAATGAGAATCTTCATTCAGGCGTTTGGGTCAGAAAGTTGGGTGTATGCCAATATACTGGGGTTTTAAGGATGAGAATCTTCATTCTATTAACGGTATCAGGAGCTTGGGAGTATACCAATCTTCTGAGGTTTCAAGGACGAGAATCGTCATTCTGTTAATGGTATCAGGAGCTTGGAAGTATGCCAATCTACCGGGGAATAAAAAATGAGAATCTTCATTCAGGAATTTGGGTCAGAAGGTTGGGTGTATGCCAATCTACTGGGGTTTTAAGGATGAGAATCTTCATTCTGTTAACGGTATCAGGAGCTTGGGAGTATACCAATCTTCTGAGGTTTCAAGGATGAGAATCTTCATTCTGTTAATGGTATCAGGAGCTTGGGAGTATGCCAATCTACTGGGGAAGCAAAAATGAGAATCTTCATTCAGGCGTTTGGGTCAGAAGGTTGGGTGTATGCCAATCTAATGGGGTTTTAAGGATGAGAATATTCATTCCGTTAACGGTATCAAGAGCTTGGGAGTATGCCAATCTACCGGGGAAGCAAAAATGAGAATCTTCATTCAGGCGTTTGGGTCAGAAGGTTGGGTGTATTCCAATCTACTGGGGTTTTAAGGATGAGAATCTTCATTCTGTTAACGGTATCAGGAGCTTGGGAGTATACCAATCTTCTGAGGTTTCAAGGATGAGAATCTTCATTTTGTTAATGGTATCAGGAGCTTGGGAGTATGTCAATCTTCTGAGGTTTCAAGGATGAGAATCTTCATTCTGTTAGAGAAACAAAATTTTAGGAACTTTATTTGTCCATTATTCTGTTGGTGGGTTGTTTCTGTTGAGATTTAGGAACTCGTCCGTAACTCAACTGAAGTAAAAGCTTTGTCGAGATTTAGGAACTTGTCCGTAATTCGACTGAAGAAAAGCTTTGTCGCTTGAAATTGATTGTACCTTTCCTGAAAGGTAAAGGTTAGTGACATATATCAAACAATGATGTTCTCAAAATAAATGAGATTGCGTTGCATGATGTCCTGATGCACGGAGGTGTAATGTTTTTCAAGACGACCTTTCGCTGGGGAAAATAAATCCCGAACTGGTGAAGGAGAAAAGAGTTGGATTCTTCATTTCTGATAGTGAAAAGATCAGAATAAATCGCTGAGAGATTTATCTGGAACAACAAAAACCCAGAATGTCTTCTACTGGAATAAGAATCAGGGAGATCTTAGTGTCTATCTGACCAAAACAGAGAGGGTCTTGGATTAACTTTGACTCAGCCGAATGATGAAGGAATCTTTGACGACTGTAACTCCAATAGGTGATGAAGGAATCTTCGACGACCGTGACTTCCAACAGGTGATGAAGGAATCTTCGACGACCGTAACTTCCAACAGGTGATGAACTTCTCGAGGATGCTTGAATTTATTTTCAAAAAGATTTTAGAGAGATTCGTCACTGCCCCTAGTATCAAATGTTTGTGGCATTGCCAGGAAACTTGGATTGTACGTAACCCTTTGATGAGATTGACGTTTTAATGCCCCAAGTGATGGTGATGGAGACCTGCCCCAGGTTAATCTGCAATTGAGCGATTTCTTGAAATCTTGGCTGGACTGCCCTAGGTTAACTGGACTTTGAGAGATTTATTGAAATCTTGACTGGACTGCCCCAGGTTTACTGGAAAATTCCATACCAAGTCCCCTTTTGTTGATAGGAGATTTTTGCAACAGGAGTGCCATCCCACTTGAAGTGATTTTATTCACTGAGAGAGCTTTCATTCATCCGAACATTCACTGTGTGAATTTCTTCGCTGTCAAACAAATAACCATGTGCAAACAATGATATTCAAATAATACAAAGTTCATGCTTGTCTCGAAGTTTTGAAAAATGCGTTTTTTTTAGCAGAAAACTTTTATAAGAAAAATTCAGCTCAAGATTTAGAGCAAAGCCTTACAGGAGTCAGGATACCTTTTGTAACAGTATGCTTTCGCACTAACCCATGCTTCAATTAGGACTTTCGAAGGTTGTAACATGGCTTGGTTCACGGTTTAAGAAACAAAGGATAAAGGCTCAAAGCATATTTGTACCCACCCGCTCTTCGTGATGTTCTTCAATCCTAAACTCAGTTAATTATGCATTTGAGCTCTATTCGAGTTTGGAACGATGTTTTTTGGTGATGGTTCACACAAGTTGAATTTGTTGGAAGATAGTCATCATCATTTTTTGCAACATTTTTCATGTTGTTGAGGATTTGTAGTGGCCTCATTCTTTTGATTCATTATCCCTAATTTTTGCCTGACTGTTCTTACTTTTGAGATTACAGTCAGCGGGATGCCCCGACTTTCTTAAGTCTCCTTTGTAGGTTTTGACTCAGTGGGTTTTTTATTTTTGAGAGATAATGATTGCCTATGAGATAAGGAACCATCACTTGTCTTTTGGTTCCAAAGGAATGTTTTTGACGTCGTTCATTGTATTACGAACTGAGAGTTTGCGACTAAACGCGCATTTTGAAATAACTGAGAGACTACCCTGCCCCAGGTTTGATTGAAGGGTTTCAATTTATGTTTAAAACATAAAACTTCTACTTCTTTGGCTCGAAGGGGTTGACTAGGGATTATCTTCCTTATAACTCCAGTGTTTAGGATTTGAAAGAAATGCATGTACATCGTCAGCAAGGTCTGTCCAAAAGCATACTGTATGAGATTATGGCATTGTTTTCGTCATCCTCCCTCTAAAGACTTGTAACTTTTATCAAGAGTTAAATATCATAAAGAAAGTAGGAAGCATAATTCAAGAATAGTGAAAACGAATGGATTAATTCAAGACAAACATATGTAATTCATTAACGAAACAAAGTTTAACATCAACATATAATTGTTTGAATAACAAAAGAAATTACAACTTGAAAATTTAAATGAAACAAAAGTCTCTTAGTTCGAACTTGTCATTTCAAGTGGAGAACCCTCAGCGGAAGATTTTCATCTCGCCATCCGGCATGAATTTCAGCACTCCTCTGTCAATCAAATCTTGGATTTTGTTTTTCAAAGCCCAACAGTCATCGGTGTCATGTCCAGGACTATAGGAGTGGTATACACAAAATGCGTCGGGGTGATAGCCAGGAGCAGAGGTATTGGGATTCCGGAGAGGATCCTTTAAAGCAGTCAGATTGACCTCCAACAAGCGTTCCAGTACTAGAGATAATGGTATGTCAGTCTCAATGAAATGTCTTCCAGATGTATTTTGCTTACATCGATTACCCCGTTGACGCTGGCGAGGTTGTTGTTGGGCTTGTGACCCTGAAGCCAGCTGGGGAGCCTTTCCCTTGTCTTCTTGTCTCAAAGGAGGCTGAATGATGACTTGATCTTCAACCCTAGTTGTTTTCCCCACTTGGTTATCTTGAAGCAGTTTGTTGATGAGGACCCTTAGCTCCTCTTGTCTTTGATCCAGGTCTTGAATGAGAGCCATATGGCCCACCAGTTGTCCCATCATCTGGATCTTCATTGTTGCCAACTCAATCTGTAGCTCTTCCAACTGATCATTCCTGATGCCCCCTGGATTTCCTTGGACCATGCCCCTTGTGAGGAGAGCTTTCACCTCTTCCTGCCCCTGGGACAGGTTCAAGAACATTTCTTGAAGTTGAGCATTTTGATCCTAGATATCTTTGACAACCCTCTCTAGAGCCATCTCTATTTAAATAAGCAGTAGGAGAATAAGGAAACCTGAAAGAGAAAACCTGTTATGATGCATGATATGTGGATGCATGTTTTCAAGAATCTTGCGGGGTAAACACAAGAAAATGTTAAAGATTGAACTTCGATCAACATCTTTGATTGTAGAACTTTGTATCGGTGGATGTCTTTCCACGAGAATCAAGCTCACCATGTAAAGTGGGTCATAGCCCTTGATTCAAGTTGTTGTACTTGATCTTTGACGGTGTTTGTTTAGAGGAGAATGGATCCTCTTGCCCTTTGGTAGACGTCTGGTTCAACGTGGCCCTTCATCAAAAACCCTCGAGATCCTTGAAATGGTTATTGAAAAATGCTATGGTATGATGTTATGATGTTATGTACAGGTATGCAAAAGTAAGCAAGGGTATATGCAGGTAATCATATTCACACAAAGCAGACAATTCCTTAGGTTTAGGCTTGCATCGGGTTCAAAGGTAAGTACCCTCTTGAAGTTAGTTGGCTCAACCTGTCCTATAAATAGTAACCGGGTTCTAAGGAGCTCAATATCATTGGATTATTTTCTGTGTTCATTGTTTCAGTTTAGCCACTTTACTGGCGACCAAAATATTCCAAGAAAACAATCCTCGATGAGTGTAGTATCGAGTATCTACCAACTTCGGACTGCACCAAAGCCGGTCACCTCACTACCCCTAAAAAGTCCAAGATGGTCAAGTAAGGTTCTAAGAGTTCGTTAGTGCTTCATGACATCACTCAGCGGCCCCGTATTCTCTTTGATTGACTCAAAGGCTACCGATACCCACAAATATGTCGC
The DNA here is from genome assembly GCA_948472305.1 of Vicia faba. NCBI lineage: Eukaryota > Viridiplantae > Streptophyta > Magnoliopsida > Fabales > Fabaceae > Vicia > Vicia faba. The sequence continues at coordinate 688,989,252 of OX451735.1, read as the reverse complement.
ACTAACGTAGCCACTGCTTCAACCATGTTGGTATACCCCGCACAGTTCCCTCACAGTTTATTGCTACTTACCTAAAAGGTGTCCCCAAATCCGGGTGTAGGATTTAAAACAAACCCAAGCAAGGAACCAAACATGTAAAGCAATCAAAGCAATCAGGGTAAGCATGTAAAGGTGATCTAAAACCCTAAGGTAACCCCACTTTTAGAATGATTCCCCAGCAGAGTCGCCAGTTCTGTGATACGGTGGGAGAACTGACTTGAGGTTTTGCGTTTTTGTTCGCAAATGTTTCAGTTTAGCAAGAGTCACCACCGACTTTTTATTTTATCCAAAGGAAAGGTCAAAAAGCACAGGAAAGACCTTTGAGATGTTTTCTTGGGTTCAGGGGGTAGATTATGAAAAGGGAAGGTGCTAGCACCCTTTTCATCCATGGTTTTCCATGGGCTCTTAGTTACTTTTTTTTAGATCACTTGCCTTTGCTTTTCAATTGTTTGAAATGGTGCTTTGTGTGTGTGGTTTTGAAAATGCTTTGAAAAAAGAGGCCTTGTCTAGGCAACCTTTGTAATGATTCTTGTTTGAATATATACAAAGGTGTGTGTCTTTTTGAAAAGATATTTCAATGTTTTGAAAGTTTGTTTTGAAATTGTGTTGTGATGTGTGTTTGAAAATGGCAAGGATGTTTTGCAAGCTTTTGATCAAGTAACTAAGAGTTGTCTACCCTATTTTACTCAAATATCTTTCTTATGTTTTTAATCCTTTTGACAGTGTTATTTCACCATTGCATTTGGTGAACAACCTTGTGTTAGGATGTTAAACGGGACAGGCGCGGGTCATCGCATACAATCATTGAAAGCAACTTGTGAGACGCTCTAACAATTTTGTAAGGGACGAGATCATTTTATCGAAGGCAACATCGAGGGTCATCTAAGGGGCATTTGCTAGAGTGTCTCATATTTGAGGGACATGATTGCATTTCCGAGGCAACAAGCGAGGTTACCCTAGAGGTGCAAGTGTGCATTGTGTTTGTCATTTTCATGCCTTTTTTGTCTTGTATTAGGTTATCTAGCGATTAATTTTTGAATTTCGCATACAAACCCTAATTACTATATAGTATATTGAAAGCAATAAATTGCGGGAATTAAAAGTCTAAGTTATTACAAAAAAAGTATCTGGGGATGGGGGTACAATTATTTACAAATGGGGATGAGTCTCATAAGAATTAATAATGTCCAAATATGTGTTACAACCAAATCGAATTGTCGCAATTCAACATAAGATTATAACAAATTATAAAATAAGGAGAATCAGTAAGTTATGAGATGCATGTATTTATTTACAAATAAACAAATAAAAGTCTATTCTAAAAAAAGATTAAAAATTATATTATTATTATTTGTATGTGTTTTATTAATTATGAAAAGAAAAAGATTTAAGGAAAGAAAAATTTATTAATCAAAATTCTATTATTCACATATTTTATTAATCAATAAAAAGGGTTAAAGAAAACCAAAATTATTTAAATCAAACTAAATATTCTCTTTTTTGTATTTTTATTATATTAAACAAGATTAATAAAGAAATAATAAAATTAACTTAAAAGAAAGTAAAACAAAATTTAATTAGTATTTTTATTAACTAAAAGAAAGAAAACAAATTAGTTAAGATTAAATAGGTTAGTGTAAAAGAGATTAAAAAAGAAATGGGCTTAGGGTTTAGTATTTGGCCCAAGATGAAATAGAACAAAAAACAAAAACAGACTGGAAGGGGGGGGGGGGTGCAGGCTTAGAGAAAGCTGTGGGCTTAAGGCAATTGTTGGAGCGGGTCAGGCCCAGATGAAAAGTTTTACAATTGTTTTGGGGTTGACTCATTTTGGCAGATTAGGGTTTGCTTCGCAACTTGCCTATGTTTGACAGTTTTGCATTTAGTTTGGTTACTGCATTTGGGTATTCTGTTTTGCTTTAGTATGCAGCCTTGTATAACATGGCCCATGTTTTTGCATTTGAACCAATTGTATGCTTGCATTTTATTTTTTACTTTTCTCTTTGTGAACCAAGAAGAGAAATCTTCTTGTGATTTGCAAAGAGAAAAATAAAAACATGATGAACAAATAGCATTCTGATTTCGGCCGACAAACTTTAATGATGACTTTCTTTTCTTTTTCTATTTGACAATACTTTTCAATTAACTGTGCTAATTTCTTTTTCTTTTTCTTTTTCAGGTGAATGCAACTTGGACGGCGATAAAGCAGTAGGAACCATAGACCTTGAGCATGGGAGAACTTGAAGCTTAGGAGATTAGGCTTAGATTTATTTTCCATTTATTGTAAACAATTATTATTTTAAATACTATAAGTTGTAAACTTACAATATTCAAATAAATTTTGTAACAACATTTGAAATGAATAAAAAGTCTTTATCTAAAAGAAATTTCTACTGTCAAATATCTTTCAATCTTTCCCTTTGCCTCTTCACTTTTTCATTTAAGATTCCTGATTAAAAATGACTGAAATTGCATTCCACCATTTCCAATACAGATAACTTAAAATCCAAGTAATCCCTAAAAACTCTGCAATCTCATAACTTGCGACAACATTCCAATCAACATACGTGTTGTGTATTCCAATAGGCAAGCAAGCATTCCATTAACAAACAAATGTTTCGTTCCGTTAACAAACAGATGTCTCAACAGACGCACATTACCTGGTTAATTTGGATTAGACAGTTTCAACTCCTATCTCTTATCCCAGATAAACAAAACTTGAGGACAAACAACAATCTTGAACAAGCGTGAAAATATGTAGCAGCTAATTGAATTTCTGAGGATTATGCTCTTTTTGAGAAATGCGAGTGAAAACCTAATTCTTCATTTACTGCCAAAGAAAAGTTTGTTTGATCGATTCCTGAGCCGATCTTAAAAATAAAAGAAAAACCCTAGGGTTGTGATTTCTTGTGAAAAAGGGAAGGCAAATTTTGGGGTACAACACCTGTGCTTTTTCACCTTTCCTTTTGGATAAAAGAAAAGTCGGTGGCGACTCTTGCTAACGGCAACATTTGCGATCAAACACAAAACACCCAAGTCAGTTCTCCCACCATATCATAGAACTGGAGACTCTACTGGGGAAATTAAAAGTTGGGTTACCTTAGGGCTAGATGATATCTACTTGCTTTCATTGTTTGACTTGTATGCTTTATATTTTGGGTCCTTGTTTGGGTTACTGTTAAAAATCCTACACCCAGATTTGGGGACGCCTTTTAGGTAAGTAGCAATAAACTGTGAGGGAACTATGCGGGGTATACCGACATGGTTGAAGCAGTAGCTACATTGATGTGGCACTTTGGTTGGTACCGGTAACCCTTGAGTCAATCAAGGAGAGTACGGGGCCGTCGCGAGGTGTCATAAAGCATCAACTGACCTTAGAACCTTTAAATTGCACAACTTGGCCAGTATGACGTAGAGAGATGGTCGACTTTGGTGTATTCCCAAGGTCAACAGATACTCAATGCTACACTTATTGAGGTTTGACTCTTGAGTTTTGTTTGGTTGCGAGTCAATCGCCTATTGAACGAAGCTTGGGGGAAAGATCGGTGTGTTACACCCCAAAATTTTCCCTCTCATTTCACAAGGGATCACCCTGGATCCTCAAGTTTGTTTCCAAGCCATGAACTAAAAATTTTCCAAGGAAATCACTCACAAGGGCAAAATGGTCATTTGCATGTTGAAAAGTCAAACTTTGACTTTTGGATCAAAACCAAGTTTCAAGAATCATATTTCATCAAGACATGTGAAATTTGTTTCATCTAAAAATTCAGAAGTCAAATTTACTTTGGAAAAGTCAAAGTTCTAAATACTTAGAATTTTTCTAAAGTATGACACTTCAGAACTTCTGAGCCAGCCTCCATGCAAGTGTAGTCAAAAGTTGCAAACATGGTTCAGAACATAGCCTTCAGTTAGAACATGGCTCTTCCGCCTCTACGCAAGCTCATTCAGAGTTTTCCAGAGTAATTCAAAGAAGGCTAATAAGCATGCTACAAGCATTTCTAGAAAGTATGAAAGCTCCTCCAGAATATGCTGGAGCCAGAAGATAAGAGGATCAGAAGATTGGATACTACACTGAAGCAGAACTTATGATCCAGAACTAAGCCATGGTGCAGAGTTTCACATGGCAGGATTTCTGGTTGTGATAAGTCTCATCATCATTTAATGCTCATTTAATGCTCACAGCCACTTTCTGAGTCTTTATCCAAAGGATTTCCCCCACGTGTACCTCTACTGTCTTGGGATAGAAACTTTGGTACTAAGCCCATACTTTGCTTTTTGCTTTTCCTTAATTCCTGCTGACAACCACCATGCTTGCTTCAAGAACAAGGAAACGCTTCAGCATATGAAAGTTATATTCAATGCTTTGGTTAGAACATGACCAAATCCCAAAACCTTGTTTATACAACTTGCTGCAGACCTATGACCAACATCTAGTTCAGCCTACACCAGCGTCCCATGATTGCACCAAACTAGCATACGAAAACTGTGATGAAAAAGCAAAGGAACATGATGCCAAAATAGGTTCAAATCCCATTTGTTCCCCCCCCCCCCCCCCCCCCCTAAAATCACAGCAAATTCATCTATAAATACTTGTCTCCATCACACGTTCAAGGGGCTAGAGGCTGGATTTTGGAAAGAGAGAACTATCAAAAGAGGAAAAGAAACTTGTGAAACCCTTCATAAAAATCCAGATTTCTCATACATAAAAACAAAACCTTTTGTTCCTCCTCTTTGAATCAAAGAACACAACCACTGTTCCGTCTCTCTTGCTGACTCAGGACATCCAGAGGTAGCAACTCAAAGCTCCAAGCCCACGCTCCAGGTTCAAGGTAAGTCTTTATGACTTTGCTTGTTTTTCATTCTGAACAACATTAACATGTAAATATCATAGTATTAATGTTGTACATATCATTGCGTAAGTAGAAAAACTGTGGATCAGAACTTCTTGATTAAGGCTAGGCTCAGATTTAGGATTAGAACTTCTGTAAACTGTTGTGCTATTATCCTTCTGACTTGATGATTGTTAGGAACTGAATAAATTGTTGATGTGCTGATTGAGTGTTGAAACATAGCATTGAAACTACTGATGTTCGTTCATATTTTTAACACACAGAACTTCTATGATTTTTCTCACTGTTAAACATACACAGAACTTCTGAGTTCTCTTCACTGTTTTAACACACAGAACTTCTATGAGTTTCCTCACTGTTAACACACACTGAACTCCTGATGCTTACATGCTGATAACACACTGAATTGCTAATGTTCGCTCACTGGCTCAGCATAATTCAGAACTTCTGATGGTTCACTCACTGTTTTAACACAGCACATAACTTTTGAGTTCTCCTCACATGTCAAATACACTGAACTTCAGATGTTTCCATCAGCTGTTTTCAAACACTCAGAGTTTCTGATTTTTATATGCTGATAACACACTGAACTGCTGACGTTTTCTCACTGTTTTAGTGTAATACAGAACTTTTGACTTTTGGTTCACTGGCTGCATACCACCCAGAACCTTTGTGTTTGTCCTCTAACATTTCTTGCAGGACCTCAGAGTTTACCAACTCAGAACTTCTGATACCTACTGACGTCTCCTGCTGAGTCACAATGCTCTTGGCTTCAGAACTTCTGATCCTAGTTGTTCTTCTTGCAAAAACACGCTTTTTCTATCTTGCATTTATTTTCCTTTTCATCATTTATTTTATTAACATAAAAAAAACATAAAAATATTTTCCTTTTAATTTATTTCCTTAAGACAAAAACATTTTCTAAACAAATCCTTTTTCTTTCTTATATGGTACATTTCAATATGGTTGTAATAATAACTTATGATTTATTTTTACTTGCAATCCCCATTCGTACATATGTACCCCCATCCCCTAAATATTGTAATAGCGTAGAATTTCATTTTCCGCAATTTATTGTTTTCCTTATACTGTATAGTAATTAGGCGTGCATGGAAAGATAAAACCAACAAGTAGATGACCCTAATCAAGACTAAATGCATGCAATCAAACACACTTGTACACATGCACCCTTAGGGTAATCTCACTTTATCGCCTATCGGAAAAATAGTCATGTCCCTCGAACATGGGAGTTTTAGCAAAGACCCTAGATAAAAGATCGTAGTCCCTCGATGACCCTCTTTGATGCCTTCGGTAAATGATCTAGTCCCTAAACTACATTGCTAAAACGTCACATGGGTTTCCTTCTATGACTATACAAACGTCCCAACATCCGTCCCTTCACATCCAACGATGGGGCTTCTTACCAAAATAATGGTAAGATAGCAACATCTAAAGGAGGAGGAGAAGCACATTTAAGACCTTTCGAGTAGGTAGATTCGCTCCTAGTTACTCGCTTGCTCACAACAAAAACATTTTATACATCAACACTCTCATTTTGAAACATTTTTAAAAAGACAAACACTTTGTACGCGTTCTTATAGACACGAGAACCATTACAAAGACACCTTTTCAAAATCACTTTCAAAAAACACATTTCACAAACACCTCTTTAAATTATTTTCAAAACAACACTTTGTATGCATTCTTATAGAATCATTACAAAGTTACATTTTCAAAATACTTTCAAAAACCAAATCACAAGCACACATTCAAACAAAAGCAAGTGATCTAGCGAGTAACTAAGAGCCCATGGAAAACCATGGATGAAAAGGGTGCTAATACCTTCCCTTTTCATAATCTACCCCCCGAACTCAAGAAACAATCTCAAAGGTCTTTCCTGTGCTTTTTCACCTTTCCTTTTGGATAAAAGAAAAGTCGGTGACGACTCTTGCTAAACCGCAACATTTGCGATAAAACGCAAAAAACCTCAAGTCAGTTCTCCCACCGTATCACATGGTGATATTGAGACCCCTTAGAACCCGATTACTATTACTAGGACAGGTTGAGCCAACTAAACTTCAAGAGGGTACTTACCTACTAACTCCATGCAAGCCTAAACCTAAGGACTTGTCTGCTTTGCGTAAATATGACTATTTGTACATAACAACTTGCTTATTTCTCATACTTGTACATAACATCATACCATAGCATTTTCAATAACCATTTCAAGGATCTCAATGGTCTTTGATGCAAGGTTACTTTGAACCAGGCGTTTATCAAGCGGGAAGAGGATTTATGTTCCTCTAACTAAACAACGTCAAAGATCAAAGCACAACAACTTGAGTCACAGGCTATAAACCACTTGGCATGCTGGGCTTAATTCTCGTGGAAAGACATCCACCGATACAATGTTCTGCAATAAAAGCTGTAAGTGATTGCTAACATTTACCCCGTGAGATCCTTGAAAATATGCATCCACATATCATGCATCATATCATGACAGATTTCTCCCATATAGGTCTCCTTATGTTCCTACTGTTTATTTCAGTAAGATGGATATGTGTTGTACCCCAAAATTTTCCCTCTCATTTTATCAAGATTTTCATCACAAGACTCTCCAGACAGGATTAGGGTTTGCTCTGCTCAAGACATCTCCTTGCACTGATGACCTGAAATTAGGGTTTGAGTTTGCACAGGGATTTTTGGACTTCCAATGCTCAATATGAATTTCATACCTCATGTTGGACTCATAAGATTTCTCATACCAAGTTTCAAGCCTTGAATCAAAATTTTGCCCAGTCAATTGGACAATTGACCTAGAAATCAGTTGTATTGGGGAAAAAGTCAATTGTGACCAATTTACAGTCAAACCTCATAATTTTTTACCCACATAAACATTATAGACTCATATGAACCATTTGATCAAGTTTGGATCACAACTCCTCAAGAAATTTGTCAGATCATCAAAAGGGAAAAATGGTCATTTTTAGGGTTTTGACTGCAGAAGGGCAATTTCTGATTTTTCACCTAGCCAATGGTAAACTGGGTTCAAACATGGATTCAAGGACTCAATGGCATCATCTTGACCTAATCACAAGGTTCAAAAGATCTCAAATGCATTGGATTGATAGATGAATTTTCCAGTCAACTGATCAAAAATCAAATGTACACTGAAAAGTCAAACTTTGACTTTTTGGTCAAAATCAAGTGCCAAGGGTCATTTTTAATCAAGATATGTCAAAACATGAAACTTGTTCACTAAGAAACTCAAATTTCAAAATTAGGGTTTAAGATTGAAAATTTTCATAACTTAGAAATTTTCTAAGTTATGAAAATTTCTTATTTTTTCTCAACTTTGCCCAACTTTTTCACCATGATGCAATTGGATTCAAACAAAACTTCCAACATGAAAGTTGTAGTCCTCCACAAAATCTACAACTTTGATTTACAAAATTTTCCCAAAATATGCTTGGATCTCAAGTTATTATTTTATGAACAAGGGTCCAAAAACTTTCTAACTTAGTGAAAATTTGCCCTAGTTTAGGCAGGATTTTAACCTATCTTCATTGTAATTTTTCACCTAGTTCCCATTGGAATCTCAAAATTCATTTCAAATATGGATTGTATAGCATGTTACAAGCTTTCCAAAATGTTCAAGAACTCTCCAAAATTATTTGTGGTTAGGGAGAATCGAAGGTTTGAATTTGGAAAAATGTCACTTTGATCCATGGCATTTTTCATGTTGCTACAAGCTACAATTTCTGTTCAGCCATGCTTGTACTTGTTTACAGGTCCTTAAGCCCTTCCACACTCAAAAATTGAATGAAAACACAATGGGTTAAGGCATTGTTCTGATCTATAGAGGTTTACACATTGAATTAATCTAAAAATGGCAAAAAGGCAACATTGCCACTTTGATAAAGTTGGCTTTATGTCAAATTGTTCCTCTTAAGCTGTGAACCCATTCTTTTTCAGAAAACCAACTCCAAAAACTTAGGCAAAGGTACACCAACTTTGTGCAGCTAGGAAGGAGGCCTGTACAGGCTCTTGAGCATTGTCAAAATCACTTTTCTTAAAAACCAAGTCAACTTGCAAAAAGGACATAACTTTGCAATCTGATAAAACCAAGCTTTGTATTCATTTCAAACAAGTTTTGCATATTTCCAAAGGTCAAAAACACGAGCTAGTCAGTCCTAAAACACCCTTGTACACCAAAACACCATTTTCTTGCAAAACAGGGCAACTTCTGCAGTTTGACATCCAAAGCAAAATCCACTCGTGCGTTTTGCTTGCAACCACTTCAAACACATTCTAAAAAACACACCTAAGCTATCCCAACCATTGGCCAGCAACTGTGACCTTGTTTTCAAGCTTCACCATTTTTGAATTCTGACTGTGCAGGTTGACTTCTACATGCTTATTTAGGCAAGTTCAAAACTAGCTAAGCATTGGGAAAGCTCCAAGGAACTTCAAGCAAGCTCACAAGCATCTCAGGCCTCACTGAAAACCCCTGCATTGCCATACACGAGTTTGACTGAAACAGGTAAAGTTCAAACTTCTATCTCTCTATTTAGGAATCATTAGGCTTAGGTTTGTGAATAAAAAATGTAGTACTCATTGCCCTTAAGCTGTACATATGCATAGATTTCATTTAAGTTAACTGAGTTGGGAGAATTTGAATGATGAACTTTCTGAAAAAACTAGGTTAGAAATTAGGACCAGAGAAATTCTCTCTGGTCTTTGAGAGTTAGATTAAGTTTTTTACATGGTTAGAATCGTATGATCATGCTCTATAACTTTCATGTTGCAAGTTTTTGTTTTTAAGCACAAATGCAGGATTTCCAGTTTTGAATACCAGGCGCGCGTATTTTGTCACAAGGTTGAAGATGAAGGCCATCTGGGCTGGGCCTGGCCTTTCCATGCTATTTGCACCCTCCATCCTACTTCCTGCACCCCCCTTGGCCCATTGTTTTATATTTTCATATTATTTCCATTTCTTTTTTAGTTTCTGACTTTTATTTATTTTTCTAAATATTAAAAATTACTAAAAATATTTTCATAAATTTTCATATTTTATTTTATTATTTTTATTATTTTTTCTAGCATAAAAATAGTTACTTAAATAAAAACTTGTAAATAATACAAAAAAATATTACATATTTTTATTTTTATTATTTATACACTTAAATAATATTTTCTCATATATTTTATTTTCTAAACATTTGTATATATTTTATTTTATTTTCTTGTACATAAATAAATAATATAATATATATATTTTTTAAACCAAAAATTAGGGTTTTTACCCTTTTCAAAAATAATCTTTTTATTTTCTCATTTTTAGGACATAAAATATTTTATTTTTACATACATAAAATAATACAAAAAAAAACACTTTTGCATACTCATATTCATTTGCATATTTAAATATTGTCTATTTATTTATTTATGCAAAGAATTCAATATGGTTGTAATAATCTTAGGGTTTTATTTTCTTGCAAATATCCCCTATTCAAATTTGTATCCCTCTCCCCATATCAATGTTGTAATAGTCGTACATTTATTTTTACACACTTTATTGCTTTCAAATATGCATGATAGAAAGATTAGGGTTTGTATGCAAAAATCAAAAATCAAATAAATAGCATGACTAATACAAGACAAAAATGCATGAAAATGACAACACAATGCACACAAGCACCTCTAGGGTTTCATCCACTTGTTACCTTTAAAATGGCCATGGTATGCATGCTAGGTATCTTGGCAAAACAAAAACAAAAAGATCATAGTCCCTCGATGACGCTATCTTGGTTGCCTATACAAAAATGATCTAGTCCCTCAAAAAACTTGCTAAGATACTTGGCACAATTGCTATCATGGTCATACGATGACCCGCGCCTGTCCCATTTAACATCCAAATACAAGGTTGTTTACCAAATAAAATGGTAAAAAAACAATGTAAAAGGGTTAAAAATGTGTAGGAAAGATCTTTGAGTTGGGTAGATGCTCCTAGTTACTTGATCAAACTTGGAAACATCCTTGCTATTTTCAAACACACAACACAATTTTAAAACATTTCCCAAATCAAACTTTCAAACATTAAAACATTTTTCAAAAGACAAACACCTTTGTAAAACATTTAAAGAAGAATTGTTACAAAGGTTGCCTAGACAAGGCCTCTTTTCAAAATATTTTCAAAACCACACACAAAGCACCATTTCAAACAATTGAAAAGCAAAAGCAAGTGATCTAAAACAAGTAACTAAGAGCCCATGGAAAACCATGGATGAAAAGGGTGCTAGCACCTTCCCTTTTCATAATCTACCCCCCGAACTCAAGAAAACATCTCAAAGGTCTTTCCTGTGCTTTTTGACCTTTCCTTTGGATAAATAAAAAGTCGGTGGCGACTCTTGCTAAACCGAAACATTTGCGAACACAAACGTAAAACCTCAAGTCAGTTCTCCCACCGCATCACAGAACTGGCGACTCTGCTGGGGAGACAAACTAAAAAGTGGGGTTACCTTAGGGTTTTAGATCACCTTTACATGCTTATCTTGTTTGACTTGATTGCTTTACATTTGGTTCTATTGTTTGGGTTTGAATCCTCCACCCGGATTTGGGAAACATTCATAGGTAAATAGCAATACGTTATGGAAACTGTGCGGGGTATACCGACATGGTTGAAGCAATAGCTATATTAGTGCGACATATTTGTGGGTACCGGTAGCCTTTGAGTTAATAAAAGAGAATACGGGGCCGCTGAGTGATGTCATGAAGCACTAATGGACTTTTAGAACCTTTACTTGACCAACTTGGCCTTTTTTAGGGGTAGTGAGATGACCGGCTTTGGTGCAGTCCGAAGTTGGTAGATACTCAATACTACACTCATTGAGGTTTGTTTTATTGGAATATTTCGGTCGCCATTCAAGTGGCTAAACTGAAACAATGAACACAAAAAATAATCCAGTGATATTGAGCTCCTTAGAACCCGGTTACTATTTATAGGACAGGTTGAGCCAACTAAACTTCAAGAGGGTACTTACCTATGAAACCCCATGCAAGCCTGAAACTAGGATCTTGTGTGATTTGTTTGTACATATATACTTGTGCATAACTTCATAACATCATGAAGCATCATATGCATCCACTAACCATTTCAAGGATTTGGATCTTCATCTTTGTTCCTATTTTGTAGGTAATGGATTCACTTCGCAGGAAAACAATTCAAGTCAACCTTGTGAGAATTCCTCCTCAACTCAAGGAGCTGACTTCATGGATTCCTGAAAACTCTCCATTCACCGAGAGGCATGGTCTTCTTCTCAACTTAGTCAACACCAACACTGAGGAAGACATGGTGAAAGTTCTCTTCCAGTTCTTTGACCCCCTACACCCTTGCTTCATATTTCCTGATTACCAGCTTGTGCCTACTTTGGAGGAATTTTCTCAACTCCTAAGGATTCCTATTCTCCGTCAACTACCCTACAACGGTACGGAAAGAGACCCAAAGCCTGAAGATGTTGCTCAAGCCCTACACTTGCAACCATCTGATGTCAAAGGTCATTGGGAAACCAGAAGTGGTGTCGAGGGTTTCTTGGCAAAGTTTCTGTTTGAGAAAGCTCAAGAATGCTGGAATTCATTGGACTTACAAGCTTTTGAGGAGATTGTGGCTCTTCTCATCTATGGGTTGGTCTTGTTCCCAAACCCTGACCAGCTTATAAATGTTAGTGCTGTCAAAATTTTCATGGTTCGCAACCCAGTGCCTACATTGCTCGGGGATATCCTCCACTCATTTCACACACGAACAATGAGAAAAAGAGGTGTTCTCATGTGTTGTACTCCTCTTCTGGCAAGATGGTTTATTTCTCATCTTCCCCAATTAGTTTTGAAGAATTAGCAAGGTTTGAGGTGGTCACAACGATTGATGACTCTTACACATTCAGATATCTATTGGTGTTCTCGATCCCGAGAAAATGTTATCATCATTGATCGTTGTGGGTTATTCCTTAATGTCCCTCTACTTGGAATTAGGGGAGGCATTACCTACAACCCTTGTTTGGCTCTGAGACAGTTTGGGTATGCCCGAAGGGATGGCCCACATGACATGCTGATTCCAGACTTGGTTTTTGACTTCGACAACGACGATCAAGGACTTTGAAAAAGGTTTATCCGAGCTTGGAGAATGCCCAACAAAGTGGACAGTAAGATCTTGGGAAACAAGAATTCCATCCCCCTTGAGCCTTACCTCAAGTGGGTACGAACCCACGCCCAAAGTCTTATGATACCTTACCCCTACATTCTTCCTGTGATCAAAGGGCCTGTTATGGAAGGAGAGGTTCCATACACCCTCCTACATCCTGACATGCCAACATCACTTGAAGATTTGCAAAGGAGTTGGATACAGCTCAAGGGAGAACGCGATACTTTTGAAGCCCAATTCTACGCAAGTGAGAAGAAGATTTTGGAACTTACTCGTCAACTCCATGAAGATCAGACTCTCAACACCTACATTGCACCAAAGAGGATGCGCAACGTCTTTTTACATTAGAATTTTGTATTATTTTGCCAATGGGGCATTTATGTACTAACAAATTCTTCTTATGACGTGTGTTCCTTTTTGTTTAAAACAAATTTGAATTTCTGAATCCTTGAATGCATTACATGAATACATCTCATTCATCATATGCATAAGCAAGTCTTCACACCAGGTATCCTTATCTCTCTGTTGTTTATTTCAGCAAGATGGATATAGAGCAGACAGTTAAAGACTTACAAGCGCATAACTCGGAATTTCAACAACTACTTCTGACCTTGGCAAAGGGTCAGGAGGATCTCAAAACTCTACTGGAAAAGGAAAAGGAGAAAAATAAAAAGAAGAGAGTTGGTGTGGCTACCTTGGGTAGAAGATTGGAAGGTTAAGCTAGAAGAGTCCTGGATTTTCTCTCAACATCTGATGAAGGGGCAGGAAAGGGAGCTGCAGTGCAACCTGAGTCTGAGGAAGAAGAAGAAGAAGAGGATGAAGACTATTCTGAGCAGCAGTACCCACCTGTAGATGACAAATACAAGAATCTGGAAGAGCGTCTGGCAGCCATGGAGGTGCAGAGGGTGCCTGGGATGGACTTTGAAGATCTAGGGCTGGTTTCTAGGATTGTGATTCCCCCCAAGTTTAAGGTGCCTATATGTGCTAAGTACGATGGTTTGTCTTGTCCAAAGGTGCATCTGCGATCTTACGTCAGAAAAATCCAACCTCATTCTTCTGATAAGGGTCTGTGGGTCCATTTCTTCCAAGAAAGTCTTTCGGGGACGCAATTAGATTGGTTCTATCAGCTAGAGAGATCTGATGTGCACAATTGGGAGGATTTGGCGGCTTCCTTCTACAGACAATATCAATATAATGCGGATTTAGCACCAACCCGTACTCAACTACAGAGTATGGGTATGGTCTCAAATGAAGATTTCAAGGAGTATGCCCAGAAATGGAGAGACTTGGCTGGAAGGGTGCAGCCACCATTGTCTGAGAGGGAGCTTGTAGATATGTTCTTGGGTACACTATCAGGTCCCTTTTTCAATCACTTGATCGGAAGTTTGTCTGCGGGGTTCGCCGAGTTAATTCTGACTTGTGAGAGAGGTGAAGCCGGAATCAAGAGTGGAAAAATTCAAAAGGATACATCTGCTTCCGCTGCCATTAAAAAGATTTTTCCATCCAAGAAGGAAGTCTCAGCTGTCTACTCCCAAAGAAGTCAAGGAAGAGTTGAGCGTCGGCTAGCGGTGGGGGCTGTAATGATTCAGAAGTCTGCAGTTGATCAGCCTAGAAACAATCAACCCAGAACCAACCAAGCAAGGGTGGAAAGGCCTGCACGGCAATACACCCGGATCAACATGACACCTGCTCAGGTTCTCCCTCATCTCCTGAAGTTAAACCTTGTCAGTTTGAGGGAGGCCCATAAAAACCCTAACACTTCATCACCTTTCTACCATTCAAATGCAAAGTGTGCTTATCATTCAGACAGTATAGGGCACGGCACCAACAATTGTTGGGCCCTCAAAAATAAGATTCAGGATTTAATAGATGCTAAAGAAGTTGAATTTGACGCCCCTGAAAAGCCTAATGTGATCTCTGCTCCGATGCCGAAGCATGGCCACCATGCCCATGTTGTTGAAGAGGATCTTTTTGTTGCTACTGTTGATGATTTGATGACTCCGCTACCGATAATCAAGTTGAATTTACTAAAGGCTAGGATTTTCCCAGGTTGTGAAGAAAATTGCTACCTTTGTTCATCCTTACCGACCGACTGTCCATTGTTAAAGTTAGGCATCCAACGCCTAATGGATAATCAAGAGATCCTTTTTAAGAAGACTCCTGTTACTCCGACTCCTGTCAACGATGTTTCGATAATTACCATATGCGCCAATCTTTCCAAGGTCTCCAAAAGACCTGTTAAGATTACATCCAATCCAAAGATTGCATCTTTGAAGATAACTATGCCGGGGCCTATCCCGTACAAGTCCAACAAATCAATATCGTGGAACTATGGGGGAGAGATCTTTTACCACGGTGTTAAACAATTTGAATCAGATGAAGAGAGTTCCGATGAAGAGACTTCCGACATTGGAAACATCGCTGGAACGAGTAAAATCACCGCAGTGGAAGAATTTTCTCTCCGAAGATTGCGCCTCCAAAGGCAATCTTCGGACCCTCAGCCGCTCTTAAGGTTACTCCTGTACCGGTCAACATATCTGTAAGAACTCCAATTATTGAAGAAGTTGTAACTCCTGTGGTTATCCCTTCTGCTGTTGCTGATGATAGAGGGAAAGGGATCCAAGAAGATCCTTTCATGACGAGGGCTCATCCAATGATCATCCCTGAAACCACTCAGAAAGAAATGGAAGAGATTTTGAAAATAATCAAGAAAAGTGATTATAATGTTATGGAGCAACTAGGGCTAACCCCCTCAAAGATCTCCATGTTGGCTCTGCTGCTTTGTTCAGAACCTCATGCCAAAGATTTGATCAAATTCTTGAAGAAGGCCCATGTGCCCCAGGAAACCTCCGCGGACCAGTTCCAGGAATGTGTAGCTAGCTTAACAGCAGACAACGGTCTAGGTTTCTCCGATGCTGATCTAACATCAAAAGGGAGAAAACATAATGACGCTTTGCATGTCTTAGTAGAATGCAGAGGGACTACTCTGGCACACGTTCTGGTAGGCACTGGTTCTTCGCTGAACGTCTTACCAAAGAAGACATTGGATAGGCTAGATTGTAAAGGTCTAACTTTGAAGCCCAGCAACATCATTGTCAGAGCCTTTGATGGTTCTAAACGGATGGTCCACGGGTAGGTGGACATCCCGATCAAAGTGGGAACTGAAACCTTCAACTCCACATTCTATGTCATGGACATCCGTCCCTCCTATTCTTGCTTATTGGGAAGACCCTGGATTCATCATGCTGGAGCTGTTACTTCAATTCTGCATCAAAAGCTCAAGTACCCTGTCTAGGGGAAAATTGTAACTGTTCACGGTGAAGAGGAATACATGATACGCCCACTACAAGAAAATTAGTGTTTAACGACACAAAAATTGCGACAGTTATGTGATAACTGTCGTAATTGACATATAGAGACAGTGTTTACGACAGTTGACACCAACCGTCCCTAAAATTTATTTTACGACGGTATATTTAACCATCATAATATTATTATTACGACGGTAAAACAACCGTCGGCCCCCATTTAACACTTTTAACATTGATTTTTCACCAACAACTAGTCACGACGGTAAAATTAACCGTCCTAAAAGGCATATCACGACGGTAAAGCACCCGTCGCACCCTTAAACCTTTCACGACGGTAAAATTATCCGTCCTAAAATTCATTTCACGACGGTAAAACAACCGTCGCACCCAAAACCTTTAAAAATCTCTTGCTAACTTATATATTTTATCTAATTATAATTGTTATGTATATTTAAGTTCTCTCTTGTTAAGGTTAAGTTTATGCATTATTATATATTCTATGAAGTTGATACATTCTAATGTCCTCCTGCGTCACTATTCTTCGAACATCTCTCATCTTCCTACCGGTAAGTTTTCTATAACACTTTTTCTTTGTTCTCATCTTCACATATCTCTCTCATTCTTTAACATTGATTTCACCATTGGAGATTCACATGAATCTTAGGGTTGAGCTCTTTGTGATTCAAACATCACAACAAGCATTCATATCGACATTAAACCCAATCACCAACAATAAACCCTAAAACCCCAATTTATTCACGATTCAATGAGCAATACAAGTTATAGCGTTCATAATCACAAGGGGAAAGGGTATCGAGTAATAACACAAAGAAAATAGACAGAAGGGAATAACGATTTAAAACCCTACAACATACAACATCTTCAACATTTGTTGTATTCTTTCCCTCTGCACAATCGGTATTGTATTTATTTCGACTTATTTTAGGGTTTGTTATGTGAAACTTAAGTTCTATGTCTAAAACAATTTGTAACTTTTATTCTTCTTTTCTAATCCAAAGTCTAAACTGAGTTTTTGCAGGAAAATATGGATATTCTTATTGTGAAAGCACAGAAGATTGAGGTAGTTGAACTTAATTGTTGTTGAACTTGTTTCTGCTACTTTAAATCAACCCACTTTTTTATCTGCTCAAGGAATAAGTTTTGTAATCTTATTTTGAAATCTCTGGATGTCAGGTTTTGGATGAAGCGTACTGAAAAAAGCAAAAAAAATTGTAAACTTTTGTTTGACTTCTTCCTAATCTCTTGCAGGGGATAACTATTTCATATATTATTGAAAAAGAGTGGTTTTGAACAGGTTATATGCTTAGTTGCTTATATAAATTTGGTCATTGAACCTTGTATGTTTTTGGATAATTGGATATTGTCATTAGTTTACAACCATATTTTTGAATTTTTGATTTTTGATTTTTGTCAAGAGTGACCCTTCATAAAACTTGGGCTTTTGGAGTTGAAGAATTCCAATGTGATATGTATTTTTGCATCTGTTTCTAAGGTAATTATTGGAACTTGTACATCCCACTGAATGTTTTCACTATTAAAAAGATCACTTTACAGTTGAGTAACATTCAAGACTAGAGATTTTAATTATTTCATGTTATCATGTAACTGCAAAGGTTATTCTGAAGCTTATGGTTGTTTTTTCATTTTACCCTATGCTGGTTTTTAGAGGGATGACACATATTTTGCTCTTCCAAAGCTGATTGAGAAGCCAGTAATAAACTACTCCCAACTTGTCTCATTCCCAATATACATTTAGTAGGAAAAGAGATACAACAAAGAAGTATGACTATGCACTCTAGATCTTTTAGTTTTAATGACATTGTTTGTTTGAGATTATTTCATTCCACATCCCTTAAAAACTAGATGTGAAATTTATTGACATTGTTTTACTTGTGTGTTAATAAAACTATCATTTTTAGAAATTCTTGCTTGCTTCCTATTAAGATTTACTCAGCATGTCTTCTAAATTCTAATAGTAGCACATTGAGATGTTTTATCAAATGTTTTTCTTATTAAATGGAATGGCCATTGTAGGAAATAGGACGTGCTGGGAGAGATGGAAGGTTGTCCTACTGTCACCTATTTTATGATGATGAGATGTATTTCAAACTCCGTAGTCTAATGTACAGGTAAGACACTAACACACTTCTTTTTCTATTTTTCATGCTTTCAAATTGTTCTTCATTTGATGTAATTTTTTATCCTTAGTGAAGGAGTAGATGAATATGCAGTGAATAAATTTCTGTCTGAAGTGTTTCCTGCTGACAAAAGCTCCTGTGGGAAAATATGTTCGTTAATCAAAGAATCTGCTTCACGCAGATTTGACATGAAGGAAGAGGTCCTCTGCTCTATACTAATATACTATATACATTTATTTATATACTTTGATAACCCAGATGACTGATTTTCATTTACAAATTTAGACTTTTGTAACATCCAGTTGGGAGTTGGCCATACTGATATATTGATGGTCAAGAGGGATAACTGTAAATTTATGATAGCAATCTCAGGAGCACCGAAGATTTTATATTTGGTTCCATAAGAGAATAATCATTAGCATTGTTATCTGTGGAGCATGCATGCTTTGACTTAATGCAGCTTTTAGGAGTGTTTCTTACTTCGCAACCGATCCTTGTTTTTACTTTTTGTGCAAAAATGTGGTTTTTGGTTAATCTATCTACTTGTTAAGTATTTAAAACCCAAGAAGTCAAGATTAATTTGAGGCCAAATAAAACTAAGGTGCAGTTTCTAGGAGGTGATTGGGATTTTATTTTTTATGGGCAACTATCTAGTTATAGGCATCAGTCATTTATCCATTAAATACGGTAATAGATATACACATGCTAGTAATAGAACTTTCTGTTACAAGGGAACTCTAGATAATTAGATGTTACTTTTTTCAGACTAGTTCTACAAGTTAAAACGTTTCTCCAATATTTCTTTTGCTAGGTGATTCTCACAGTTTTGACACGCTTAGAGCTGGGTGATGTGCAGTACTTACATTTACTTCCACAGACAAATGTTACTTGTGTTCTGAATTTTTACAAGGTGTGTGCAAACAGACCTTCAGTTGCATGTAGAATATGTCATATGAGATAAATTCAGTAACCTATTTATGTTAACTATATTTTTAACTATAGTATAAACTACATAATGAAGAGATTCAAACGAGACATTTCAATCTTGTCTGTTAATTTTTAACTGAAAGTTAGAAAGATAAATGCAGTTTGAGCAATTATTCGTTTGCTTATATTTTTAATTTTTGGCACTAATGCAGACTCCGACTGTGTCCCTTGCCCAAAAGGTTTCTGCTATTGCTGTGATTCTGAAAAGGTAATAGTAAACATATTATATTCTTAGCCTTTTGTACAAACCTTTTTCCCCTGAAATGGATGGTTGTTATGTTATTAGTTATTTTAATTTTGTCCACCTCAAGATGGAATCTGATCCAAATGTTCAATTTCTACAAAAGGGAGGCATACTGGCCGATGACACTTGGCTTTTTCACGACTTTCTTATTATGATCACTAGAATGGCTGTTCCAATTTTACTTATGCTTATACATCTATTGTTTAACTGAACTATCGTCGTGTGTTTTCAGATCTGAAAATAGACACGGACAACATACTTTTGATCTTCCAACTGTGGCAAATGACATGGGGGTCACACCAGTTGAATTAACAAATCAGTTGTATGACCTAAAGGTTTGGATTAGTGGATAACTGCATTTTCTTTCTTGAGCTTGTATGTGGACATAGCAAAATATGTTTAGAAAGTGCACGAGATGTCTTTTTTCTTCCGAGTAACTAAATTTGTACCTAATTTAAATTAAATTCACTACTCTGCAATGACGAAGTATGAGAGAAGTCATATCCAGCTTGTTTAAGTGCATGGTTGACTTACATAATACATACCAGAAGATAGTTTAACACTTTAGTTCAAAATTTTAGACTTCAAACAATTAATATCACTTTTCCACAATGGATAAAGTTATTGATTCATGGTTGCTACCTAATTTAGATTCATAGGACAAGTACTTCCCCTTGTTACCCCTGCATCAAATCTCTGATTAGCCTACAGTACTCCTGTTAAAATTACTGATCTATGTGTTTCAAAGAAAATTTAGTGATAATATTGTAGGTTTACCTTTTAAATTTAGCCATAAATACTTGCAACATGATTTATTTCTTTATTTTTGTAATCATCTTATAAAAATTTTCTGCATTTCTTTGTCTTGAAAATCTTTGGCATCATATGTAATGGCTTCATATTATCAATAATACAACGAAGCTGTATATTTTGTTTTGAACTAGGTATGCGGTGTTTGTTTGTCTGTGTGCATTGAGTTAAAGTCTTGTGGTGCGTAAGGGGTTTTAAAAATTTAATTTTGTGGTTAATTTATTTTCGAAGTATATATTTCTATTTGATTTCTAGTTTGAGACTCCTGGCCAATTTGGCCCAGCTCTGCCAGTATAATTGTGATCTGGTCTGTGCAATCTAATATTGTTATTTGTGAAAAATTCTCAGTTGAAGGGAGAAATAACTTATGAAATGAAAGACATGGCCTACTGTTATAGGATTCTTGAAGTCCCAACAGACTTATTGTCTCTATCGGCAGATATTACCAAATGGTTATCTGAAGTTGAAAGTTGTAAGGTAAGTAGTTTATGAAAAATTTATCAGGAATTTATTCATTATGGTATTTATATTTATTTAGGATGATGTATCTTATGCACAGTTTTCCTTTAATGGAACCCAAAGATTGAAATGTAGTTATTATGGTGTTGCCTCATATTTCTCTCAATCATCAGTAACTCATAAAGTCCAGACCCCCGAATCAGGAACTTTTACTGGGTGGATATTTAGATTATGTGTTGCATATTTTGTGTTTGTAAAGTTAAGTTATTACTGATTGTTTATTTTCTCAAGGCTTTCTGCTTCTTTTATAGGTGCGGAAAATGGATGCAATGTTTAATGCTGCATATTTTGCAGTCAATCTATGTGATAAGATGAACGGTTGCAGTAGTGCTGATCACACTTCATGCTTGCAAAGGATAATATTGGACTACTTTGCTGGAATTGATAATATTGATTTCTGCAAGAAAATCGATCAAAGCAGGTTCTTACTAATTTCTGTCTCAAGTTTTGTAGAAAAGAATACATTTAATCAATGACTTCTAAAATGACTTTAAGTTGTATGATCTTAAATTCTTCCGTGTATTAAAAATCGGAAAATATAATTGTCTTTCTAGTTTATGTCCAAAAAAATTATTGCAAGTTCCAACCCTACTTATTTGATGATAAGGATATATTTCTGCTATATGCTGCCATGATCTTGTACTAAAATAGCTGGTATTTAATATGCAGTCCTTTCCTGCGGGCAGATATAAAGGTGAGTTGTCACAAGCATTCTGAGAATCTTAAATAAACTCAATACAAATTATGTTTGGAAGAAGGAACTTTGAAAATGACCCGTTCCTTTGTGGATTACCAGGTTTTTCTACAGAGCAATTCACATGCTCGCTTTACACCAAGAGCTGTTGCGAGGGTTATGCACGGAATTGCAAGCCCAGCCTACCCTTATACAATATGGGGTAAAACCCATTTCTGGTACGATGAATTTTATTTTTATTCCATGTTTTTAAATACTTGGTGGTATAAAATGAATTGTGTGGCTTTTATGTAGTATCAATATGTAAACCTTACACCGGTAATATCATTAAGTAAACCTTTGTCGGGTTTTCTATTTAAAGTTTTAGTTTTAGTTTTAGTTTGTAACAAAAGGGGAAACTCTAGCGAGCAATTTCCATTCTTTCATTTTTCCACTCCTATTTTTGCTGAAGGTTCAATGTTTATTCGACGTTGGTTGTCTACATATTTTATATCATTCATAAGTTGCTAAACTGAAGTTTCAATTGTGGATTGCAGGGGAAGGTATACCAAGATAGACTTTAAAGTGGTGATGGAAGCAGCAAAGGAAGAACTTAAAAAATTTGTTGGGAAGGATATTCTGTAGAGATTTATGATTGATTTTAGTATCTTACCACCTACCAAATTTGCACACCCTTATTGGTAAAAACATCTGTGTGCACATCGATTGGAGGGGGAGCTGGGGTGCTCAATCTTTTTGGACCAGTGCATATCATTGATGTTAAATATTTTTTATTGAAATTATTTTTACTATATTACAAAGTGATAGAAAATAAAACAAAAAATAATACTATAAATAAATATATTAAAGAAGAAATAATTTAAAGAAAAAAATAACACAAAAAAAACTATAGTTAAAATTTTTTACATAGATAATAATTTAAATAAAAAATATATATAATAGAAAAATAAAAAAAAATCAAGACATAAACAAAAGTCATGGCGACAGTATCGAACCGTCGTAATCAACAATTAAAAATAATCAACAAAAGTCATGACGGTATCGAACCGTCGCCATAAACAATTTAATCAATTTCAAAAGATATTCACGACAGTATCGAACCGTCGCCATCAATAATTAAAAGAAATTCAAAAGATAGTCACGACGGTATCAAACAGTCACCAATACTTGATTATGTCAGCTCCAAACCCGTCGTAAACTTGAACGACAGTTTTTGTAACCGTCGCGAAATAGGTTGGGGACACACACTTCTGCGACGGTAAAGCAATCGTCGTGGAAAGCAAATTGCGACGGTTTTAACCGTGGTAATCTACAAAAATACCTGTCGCAATCTGCCAATTTTCTTGTAGTGGCCATCTTAATTCTTTCCGCTATATGGAATTGGATGGTGAGTTCATCGAGACCCCCTTTCAACACTTCGAGCAAGTTTCTGAAGAGATTGCAGCAACCAAGACAGTGCCTTCTGTACCCATGATTACCCGACCTCCGCCTCAGATGTCGTCACTCAAAGATGCAAAGGCTGTGATTGTAGAAGGAGGAAGCACATTCTGGGGGAAACTTCCCGATTTTCCTTTCAAGTCTGATAAATTCGGCTTGGGTTTCACTGCTGCTAGTCAGAAGGTTGTGCGTTGCTCCCGGGCTGGAGGGCCACCAGTGAAGATCACCCATCATGGACTCAGTGCTTTGGAGTATGGTGAAGAGGAGAGCAACCTAGAAGACTGGATTTTCCCTACCATTGAAGGAGGTTTATGCAATTAGGAGGCAAAGGACTTTGTTCCCATTACTTTCATCAGTCAGTAATTTATTTTTCAAACATTTCTATTGGTTTGTAATAATTCTTAAACAATTCATACACTTTTTGCCTTGTGCCTTACCCGAGGCACATAGGTTCATTTTGTAAGGGTTTGATTTTTCATCTTCATATTCCATTTTAATGAATCATGGGCGTTTTCACATATAAACTTTTGTGTTCATTTTCTTTCTTTTGCATTTTTATTTGTTTAAAGGTGGCTATCCCTTACACACACCCACACTCACCAATGCAGGTACCTTTCCATTCCGGATTCCATGGGTAACAATTCTGCTATGGCCTTCAGTGACTCTGAAGATTTGGTCTACCATGCCAAGTACGAAGGTGATGAAGACTATGAAGTGCCTGGAGAGTTGGATAGACTGCTGCAACAGGAAGAAAGGGTTATTCTACCACATGAGGAGTTGTTAGAGACAATCAACTTGGGAACTGAGGAAGACAGAAAAGAAATTAGAGTGGGTTCCAACCTAGAGCCAAGTGTCAAGGAGCGCTTAGTTCAGTTGTTGACTGAATATGTTGAGATCTTCGCCTGGTCATATGAAGACATGTCGGGGCTTGATACAGATATTGTGGTACACCGTCTCCCTACAAGAGAAGACTGTCCACCAATTAAACAGAAAGTTCGCCGCATGAGGCCCGACATGTCTGAAAAGATCAAAGCTGAAGTAATGAAGCAGTTCAATGCTGGCTTTCTTGCTGTTACTTCCTATCCACAATGGGTTTCTAACATTGTGCTCGTGCCTAAGAAGGACGGAAAAGTCAGAATGTGCGTGGATTATAGAGACTTAAACAGGGCTATCCCTAAAGATGATTTTCCACTACCGCACATTGACATCTTGGTTGACAATACAACTCAGCACAAGGTATTTTCTTTCAAGGATTGATTTTCAGGATATAACCAGATCAAAATGGCCCCTGAAGACATGGAGAAAACTACTTTTGTTACACAATAGGGTACGTTCTTCTATAAAGTGATGCCATTCGGACTAAAGAATGCCGGGGCAACCTATCAACGTGCCATGGTAGCTTTGTTTCATGATATGATACATCATGAGATATAGGTTTACGTAGACGACATGATAGCCCGTTCACAAACAGAAGAAGAACACCTCGACCATCTGCAAAAGTTGTTTGTCAGGTCGAAGGAGTACAAGCTCAGACTGAACCCTAACAAGTGCACTTTTGGAGTCAGGTCCGGTAAACTCTTGGGTTTCATCGTCAGTAACAAAGGCATCGAGGTTGATCCTGCCAAAGTCAAAGCTATACAAGAAATGCCCGCCCCTCGCACTGAGAAGGAGGTCAGAGGTTTCTTGGGACGCCTAAACTACATTGCAAGGTTCATTTCTCACCTAACATCTACCTGTGAACCAATCTTCAAGTTGTTGAAGAAGGATCAGGTGGTTAAATGGAATGATGACTGTCAAGTTGCTTTCGATAGAATCAAGGAGTATTTACTGGAACCTTCTATCTTGATGCCACCTGTCGAAGGAAGGACGTTAATCATATATCTGATTGTCCTAGAGAATTCAATGGGTGCGTATTGGGCCAACATGACGAGTCTGACCGAAAAGAGCATGCCATTTATTACCTTAGCAAAAAGTTTACCGACTGTGAGACCCGATACTCACTGCTCGAGAAAACTTCCAACGCTTTGGTATGGGCTGCTCATCGGCTAAGGCAGTATATGTTGACACATACCACTTTACTGATCTCTAAGATGGGTCTGATCAAGTACATCTTTGAGAAGCCTGCTTTATCTGGAAGAATAGCTAGATGGCAGATGATCCTGACCGAATACGACATACAGTACACGACCCAAAAATCTATAAAGGGGAGTGTACTAGCTGACCATCTAGCTCATCAGGCTGTCAAAGATTACCAATCCATGAGGTTCGACTTCCCCGACGAGGATATCATGACTTTGAGCGACATTGAAGAAAACAGACTGTATGATGGACTTGAACAAGGATCCCGATGGACCCTGTACTTTGATGGTGCCTCCAACGCATTTGGAAACGGTATTGGTGCTGTACTTATCTCTCCTGAAGGTTGCCATACACCTTTCACCGCCAGACTCTGCTTCAGCTGCACCAACAACATGGCCGGATATGAAGCTTGTATCTTTGGTCTCAAGGCTGCTATTGACTTGGGAATCAAATCTTTGATTGTATTTGGGGACTCCTCTTTGGTTATCAGTCAAATCAAAGGAGAGTGGGATACTAAACATCCAAACCTCATCCCTTACAAAGAACATGTCTTGACATTGCTGCCACATTTCAAGCAGATTACCTTCGAGCACTTCCCGCGAGAAGAGAATCAGCTAGCGAATGCTCTAGCTACAATGTCATCCATGTTTAAACTTAACTGGGATAATGAGGCTCCCAAAATCACCATTGAGCGGATGGATGAACCTGCACACTGTCACTAGATTAATACCGAAGAAGTAGTGGACCGACCATGGTTTCATGATGTCAAAAGGTATCTCGAAGCACAAGAATACCCTGAAGAAGCTTTAGTCAACGACAAAAAGTTCTTGAGGAGGTTCTCATCTAAGTTCTTCCTGAGCAATGGTATCCTATACAAGCGCAATCATGATTGCATTCTGCTCCGTTGTATGGACAAAGTTGAAGCTGAGCAGATCATGGATGAAGTGCACAATGGTACTTTTCGCACTCACTCTAGCGGACATACGATGGCTAAGAAGATTCTGCGGGCAGGCTACTACTGGTCTACCATGGAAGCTGACTGCCATCAACATTCCCGAACATGCCACAAATGCCAAATCTATGCGGATAAGGTACATATACCTCAAGTTCCTCTCAATGTCTTAACAGCTCCTTGGCCATTCGTGATGTGGGGAATCGACATGATTGGAGAGATTAAGCCTACAGCATCTAATGGACACCGCTTTATCCTAGTGGCCATTGATTACTTTACCAAGTGGGTCAAAGCAGCGTCCTTCGCATCCGTCACAAAGAATGTGGTTGCCTGCTTCATCAAATAGAACCTCATTTGCCGTTATGGTACCCCCGACAGGATTATCACTGACAATGATACAAACCTGAACAACACTATGATCACCGCTCTGTGCGAGGAATTATAGATTCAACATCAAAATTCATCTCCCTATCAGCCAAAGATGAACGGTGATGTCGAAGCTGCTAACAAAAATATCAAGAAGATCATACAAAAGATGACAATCACCTACAAGGACTGGCATGAAATGTTACCGTTTGCTCTGCACAGGTACCGTACCACGGCACACACTTCAACTGGGGCAACACCCTATTCTTTGGTATATGGCATGGAAGTTGTTTTACCTATTGAAGTTCAGATTCCCTCCTTGAGAATCATGAAAGATGCTGGTTTGAGTGAAGACAATTGGATTCAGACCCCGCTTGATCAACTTAACTTGATTGACGAGAAACGACTTACTGCTGTTTGCCATGGTCAGGCGTATCAGAAATGGATGATCAAGGCATTCAACAAGAAAGTCAGACGCCAGGTATATCAAGTCGGGGATCTTGTAATCAAGCGGATCATCTTGCCGCAAAGTGATCCCAGGGGAAAATGGACTCCTACTTACGAAGGACCATTTGTGATCAAAAACATCTTTTCTGGTGGGGCAATGATCCTGACCACCATGGACGGCGACGACCTGCCGCACCATGCGAACGCAGACATAGTCAAAAGATACTATGCATAAATGACCCGGTAAGTTGAAAACCCGAAAGGGCGACTTGGGAAAAAAAGGGCATCTCGGTGAATCGAAAACCTGAAAGGGCGGTTCAGGCAAAAATTAGGGATAAACAAAAATCTGTACACCCGGCAAGTTGAAAACCCGAAAGGGCGACTTGGGCAAAAAAGGGTTTCCCGATGGACTGAAAACCCGAAAGGGCGGTCCAGGCAAAAGTTAGGGAATTAAAGCGTATGACTATGTCTCGTCGGATCACTTTAAGGACAATCTCTTCACCAGACAAACTCTGAGCTTCTGATCAATTCAATCATCGTCGAAAGAAGCAACGAATGGACAAGATATTCAGAGTTACGAAGGCTATAGCAGAATGGGAACCCCATGGAATTTTTACACATAGCCATCTTTCTTTGT
This sequence comes from Vicia faba, assembly GCA_948472305.1. NCBI lineage: Eukaryota > Viridiplantae > Streptophyta > Magnoliopsida > Fabales > Fabaceae > Vicia > Vicia faba. Next base: position 688,961,527 of record OX451735.1, on the reverse strand, counting down.
ATAAATTTTTCTCATTTTTTATGACAACATTCTATCACTAGGATGTCTGTCTCCTTTGTACAAAATACTTACACAAATTTAATACAGAGATACTTCAAAGTGCAGAAAACTATTTGCCTTTTTTTCTTTACACTTGTGTTTTATTTGAAAACGTCCAATGATTTATTAAATGAGCATATGCATTTGAATATAATCATCGTTTACAAATAAACGAAATGTGAAAGAACGATTACTGATAGGTTGAAAGGATAAGAAAACGTCTTGAGGCTATTCCAAGAGAAACCTCCTACAGAACATCATCTAGATCCCCAGTGGAGCTACAGCTTTGAAATACATATCCCCAGCGGAATCAAATTTCAAAATCCCCGTCAGAGTCAAATCTACAAACTCCCAATCCCCATCGGAGTTATATTTCAAACCTTTAATTCTCACCAGGGTTAAGTCTTCAAAATCCCAATCCTCAGCGGAGTAAAAACCTTGGGTCATAAATCCCCAACAAAGATGAAACCTTCTTCCCTAGCGAAGTCAAATTTCCAACTATCAATCCACAGCGGAAACCATTCAGTTTTCCCCAGATTCCCCAGCAAGTTGTCCTAAAGTCTGAGAATCAACCAGATAACAGTTAACTTTTATCCCCAACCCCCGGATAATTCCCCAGTAGATTGGCATACAACCCAAACTCCTGAACTTTTTCCAAATAGGAATAAGCCTTTTCCCCCCAGAGTCCTGATCTCCCCAGAAGAGTAGCTACTCTCCAGCAGTATAACTATTCCCCATAGATTTCTTAATCCCCAACAGAATGAAGATTCTCATTCTTAAAACTCCCCGGTTTGAAGTCCCCAGGGATTTATTTTCCCCTAGCAGATTGAAGATTCTCTTTCTTGATTCCCCGGTAAAGTTGCCAGAGCTTTCATAACTCCCCAGCACGAGTTTGTCATAATTTTTAATCCCCTACAGATCGAAGATTCTCATTCTCACTTCTCCAGTGAAGCCCTCAAGGTTTCAATTTCCCCAGAAGATCGAAGTTTCTCATTCTTAATTCAACGCAGAAGATACCCGAGACTTCCTTAGTCTCCAGTAGATCAAGTTTTTTCTTTTGTCTGATCCCCGGTAGAGTTCGTCAGAGTTTTCCTTATTCCCCAGCCGAGTAAGGATTCCCATGATGTAATCCTCAGCCACAGTCATCAAAGATCCCTGGATTCCCCAAGCAGGTTTCTCAAACAGACTTGAAGGATCCCTATATCCCCAAGCAGTCATGAAAGATTCTCACATCCCACAGAAGTTGTCAAAGTTCTTGTTAATCCCCACAAGTTGCCAAGGATTTTCTATCCCTAACAGTGGTCCAAGGATTTCTCATCCTCAGAAATCAAGGATTTTTAATCTCCAACAACGGTCAAGGATTTATTTTCCCCGACAACAGTCAAGGGTTTTATTATCTCCAACCATCAAGGATTTATTTTCCTCAGCAAGACAACGAATCAGCTTACATACGCATACATTACATTCATATATCATGAACATTGATAAAACATATGTTATTGCATCATACATTTCATGCAACATAACTTTGTGTTTTAGTTAACATTTTATCCTTTTCAGGATAAGATTAAAAGCTATCTTTAACAAATATTCAAAGGATTCAGATACAGTCCAGATATGCTCCAAACACGGTAGCCATGCTGATCACTCATGCTGATGTTCCCTAGCTTGGATACGCTCCAGATACAGCAGCTATACCCTTGCTCTTACAGATTCAGATACAGTCCATATACGCTCCAAATACGGTAGCTATGCTGATCACTCATATTGGTGTTCCCTAGCTTGGATACGCTCCAGATATGGTAGCTATACCCTTGCTCGTATAGATTCTGATCTAGTTACAGCTTGGATACGCTCCAAATACGGTAGCTATACCTTTGCTCGTATAGATTCAGATCCAGATACAACTTGGATACACTCTAGATACGGTAGCTATACCCTTGCTTGTATAGATTCAGATCCAGTTACAGCTTGGATACGCTCCAGATACAGTAGCTATACCCTTGCTCGTATAGATTCAGATCCAGTTACAGCTTGGATACGCTCCAGATACGGTAGCTATACCCTTGCTCGTATAGATTCAGATCTAGTTACAGCTTGGATACGCTCCAGATACAGTAGCTATACCTTTGCTCGTATATATTCAGATCCAGTTACAGCTTGGATACGCTCCAGATACGATAGCTATACCCTTGCTCGTATAGATTCAGATCCAGTTACAACTTGGATACGCTCCAGATACGACAACTATACCCTTGCTCGTACAAATTCAATCTCCAGATTGAGTTCAGATACGTTCCAGACACGGATACCATTCTGACGCTCATTTTTCTGACTTACAAGATACAATTCAACAAAAATTCTTGGCTGGCATCTTTAATCCCATCTCCAACAAGATTCAATCATCTCCAAATGGCATCTTTAAGCCCATTCCCTCAACCACAATTCGACGAGTTCAAATTTACGGGCACTCTAGTGTCCAATCCTCTTTTACCTTCTAGTCACGAAAGGAAAACTCTCCAATCTAACTCTTCAGGTTCAAGAAGATTGAACAGGGGCAGTTGTTGTACCCCAAAATTTTCCCTCTCATTTTATCAAGATTTTCATCACAAGACTCTCCAGACAGGATTAGGGTTTGCTCTGCTCAAGACATCTCCTTGCACTGATGACCTGAAATTAGGGTTTGAATTTGCACAGGGATTTTTGGACTTCAATGCTCAATATGACTTTCATACCTCATGTTGGACTCATAAGATTCCTCATACCAAGTTTCAAGCCTTGAATCAAATTTTTGCCCAGTCAATTGGACAGTTGACCTAGAAATCAGCTGTATTGGGGAAAAAGTCAACTGTGGCCAATTTACAGTCAAACCTCATAATTTTTGACCCACATAAACATTATAGACTCATATGAACCATTTGATCAAGTTTGGACCATAACTCCTCAAGAAATTTGATCACATCATCAAAAGGGCAAAATGGTCATTTTTAGGGTTTTGACTGCAGAAGGGAAATTTCTGATTTTTCACCTAGCCAATGGTAAATTGGGTTCAAACATGAATTCAAGGACTCAATGGCATCATCTTGACCTAATCACAAGGTTCAAAAGATCTCAAATGCATTGGATTGACAGATGAATTTTCTAGTCAACTGATCAAAAATCAACTGTACACTGAAAAGTCAAACTTTGACTTTTTGGTCAAAATCAAGTGCCAAGGGTCATTTTTCATCAAGATATGTCAAAACATGAAACTTGTTCACTAAGAAACTCAAATTTCAAAATTAGGGTTTAAGATTGAAAATTTTCATAACTTAGAAATTTTCTAAGTTATGAAAATTTGTTATTTTTTTCCAACTTTGCCCAACTTTTTCACCATGATGCAATTGGATTCAAACAAAACTTACAACATGAAAGTTGTAGTCCTCCACAAAATCTACAACTTTTTTCACAAAGTTTTCCTAAAAGATGCTTGGATATCAAGTTATGATTTTATGAACAAGGGTCCAAAAACTTTCTAACTTAGTGAAATTTTGCCCTAGTTTAGGCAGGATTTTGACCTATCTTCATGGCAATTTTTCACCTAGTTCCCATTGTAATCTCGAAATGCATTTCAAATATGGATTGTAGAGCATGTTACAAGATTTCCAAAATGTCCAAGAACTCTCCAAAATCATTTTTGGTTAGGGAGAATCGAAGGTTTAAATTTGGCAAAATGTCACTTTGATCCATGGCATTTTTCATGTTGCTACAAGTTGCAATTTCTGTTCAGCTATGCTTGTACTTGTTTACAGGTCCTTAAAACTTTCCACACTCAAAAATTGAATGCAAACACAATGGATTAAGGCATTGTTCTGATCTATAGAGGTTTACACATTGAATTAATCTAAAAATGGCAAAAAGGCAACATTGCCACTTTGATAAAGTTGGTTTTATGTCAAATTGTTCCTCTTGAGCTGTGAACCCATTCTTTTGCAGCAAACCAACTCCACAAACTTAGGCAAAGGTACACCAACTTTGTGTATCTAGTAAGGAGGCATGTACAGGCTCTTGAGCATTGTCAAAATCACTTTTCTTAAAAACCAAGTCAACTTGCAAAAAGGACATAACTTTGCAATCTGATAAAACCAAGCTTTGTATTCATTTCAAACAAGTTTTGCATATTGCCTAAGGTCAAAAACACGATCTAGCCAGTCCTCAAACACCCTTGTACACCAAAACACCATTTTCTTGCAAAACAGGGCAACTTCTGCAGTTTGACATCCAAAGCAAAATCCACTCGTGCGTTTTGCTTGCAACCACTTCAAACATATTCTAAACAACACACCTAAGCTATCCCAACCATTGGCCAGCAACTGTAACCTTGTTTTCAAGCTTCACCATTTTTGAATTTTGACTGTGCAGGTTGACTTCTACAAGCTTATTCAGGCAAGTTCAAAACTAGCTAAGCATTGGGAAAGCTCCAAGGAACTTCAAGCAAGCTCACAAGCATCCAAGGACTCACTGAAAACCCCTGCATTGCCATACACGAGTTTGACTGAAACAGGTAAAGTTCAAACTTCTATATCTCTATTTAGGAATCATTAGGCTTAGGTTTGTGAATAAAAAATGTAGTACTCATTGCCCTTAAGCTGTACATATGCATAGATTTCATTTAAGTTAACTGAGCTGGGAGAATTTGAATGATGAACTTTCTGAAAAAACTAGGTTAGAAATTAGGGCCAGAGAAATTCTTTGTGGTCTTTGAGAGTTAGATTAAGTTTTTTACATGGTTAGAGTCGTATGGTCATGCTCTATAACTTTCATGTTGCAAGTTTTTGTTTTTAAGCACAAATGCAGGATTTCCAGTTTTGAATACCAGGCGCGCGTATTTTGTCACAAGGTTGAAGATGAAGGCCATCTGGGCTGGGCCTGGCCTTTCCATGCTATTTGCACCCTCCATCCTACTTCCTGCACCCCCTTGGCCCATTGTTTATATTTTCATATTATTTCCATTTCTTTTTAGTTTCTGACTTTTATTTATTTTTCTAAATATTAAAAATTACTAAAAATATTTTCATAAATTTTCATATTTTATTTTATTATTTTTATTATTTTTGCTAGCATAAAAATAGTTTCTTAAATAATATACTTTTATTTTCTTAAATAAAAACTTGTAAATAATACAAAAAAATATCACATATTTTTATTTTTATTATTTATACACTTAAATAATATTTTCTCATATATTTTATTTTCTAAACATTTGTATATATTTTATTTTATTTTCTCGTACATAAATAAATAATATATATATATATATATATATATATATATATATATATATATATATATATATATATATATATATATATATATATATATATATATATATATATATATATATATATATATATATATATATATATATATATATATATATATATATATATATATATATATATATATATATATATATATATATATATATATATATATATATATATATATATATATATATATATATATATATATATATATATATATATATATATATTTTCTTAAACCAAAAATTAGGGTTTTTACCCTTTTCAAAAATAATCTTTTTATTTTCTCATTTTTAGGACATAAAATATTTTATTTTTACATACATAAAATAATACAAAAAAAACACTTCTGCATACTCATATTCATTTGCATATTTAAATATTGTCTATTTATTTATTTATGCAAAGAATTCAATATGGTTGTAATAATCTTAGGGTTTTATTTTCTTGCAAATATCCCCTATTCAAATTTGTATCCCTCTCCCCATATCAATGTTGTAATAGTCGTAGATTTATTTTTACGCACTTTATTGCTTTCAAATATGCATGATAGAAAAATTAGGGTTTGTATGCAAAAATCAAAAATCAAACAAATAGCATGACTAATACAAGACAAAAATGCATGAAAATGACAACACAATGCACACAAGCACCCCTGGGTTTCATCCACTTGTTACCTTTAAAATGGCCATGGTATACATGCTAGGTATCTTGGCAAAACAAAAACAAAACAAAAAGATCATAGTCCCTCGATGACGCTATCTTGGTTGCCTATACAAAAATGATCTAGTCCCTCAAAAAACTTGCTAAGATACTTGGCACAATTGCTATCATGGTCATACGATGACCCGCGCCTGTCCCATTTAACATCCAAATACAAGTTTGTTTACCAAATACAATGGTAAAACAACAATGTAAAAGGGTTAAAAATGTGTAGGAAAGATCTTTGAGTAGGGTAGATGCTCCTAGTTACTTGATTAAACTTGCAAACATCCTTGCTATTTTCAAACACACAACACAATTTCAAAACATTTCCCAAATCAAACTTTCAAACATTGAAACATTTTTCAAAAGACAAACACCTTTGTAAAACATTCAAACAAGAATTGTTACAAAGGTTGCCTAGACAAGGCCTCTTTTCAAAATATTTTCAAAACCACACACAAAGCACCATTTCAAACAATTGAAAAGCAAAAGCAAGTGATCTAAAACAAGTAACTAAGAGCCCATGGAAAACCATGGATGAAAAGGGTGCTAGCACCTTCCCTTTTCATAATATACCCCCCGAACTCAAGAAAACATCTCAAAGGTCTTTCCTGTGCTTTTTGACCTTTCCTTTGGATAAATAAAAAGTCGGTGGCGACTCTTGCTAAACCGAAACATTTGCGAACACAAATGCAAAACCTCAAGTCACTTCTCCGATCACATCATAATATGGAACAAACGGTGAAAGATCTCCAAGCTCAAAACGCTCAATTCCAACAAATGTTCATGGCTATGGCTAAGGGGCCAGAGGACCTGAAGACCCTTCTTCTCAAAGACAAGAAGAAAAAGTCCAAGAAGTCAGTAGGCGTCCTGAGCTTGGGAAGAAGACCTAGAGGACCAGTCAAGGGAGCACTAGATCTTTCAACTCCATCCAACATGGGGTATAGTCATGAAGAAGACAACAGTCTGGAGATTGATGAAGCTGAAGCTGACTACTCTGAGGAATAATATCCTCCCACTGATGACAAATATAAATAGCTGGAGGATCGCCTCAGTGCTATGGAGATTCAACAGATACTTGGCTTGGATTTAGGAGACATGGGATTGGTTTCTGGGGTAGTCATCCCGCCAAAGCTCAAAATCCCTACCTTTTCCTTGTACGATGAAGTCTCTTGCCCTAAGATGCACTTAAAGTCTTATATCCACAAGATTCAACCATACACGACTGATCTGAAGCTTTGGATCCATTTCTTCCAAGAGAGCCTGGTAGGGACTTAACTTGAATGGTTCTATCAATTGGAGAGTTCTCACATCCACACCTGGTAGGATTTAGCTACTGCTTTCTATAAGCAGTACCAGTACAATGCTGATCTTGCACCAACTCGTGTGTAATTTCAGAACATGACCATGGGTTCCAACAAGAGTTTCAAAGGATACGCCCAAAAATGGAGAGATCTGGCTGGTAGGGTGCAGCCCCCTTTAACTGACAGGGAGCTGATTGACATCTTTATGGGAACCTTGACGGGACCTTTCTTCAAACACTTAATCGGAAGTTCCTCGGTCAGGTTCACCAAGCTAATATTGACCGGAGAAATGGTCGAAGCTGGCATCAAAAGTGGAAAGATCCAAGGAGCTACACCTTCTGATGCTCACAAAAAGCCATACAGTGGGAAGAAAGAGTCCAATGCTGTGTATGGTCAAAAGAGTCGTCATGATCAACATGTAAGGTCAATCCTAATCTCTAATCCTGCACTTGTTCAATAAAGACAGAGCAATAGGCGTAGAGTAAGATATCAAGAAAGGCAGTACACTAACATCAACAGGCCTTTGTCTCAAGCGTTACAGCATTTTCTGAAGTTGAAGTTGATCACGCCAAAGGATCCTCCTCAAAATCCCGATACCTCCTCTTCTAAGTACAATCCAAGCGTAAGATGTGTCTACCATTCTGATAGTCCCGGACATGACACTGACTGTTGTTAGACTTTGAAGAACAAGATTCAAGATTTGATTGACGCCAAGGAGATTGAGTTTCACCCTCTGGAGACTCTAAATGTGATCACTGCTCCTATTCCAAATCATTGAGAGCGTCTTGTTCATTTTGAATTTTCAATTGTAATTTCTCTTGTTATTCAAACAATTATCTATTAATGTCAAACTTTGTTTCATTAATGCATTACATATGTTTGTCTTGATTTGATCCACTCGTTTTCATTACATTTAAACTATGTTTTTTAATCACTTTATGACATTCAACTTTTGCTAAAAGTTATAAGCCTTTAGAGGGAGGATGACGAAAACAATGCAATAATCTCATACAATATGCTTTTGGATAGACCTTGCTGACGATGTACAGGCGTTCTTTCAAAAGCCTAAACACTAGAGTTATAAGGAAGATAATCCCTAGTCAACCCCTTCGAGCCAAAGACGTAGGAGTGTCCTTTTTTACACAAAATGAAACCTTTAATCAAAACCTGGGGCAGGTTAGTCTCTTAGTTAATTCAAACGCGCGTTTAGCCGCAAACTCTCATCTCGTAATACAACGAATGACATCAAAAACATTCCTCTGGAATCAAAAGACAGTGATGGTTCCCTAACACATAGCCAGTCATTATCTCTCAAGAGAAAAGCCCTCTAAGTCAAAACCTACAAAGGAGACTTTAAAAAAAAACTAGGGCTTCCCGCTGACGTAATCTCAAAATAAGAACAGTCAGGCAAAAATTATGGATAACAAATCAAAAGAAAGAAGTCACTACAATTCCTCAACAACATGAAAAATGTTGCAAAAATGACTGCCTTCCGATAAACTAAACTTGTCCGAACCATCACCAAAATTTCATTCCAGACTCAATTGGAGTTCGAACGCATAATTAACTGAGTTTAGGACTGAAGAACATCACGAAGAGCGGGTGGGTGAAAATACAATTTGAGCCTTTATCTTTTGTTTCTTAAACCGTGAACCAAGCCACGCTATAACCCTTCAAAAGTCCTAATTGAAGCATGGGTTAGTTCGAAAGCATACTGTTACAAAAGGTATCCTGACTCCTGTAAGGGCTTACTCAAAATCCTGAGTTTAATTTTTCTTACAAAAATTTCTTTACTTGCTAAAACACATTTTCAAAAATTTCAAGACAAGCATAAGCTTTGCATTATTTGAATATCGCTGTTTGCACATGGCTATTTGTTTGACAGCGCATAAATTCACACAACGAATATCCAGTGAACGAAAGCTCTCTCAGTGAACAAAATCAATTCAAGTGGGATGACACTTCCATTGACAAATCTCATATCAACAAGGGGGCATGACATGTAACTATCCAGCACACCTGGGGCAGTCCAGTCAAGATTCTAAGAAATCTCTCAAGAAGTGCAGAATAACCAGGGGCAGGTCTCCATCTCCATTACTTGGGGCATTGAACGCCAATCTCAGTAAAGGTTTACTTACAATCAAACAGTTCTTGGTAGTGCCGTAATCACCTGCTACTAGGGGCAGTGACAAATATTCCTAAGATCCTTCTCTAGGATGACTCCCAGCCAGATTTTCAATCTCTAAAAACCTCTTCCCAACTGAGTCGACTTCAAGAATCCTCGAGGATTTCTTCCAGTGAAGTCGCCGCTTCTCCAACAGACTGAGCAACAGGGTATAAACATATCATTGGAACCAAATGGGTATTCAAAAACAAGATGGATGAAAATGGTATAATCACTCGAAACAAGGCAAGACTAGTTGCTCAAGGATACAACCAAGAGGAAGGAATTGATTTTGAAGAAACTTTTTCTCCGGTAGCACGTTTGGAAGCAATAAGACTATTACTTGCATATGCATGCTCATTGGACTTTGAACTTTTTCAAATGGATGTAAAAAGCGCACTTCTCAACGGATTCATAAATGAAGAAGTATATGTAAAGCAACCTCCCGGATTTGAAGACTTCAAACATCCTAATCATGTCTTCAAATTGAAGAAAGCTCTCTATGGGCTGAAGCAAGCACCAAGGGCATGGTATGATAGACTAAGCGCATTCCTATGTGAAAAGGGGTTTGTAAAGGGTAAAGTTGATACCACTCTCTTCATAAAAAATGTTAATCATCATACTTTACTTGTACAAATCTATGTAGATGATATTGTTTTCGGTTCAACTAACCAAAATATGTGCAAGGAATTTTCATCTATGATGCAAGGAGAGTTTGAGATGTCTATGATGGGAAGATTGAATTTATTTCTCGGTCTTCAAATTAAGCAACTCAAACACGGTATCTTCATAAACCAATCAAAATATTGCAAAGAACTTATAAAGAAGTTTGAGATGGAAAGCAGCAAAGAAAGTGCAATTCCTATAGGATCCGTCACCTATCTTGATCCAGATGAATCAGGGAACTCTATTGACATAACTAATTATCGTGGAATGATTGGCTCTCTTCTCTATTTAACAACAAGTAGACCTGACATCATGTTCAGCGTTTGCCTATGTGCAAGATAGCAAGCCAATCCTAAAGAGTCTCACCTTGAAGCAGTCAAGCGCATAATAAAATATCTCAAAGGAACAACCAACGTCAGATTATGGTATCCAAAAAGTAGTATGTGCAATCTAGTTGGTTATTCTGATGCTGACTATGCAGGCTGTAAGACTGATCGCAAAAGTACAAGTGGAACATGTCACATTCTCGGAAATGCCTTGGTTTCATGGTCATGCAAAAAGCAAGCAAGTGTCGCTCTCAGCACTGCCGAAGTAGAATACATTGCGGATGGAAGTGGATGCGCTCAAATTCTTTGGCTAAAACAACAGTTACTTGACTATAGAGTAAACCTTGGATGCATTCCACTTCGATGTGATAACACAAGCGTGATCAACATTACAAAAAATCCAGTTATACATTCCCGGACAAAACAGATTGACATAAGACACAATTTCATCAGAGATCACGTACTCAAAGGAGATGTCGAGATTACTTTTGTGGACACTCAAAATCAACTCGCGGACATCTTCACAAAACCACTTGCAAAGGATGCATTCTTCAAAATTCATCGTGAACTCGGAATCCTAGATGAACAATATATATAAGGTGCACTCTATCCTTAACTATACATAAATGTACATATATATGGGCTTAGAAAATGTTTCAAATGTTACAAATATTGTTTTAAAATTTCTTTCTTTTAAGTAAATCGATTTACTTAGTGTGTAAATCGATTTACCACTGAAGCAAAAATCAATTTTAATAAAAAAAATTTGTGTAAATCGATTTACCAAGTATGTAAATCGATTTACCAATGAATCTGAAGCGTTTTTATTAAATTTTTCACTATGCAAATCGATTGATCCTACACGCCAATCGATTTACATCTGTTCAGCATGTGATATTTTTATGAGTCTTTAATATATTGGTCAACCTTACCTTGCCTCTCAACCTCCCACCTTCTTTTTGACCAATCATGGAATCTTGACCAACTCCACTCAATTAAGTCTCATAAAGACCTCACTTACTCTACTCTACTATTTAATCTCACCAAAACTCCATCACTATCTCATAACACCAAAACTCACTCACTATCTCATAACAACATAAAAAATTCTCTATCTTCCTTACTCAAAACCCTAACCATCGCCATGGCTCCCAAAAGAAAAGTAATAGCCTCAGAAAAAGGAAAGAAGAAAACTGTTGCAGCCTCTGAAAACTCATTGCTCGAGTACCTCTCGGATACACAACGTGAAAGATTCATCAAGCACTTTCAAAGGAAAATAATTTCAGCTCCCAAATTCGGCATGTTATCTACCTTTCCCGATGAATGCTTCACTTTTCAAAGGGATTTGATTGCTTATGGGTTAGAACCGTTAATATCATCACGTGGTTACTATTATCCGGATCTAGTTCGAGTATTTTACAGCAACATGCATTATGATAACAACAAATGTTATACATATGTGCTCGGAACAAGAATTCCTCTGCATTCAAAAACAATAGGCAGAATTTTGAACATCCCATATACTGGAAGTTCTCTCTATGATCCAGAGGATGCTGACTGGGAAAATTATAGGAAGGGAGAATTCTTCTACAGCATTGGCCGGTTGTCAGAAGCAGAATACTGTGCAAAGCGGATTCGTAGTCTTGGCGGTGTTATTCCGGCTCGGGACACTTGGAGTGCTGGTAATTTTCACATTGATGATAGATTGTTCCATTATTTTCTGGTATATATTTTATTTCCTAGAGCAGGAAATCACTGTACTGTAACCGATCTAGAGTTGCAAATTTTCTATGTTAGGAAAAATGGCATTTCGGTAAACTGGGCTAAACTGATTGTGGTGCATATGCTAAGAGTTGCCACAAGGGCTAATTTTCTGCCATATGCATACTTCATCACAAGGATCTTGGAAGCATTTGATATTGATTTTACTGGGTTTGAGAGGGTTGAAATGGATCCAATCAGCAATAGGATCTCCATCAAAAATGTTGATTCTCTGATGGGTGTTCATTTCGATTCTAAAGCAAAAACCATCACATATATTGGAGAGGATGTTGTAGGTGATGAAGGCAATAATGCGGATGAAGACGAAAATGAAGTTCCTCCTCCTGCTGCCTCTTCTGGTCCAACCAACCAAGATGTTATGGATTATATGACTCAATAGTTTGCATCTCTCAACACTAACATCAATGCTCAATGGATCGCGATAAATGATTCTACCTCCTCTCGCATCAATGCTTTTCAGAACGATGTGAACCAAAAGTTTTCATACCTCTACTCATATCTCCATATTCCTCCATACGATCCAAACAATCCAGCACCTCCGCCTCCTCAATACACCGGACCACCTCTACAACAACAGTTTTCATATCAAGGACCCTTCTAATATTTTCCTGACCAATATTATTAAATTCATGTTATTTATCATTATGTTTTTTGTTTTGAAAATTGCTTTAAGTGTTAGTGTTTGTATTATGTGAATTTGAACTTCGTTCGATATTTTTAGAAATTTGCGTTTTAGTTTATGTTCATATCTATTTCAAATTGTTATAAGTATCATCTTATGTTACATCTTTCCCTTCTTTTTGATAATGTCAAAGGGGGAGAAGGTTGTGATAGCACTTTATGGTTGTTTGTTTCAGTTTTCTTTTCAGGGCAAGTTTTCAAATCTTTTTCTCCATAGGGGGAGAAATCTATCTTAGGGGGAGAAAACTCCTTTTGCTCCAATTCTGAACAACTCATAAAGAAAGATGGTTTGTCATCATCAAAAAGGGGGAGAATGTAATCTCAAGCCTCAACTCAACTTTAGTTTTGATGAAAGATAAACAAGCAATATGACAAGAAGGAAAAGAAGTGGAATTAGCTTAAAGCATCATTCACTCAAAGCTTCAAGGATCATGGCAAGCAAACAAGTATATCAATTTTCATTTGAACTAAATTGATTAGAAATTCTCAAAAATCATATACACACTTACCACAACACTTCACTTAAAGTTTAAAACAAATTCTAAGTTTTTCACTAATGTAAATCGATTAACAAAACATGTAAATCGATTTACACATGTTTTTTTCAAAAACTGATTGCCCCTGGCAGCAATCGATTTACATGGAGTGTAAATCGATTGATTACTGAACTAAGTTAATTTTTAACACTAGTAAATCGATTAACACATCATGTAAATCGATTTACACTTCAAAATTTTTGAAAACAAGAACGTTACAAACCCGTGCAATGGATTTACATCTAATGCTAATCGATTTACACGTTGTAATTTTTGAAAAATCTGAACTTGATTCAAGATATCCTTCACACCTTTTCTCCAATGGTTGCATGGTCATACATTGCATATTCTCAAGTTTTACAAACAGAAAAGTGGTATCCATTTGGAAAGGTATCTTGATTGCTTTAAATACAAAATCTTTCCAATTTCAAAACAACTCTTCTCTTATGCAATAATTCTGAACTTTGTAAAATATTCAAACTTCATATTTCTTAAAGAACAAAGATTTTCTGCACTTTCACACATATAAGAACAGAAATCTTTGAGCATTTTCTAACCATTGTGTTACAGTTTGAATTGCTTACAAGAGAAGAAAGAAGAAACTTCATTGAAGTCACTCTATGTGATCAACATCTTTCAAGAAATCATATTTCATAGAATTATACTAAAGTGTAACTTATTTCCAGGATTGTTGGAATTAAGAATTAGAATACTTTTGTACCTTGTTGTCCATTGTTGGAAACAAGAGGTATCTTTTGAGAGGATTGTTCTCAAGAGACTTATTGGAAATCCAAGAGGCTGTTCTTGGTATTTGTTAGTGTCTTTAGTTGATAAGACTAGGAAGAGTCTTGTAAAAGTTCTAACAAAATAGTGAAATCTCTTGCGTGTTTGCAAGGGGACTGGATGTACTTCCGGGGTGTGGAAGGAACCAGGATAAATCTCGGTGTCTCTTTACTTTATGCACTTTACCGTTTTCCATAGCACTAAAACAAAACCAGAAAGTGTAAAATAAATCAAAAATCGACCACCACCTAATTCACCCCCCCTCTTAGGCGCAGTCTTAAACTTACAAGTTACTGTGAAGCCTGGACCCAACCAGATATCAGTTCAACTTCGTCCATCAAGAGATAACTCCCAATAGAGCAACGAACAACCGAGACTCCTGATCTTTTTTCCAATCAAGAATCAACACTCTCCAACAGAGTATTCTCAAACAAAGTCAATATTCCCCAGCAGAGTTCTCCTCAACAAAACATGAATCCTCAGTGGAAACATTCTAGGCAAAGTTTGAAGACACGCCTACTCTTCAACAGCAGTCCGGGATTTAATGACTCCCTAGCACTTGTCAATGATTTATTTTCCAAGACAAAATTACATTTCAACAACATTCATAGCATATGCATAAAAAATACATATAACACAAATCTCATTTATTTTGAGAACATCATTACGCAATGCATACATCATGACATTGCACACAACTAACTCTTTACCTTTTCAGGAAAGATCAATCAACAAAAAAAGATCATCATCTTTTGGAGTAGAAATCGTCCAAGATTCCTTCATCATCCTGCTGAGGTAGTAGTCGTCCCAGATTCCTTTATCATCCTGCTGAGGTAATAATCGTCCAAGATTCCTTCATCATCCTGCCGAGGTAGTAATCATCCAAGATTCCTTCATCATCCTGCTGAGGTAGTAATCGTCCCAGATTCCTTCATCATCCTGTTGAGGTAGTAATCGTGCCTGATTCCTTCATCATCCTGCTGAGGTAGTAATCGTCCTAGATTCCTTCATCATCCTGCTGAGGTAGTAATCGTCCCAGATTCCTTTATCATCCTACTGAGGTAGTAATCATCCAAGATTCCTTCATCATCCTGCTGAGGTAGTAATCATCCAAGATTCCTTCATCATCCTGCTTAGGTAGTAATCGTCCTAGATTCCTTCATCATCTTGCTGAGGTAGTAATCATCCAAGATTCCTTCATCATCCTGCTGAGGTAGTAATCGTCCCAGATTCCTTCATTATCCTGCTGAGGTAGTAATCGTCCCAGATTCCTTCGTCATCCTGCTGAGGTAGTAATCTTCCAAGATTCCTTCATCATCTTTTTGGAGTAGTAATCGTCAAAGATTCCTTCAACACTCATTCAAATACAGTTCAGATACGCTCCAGACACGGATGTCATTCTGATACTCATTTAGATTCAATTGTCAGATACAATTCAGATACGCTCTAGATACGGATGCCATCTTGATACCCATTCAGATTCAGCTCTCAAATACAGTTCATATACACTCCAGATAAGGATGTCATTCTGATACTCATTCAATTTCAGATACAGTTCAGATACACTCCAGATATGGATGCCATTCTGATACTCATTCAGATTTCAACTTTTGATACAGTTCAAATACACTCCAAATACGGATGCCATCCTGAAACTCATTCAGATTTCAACTTTTGATACAGTTCAGATAAGCTCCAGACACGGATGCCATTCTGATACTCATTCAGATTCAATTGTTAGATACAGTTCAGATACGCTCTAGACACGAATACCATTCTGATACTCATTCAGATTCAATTGTCAGATACAGTTCAAATACGCTCTAGACACGGATACCATTCTGATACTCATTTAGATTTCAACTTTTGATACAGTTCAAATACGCTCTAGACACGGATGCCATTCTGATACTCATTTAGATTCAATTGTCAGATACAATTCAGATACACTCCAGATACGGATGCCATCCTGATACTCAATCAGATTCAGCTCTCAAATATAGTTCATATACACTCCAAATAAGGATGTCATTCTGATACTCATTTGGTTTCAGATTACAGATACGGTTCAATAACCTTTATGGATGGCATCTACAATCCTATCTCTAACAAATTTATATCACCTCTCCAAATGGCATCTTTAAGCCCATTCCATCAACCATCACATCACCGAGTGCAAATTTCTGGGCACTTTAGTGTCCAATCATCTTCCACCTTTAAGTCACGAATGGCGGATCCGCCAATCTAACTCTTCAGGTTTAAGATGATTGAACAGGGGCAGTTGTTGTACCCCAAAATTTGCCCTATCATTTCTCAAAGGACCACCCTGGACCCTCAGGTTTGTTCCCATCTAATTCTAAGCCTTGAATTACAAATTTTCCAAGAAAGTCATTCACAAGGGCAAAATGGTCATTTGCACACTAAAAAGACAAACTTTGACTTTTGGATCAAAAATCAAGTTTCAAGAATCATATTTCATCAAGACATGTTGGAATTTGAGATTTGTTTCATCAAGATATTCAAGTCAAAATTACTTTGGAAAAGTCAAATTTCTAAATACTTAGAATTTCTCTAAGTGTTTAAGGAATATGACAAGTTCAGAACTTCTGATCAGATTATCACCATGATGCAAGCTGATTCTAGAAGAACTTCTGGCACAAAAGTTATAGATTTCAATAAGATCTAAAACATCGTAGAACAAAACTTCTCATAGAAATGCTGGGATTTCAAGTTAAATCCTCAAAGACACGTCCCTGAAACTGAAGCATTCAGCAAATTCTGGACACTTTCAAAACAGATTTTCGTCAAAACTTCTGGGCCAATTTTCACAAAGGTTCAGTCAGAGTTTGAAAGGGTAATTTAAAGAAGGTTACAAAGTATGCTACAAGCTTCCTGGAAAGTCTGAGAACTCCTTCAGAACATGCTGGAGCAAGGAGATACAAAGATCAGAAGTTGGATGTATATTCTAAGTTACGCTGAAGTTGAACTTCTGATCCAGAATTAAGCAATGATGCAGAATCTCACATTGTAGGATTTCTGGTTGGATAAATCTCATTGTCATTTAATGCTCACAACCACTTTTGGGTCTTTATCCAAAGGATTTCCCCACGTGCGGCATAGAAGTACCATCAATGTCTTGGAAAAGCAACTTTTGCACAAGAATAGGCTGGGCCCATGCGTTTCTTTTACTTTTGAGGTTACTTTTCCTTAATTCCCGCTTACGAATCCAACTTAGGCATGGCTAAGAAACTGCTAACCACCATACCTATTTGAACTTGCTTCAAGAACAAGTCAGCACCTAGCATATGATGGTTGTACCCTTGATCTCTACAAGCTACAATACCCTTGCCTATAAATTGAAAGCCATTGGCAACTGTAAAGAGGTCGAATTTTTGAGAAAGAAAAAGGCTTGAACCCCTGCTAAAATTCCAAGAGTCCAAAACTGCAAATACAAAATACAAAAACCTGTTAACTTTTGGTTCTTGCATTCACACTCCATTTTTTTCCTCAAGTATTTCTTGACGAAAACCATCCATACAGTTTCTGATATACATTTAGAAACCATCCTAACTTCTGTGTTCAGACTGTAACACATTCTCCATCCATATTCACCTCAAGGAAGTTAGAACTTTTCCCCCCTTGGTTGTTACAGAATTTTTCTAATCATTCATTGCCCAAGTTGAAAGCTTCCAGCCTGCTGAATACGTGAAGAAGTTGTTCAGAACATCACCAGATTTCAGAACCAGACTCCAGCTCAGAGTATTTTCCAGCTGCAAGGTAAGCTTCTGCTGACTCTTATCATATTACTTAGGCATTATCAGATTTTCATGTTCAAAAATATAATGTAGACATCATGATTCTGATGTTGTACGTATTCTGAGGTTTCACGTATTTGTATGCCTAAGTAGGGAGTAAATTAGTTCAGAACTTCTTAAGGAAATTAGGATTAGCAAATTCATGCTTGCTTCTGATTTATAGTTATGATATCTCTTGTTTCTAAAACATTATGAAACCTGCCATAACTGTGATATGTGCATCTTCTGTTCTGTTGAGAAATGACTAAGTTGCAGATGTTCTGACTAGCATGGAGAGGGAGACTAAGCTCTGCCAGTGGCATCATAACTTCTGAAATCTTCTTTGTTCCCAGTGGACCCAGAACTTCTGACTTTACCTATTTCTACTAATATGATTTCTATTTTTGCAGCACGCCAGAGTCAGAACTTCTGATCTCTTTTAATTCAGCAATGCACTGATTCTATTTTCTTTTTTTCCTTACTATTTTTTGCTATCGCTTCTATTTTAACTAATCAAAAACACCAAAAACATGTTACATTTTGCATGCTTTATTTTATTTCTTAAAACAAAGAGATCAAAAATATTTTCTTAAACAAAACTTATTTCTTTTCTTAAACAAAACAAGTCCATTTCACATTTTCTTGTACGCTCTTATCCATTCAATATGGTTGTAATAGTAACTTAGGACTTAATTTAATTTGCAACCCCCATTTGTAAATCTGTACACCCCACCCCCTAATGATTGTAATAGCATAAGATATTTATTTTCCGCACTTTTTATTGCTTTCATATATTTATAGTAATTAGGGTTTGTATGGAAAGAATAAAACCAATCAATTAGAAACCCTAATCAAGATAAGTCAAGCATGTAAACCAATGCACTTGCACACAAACACCCCTAGGGTAAATCCACTTGGTTGCCTTATAAATGGCCGTATTACGCATGTAAGGTATCTTAGCAAAAACAAGATCATATTCCCTCGATGACACCATCTATGTTTCCTTTCAAAATGATCTTAGTCCCTAAAGAAAAAATGCTAAGATACCTTGCAACATTGCTCATCATGGTTATATGATGACCCACGCCCTCCTCGTTTACATCCAAAGATAGGGTTACTTACCAAATAAATGGTAAGATAACAATGTCAAAGGAAAAGAAAATGAACGAGAAAGACTTTTGAGTAGGTAGAATGCTCCTAATTACTTTCTCAATTTCAAACAAAACATCCTTGCTATTTTCCAAACAAACACTTACACTTTCAAAACATCTTACAAAACTTGAAAACATTTTCAAAAGATCAACATCTTTGTATACATTCTTACGAACGAGAATCATTACAAAGATTGCCTAAACAGTGGCCTCGTTACAAAATACTTTCAAAAATCACACCAAGCACGATCTTTAAACAAAAAGCAAGTGATATAGCAAGTAACTAAGAGCCCATGGAAAACTATGGATGAAAAGGATGTTAATACCTTCCCTTTTCATAATCTACCCCAAGAACTCAAGAAATAATCTCAAAGGTCTTTCCTGTGCTTTTTCACCTTTCCTTTTGGATAAAAGAAAAGTCGATGGCGACTCTTGCTAACCGCAACATTCGCAATCAAACGCAAAACACCCAAGTCAGTTCTCCCACCGTATCGCACTGGCCAAGAACAGAAACAGAAGAGGGTTTTGTACAGGACGACGGAGAAAGTACAGAAGAGGGTTTTGTGCAGAAAGTGGAGGATGCGACCAAGGAGGAAGAAAAGGGGTTACCCGGAGACTAGGCGGTTAGACTTTCATTGACTGAAACTCTAATCACATAGCCAACCCTCACTGCCGCCGCTGGATACTGTTGATGACCCTCCAATCGTCGTACATCGTCATCTTCCACCCTTGAACATCACCATCACCGCTGAAAGTGAGTCATCACCGCCATCCATCACCTCTTATGGTAATCACCTTCACCATCCTCGAGCCTTCAAGCAAAACCTGCAAAAAAACAAGGAAGGAAGAAAGGGTCAGTAGCAAGTCGTACAAATCCAGAACACGAAATCACGGAGAGGGTAAAAAGTCTTTAGCTTTGTTCCTTTCGTCTTGGGTGTTTGGGGCTTGGGATCATGGATCGAGTCTAGTTGGTCACGGCGCCTCCGGAGGAGTGGGGTGTATTAGGGTTGAGACTTAGGAAGAGAGGAGGGCTTTCTTTGTCCATGTGAGAGAGAGGAAGCTACTGTAAGGAAATGAAAATGAATAAAATGGTTATATTATCCATTCACATTTTGTACACACGCGACCACCATAACTAGTATGCGCCCTCAAAGACCCATCCGTTTGATCTTCATGGGATGGCCATAAAGCCAAGTCCCACTATAGCTCACGTGTACCCTCACTCACAGGATCATCTGACCCCTTCAAAAATCTATGTTGGGCTTCAGCCCACTAACATTCACACCCCCCCTTCCATGTGAATTACTAGATTGCAAACCAAGCGCACCCCCTGTCCAGAATTATTTTGGGCCTAAACCCAGATTGTTAAACAGACCCCCCTATTTTTACTTCCTAACTGGGATTGCACCCCCTGTTTTTATAACAATTATAGTTATTGCTATTATTAATTTATATACATTATTAATTAGTATATGTAAATATTATTATTTATATATTAACAAATGAATAATTTTTATTCAAATTCATGTACATATTACTTTCTCATATATTGTATTAAAATATTTTTGCATGCATTATTCAAGATTTTCGCAATTAATACAGTAAAAAACACAAACCAAGCATCAAACTATTTTCGCGAACAAATTAAGCTAATCAACAGTCTTTTTGCAAATAGGGTTTTAAATCTATTTTGGCTTACTGCGTACTCAGTCAAAATCTCCGCAATCACTACTCTCGACCGAATGCGAAGTGATTCAAAATATGCTTGCAAACCCCTAAAAAACACCAACCCATACGAACTACGAATTGAGACTTTGATTCCTCATAAGAGGATACGTAGGCATACGATCAAAAATCGTGGCGAGTCTTGCTAATTAAAACTTAAAACCCTGTTTATCCCAACCCTAAACCTAGAGGTTAATATCCTTGTGAACAAGGTAGATGAAAGGTGCCTAACACCTTCCTTTCGTCCAATTGAGTCCGAAACCTAGAATCTCTGTATGCGAATTAGGGTTTTCTATTAGGTTCCTTTCCCTAGGATAAAAACTAATAGTGTCGACTCTTGATTAAAAAACCAGTTGCTACAACTGGCGACTCTGCTGGGGACTTCTCCTTAACCCTAGGTTTAGGTATTTTTGGGGTTTCTATTTTTTCTTTATTTATTTATTGCATTTATCTACTTATCGCATTTATTTATTTACTGTCAAGTTCTCTTATTATCATCATACATTTACTGTTTGGCGGGATTTTTCTATCTCAAAAATATTTCCAATATAACCCTTAGAAAGAAGGTTCGTCTATTAGCTTAGGGGGTACATCATCCCTGCGAGTTTACGTGACGACTTCGCATAGAGTCAGTAAACTTTCTGAAAAGGAATACTTATCGAGAGATATCCTCTTGACGAGTAGGACTTTGGAAGTTCACCCATGACTCTTTGTAACGACCTTAACCCAAATATCCCATGACAAGATCTTTCACGACTTTGAGATGAAAGTCTCAGTCCGTAAAGAGGCTCCACCTAAGGGAGGCCCTTGTGCCTTTCCCCTCTGTTGTTATTCATGACACCCTTAAGGAAGCCACCTTTTGGGAGGGTAGATCAACTGTAGGTCAAGACTAAGGAACCTAGCCTATAAGGGTACTTATTACGAAAAGTCCTGTCACTCAACCTTACACCCACGCATTCATATATTTCATGTTTACGTCATACATTCATCATACATTTGCCACTCTTTCCTTTGTCTTATCCACGGGGTACAAAAAAAATAAAATCGAGATCTCGGTGATTGTCTTTAAAAATGGATACCGAAGGAAACAACTTATCCTCGTCGACACACAAAACATTCCTGAAATCAAGGCCACAAAAAGGAAATAACGTGTTGAAGATTTTCCCAAATTTTGTCCAGCAACAATGGATGGTTTTAAGAGCAGATATCTGCAGGCGCGCCTAGAAGACTTATTTCCTTTTTGCCTGATTTCACGCAAATAAAGTTTTGGCTTAAGATTGTAATATCTTTCAATATCTGAATTACGTTACCTTCAATAAAGGCGTTTTGTTTCCACACACCGTTTGCGTATCTATTTTAAAGATAGTCACCAAATAAAATAATAAAGGACAAGCATGCACCCAGATGAATAAGACATTTAAAACATTAACCATTTCATAATCATACACATTCATTCGCACGCATGCATTCACGAACACCTGCATGTCATGTCAAAACTCGTTTTCCCACAAACATCTCTCCAACCGAACCATTGGTAGAAGAAGATTGCCACCTCCCTGGCCTCCGTACCAAACCAGGGCGTATCAAAAAAAAGCAATGGGGAAAATCGAGGAAACTCAGGCTGCATTCAAAGAGGATCTCGACCAAGTAAAGGGTGACGTAAGGTCAATGAAAGGAGATTTGAGTCAAGTTCTTCTGGCTTTGAAGAGCATTGGTGACAGGCAAGACAAAATTCCCAGGGTAGCTTTCGAGGAAGTAGCCCAGACTATTGGTGCATCAAACTGTCACCAACTAAGGAAAGAGTCAGAGGCAGGACTCCAGAAGTCCGTCATGGCCCAGCAAGAAGCTAAAACTGGAGGATTTGTCCCAGCTCCGCCGAAAGCAGGGGCATCTCATACCCTACAGATTCTAACCAATAATGTGGCCTCCCGCTAGGGCACAATAGGGCTTTCGAAAGAGCTCTACAAAGACTAAGGGACCAAGGGATAGTCCAGTTCGGACAATACCCTGAAGAAGAATATAAAGTTGCTTTGAAAGGCGAAGCACATTTTCCTCCAATCTAAGAGACCTCTGTCAATAATGGAGTAGTGCATGACGGACATATGGCGAAAATATTCAACAAGGCCAACGTCAAGGGGGTAAATGAATTCATCCAAGAATGCGCCCCAGGAGAAAAAAGATGGACGACCGTGGAGATTCCTGAGATCTTTTTCTTTCTTAATTAATTTTTCTTGTTTTTCGAAAGAACCTATGTCAAGCCCGAGACGTAGGGGTTTCTTGTAAGGGTTTCCCCATTTTGTTTCAGATAATATTTACGACTAATGAAAGTTATATTTTGTTTTCAATCAAGATCCATGTCTTTCTTTTGCATTCATGTCTTAATAAAAAATGGCAATACTTTATCTGCATATGCATTTTCAAATATTCAAATACCAAAGTTGCGCCAAAACATGATAAAGGTGCAAATGCATGCCCAAAACCACCGATAATGCTATTGCTACGATCCGATATAATTTTGATGCAATTATCAACCAAGCTGAAGAGAAAGATGATAAAGATCTTGAACTCTCTGAGAAAATGGTGAAGGAAATAAAAAAAGAGCTAACAATATGCAACCGTATCTAGAGGCTATCAAGACCATTAATCTGAGTACAGGGAAAGACCTGGAAGAAACCAAGCTAAGGGGCAATGTTAGAGCGGAGCCATAAAGAAGCTGATCAAGTTATTACGCATATCTATGAAAATGGGCCAATGTCGAATACAAACAATGCCGTAAAACTAAACAACTATGAAATACCAAGATCTGACGAAGAACCCGAGCCAGGGGCACGCTGGGTATCCATGTTCGACGAAGCTTCCAACACACTGGGGCACGATATAGGGGAAATAGTGACTCTCCCAAAGAATGCTCACAAGCCATATACCAATTCAATGGTGAACGGGATACTAAACATCCAAAACTGATTCCCTATCAAAAGCATATTTTAAAATTGATTGTGGAATTCACAAAGATCATTTTCAGTCACGTCCCACGAAAAGGAAATCAAACGACGGACAACATGGAAGCTATATCATCTACATTCAAAGTAACTTGGTCAAACCACAAACCGCGCATCACAAATAGACGCTTTGAAGATCCCGCACTTTTCCGTTCTATATAACAAGCCTCGGTTTCACGATATCCGAAAAATGCCTCTAGTATTGGCAAACAAGCCTTACGAGAATTATCCGTGAAATTCTTTCCAGGTAACGGTATACTGTACAAGACGAACCACAACATGGTCTAGTACTCAAGAAGATTCTGCTACCTCGCCTCCACTCACGTGGTAAATGGACACCTAATTACGAAGTTCCATACATAGTCAAAACAACATTCTCCGATGGTGGTCTTATCTCCACGACAATGGATGGGGAAGAACTACCACACCCGGAAAATTCAGACGCAGTCAAAAACACTATGTATAAGAAGCTCGCTAAGCTCGAACCTTAAACAGGAGACTTAGGCAAAAAGGAGCGCCCTGGTGGATCGAAAACCCTAAAGGGTAATCCAGGAAAAAATTAGAGGCATATAACAAAAAATTATCCCGGTGGATTGAAAACCCGAAAGGGCAATCCAGACAAAAATTTGGGATCATTCAAAAAAGAAATAAAGAACAAAAATATTGCGATCTAAGAACTGCGACTATGAAGCACGAAAGGAGAGACATATCTGGATCATTCAACTTAGAAGCAAAGGAGATAAGATCATTGAAAGGATATTGGGGCACAACAATAGCAATTATCATTTTTATTGCCATTTGCAATTTTTAAACTTTCTGTAATTACATCTTTCTAGGAATTGCATCTTATACTCTCGCCTATTTAGAGGCATATCAAGAAAACATTGGCTTTCTTTGCAATTTTCAAATTGCGTTTTTTCTTTTCTCAGATGTGTTTAGAAAATAATACGATCATTACTTGTGAATATTGTCTTGAAATCATTTTGGGGATTAAAAAAATAAGAGCATTTGATAAAACATCAAAAAAACATTTTGGTTAGGAAAATATTGAAAGAAAATCCACGCCTACGTCCACGCACATGGTTATGCCCACGTCTAAGCTTACAATGCGAGGACTATACACATGTCTGCGCCTATGCTTACACTCAACAATACAAAGTCTATGCATATATCTACGCGTCCCTAAGCAAAGTCTACGTCCATGTCGGCACCTATGCCCGCACTTGCGACACAAAGACTACGTTTGCACATGTGTCCATGCACATGTCTATTCCTACGTCTACGATACAAATTCCATACATGTGTCCAGGTCTATGCCTATGTCTAAGCTCACGATGCAAAAAAAGACTATGTCTGCACCCGCGCCTATGCTTGCCCTCATCAATACCAAGTCTATGCCTACGTCCCTACACAAAGTCTACATCCATGTCAGCGCCTATGCCTATGCCTGCAACACAAAGTCTACGTCCGCACATGCGTCCACACACAGGTGTACTCTTGCCAATTCTACACATGCCTGCGCTTACGCCCGTGCCTATGACATGCGAGTCTATGTACGCTCACGCCTAAAACATACAAATATACATACATCTACGCTTACGCCTGCGCCTACAATGTACGAATTTACATACATCTACACTTACGCCTACACCTACAACATATGAATCTATGCTTACGTCCGCGCTTACAGAGACCACATGCATACATCTACACCGGCATATAAATCTACGCATAGGCCATAACCTACACCTACGTCTACGTCTACGCCTGCATATAAATCTATGCATAAGGCCATTATCTACGTCTACGCCTACATACAAATCTACGCATATGCCTTAACCTACATCTACATCTACGTCTATGCCTGCATACAAATCTGCGCATATGCCATTACCTACGTCTACGTCTATGCCCGCAATACGAAATCAATGTTCAACTTTGGCTGACTCTGTCCACCATATTCAAGTTCGACAATGCAACGATGACACAACATACAATGACAGGAATTGGTAACTCTAAGCCAATGGTTTAAAGGAAAGAATGTCGGAAATGGTCTGCATAACATTTCGAGGCACACGTGCATCTTACGCACATTTCATACGTACAATTTGCATAGCATACATACACTATACATTTTTACATACATATTCAGAGCTTCATATCAATGTCAAACATCATACATGTCGCATACATACAACATTCAATACGCATACATACACACGTATCGCCTAGCAAATTGACAAATAATTTCACCTTCAATTCAACCTGTCACTTCAGTCTTCATGCCGTGACACATTCAGCCCGTCACATAAGTCTTCCTGTAGTGACGAGCTCCTTATAAACCCATTATGTTGCCTCTAAGTCGCAGAATATCTCCAAGCCAACACACTGCTTCTGAGCCCAAATGTATTCACAAAACTCAACATGTTGCCTCTAAGCCGCAGCATATCTTCAAAACCCATTATGTTGCCTCTAAGCCGAAACATATTCTCAAAGATCCATCACATTGCCTCTAAGCCGCAATGAATTCTCAATACCCCATTACCTTGCCTCTAAGCCGCAAGTGAATCCTCAACATTCCGTACATTTCCTCTAAGCCGCAACGTATCTGCAAAACCCATTACATTGCCTCTAAGCCGCAGTGTATCTTTCCAGATCAACCGCAATATATCTTTTGACCATTACCTTGCATCTAAGCTGCAGGTAAATCCCCAACACTTTGTACGTTGCCTCTAAGCCGCAATGCATTCTCAAGACCCATT
Source organism: Vicia faba (assembly GCA_948472305.1). Taxonomy (NCBI): domain Eukaryota; kingdom Viridiplantae; phylum Streptophyta; class Magnoliopsida; order Fabales; family Fabaceae; genus Vicia; species Vicia faba. Next base: position 688,934,807 of record OX451735.1, on the reverse strand, counting down.
GCTTTGCCTCTAAGCTGCAGCGCATTGTCTGAACTCAGTATATTGCCTCTAAGCTGCAATATATCGTCCGACTCAAACACATTGCCTCTAAGCCGCAATGTATTTGCAAGGCTCAACATATTGCCTCTAAGTCACAATGTATCTTTCCAGATCAACATATTGCCTCTAAGCCGCAATATATTATCCAAACCAATATATTGCCTCTAAGCCGCAATGCATTGCCTAAACTCAGACCATCGTCTCAGACTTCATGCAGTGATGCTAAAAAACAAAACCTAGCTTATCGCCTCAGACTTCATGCAGTGATTTGCGAACTTAACCCATTGCCTCAGACTTCATGCAACAATGTATTCCAAACTTCCAGGCTATCGTCTCAGACTTCATGCAACGATGTTTGAAACAACACATTTAGCTTATCACATCAGACTTCACGCGGTGATTTGCAAACCTAACCCATTGCTTCAGACTTCATGCAACAATGTATTTCTTATTCTGCGACACAGATCATCGTCTCAGACTTCAGGCATTGATGTTCGAAAACCAAATTTAGCTTATCACATCAGACTTCACGCAGTGATTTACGAACCTAATCCGATTGCCTCAGACTTCATGCAGCAATGTGCGAAACAACACATCTAGCTTATCACATCAGATTTCACGCAGTGATTTGCAAACATAACTCATTGCCTCGGACTTCATGCAACAATGTATTCCATAAAATCCAGCATATCGCATCAGACTTCACGCAGAGATTCGCGAACCAAACTCATTGCCTCAGACTTCATGCAGCAATGTTTATCTCTTTACTCCATAACATAAACCATCGCCTCCGACTTCACGCAGCGATGTCCGAAAACCAAACCTGGCTTATCGTCTTAGACTTCATGCAGCGATTTGCAAAATGGTAACCCATTGCATCAGACTTCATGCAACAATACCTTCCTTCATTCCATAAACACTGATCATCGTCTTAGACTTCATGCAGCGATGCTCGAAAGAAAAGAAAACTCGACACATTACCTCTAAGCTGCAATGTATCCTCAAAACTCGACACATTGCCTCTAAGCCGAAAGTATTATCCAAGCCAACACATTGCCTCTAAGCCGTAATGCGTTCTTCCAACTCAAACACATTTCCCCTAAGCTGCAATGTGTATTATCTAAATCAACACATTGCCTCTAAGCCGCAATATGTTCTTTAAATTCAAACACATTGCCTCTAAGCCGCAATGCGTATTATCCAAATCAACACATTGCCTATAAGCTGCAATGCGTTCTTCAAATTCAAACACATTTCCTCTAAGCCGCAATGCGTTCTTCAAATTCAAACACATTGCCTCTAAGTCGCATTGCGTTCTTCTAATTCAAACACATTGCCTCTAAGCCGCAATGGGTCCTTCCAACTCAAACTCATTGCTTCTAAGCCGTAATGCGTTCTTCCAAATTCAAACACATTGCCTCTAAGCCACAATGCGTCCTTCCAACTCAAACTCATTGCTTCTAAGTCGCAATGCATTCTTCAAACTCAAACTCATCGCCTCTAAGCCGCAATGCATTCTTCCAACTCAAACACCTTGCCTCCAAGCCGCAATGTGTTTCTTCCAACTCAAATACATAGCCTCTAAGCCGCAATGTATTCATGCTCAAAACATCACCTTAGACGTCATGCAATGATTCACAAACGTAATCCACGGCTTTAGTCTTTAAGCAGCTGTGCATCATCAATCATTGCTATACTAACCCTCCAGATGGGTGAATCAGCCAAGACATACAGAATTGCGTCATACACCTCATCATTCAAAAAATAATAAAATTATTACTAAGTTATCCAATTATCAAGTCTACTCAAATTTAAATTACTATTTAATAATTGCTACATAAGGGTTCATTAAGTGTTTTTGTTGTTAGTAAAGAAAAGGGAGTGAAATGGCCATAAAAAGCTCATAACAATTCGTATGGTCCATTGAAGTTTAAAAAAAAAATCGGCCCATTTTTCATTTTTGTTAATGATTTGTTTTAAGAAGAATTATTATAAAACGTTGGCTACTATTATTCTTCTTTACAAATTATGAAACTAAATTTGTTTCATTTACTAAAAGGAGATAAACTGTTTTGTTAATAATTATTTGTCTTGTTTTGGATTTGATACAAATTATGAGCCCATTATGTTTTAGGCCCACTAGATGTTGTTAAATGTTACTGTTGTAATAAAAAAAGAGAGAATATGTAATATATGTAAAACGAGATGTTTTATTTAGTATTACTCGCTGATAATGTTTATTAAAAGAGATTAATTAACTTGATTTCATTAAGGGTTCTTATTTGGCAAAATTCTGTTTGAATCAAAAAAATATAATACAAGAATAAAAAGCCCAATTTATTAAAGCATATTGGCAGTAATAAAAATATTGGCGGATAAAAATGCAGCAGGCCCAATTTGATTTGAAAAAAAACCATGACAAAAACTCCAAATTTGGCCCAAATTGCCTAAAAAACTTATACTGTGCAAATCACAACTAAATCAATGCATGTTTCTTATGCTGACTTTTACTGCAAATTAGAAATTGAATTTAGAATTAGGCAAAGAATCTGCAAAATCTGCAGAAATTATTAATGCAGAACTTAAATCTCTAGAATAACAACAAATCTCATAATGAAAAATCCAAGCTATTGCATAATCAAATATGAAATTACAACACTGTTGTACCCCAAAATTTTCCCTCTCATTTATCAAGATTTTTCTCACAAGACTTCTTGGACTCAAGACAAGATTAGGGTTTGGTCAGCTCAAGACACCTCATCTTGCACTGATAACCCAAAATTAAGGTTTGAGTTTGCACAAGGATTTTTGGACCATCAATGCTTCATGTGAGTTTCATACACCATCTTGGACCCCTAAGATTGCTCATGTTAAGTTTCAAGCCTTGAACCACATTTTTGATCAGTAAATTGGATAATTGCCCTAATTTAGGCAGTTTTTTGACCCAACTTCATGGACATTTTTCACCTAGTTCCAAGAGGTATCTAAAAATTCATTTCAAAGATGGATTATAGAGAACATGACAAGCTTTCCAAAATGTCAAAGAACTCTCCAAGATCATTTTTGGTTAGGGAGAATCGAAGAAGGGAAGTTGGCATTTTATCACTTTTATTCATGCCATTTTTACAATGCATCAAGTTGCAAATCAGATCCATGATGCTTGTACCTTTCTTTACAGGTCCTAAACTCATTCTACACTCCATAATTAAATGCTAACTCAGAAGATAATGGCTTTATTTTCACTTTTGAAGCATTGTACAAGAGATAATTCCATTAATGGCATAAAGGTTACAATGCCATTTTCATAAAGTGAGCTTTTGTAACTTTATCAATCTTGAGCCTTGGACCTGTTTCTTTGAGGCAAGCAACTTCCACAGGCCACAAGCAATGTATACCAACTCTATGCAGCTCACAAGCCAGCCAGTATAAGCATGTTTGCATTGGTCACTTCACTTTTCTTCAAATGCAAGAAAAGTTGCAAAAGAGGTCAGAACTTGTACAGCTGAGAAGGAGTGGACTTTGTATCATTCTATACAAATATACCAAGTCATTAAAATGCTAAACACGAATGCTTGACATCCAGAACAGACTCAAACTCCAAAACACCAAATTTCTGCCTAAACTCGGAACTTCTGCAAAAATCTAGCCATTTCATTTTTGGCTCGTGCATTTTTTGTTTCAACACTTCAAACACCTTCCACATATCCTACCGAATCTATCCAAGCATTCATCCTACATCTGTAAGCTCTGTTTCAGCCATTGCCATTTTCAAACTTAGAGCTTGCAACTTGACTTCTACAGAGAGTTCTGGCCATCCACAAAGCAAGCTAGGTATTGGAATAGTTTGAAGGAAGTTCAAGGAAGCTCACACGATCCTCAGGCCTCCCTCAAAGTCCCCACATTGTCATATCCAAATCCAGCCGAAGGAGGTATTTTTCTCAAACTTTATCTCTGTATTTAGGCATCCTCAAGCCACGATTTATGAAGCAAAAATGTAGTCCTTAACATGGTGAAGCTGTACATATACATACTTGTCATTTATATTAACTGTGCCATGAGAATTTGAAGCTTGAAGTTCATAAAATTTCTAGGTCATGAATTAGGGCCATTAAAATTCTCCCTGATCTTTGAGAGTTAGGTTACAAATTTTATATGGTTGGAATCGTGAGATTAAATGCTACATGTTTCATGTTACAAGTTTTTGTTTTTGTGCAAGCATTTTAGAGTTGCAGGTTAAGCTGAAACGCGCGCGAAGGAGAAGACAGAGGACATGGACGAAGCTGTGCCTTGGGCTTTTTGGCATTTTTGGCCTTTTTGTTTTTGCTTTCCACACCCCCTGGACTACTTTTGCACCCCCTGGCATATTATTTTATATTTTTGCATTTTTCTTTATATGTTCATATTTATTGCTTTTAATTATTTTTCTAAACATTAAAAAATCATAAAAAATAATTTCTTTATTTTTGCAATTTTTTTTTAATTTTTTTTATTTTTATTTTTGCATAAAAAATAGTTTATTAGTATAATATAATTTATTTTCTTAAATAAAATTTGTAAATATATTTAAAAAATACCATACATTTTTATTATATTACTTATACACATAAAATATTTATTTTCATACATATTTTAATTTTTAATATTTGTACATAATATTATTTATTTTTTTCTTGTACAAAAAATGGACAAAATAATAATATAGAACACATATTTTATTTTAATTGAAAATTAGGGTTTCACCCTTTCAAAAATAATAATATTTTTCCTCTTATTTTTAGGGCCTAAATAAATCATTTTTCTCATACAAAAAACAAATACAAAACATTTTACATAAATACATTTTTTATTGCATTTTAAATATTTGTACATTTATTTAATTCGCACAATATTCAATTGGGTTGTAATAGTATTTTTAGGGTTTATTTTGTGCAATATCACCATTCAAAAACTTGTATCCCCCCTCCCATAATAATTGTTGTAATTTACATTTACGCAATTTATCGTATTTATACCATGTTTAGTAAACTAGGGTTTGCATGACAAGAACAAAAACAAAACAAATAGACAAGACCTAATCCAAGACAAATCAAAAGCATGTAAAATGACACACATTGTACACAAGCACCCTTAGGGTTTCACCCACTTGGTTGCCTAAATAAAAATGGCCATGTTACGCACGCGAAGTATCTTGGCAAAACAAAACAAATAAAAGATCATAGTCCCTCGATGACGCTATCAAAAGGTTGCTTAAACAAAGATGATCTTGGTCCCTCAAACATGCTAAGATACTTAGCAACATTGCTATCATGGTCATACGATGACCCACGCCCGTCCCGTTTACATCCAAAGATAGGGTTGCTTACCAAATCAATGGTAAGTCAACAATGTCAAAGAAATAAAAATGCACAAGAAAGACATTTGAGTAGGTAGATAGCTTCTAGTTACTTGATCAATTTCAAAAAAAATACTTGCTATTTTCAAAAACAAACACACACACATTTCAAAACATTGAAACATTTTTCAAAAGACAAACATCTTTGTATACATTCTTACGAACGAGAATCATTACAAAGATTTCCTAAACGAATGGCCTCTTTTAAAAATACTTTCAAAACCACACCAAGCACCATTTCAAACAATTTAAAAGCAAAGCAAGTTATCTAAACAAGTAACTAAGAGCCCATGGAAAACCATGGATGAAAAGGGTGCTAGCACCTTCCCTTTTCATAATCTACCCCCCGAACTCAAGAAAACATCTCAAAGGTCTTTCCTGTGCTTTTTTACCTTTCCTTTTGGATAAAAGAAAAGTCGGTGGTGACTCTTGCTAACCGCAACATTTGCGAACATAAACGCAAAACCTCAAGTCAGTTCTCCCACCGCATCACAGAACTGGCGACTCTACTGGGGACTAATTCTAAAAGTGGGGTTACCTTAGGGTTTAGATCACCTTTATTTGCTTACATTGTTTGACTTGTTTGCTTTACAATTATGGTTCTTTGTTTGGGTTTGAATCCTGCACCCGAATTTGGGAAACATTATAGGTAAATAGCAATACATTGTGGAAACTGTGCGGGGTATACCGACATGGTCCAAGCAATAGCTATGTTAGTGCGACATATTTGTGGGTACCGGTAGCCTTTGAGTCAATCAAAGAGAATACGGGGCCGTTGAGTGATGTCATGAAGCACTAATGAACTTCTAGAACCTTTATTTGACCAACTTGGCCTTTTAGGATGTAGTGAGATGACCGACTTTGGTGCAGTCCGAAGTTGGTAGATACTCGATACTACACTCAATGAGGGTTGGTTTCTTGGAATATTTCGGTCGCCAGTGAAGAGGCTTAAACTAAAACAATGAACAAGGAAACAATCCAGTGATATTGAGCTCCTTAGAACCCAATTACTATTTCTAGGACAGGTTGAGCCAACTAAACTTCAAGAGGGTACTTACCTATGAAACCCCATGCAAGCCTAAACTAAGAACTTGCATGGATTTTGGAGATTCATCTTTGTTCTTGCTTTGTAGGTTATGGATTCACTTCGCAGGAAAACTATCCAAATAAACCTTGTGAGAATTCCTCCACAACTCAAGGAGCTAGCCTCAAGGATCCCTGAGAACTCTCCATTCACCGAGAGACATGGTCGTCTACTCAACTTGGTCATCTCCAACACAGAGGAGGACATGATGAAAGTTCTCTTCCAGTTCTTTGACCCTTTGCATCATTGCTTCACATTTCCTGACTATCAACATGTGCCCACTTTGGAGGAATTCTCTCAACTATTGAGTATTCCTATTCTCAATCAACTACCCTTCAACGTTACGGAAAGAGACCCAAATCCAGAAGAGATTTCTCAAGCCTTGCACTTGCACTCATCTGATGTCACAACACATTGGGAAACTAGAAGTGGTGTCAAAGGCTTCTTGGCAAAGTTTATGTTTGAGAAGGCCCAAAGCTTTTGGAATTCTCTAGACTTGCAAGCTTTTAAGGAGATTGTAGCTCTTCTCATCTATGGGATAGTCTTGTTCCCTAACCCTGACCAACTCATAGATGTGAGCGCTGTCAAAATCTTCATGTCTCGCAATCCGGTGCCTACATTGCTTGGGGATATCCTCCACTCTTTTCACACTCGTACAATGAGGAAAAGAGGTGTTCTTATGTGTTGCACTCCTCTCCTTGAAAGATGGTTTATTTCTCATCTGCCCTAATCAGTCTTGAAGAATGACCAAGGTTTGAGGTGGTCACAAAGGTTAATGACACTTAACCATTCAGATATTCATTGGTGTTCTCGATCCAAAGAGAATGTTACCATTATTGACCATTGTGGGGAATTTCCTAATGTCCCTCTACTTGGCATTAGGGGAGGCATCACCTATAACCCGTTCTTATCTCTAAGACAGTTTGGTTATGCCCGAAGGGATGGCCCACATGATATGCTGATTCAAGGATTGGTTTTCGACTACGACAACGACGACCAAGGACTCCGTCAGAGATTCATCCGAGCTTGGAGGATGCCCAACAAGGTGGATAGCAAGACTTTGGGACACAAAAATTCCATCCCTCTTGAGCCTTACCTCAAGTGGGTACAAACTCGCGCCCACAGGCTTATGATGCCTTATCCCTCTATTCTCCCAGTGATTATAGAGCATGTTAAGGAAGGAGAGGTTCCATACACCATCCTACATCCTGACATGCCGACATCACTCGAAGATCTACAAAGGAGTTGGATACAACTCAAGGGAGAGCGCGATACTTTTGAAGCACAATTCTACGCAAGCGAGAAGAAGGTTTTGGAACTCACTCGGCTACTTCATGAATAACAGACTCTCAACACCTACATTGCACCAAAGAGGATGCGCAACGTCTTTTTACCTTAGAGTTCTGTATTATTTTTCCCAAGGGGCATTGATGTACTCACAATTCTATCTTATTAATATGACGTGTGTTTCTTTTTTGTTTAAAACAAATTTGAATTTCTAAAATCCTTGAAAACATTGCATGAATACATATCATTCATCATAACCATAAACAGGTCTTCACACCAAGTTTCCTTATCTCTCTACTATTTTTTTCAGTAAGATGGATATCGAACAAACGGTCAAAGATTTGCAAGCTCAGAATTCACAATTTCAACAGTTGCTCATGACCTTAGCCAAGGGGCAAGAGGAGCTGAAGACTCTGCTAGAGAAAGAGAAAGAGAAAGAGAAGAAGAAGCCAGCTGGTGTGGTTATCATGGGCAGAAGATTTCAGGGACAAGCAAGAAGGACCTTGGAATTCCCAACAACATTTGATGAAGGGGGAAGAAAAGGAAAAGAAACGGCAGTACCATCTGATTTTGAAGAAGAAGAAGAAGAGGAAGAGGAAGACTACTCTGAATAATAATACCCTCCGGCTGATGACAAGTACAAACACCTTGAAGAGCGACTAAGCACTATGGAAATCCAGAGAGTACCAGGGCTAGATTTTAAAGAGTTGGGGTTGGTGTCAGGAATTGTAATCCCTCCAAAGTTTAAAATGCCACTGTTTGCCCAGTATGATGGGGTGTCTTGCCCTAAAATGCACCTCAGATCCAATGTCAGGAAGATTCAACCACACTCTGCCGACAAAGACCTGTGGGTCCACTTTTTCCAAGACAGTTTATCAGGAATGCAACTTGATTGGTTCTACCAGTTGGAGAGGGCTGATGTCCATAATTGGGAAGACCTAGCAGCAGCTTTCTATAAACATTATCAATACAACGCCGACTTGGCGCCAACCCGTACTCAGCTACAAAGTATGGCTATGGATTCCAATGAGGGCTTTAAAGATTACGCACAAAAGTGGAGAGACCTAGCCAGAAGGGTGCAACCCCCTCTATCTGAGAGAGAGTTGGTGGACATGTTCTTGGGAACTCTATCAGGTCCTTTCTTCAATCATTTGATTGGGAGTTCCTCTGCAGGGTTTACTGAATTGATTTTAACCGGCGAAAGAGTGGAGGATGGTATAAGAAATGGGAAGATTCAGAAGGACACGTCTTCCTCAAAAGCTGTAAAAAAGCCCTTCACGGGAAGAAACGAAATATTTGTTGTCTATTTTCAGAAGAATCAGGGAAGAACCGAGCGCCGACCAACAGTGGGGGCCGTAATGATTCCAAAGCCTGCATCAGACCAGCCAAGAAATAACCAGCAAAGGGTAGAAAGGCCAATTCGGAAATTTACCAAGATTAACATGACTCCATCCCAAGTTCTACCACATCTCTTGAAGTTGAATCTGGCCACTCTAAAAGAGGCCCCGAAGAATCCTAATACTGCTTCTCCACATTACCATCCCAACTCCAGATGCGCGTACCATTCTGAAAGTCCAGGGCACGACACCAACAATTGTTGGGCTCTGAAGAACAAGATTCAAGATCTGATAGACGCAAAGGAAGTTGAGTTTGAAGCGCCTGAGAAACCGAATATTATTTCTGCTCCGATGCCGAGGCATGGTCACAATGCCAATGCTATTGAAGAAGATATGTTTGTTGCTACCGTGGATGAACTGTTAACTCCGCTCCCGATTATCAAGTTGAATTTGTTGAAAGCTGGCATCTTCCCAGGTTGTGACAAAGACTGCCATGTTTTCCTGTCCTCATCATTTGACTGCCCTCTTTTGAAGAAAGGTATCCAACGACTGATGGATAACCAAGAAATTTTGTTTGAGAATGCTCCTGTTTCACCCGTTCCAGTGAAAGAAGTTTCAATAATAACCATCTACGCCAATCCTTCCAGGGCCCCTAAAAGACCCGTTAGGATTACACCTGCTCCGAAGACTGCTCCGCTTAAGATTACAATGCCCGAGCCTGCCTCATACAAATCAGATAAATCAGTACCATGGAACTATGGTGGAGAAATCTACTACCATGGTATTAAACAGGATGAACTGACTGTTGAAGAAGAAAGCTCCGATGAGGACAATTTCGACATTAGTAACATTGCCAGAACAAGCAAGGTTACCCGTAGTGGAAGAATCTTTTCTCCAGAGATTGCTCCTCCAACAGCAGTCTTTAGACCCGTGGTTGTTCCGAAGATTACCTTTGTACCAGTGATTGTACCTGCGAGCGTACCCGCCGACAAAGACAATACAATTCAAATCCCTACTTCCACTGCTGAGAATAAAGGAAATAACGTTCAAGAGGAGCCTGTCCAGACGAAGGCTCAATCACTAGTTATTCCTGAAACATCCAAGAAGGAGTTGGAAGAAATCTTGAGGATCATTAAGAAGAGTGATTATGATGTGGTTGAACAGTTGGGACAGACCCCTTCCAAGATCTCTATGCTAGCCTTGCTGATTTTCTCTGAAGCACACGCCAAAGCTCTGGTAAAATTTCTGAAGACAGCTCACGTGCCGCAAGAGACGTCTGTTGACCAGTTCGAGGACTGTGTGGCCAGTTTGACAGCTGGTAATGGCCTGGGCTTCTCCAATGCTGACTTGACACCCCGAGGGAGAAAACACAATGATGCATTACATGTCTCAGTGGAGTGCAGAGGAACAACCCTAGCTCATGTCTTGGTTGATATTGGGTCATCTCTGAATGTTTTGCCGAAGAAAGCCCTTGATAGATTGGATTGCAAGGGGCTGACTCTAAAACCCATTAACATAGTGGTGCGAGCTTTTGATGGTTCGAAGAGGATGGTCCATGGGGAGGTGGACATCCCAATCAAGGTGGGAACTCAGGTTTTCAATTCAACCTTCTATGTGATGGACATTTGTCCTTCTTATTCCTGTCTATTGGGACGCCCCTGGATCCATAATGCTGGTGCAGTCACCTCCACCTTGCATCAGATGCTAAAATACCCGGTCCAAGGAAAGATCATAATTGTCCATGGGGAGGAGGAGTATATGATTAGTCATCTGAATTCCTTCCGTTATGTGGAGTTAGATAGCGAGTTCATAGAGACCCATTTCCAACATTTTGAAGAAGTCTCTCCAGAAGTAGCGGCGACCAAGGCGATATCCTCGATTCCTAAGATCACAAGACCTCCGCTTTGGATGTCATCTTTAAAGGACACAAGAGCAGTTGTGGAAGAAGGGGGATGCATAATCTGGGGTCAGCTTCCAGACATTCCTTACAAATCAGAGAAATTTGGCTTGGGGTTTACTTCAACTTGTCAGAAGGCTGTGCGTCGTGCCCGTGCTGGGGGGCCACCTATGAAGATTACCAACCAAAGCGTCAATGCAGTAGAAGACAATGAAGAGGATGGCAACTTGGAAGATTGGATAATTCCTCCTGTCAGCGGAGGACTTTGCAACTGGGAAGCCAAAGACTTTGTCCCAATAACTTTCATATCTCAGTAATTTATCTTTTACATTTCTGTTGGATTGTAATAATTCACAAACAATTCGCACTTTAAAAACCTTGTGTCTTACTCGAGGCACAATGGTCCATTTGTAAGGGTTTTTATTTCATCTACATATGTCATTCAATGAATCATGGACGCTTTTTCACATATAAACCTTTTATGCTCATTGTCTTTCTTTTACATTTTATTATTTTAAGATGGCTATATCCTTACACACACCCACACTCACAAATGCAGGTACCCTTCCATTCTGAATCCCATGGGTAACGATACTACTATAGCCTTCAGTGACTCTGAAGATCTGATCTACCAAGCCGAATACGAAGGTGAGGAAGATTGTGAGGTGCCAGGGGAATTGGCCAGACTATTACAACAAGAGGAAAGAGCAATTCAGCCTCATGAGGAGTTATTGGACACAATCAACTTGGGTACTGAGGAAGATAAAAAGGAAATCAAAATAGGTGCCAATCTAGAGTCGAGTGTCAAGGAGCGCCTAATTCATCTATTGCATGACTATGTTGAGATCTTTGCCTGGTCATACGAAGACATGTCGGGACTCGATACAGACATTGTGGTACACCGTCTACCCACAAGAGAAGACTGTCCACCAGTGAAACAAAAAGTCCGCCGTATGAGACCTGACATGTCAGAGAAGATCAAAGCAGAAGTTATGAAGCAGTTCAATGTTGGATTTCTGGATGTTACTTCTTATCCTCAATCGGTGGCCAACATTGTTCCCGTGCCTAAAAAGGACGGTAAAGTAAGAATGTGCATGGATTATAGAGATTTAAACAGGGCCAACCCTAAAGATGATTTTCCACTTCCACACATCGACATCCTGGTCGACAATACAGCCCAGCACAAAGTATTTTCTTTCATGGACGGATTCTCAGGCTATAACCAGATCAAAATGGCACCTGAGGACATGGAGAAAACTACATTTGTCACACAGTGGGGTACGTTCTGCTACAAAGTGATGCCATTTGGACTGAAGAATGTGGGGAAACCTATCAACGCGCCATGGTAGCTTTGTTTCATGATATGATACATCATGAGATAGAGGTCTACGTAGATGACATGATAGCCCGATCACAAACTGAAGAAGAACACCTTGATCACTTGCAAAAGCTGTTTGTCAGGTTGAAGGAGTACAAGCTAAGATTGAATCCAAACAAGTGTACATTCGGAGTCCGGTCCGGTAAACTCTTAGATTTCATTGTCAGCAACAAAAGCATCGAGGTTGATCCTGCCAAAGTCAAAGCGATACAAGAAATGCCTGCTCCTCGCACTGAGAAGGAAGTCAGAGGTTTTTTGGGACGCCTAAACTATATTGCTAGGTTCATTTCTCACCTAACGTCTACTTGTGAACCAATCTTCAAGTTATTGAAGAAAGATCAAGTAGGCAGATGGAACGATGAATGTCAGTTTGCTTTCGATAAAATCAAGGAGTATTTGCTAGAACCTCCTATCCTGATGCCACCCGTCAAGGGAAGACCGCTAATCATATATCTGACCGTCTTAGAGAATTCAATGGGGTGCGTACTGGGGCAGCATGACGAGTCTGGCCGAAAAGAGCACGCCATTTATTACCTAAGAAAAAAGTTTACCGACTGTAAAACCAGATATTCACTACTCGAGAAAACTTGTTGCGCTTTGGTATGGGCTGCTCGCTGGCTAAGGCAGTATATGTTGACTCATACCACTTTGCTGATATCTAAGATGGATCCGATAAAGTACATCTTTGAAAAGCCTGTTATGTCTGGGAGGATAGCTAGATGGCAGATGATCCTAACAGAATACGACATACAGTACATGACCCAAAAAGCTATAAAGGGTAGTGTGCTAGCTGATCATCTGGCACATCAAGCTGTAGAAGATTATCAATCCATGAAGTTTGACTTCCCTGACGAAGACATCATGACAGTAGACAACTGCGAAGAGATCAGACCATATGACAGACCTGAACAAGGATCCCGATGGACCCTGTACTTTGATGGGGCATCCAATGCACTTGGTAACAGTATCGGCGCTGTGCTCATATCTCTGGAAGGATGCCATACTCCTTTCACTTCCAGACTTTGCTTTAACTGTACGAACAACATGGCAGAGTATGAAGCATGCATCTTTGGACTCAAGGCCGCCATAAACTTGGGAATCAAATCCTTAGATGTGTTTGGAGACTCAACTTTGGTCATCAGTCAGATCAAAGGAGAGTGGGATACTAAGCATCCAAACCTCATCCCTTACAAAGAACATGTTTTGACATTGTTACCACATTTCGAGCATATTACCTTCGAGCACTTCCCGCGAGAATAAAAAATCAGCTAGCAGATGCTTTAGCTACGATGTTATCTATGTTTAAACTTAATTGGGATAATGAGGCTCCCCAAATCACCATTGAACGGATGGACGAACCAACACACTGTCACGAGATTAATACTGAAGGAGTAGTGGACCAGTCGTGGTTTCATGAAGTCAAAAGGTATCTTGAGGCTCAAGAATATCAAAAAGGAGCTTCAATCAATGACAAAAAGTTCTTAAGGATATTCTCAGCTAAGTTCTTCCTAAGTAATGGCATCCTGTACAAGCGTAATCATGATTCTATTATGCTCCGTTGTGTGGACAAGATTGAAGGTGAAAAGATCATGGCTGAATTGCATGAAGGTACCTTTGGCACTCACTCTAGTGGGAATACGATGGCGAAGAAGATTCTACAGGCAGGCTATTAATGGTCTACCATGGAAGTTGGCTGCTATCAACACTCCCAGACTTGTCATAAGTGTCAAATTTATGCAGACAAGGTGCACGTGCCTCCGGTTCCTCTAAATGTCTTAACAGCTCCTTGGCCCTTCGCTATGTGGGGAATCGACATGATTGGGGAGATCAAGCCTGCAGCCTCCAATGGACACCGCTTCATTCTAGTGGCCATTGACTATTTCACCAAGTGGGTTGAAGCAGCTTCCTTCATATCTGTTACTAAGAATGTTGTTTCCCGCTTTATCAAGCAGAATCTTATTTTCCGGTACGGTATCCCTGAAAGGATCATCACTGACAACGGTACAAACCTTAACAATTCTATGATCACCGCCTTGTGCGAGCAGTTCAAGATTCAACATCACAATTCATCTCCCTATCGGCCAAAGATGAATGGTACAGTCGAAGCTGCTAATAAAAATATCAAAAAGATCATACAGTAGATGACAGTCACCTACAAAGACTGGCATGAGATACTACCGTTTGCTCTTCACGGGTACCATACCACGGCTCGCATGTCAACTGGGGCAACACCCTATTCCTTGGTTTATGGCAAGGAGGTTGTTTTACCTATTGAGGTTCAGATTCCCTCTTTGATAATCATGAAGGATGCAGGTTTGAGTGAAGACGATTGGATCCATACCCGACTTGATCAATTGAACTTAATTGACAAAAAAAGACTTACTGTTGTTTTCCACGATCAGACGTATCAAAAACGGATGATCAAGGCTTTCAACAAGAAATTCAGATGCCAGGTATATCGAGTTGGAGATCTAGTGATCAAGCGCATCATCTTGCCACAAAGTGATCCCAGGGGCAAATGGACTCCTACCTATGAAGGACCATTTGTAATCAAGAACATCTTTTCTGGTGAGGCAATGATCTTAACCACCATGGACGGTGACGACCTGCCACACCCTGCAAACACAGACATAGTCAAAAGATACTACGCATAAGATACCCGCTAGGTTGACGCACCTAGGCAAAACAAGGGCATCCCGGCGAACCAAAAAGGTTCGGGAAAAAGTTAGGGATAAAATATAAAAAATCTGTACACCCGGCAAGTTGAAAACCCGAAAGGGCGACTTGGGAAAAAAGGGGTTTCCCGGTGGACTGAAAACCCGAAAGGGCGGTCCAGGCAAAATTTAGGGAATTAAAGCGTATGACTATGTCTCGTCGGATCACTTTAAGGATAATCTCTTCACTAACAAACTCTGAGCTTCTGATCAACTCAATCATCTTTGGACGAAGCAACGGACAAACAAGATATTCTGAGACACGAAGGCTATAGCAGAATGGGAACCCCATGGGATTTTTATTACACATAGCCATATTTCTTTGTATAAATATTTCTTATGACACCTTCCTCTTACTAGGATGTTTGTCTCCTTTGTACAAAATACTTATTCAAAGTAAATACAAAGAGGTCTCTTTCAAAGTACAGAAAACTATTTTCCTTTTTCTTTACACTTGTGTTTTTATTTGCAAAAACGTCCAATGATTCATTGATGAACATATGCATTTGAACATAATTACCGTTTACAAATAAACAAGATGGAAAAGAACAATTACTGACAGGTTGAAAGGATAGGAAAACGTATTTAGGCTATTCCATGAGCAATCCCTACAGTACATCATCCAGATCCCCAGCGGAGCTAAAATTTCAAAACCTTAATCCCCATCAGAGTTGAAACTTCAAACTCTCAATCCCCAACGGAGCCAAAACTTCTAACTTTCAATCCCTAGAGGAAACCATTCAGTTTCTCCAAATTCCCCAGCAAGTTGTCTTTAAGCCTGAACAGCAACCGGATAACAGTCAACTTTTGTCTCTCCCCAACTTCTGATAACTCCCTAGTAGAATGGCAAACAACCCAAACTCCTAAACCTACTCCCCAGCAGTAAGCCTTCTTCCCCACAGAGTTTTTATTTCTCCCAACAGAATGAAGATTCTCTTTATTAATTCCCCGCAGAAGTCATCAGAGTTTTCTTTATTCCCCAGCAGAATAAAGGTTTCCCATTGTGTAATCCCCAAGAGAAGTCATCAAATTCTCTGGACTCCCCAAGCAGACTACTCAGGCAGTATACGACATTGCTTGCAACAGAACTTTTGTCAATACTCCAACTTCAAGACATGAAGGATCCCTATATCCCCAGAGAAGTCGCCAAGGATTTCTTATCCTCAGCAGTCAAGGATTTCTTATCCTCAGCAATCAAGGATTTTTTAATCCCCAACAGTCTCCAAGGATTTCTTATCCTCAATAGTCAAGGATTTATTTTCCCTGGCAGCAGTCAAGGATTTATTTTCCTCAGTAATACAACACATTAGCTTACATGCGCATACATTACATCCATATATCAAAAACATTGATAAAGCACGTATATTTCATCATACATTTCATGCAACATAACTTTGGGTTCTCAGCTAACATTTTACCCTTTTCAGGATAAGATTAACAGCTACCGTTTAACAATATGCAATCAGATACAGTACGGATACACTCCAGATACGGAAGTCATTCTGTTACTTATTCAGATTCAGCTTTCAGATACAGTACAAATACACTCCAGATACGAAAGTCATTATGTCACTCATTCAGATTTTCAAGTTCAGATACGCTCCAGACGCGGATGCCATTCTGGCTCTTATTCAGATACAGTCCAGATACACTCCAGACACGGAAGTCATTCTGTTACTTATTCAGACCTCAACTTCAAAATGCAGTCCAGATACGCTCCAGACACGGAAGCCATTTTGTTATTGATTCAGACTTCAACACCCAGATACAATTCAGATACATTCCAGATACAGATGCCATTCTGATACTTATTCAAATTCAGATTTCACACTCTTGATACAGTACGGATACGCTCCAGACACTGATGTTATTCTGTTTCTCATTCAGATTTCAAGTCTCTAAATACAGCTCAGATACGTTCCAGACGCGGACACCATTTTGACACTTATTATTCTGACCTACAACTTACAATTCAGCAAACATTATTGGATGGCATCTACAAGCCCATCTTCAAAAAGATTCTATCACCTCTCCAAATGGCATCTTTAAGCCCATCCCCTCAACTACACTTTGACGAGTGCAAATTTACGGGCACTCTAGTGTCCAATCATCTTTTACCTTTGAGTCACGAACGGCAAAGCTCGCCAATCTAACTCTTCAGGTTCAAGAAGATTGAACAGGGGCATCTGTTGTACCCCAAAATTTTCCCTCTCATTTATCAAGATTTTTCTCACAAGACTTCTTGGACTTAAGACAAGATTAGGGTTTGGTTAGCTCAAGACACCTCATCTTGCACTGATAACCCAAAATTAGGGTTTGAGTTTGCACAAGGATTTTTGGACCATCAATGCTTCATGTGACTTTCATACACCATCTTGGACCCCTAAGATTACTCATGTTAAGTTTCAAGCCTTGAACCACATTTTTGATCAGTCAATTGGACAATTGACCTAAAAATCAGCTGTATTTGGGAAAAAGTCAACCATGGCCAATTTACAGTCAAACTTCATAATTTTTGATCCACATCAACATTTTAGAGTCATATGTACCATTTGATCAAGTTTGGATCACAACTCCTCAAGAAATTTGATCAAATCATCAAAAGGGCAAAATGCTCAAAATTAGGGTTTTGACTGAGAAAGGGCAATTTCTGATTTTTAACCTAGCCAATGACCAATTGGGTTCAAACATGATTTCAGGGGTTCAATGGCATCATCTTGACCTAATCACATAGTTCAAAAGATCTCAAGTTCATTGGATTGATAGATGAATTTTGCAGTCAACTGATCAAAAGTCAACAGTACACTGGAAAGTCAAACTTTGACTTTTTGGTCAAAATCAAGTGCAAAGGGTCATAATTCATCAAGATATGTCAAAATGTGAAACTTGTTGATCAAAAAAACCAATTTTGAAAATTAGGGTTTTGAATTTGAAAATTTTCATAACTTAGAATTTTTCTAAGTAAAGAAATTTTCTTGTTTTTTCCCAACTTTCCACCACTTTTTCACCATGATGCAATTTTATTCAAAGAAAACTTCCAACATTAAAGTTGTATTCCTCCATGAAATCTACAACTTTTCTTCACAAACTTTTCCCAAAAGATGCTTGGATCTCAAGTTATGAATTTGTGGATATAGGCCCATGAACTTCTTAACTTAATGAAATTTTGCCCTAATTTAGGCAGTTTTTTGACCCAACTTCATGGACATTTTTCACCTAGTTCCAAGAGGTATCTCAAAATTCATTTCAAAGATGGATTATAGAGCACATGACAAGCTTTCCAAAATGTCAAAGAACTCTCCAAGATCATTTTTGGTTAGGGAGAATCGAAGAAGGGAAGTTGGCATTTTATCACTTTTGTTCATGCCATTTTGACAATGCATCAAGTTGCAAATCAGATCCATGATGCTTGTACCTTGCTTTACAGGTCCTAAACTCATTCTACACTCCATAATTAAATGCTAACTCATAAAACAAAGGCTTTATTTTCACTTTTGAAGCATTGTACAAGAGATAATTCCATTAATGGCATAAAGGTTACAATGCCATTTTCATAAAGTGAGCTTTTGTAACTTTATCAATCTTGAGCCTTGGACCTGTTTCTTTGAGGCAAGAAACTTCCATAGGCCACAAGAAATGTATACCAACTCTCTGCAGCTCACAAGCCAGCCAGTACAAGCATGTTTGCATTGGTCACTTCACTTTTCTTCAAATGCAAGAAAAGTTGCAAAAGAGGTCAGAACTTGTACAGCTGAGAAGGAGTGGACTTTGTATCATTCTATAGAAATATACCAAGTCATTACAATTCTAAACACGAATGCTTGACATCCAGAACGGACTCAAACTCCAAAATACCAAATTTATGCTCAAACTCAAAACTTCTGCAAAAATCTAGCCATTTCATTTTTGGCTCATGCGTTTTTTGTTTCAACACTTCAAACACCTTCCACATATCCTACCAAAGCTATCCAAGCATTCATCCTGCATTTGTAAGCTCTGTTTCATCCATTTCCATTTTCAAACTTGGAGCTTGCAACTTGACTTCTACAGAGAGTTCTGGCCATCCACAAAGCAAGCTAGGTATTGGAATAATTTGAAGGAAGTTCAAGGAAGCTCACACGATCCTCAGGCCTCCCTCAAAGTCCCCACATTGTCATATCCAAATCCAGCTGAAGGAGGTATTTTTCTCAAACTTTATCTATGTATTTAGGCATCCTCAAGCCACGATTTTTGAAGCAAAAATGAAGTCCTTAACATGGTGAAGCTGTACATATGCATACTTGTCATTTATATTAACTGTGCCATGAGAATTTGAAGCTTGAAGTTCATCAAATTTCTAGGTCACGAATTAGGGCCACTAAAATTCTCCCTGATCTTTGAGAATTAGATTATAAATTTTATATGGTTGGAATCGTGAGATTAAATGCTACATGTTTCATGTTACACGTTTTTGTTTTTGTGCAAGCATTTGAGAGGTTCAGGTTAAGCTGAAACGCGCGTGAAGGAGAAGACAGAGGACAGGGACGAAGTTGTGCCTTGGGCTTTTTGGCATTCTGGCCTTTTTGTTTTTGCTTTCCACACCTCCTGGACTACTTTTGCACCCCCTTGGCATATTATTTTATATTTTTGCATTTTTCTTTATATTTTCATATTTATTGCTTTTAATTATTTTTCTGAACATTAAAAAATCATAAAAAATAATTTCTTTATTTTTGCAATTTTTTATTTATTTTTTATTTTTTATTTTTTTGCATAAAAAATAGTTTATTAGTATAATATACTTTATTTTCTTAAATAAAATTTGTAAATATATTTAAAAAATACCATACATTTTTATTATATTATTTATACACATAAAATATTTATTTTCATACATATTTTAATTTTTAATATTTGTACATAATATTATTTATTTTTTTCTTGTACAAAAAATGTACAAAATAATAATATAGAACACATATTTTATTTTAATTGAAAATTAGGGTTTCACCCTTTCAAAAATAATAATATTTTTCCTCTTATTTTTAGGGCCTAAATAAATCATTTTTCTCATACAAAAAACAAATACAAAACATTTTACATAAATACATTTTTTATTGCATTTTAAATATTTGTACATTTATTTAATTCGCACAATATTCAATTGGGTTGTAATAGTATTTTTAGGGTTTATTTTGTGCAATATCCCCATTCAAAAACTTATATCCCCCTCCCATAATAATTGTTGTAATAGCTTAGTTTACATTTACGCAATTTATCGCATTTATACCATGTTTAGTAAACTAGGGTTTGCATGACAAGAACAAAAACAAAACAAATAGACAAGACCTAATCCAAGACAAATCAAAAGCATATAAAATGACACACATTGCACACAAGCACCCTTAGGGTTTCACCCACTTGGTTGCCTAAATAAAATTGGCCATGTTACGCACGCGAAGTATCTTGGCAAAACAAAACAAATAAAAGATCATAGTCCCTCGATGACGCTATCAAAAGGTTGCCTAAACAAAGATGATCTTGGTCCCTCAAACATGATAAGATACTTGGAAACATTGCTATCATGGTCATACGATGACCCACGCCCGTCCCGTTTACATCCAAATATAGGGTTGCTTACCAAATCTATGGTAAGTCAACAATGTCAAAGGAATAAAAATGCACAAGAAAGACATTTGAGTAGGTAGATAGCTTCTAGTTACTTGATCAATTTCAAAATAATCCTTGCTATTTTCAAAAACAAACACACACACATTTCAAAACATCTTTCAAAACATTGAAACATTTTTCAAAAGACAAACATCTTTGTATACATTCTTACGAATGAGAATCATTACAAAGATTTCCTAAACGAATGGCCTCTTTTCAAAATACTTTCAAAAACACACCAAGCACCATTTCAAACAATTTCAAATCAAAGCAAGTGATCTAAACAAGTAACTAAGAGCCCATGGAAAACCATGGATGAAAAGGGTGCTAGCACCTTCCCTTTTCATAATTTACCCCCCGAACACAAGAAAACATCTCAAAGGTCTTTCCTGTGCTTTTTTACCTTTCCTTTTGGATAAAAGAAAAGTCGGTGGAGACTCTTGCTAACCGCAACATTTGCAAACACAAACGCAAAACCTCAAGTCAGTTCTCCCACCGCACGACAAACACAAAATCAAATCTCCAAAATTACAATCCAAATCCAAAATCAAATGTTTCCCAAATCGAATCTAGAAAATATATAAAACAATCAAATATATTACAGGAATCATAATCAATTACAGAAGGACAAATCTCTAATGGATCTAATCTTCCTAACCTATTGCTAACAACTCAAAACCCTAAAATTCCTAAGGATATCAATAAACAAAAAATGAAGAGACTGATGGAGGCTGTGTTAGAACAATGTTTGAATCTAGTACCCTATATTTAAGTTTTGATGATAACAAAGTGAAAAGATATAGTATTTATATGTTTCATGTTTGAACTATATACTACCTAAAATTACTATGCTCTGACTTGCAGATACGCTGATTAAAATAAGCAAGATCACTTCTTCAGCATCAGAATTTGATTTGATACACCAGCATCAGAAGTTGCTGAATCAGAACGTGAAGA
Organism: Vicia faba; assembly: GCA_948472305.1. Lineage (NCBI taxonomy): Eukaryota > Viridiplantae > Streptophyta > Magnoliopsida > Fabales > Fabaceae > Vicia > Vicia faba. Next base: position 688,913,073 of record OX451735.1, on the reverse strand, counting down.
TCAGATGATCAACTCACGTACTTGCTGAAGCTTGATGAACAGAACTGCGCGTAAACACTCTGATACAGAAACAATAAGTTCATCAGCAGCGAAGCAGAATCAGAATGAGCCAAGCCAGAACGTGCATTGAAGAAGCAACGGTACTGTGCATTGAACGCTAATTAATTCCAACGGCATCATTCTAGACAAGATCTGCTCAAAAAGGAAAGCTTGTTATTAGCATTGAATCAAGAATATTGCATTCAACGTTCATCTTCTCAAGTGCTATATAAACAAGGCTTCGAAGATTATAATGGCTAATGCTCTCCAATTCTCTACACGCACAAAGCTGAACAATAATCTTCATCTACCAGTTTTGCTAAACCAACAAACTCTGATACTCCATTAGTGTTTAGCAATCTAAGTTTCTAAGCTTAATTTGTGTATACATCACAGTTGTGATAAAGTTTTGTAGAAAACATTCACACACATTTGTTTTATACCTTTGTAAGAAAGTGTTGCCTTGACAAACCGGATTGTGGTTTAAATCAAGAAGGCTTTAGCAGTTGTTAAAGCAGATTTGTATTCAGTTGAATATAGTGAATTAAGACCTCGTTGGAGAGAGGCGAAATCACCTTGACGGGTGGACTGGAGTAGTTTGAGATCAAACGAACCAGGATAAAAATATCTTGTCAATTGCTTTAAGATTCCAGTTTTACAATTCAACCCCCCCCTTCTTGTGTTTTTCACCCCTTCAATTGGCATCAGAGCGCCTGGTTCTGAGCTAAAACACTTAACCGTGTCAGTACAAGATCCAGCGTCAGAAAAACACAATGGCAGGAAACAACTCTCATTTCAGCAATGACAACAATGAGGATAGAGACAGATTCAGCGGCAAACCTCCAGTCTTTGATGGAGAAAACTTTGATTACTGGAAAGACAGAATTGAAAGCTTCTTTCTAGCACATGATTCTGATCTGTGGGATATGGTGACAGATGGATACACGCACCCTGTGAATGCAACTGGTCAGAAGATTGATAGAAAATCAATGACTGATCAACAAAAGCGTGACTTCAAGAATCACCACAAGGCCAGAACCATCCTCCTCAGTGCCATCTCCTATACTGAGTATGAAAAGATCTCCAACAGAGACACAGCTAAGAACATCTTTGATTCTCTCAGAATGACGCATGAGGGCAACGTTCAAGTCAAAGAAACAAAAGCTCTGGCGCTCATTCAGAAGTATGAGGCGTTCAAAATGGAAGAATCTGAATCCATTGAAACTATGTTCTCTAGATTCCAGATTCTGGTAGCTGGTCTCAAAGTTCTGGACAAAGGATACTCTACTGCTGACCATGTCAAGAAGATAATCAGAAGTTTACCCAAGCAGTGGAGGCCTATGGTTACTGCTCTGAAGCTAGCGAAGGATCTCAACAAAATCACTCTGGAGGAACTTATAAGCTCCCTCAGAAGTCATGAGATAGAGCTAGAAGCTGATGAGCCTCAGAAGCAAGGTAAGCCTTTAGCTTTAAAATCTAACAGAAAATCTGAATCTAAAGTTTTGCAGGCAGTTGAAGAAACATCTGATGGATCCTCATCAGAAGAAGACGAACTTTCCCTTCTCTCCAGAAGAGTAAATCAACTGTGGAAGCAAAGACAAAGGAAGTTCAGGAATCCCAGAAGATCTGATCAGAACGAGTCTTCTTCCAGATACAGAAGGACAGATTCTTCCTCTGGATACAGAAGATCTGAAGGCTCCTCCGGTAGCAAGAAGCCAAACACAAAAGACATCATCTGCTACGAGTGCAATGAGCAAGGACACTACAAGAGTGACTGCCCAAAGCTTCAGAGGGAAAAGCCCAAAAAGAAGTTTGGAAGAGAGAAGAAGAAAAGTCTCATGGCCACATGGGATGACTCTGACTCGTCTGAAGCTGACTCAGAATCAGATGATGAAAGGGCAAACATAGCGCTCATGGCTAACATTCCAGATGACAGTGAAGCTTCTGAATCAGACTCAGAATCAGACACAGAAGAGGTATTCCCTAACTTCGCTGTTAATTTTACAAAGGCTGAACTTGCTGAAAGCCTCAATGAAATTCTGGAACGTTATCAGCAAATTAGAGCTAAATTCAGAGACCTGAAAAGGAATCTTGAATCTGACTCTAATAAGTCTGAGAGTCTCAAATTGGAAAACTCTGAGCTGAGAGATAAAATTTTAAAATTAGAAAACTCTTTACAAAACTCTCAGAAGGAACCAATTTCTGAAACTCCCAGCAACGCTGATGAGATCATCAAGGAGTATGATCATAGTTTCCAGAAGTTCCTTGCTAAAAGCATAGATAGAAGCAGAATGGCTTCAATGATCTATGGAGTTAGCAGAAACGGCAGGAAAGGAATAGGATACCAAGGTAAGGTTCCTACACCTAAGAATGTCATGGATTTAGTTATTAAACACACTCCTCTAAATTCACACTTTGTGTATGGTCACACACACGACATCAAATACACTAGCAGTAAGCACTCTGTGAAACCAAAATTCAACCAGAGTTTTGGTAAAACTAACAAGTCAGGACCCAAGAAAATCTGGGTACCTAAGGATAAAATAATACATGTTGCAGATATCTTTAGCAGCAAGTCAGAAACACCAGTCATGGTACCTGGACTCTGGCTGCTCACGACACATGACGGGAAGAAGGCATATGTTCCAAAGCCTGGAACTTAAGCCTGGAGGCCACGTTGGCTTTGGAGGCAATCAGAGGGGAAAGATTATTGGCTCTGGATTTGTAGGTAACGGAAATCTTCCCTCTATTAATAATGTTCTGCTAGTTGATGGATTGATGCATAATCTGTTATCCATAAGTCAATTAAGTGATAACGGTTATGATATAATCTTTAATCAAAAATCATGTAAAGCTGTTAGTCAGAAAGATGGGACTATCCTGTTTAATGGAAAAAGGAAAAACAACATTTACAAAATCAAACTTTCTGAACTAAAGAGTCAGAATGTAAAATGTCTTCTGTCTGTTAACAACGAGCAGTGGATCTGGCACAGAAGATTGGGGCATGTTAGTATGAGAAGAATATCTCAGATTAACAAACTCAATCTGGTCAGAGGACTTCCTAATTTGAAGTTCAATTCAGATGCTCTGTGTGAAGCATGTCAGAAAGGCAAATTTGCAACACCTTCTTTTAAATCCAAAAATGTTGCTTCTACCTCTAAGCCATTAGAACTTCTGCACATTGACTTATTTGGACCAGTTAAAACTGCTTCAGTCAGTGGCAAGAAGTATGGGTTAGTAATCGTAGATGACTATAGCAGATGGACATGGGTAAAGTTCTTAAGACACAAGGACGAGTCACACTCTGTGTTTGTTACCTTCTGTAACCAAGTTCAGAATGAAAAAGATCTTAGAATCGTTAAAGTCAGAAGTGATCATGGTGGAGAATTTGAAAATAAAGATTTTGAGTCATTCTTTAATGACAGAGGCATTCTGCATGATTTCTCTTGTCCTAGAACTCCCCAACAAAATGGAGTTGTAGAACGAAAGAACAGAACATTGCAAGAAATGGCCAGAACCATGATCAATGAGACAAACGTTGCTAAGACTTTCTGGGCAGAGGCAATAAACACAGCGTGCTACATTCAGAATAGAATCTCAATAAGACCTATTCTGGAAAAGACTCCATATGAACTGTGGAAGAACAGAAAGCCCAACATTTCGTATTTTCATCCATTTGGATGTACTTGCTATATATTCAATACAAAGAATTATTTGAACAAGTTTGATTCTAAGGCACAGAAGTGTATTATGTTAGGATAATCTGAACGCTCAAGAGGGTACAGAGTATACAATACAGAAACACAGATTGTGGAAGAATCAATCAGTGTTCGTTTTGATGACAAGATTGACTCTGAAAAGTCAAAGCAGAATGAAAATCTTGCAGGTATAGAAATTGAATTTGCAGGTTCTGAAGACAAGTCATCAGAAGCTCTCAACACAGACATTCCTTCAACGTCTGAAAGGAGCAATGCTAGAAATCCTACAACAGCTGCTGATCAACCTCAGAAGAGATTGCCCAGAAGCAGTTTGGATCACCCAGAAGAAACTATTCTAGGAAGAAAGGAAGATCCAATCAGAACAAGAGCAAGCTTCAGAAACTCTGAAGAAACTCTTATGGGACTTGTGTCTCTGATTGAACCTTCTTCTATTGATGAAGCACTTCTGGACAACGACTGGATTCTGGCAATGCAAGAAGAGCTGAATCAATTCACCAGAAACGACGTATGGGATCTCGTTCCCAGACCAAAAGGATTCAACGTCATTGGAACAAGATGGGTGTTCAGAAACAAGCTTAATGAACAAGGTGAAGTCGTCAGAAACAAGGCACGACTGGTTGCACAAGGTTATAGTCAGCAAGAGGGGATAGACTATACAGAAACCTTTGCCCCAGTCGCCAGGTTAGAATCTATCAGACTTTTAATCTCATTTGCTGTTAATAGAGGCATCACTCTGTATCAGATGGATGTCAAAAGTGCATTCTTAAATGGTTATATAGAAGAAGAAGTTTATGTTCACCAACCCCCAGGTTTTGAAAATACAAAACATCCAGAACATGTTTTCAAACTGAAAAAGTCACTGTATGGTCTGAAACAAGCTCCCAGAGCTTGGTATGAAAGGCTAAGTAACTTTCTGCTTGAAAATGAATTCACCAGAGGGAAAGTGGACACTACTCTATTCTGTAAAACAGTTAAGAGTGACATTTTAGTCTGTCAAATTTATGTTGATGATATTATTTTTGGTTCTACTAATCCTTCTCTTGGAAGAAAATTTGCTAAGTGTATGCAGGCAGAATTTGAGATGAGCCTCATGGGGGAACTGAAATTCTTTCTAGGAATTCAGATCAATCAAACTCCAGAGGGAACTTACATTCATCAGAGCAAATACATCAGAGATCTTCTGAAGAAATTTGACCTCTCAGAATGTAAGCCATCAAAGATTCCAATGCATCCCACGTGCATTCTGGAAAGAGAAGAGGTAAGCAAAAGCGTAGAACAGAAAGTCTACAGAGGTATGATTGGTTCTCTCCTTTATCTGACAGCTTCAAGACCTGATATCTTATTCAGCGTATGTATTTGTGCTAGATTCCAATCAGATCCTAGAGAATCTCACTTAACAGCTGTTAAGCGAATTTTCAAGTATCTGAAAGGTACTACTAATCTGGGTTTGTTTTATAGAAAATCTAGTGATTACAGCTTAGTAGGCTACTGTGATGCTGATTTTGCTGGAGACAGAGTGGAACGTAAAAGTACTTCTGGAAGCTGCCAGTTTCTGGGAGAAAATCTGATCTCGTGGTCCAGCAAAAGGCAGTCAACAATTGCTCTGTCAACAACAGAAGCTGAGTACATAGCAGCAGCAGGATGTAGCACACAAATGCTCTGGATGAAAAGTCAGCTTGAAGACTTCCAGATTTTTGAGAGTAACATTCCTATTCTTTGTGATAATACTTCTGCTATTTGCTTAAGTAAGAATCCTATTTTACATTCTAGAGCTAAGCATATAGAAATAAAACATCATTTCATTAGGGACTATATTCAGAAAGGTATTTTAAACTTGAAATTTATAGATACAGACCATCAATGGGCTGATATCTTTACTAAACCCCTTTCAGAAGATAGGTTCAATTTCATTCTGAAACATCTCAGCATGAAAGTATGCCCAGAATGAAAATGTTTTAATTCCATGTATTTATCTTCAGAATGTAATTATATTACTGTGAACTTCTGATCAATCTTCTTTCAGAAAGATAGAACATGCAGATTGTATCAGATGCAAGTCTAAAGATCTGAGAGTCTAATCTTAAATACAGACGTGCTGATCACTACATCAAACAAGTGTCATCCAATCATCAGCAAATCCCTGAAGCAGAACGCGTGCACGCTTCTGAGAAGGCAAAGCGCTGATTGGGTGCATTGAGACACATGTCTGGTAACCGTTTTTAAGTATCTTTCTCAAATCCCCCAAAATCAGCAAGCATTTAATGAAAAGTAATCACGCTTGTTAATGGCAATCATTATTTTTTTCTCTCTCTTAAAAACGTTTAATTTTTCAAAATAATTTTTGAAAACTCTATTTAAACACATCAATCCTTCATTCTTATTCTTTACGCTTACTCATAATCATTCAAGTATTTTCTGCATATTTCTGAGTTTATCTCCCAAACCTTTTTCTCTCAAATCATTCTCAAAGCTTTGTTGTGTGAGAACAATGGCATCCTCCAGCATTTCTGCAGGCAATCAGAAGAAAGAAACCTCTGAACAATATCAGGTGCCCCTCAGAACTCTTCTCACACCGGTAAAGAATCTTGAGGTTCTCTCTGAGTTAATCATCGACTTTGAAAGTTTGAAGGATAATGGATTTGACCTAACTGAGGAAATTAGGGCTCAAAAGTGGGAGAGGTATTTCGATAGGTTGGTTGGACCAACATTTCCAGAGCTTGTCAAGGAATTTTGGATTCACGCCAAGATTCATAAACATCTAGTCATCTCTTCTGTCATGGGAAAGAAGATAGTAATTTCTGAAGACCTCATTGCTAGGTTAATCGGTCAAAGTGGTGGTGGAGTCCGTTGTGTGGACATGGCTGATAGATGCCCTGATATAGGTGTGGTAGCCAACAGCATTTTCACTCTTGGATTTCCCAGCAGCAAAATTAAGGATCTGAAGGATCACTGCAGAGTATGGGCCAAGATTGTTCTTGGATGCTTCAATCACAGGAAACCAACAAGTTCTCCTGATTATATAAACGTGGATCAGCAATTTCTGATCTACTTTATTGATCAGAGGGTGAAGATCAATCTGGCACACTTTCTGTTCAACCATCTCAAGACCAGTGTGAAAGAAACAAGAGAAGAAGAAAGGACCAAAAGGGACTGGATACCGTTTGGAAGGCTCATATCAGATATTCTGACAGAGAATAAGCTGATAGATTATCTGAGCGAAGCTCAAGTGCTGAGCACACTTGAACCAACTGTTGGAAAACCGTTGAACGCTAAGAACCTGAAAAAGATGAAGCTGATAGAAAATATTAGGAAGGAACCCAGAGCTACTTCAACTGCTGACATCTCCAGCAGAAGAGTGCCTCTGAGTGATTTCCCAAAATTTTCTGAAATGGAATCCAAACCTGATATGTTTCTCAAGTATCCAGATTCATACAAGGAAGAAGATACAGGTTCAAAGCTGAAGATCAAAGATCTGAGTCAAGTCCAACCAGAAGTGACTCAGAAGAAGACAAAGAAGAGGAAAGCAGAAGGATCATCTCATCAGACTCCAAAGAAAAGAGGTAATTCATCTGCTGCCCCTATTTCAATTTCATCTACTATTCCAACATCTGCTGCCCCTCCTAAAACCTCTCACAGAATATCAATCCCAATCCCTACCATTGATGAAACCATACCAGAAGACCCTTCTGAGGCCTTACTACTCAGAAGACCCAGAACAAAGACTCCCAAACAACCAACTGTTTCAACAACACCAGCACTTGATAGAGTGCTAGCTGATATTGAGCGTGAACATACTTCTGCTCAACCAAATTCTGAACCACCAAATATTCCTCCTCCACAACCAGAACCACAACCTGAACCAGAAATACAACCAGAAACAGAACCAGAACCACAATCACAACAACCACTCACAGAAGAACCTCTGATCCCTGAGCAATCAGAGATTCCACCTCCTCAACCAGAAAATAATCCACCTTCACCACAAACAGAGTTTCACCGCTATGAAACCCCTTCTCCTCATCATTCTGACCCTCACTCACCTCAACCTTCACCGCTGGCAATCCAGTTGCCATGTGGAACCACTATTGTCAGGCCCCAGTTGCCATCTTCAGAGGAATCAACACCTCCAAAAACTCCAACCACTCCAATAGTAATATCTGACTCTGATTCTGATAACCCTCCTCCAAAACAAACAACCTCTCAGAAAACCGCTGAAAACCCCAGCAGAACTTTCATTGACTTCACAAGTCTTGAACGTCTTGCTGATCTAAGACACAAAATTGCCATACCCAAACCAAAGCAACCAGATGTTGGCTCTGGTATTTTGAATTTTGAAACAGGTATGCTGCAATGGATTGCTTCTTTGAAGCAAGTCTGTCCGGGGATGATCGACTCAGCTGCTTCTGATCAGCTCTGGTCACAGTTCAGACTATGGGTACGTGCTGAAGCCCTCAAGCTGCAGGACGTCAACTATGAGCAGGCTCAACAGAACTTCAGCAAGCTGCTGAAGGAAGTTGAGAGTCAGCTGCCTCAAGAAGTTGTGCTCCCTCTGGACAGTGAATCTTGGTCTGAGAAAGAGCAAGCTGCACAGGTGCAACCATCAGAAGAAGACAAGACCCTTCAGGAAGAAAATCCAGCAGAAGATGTAGCTGAAAGTTCTGAGAAGCTTCCTCCTTCTGAAAGTTCTCAAGCTGCCTTGGACAGGCAGGCTCTGGAAGAATTAAGGCTGAATGACTTGCGTCTACAGCAGCGGATGGAAGAGAATGATCAGAAGACGAAAGCAAGAATGGATGTACAGGACAGCAAAATTGACACTGTTGTCAACATGGTTCAGAAGCAGAATGAAACTTCTGAAAAGATTCAAGCAATGCTGGAAAGCCTGTTCTCACGCATGCCACCTCAACCATAAATTTTTTTCATGCATGACATTCTCTATGTTTTTCTTCATTTTCTGATGTATTGTTTTGATTGAGTTTTTGTAATGTTCCTTTGCTCTGATTCTGAACTATTTTAACATAATTTGTTTTTCTGATCTAAATTGTTTTAGCACATCACCAACACTTTTTGATTGCTGACAAAAAGGGGGAGAACAAGAATGATATTTAAAATCAATAACGGCTAACTAGACAGAAATTCTCAAACATTCTAACTCTATTACTTGAAATGTTTTTCTGTTTTGTTTTTAAGTCTACAGGCACAAGGAAGCTCCTGAACATTATGAAGCTAGAAGCTCTGATCAAAATGTAGAAGCTCATGTTGCTCTGATCAAATATAAAGTTCTGATCGACCTAACACTCTGATCCGAAGCAAAGCTCTGACAGGAAAAGCTCTGAAGCTCCGCTCTCTGATAAGTCAAAGACTCTTAATCTGATGTTCAAAGAAAGAAAAAGATCTGATCCTGAAGAACACGTATATCAAAGGGAAGTAACAAACTCAGGGGGAGTATCTCTTAAACTCTGATTTCTCTTTACTTCTTAACTCTGAAATATTTCCCAGATACCTTTTCACGTTATTTTTTCATTTAAAATATCTAGTTTTTGTCATCATCAAAAAGGGGGAGATTGTTAGAACAATGTTTGAATCTAGTACCCTATATTTAAGTTTTGATGATAACAAAGTGAAAAGATATAGTATTTATATGTTTCATGTTTGAACTATATACTACCTAAAATTACTATGCTCTGACTTGCAGATACGCTGATTAAAATAAGCAAGATCACTTCTTCAGCATCAGAATTTGATTTGATACACCAGCATCAGAAGTTGCTGAATCAGAACGTGAAGATCAGATGATCAACTCACGTACTTGCTGAAGCTTGATGAACAGAACTGCGCGTAAACACTCTGATACAGAAACAATAAGTTCATCAGCAGCGAAGCAGAATCAGAATGAGCCAAGCCAGAACGTGCATTGAAGAAGCAACGGTACTGTGCATTGAACGCTAATTAATTCCAACGGCATCATTCTAGACAAGATCTGCTCAAAAAGGAAAGCTTGTTATTAGCATTTAATCAAGAATATTGCATTCAACGTTCATCTTCTCAAGTGCTATATAAACAAGGCTTCGAAGATTATAATGGCTAATGCTCTCCAATTCTCTACACGCACAAAGCTGAACAATAATCTTCATCTACCAGTTTTGCTAAACCAACAAACTCTGATACTCCATTAGTGTTTAGCAATCTAAGTTTCTAAGCTTAATTTGTGTATACATCACAGTTGTGATAAAGTTTTGTAGAAAACATTCACACACATTTGTTTTATACCTTTGTAAGAAAGTGTTGCCTTGACAAACCGGATTATGGTTTGAATCAAGAAGGCTTTAGCAGTTGTTAAAGCAGATTTGTATTCAGTTGAATATAGTGAATTAAGACCTCGTTGGAGAGAGGCGAAATCACCATGACGGGTGGACTGGAGTAGTTTGAGATCAAACGAACCAGGATAAAAATATCTTGTCAATTGCTTTAAGATTCCAGTTTTACAATTCAACCCCCCCTTCTTGTGTTTTTCACCCCTTCAGGCTGGCCAAGAACAGAAACAGAAGAGGGTTTTATACAGGACGACGGAGAAATTACAGAAGAGTGTTTTATGCAGAAAGCGGAGGACGCGGCCAAGGAGGAAGAAAATGGGTTACCCGGAGACTAGGCGGTTAGAGTTTCATTGACTAAAACCCTAACCGCGTAGCCAACCCTCATTGTCGCTGCTGGATACCGTTGATAACCCTCCAATCGTCATACACCATCATCTTCCACCCTTGAACATCACCATCGCCGTTGATAGTGAGTCATCGCCGCCATCCATCACCTCTTATCGTCACCGCCTTCACCATCCTTGAGCCTTCAAGAAAAATCTGCAAAAAAAACAAGGAAGGAAGAAAGGGTCAGTAGCAAGTCGTACACAATCCAGAACACGAAATCGCGGAGAGGGTAAAAAGTCTTTAGCTATGTTCCTTTCGTCTTAGGTGTTTGGGGATTTGGATCGTGGATCGAGTCTAGTTGATCACGGCGCCACCGGAGGAGTGGGGAGTATTAGGGTTGAGACCTAGGAAGAGAGAAGGGCTTTCGTTGTTCATGCGAGAGAGAGGAAGCTACTGTAAGGAAATGAAAATGAATAAAATGGTTATATTATCCGTTCACATTCTGTACACACGCGACCACCATAACTAGTATGCGCCCCCAAAGTCCCGTCCGTTTGATCTTCATGGGACGGCCATAAGGCCAAGTCCCACGATAGCTGACGTGTACCCTCACTCACAGGATCATCTGACCCCTTCAAAAATATGTGTTGGGCTTCAGCCCACTAATATTCACACCCCCCTTCCATGTGAATTACTAAACTGCAAACCAAGCGCACCCCTTGTCCAGAATTATTTTGGGCCTAAACCCAGATTATTAAATAGACCCCCCTGTTTTACCTTCCTAACTGGGATTGCACCCCCGGGTTTATTTAATTTGTTAATATTTTTTTTATATTCTTATATTATATTCCATTAATATTTTATTTTCTTTCTTTTTCTTTATAATTTTAAATATTATTATTAATTATTATTATCATATTTTTATAATTAGTATATGTAAATATTATTATTTATATCTATATTTTTACAATTATTTTAGTTGTATATTTTACTATTATATTATATTTTTATAACAATTATAGTTATTGTTGTTATTAATTTCTATACATTATTAATTAGTATATGTAAATATTATTATTTATTATTAACACATGAATAATTTTTATTCAAATTCATGTACATATTACTTTCTCATATATTGTATTAAAATATTTTTGCATGCATTAATCAAAATTTTCGCAATTAATATAGTAAAAAACATAAACCAAGCATCAAACTATTTTCACGAATAAATTAAGCTAATCAACAGTCTTTTTGCTAATAGGGTTTCAAACCGATTTTGGCTTACTGCGTACTCAGTCAAAATCTCCGCAATCACTACTCCTGACTGAATGCGAAGTGATTCAAAATATGCTTGCAAACCCCTAAAAAACACCAACCCATACGAACTACGAATTAGGACTCTGATTACTCATAAGAGGATACATAGGCATACGATCAAAAATCGTGGCGAGTCTTGCTAATTAAAACTTAAAACCCTACTTATCCCAACCCTAAACCTAGAGGTTAATATCCTTGTGAACAAGGTAGATGAAAGGTGCCTAACACCTTCCTTTCGTCCAATTGAGTCCGAAACCTAGAATCTCTGTCTGCGAATTAGGGTTTTCTGTTAGGTTTCATTCCCTAGGATAAAAACTAATAGTGGTGACTCTTGATTAAAAAACCAGTTGCTACAGCCTAAAAATGCAAAATTTTATGCTAATAATCATGCCTGCAAAAGTCAGCGAAGAAAATGAGGCGGGGCGGGGCGGTCACGTTAGAGGGTGAGGGCCTAAATTTTTAGCCTGCCCCGCACTAAAGTGCAGGTAAAACGGGCATGCCCAACGGGCCGAGCCTGTTTTTCCACCCCTAGGTCTACCTAAAATATGATTTTATTTTTATTATGAGAAAATGGATGATGCATTGACAGTGTAAATTAGCTTTACATGTCAACTAATCGAGAATTTAACAGGCCACCCCCAGAATTATACATGGCACCCCCCTCCCCCCCCCCCCTAATTTTTTTATTCCACTTTTGCCTTTGGTTGAGTTGAACATAATTTACGGATGAAATTTCTGGTAGAAGGATTGAAATTTTCGGTACCACCCTATTGTACCCCAAATTTTGCCCTCTCACATTTTTCCAAGATTTTCCTCTTGTATAGGTGGTCATAAACCTTGGCCTGAAGACAAGGAAATTTCTTCAAATGATGTTTCTAGGTGTCCTTCGATTGCCATATATATAGCGCTCTTCGATTACCATCTATGTAGTGTCCTTCGATTGCCATCTATATAGCGATCTTCGATTACCATCTATGTAGTGTCCTTCGATTGCCATCTATATAACGCTCTTCGATTACCATCTATATAGTGTCCTTCGATTTCCATCTATATAGCACTCTTCAATGACATCTACATAGTGTCCTTCGATTGGCATCTGCAAAAGGCCTTTCGATTGGCCTCGTGACAAGCCTTTTGTGATATGGTGGCAGAACCGCCTGTTAATACTGCTTTGCATTTTGCATTTTTGTTCATAAAATGTCGCGGTAAGAAAGAGTCGCGACCGAATTTTATTTCATCCAATCATGGAAAAGGAAAAAGAACAAAAAAAACCTTTTTTCGAGATATTATGAGTACGGGGGGTAGATTATAGAAAGGGAAGATGTTAGCACCCTTTCTATCCATGGTTTTCCATGGGCTCTTAGGTACTTGCTCATTTTTCAAATTGCTTGTGTGTGCTTGTTTTGAAAATGTTTTACTTCGTGATAACCCTTGTATCAGTCCTCAAGGATGTGACGAAGTTTGTTTTGAAAATTGGTTTTGAAAGGTGTTTGTGTGAAAAGTTTTATTGAGCGAGTACTTAAGATTCTAACTACTCGAAAAAAAGATTACTTGTTCTCGTTTCCTTTAGACAACGCTATCCCACTATTAAGGAGTAGGTAGCACCGTCGTTAGAGTTGTACGGGACATTCGAAAGGGACAAGTACAATCACCAAAGCAATAATTAGAAAACTTTAGTAGTAACCCTAGAGTCTTACGATCTTATCGAGGCAACATTTCTGAGGCAACATTCGAACGGGACATTTTGATCTCTTAGACAGGAGGGCAGCCACTAAAATCTCCTATGCTTAATGACTGTTCTACCGAAGGCAACCGAAGTGAGGTAAACCCTAGGAGTAAATATGTGCATATGAATTATTTCAGTTATTTAATCTTTGCACATTAGGTGATCTACCGTTTTAATTTCAAGTAATCTTCTTACCATGCAATCCTATTAGCATACATCTAGACAGTTAAATATTTGCAGGAATTTAAAGTGCGAAAAATAAACCTAGCTATTACAAGGCTTTGACAGTTACATAATTGTCTTGACGGGAAATAAAAGTGCAGAATTTAAAACCCTAATTAAAACTATTACGAGCTCGAAATAGTTACAATAATAATAAAACAAATTAAAATGCGTGCGGCAAATTTAATGCGAGGAGAAATTGAAAACCCTAAAAATCTGACTAGAAAATATTGAAGTTATTTTTTGAGAAAAGAATTAATTAAGTTATGTACGACTAAAACCCTAATTCTAATTATTTTAATTATAAAAAGAAATTGAAATTAACCTAATCTAAACCAAATTAAATAATTTCAAGAAAAACAAAATATTTTACAAAAAAATATTTTATGTATTTTTTTGGTTTTTATTATTTGAGAAAAGAAACAATTTAATTACAAAATTTAAAATCTAATTTTAATTTTAATTGAAATAAAATAATCAAATAAAATAATTAACCTAATTTATTTTTTTTTTTAAAAACATTAATTTGAATAAATAATATTTCTGTATTTTTGTGATTTTTTTGATTTTGTAAAAAAAATAATAATTTTGTGTTAATTAATTAAAACAATTAAAGAAATTAATTCAAGAAATAAAAAAAAGAAATAGAAAGAAAATGAAAATCGGGCCTGTGTACTAGCAAATAGGGGGTGCAAATTCGAATTTTTCAAGCCTAATAACCCTTCAAGCCCGGTCAGCATTTGATTCCTTGTAGCGTTGACTTGAGGGTGCACCATGGTCCCTCACTGCCTGTGAGTTGGATTGAATGGATGATGAATCCATTGGTTGGAGATTGGCAGCGTACAATAGTCGTCTAGGCAGGTGATACATCAGATCTGTAGAAAGAAAAGAAAATAAAGAAACGCTGGGACCTGGGATCGAACCCAGGTCCTTATGTTTACCAACCATATGCCTTGCCAGCTGCGCTATATGTTTGAATTGTTAGTATAATGAAAATAAAATATAATATAAAGAAAACAAGTCACTGACTCCCACGCGGGCGAAATTTCAAATGGGCGAATGGCTGGCTGACACATAACCTTCTTCTACCTTTCTCCGTCGCTTTAGGTTTTTGCACCTTTACCTACAGACAACTTCCATGGCTAAAAACCTGTACAATTCAAAAATTCACAAAACACAATATAAATGGAATTGAAGACCATGGTTCAACCGGTCATGATGTCCCGGTCATCCCAGTATCCAGCTTGTGGTCTAATTTTGCCTGTAGCCAAAAAACCCAAAACGCATTTGGAAACCCTAACAATGGCAAGTGCAGATATAGGTTTCAAAAATGCAATTAAATTATTCAGTTAGCTTGCAAACACGATGAGGATCACAATTATATAACTTAAACATGCTAATGATGCAAGAAATTCAATAATCGATTTGAAAAACATAAGCAAATTGTGAGAGTGATTGCGTGCGTTTCTGGATGTCTCAAGCCTTGCAAATGCTTGCTACAGGTTCAGTGAGTGCCTAGAGAGATGACTTGATTTTTAGAAACGCTTGAAACGACCTATGGAGCAAGATTGGATCTGCACTTTCTTTGAAAAATTCAAGCTTTGTTCTTCCTTTTTCACGCGTGTAAAACGTTGTCCCATGCTTTGTTCTTGACCAATATATATCTAGGAATGAATTAGGGTTACAAACTTGGATTAAATCTTTGCAATTATGAGAGATTTGATTTGATTTTCAAGCTACATGTAAACTTTATATTTTGAGCCAAATCATAACTTTCTTGTACCAATTATGCTTGATTCGTTTTGTCCTTGATAACTCAGCATATTTTGATTGCCAACCTGTCCAAAAACCAAATCAAATCATATCTTTGCTATTATTCATCAATTATTTGATTTAATTCAATTTTTAATTAATAAAAAATCAAAATAAATTGAAAAATGAAGCAAATAATATGTGGGTGAATATTTGAGTCGTGGACCACATTATAAGTGAGTTGCAAGGATAAAAAGTTAGGCCCATTTAGCAAAAAATGCATTTTTGAGCACATTTGACTTTTGGCAATTTTGCAAAAAAGGTCAACTTTGACAATGCATATCTCTTCCAATTTTAACCTAGAGAGGTTTTCTTGGACTTTTTAGAAATCTTAGGATGTCCCCTAAGCAACCCTTTTGGTCTCATCTCAATTGAGTCTTCCATGTTCATGTAAGAAGCTTTGACCCAAAAGGTGTTTTTGTTTACTTTTCAAAAGGACCCATAATGTAGAAATTTATATCTTTTTGTGAGTGCATATTTTGAACTTTCGGGCTGAAGATTAGTTGTAGGGAATTGGATTCTCTTCAAAACGAGCCTTGGATGGAAAATTTCTGATGAAGCATGTGGAAGTTATGCTTGGTCAAAGTTTGGTTGACTTTTACTAAGAAACCCTAATTTAGCAACTTTTGGGTTTTGATGAATTTAGAGCATTCCTTAAAGAATCATGATCACCCCTTGATCCAATGATGAAAGTCACTTCAAAATGTTAATTTTGACCAAAAATCTTGAAGTTTGACTGTATGTGGGTCACACTTGATTTTTGACCTAATACAGTCGATTCTCAAGCATCTGAGCAGTTGACTGAGCAAACTTCTTGTGCAAGGCATGAAACTTGACATGTAGGGTATTGAGAACATATTAATACCATGGAGAGTATATGAGGTCATTGGATTCCACCTATCTTGATAAAAATGGAAACCCTAATTTGAGACACCCTGTCTTAGGAGAGAGTTTGTCTGGTCAACTCTTGGGAAAACTTGAGCAAACTGAGGATTCCAATGGGCATGTATTGAGTAAAATGAGAGGGAAAATTTTGGGGTACAACAGCTGCCTCTGTTCAATCTTCTAAAACCTGAGGATGTAGATTGGCTAGCCTTCCTTTCGTGATCTGAAGGTGGAAGATGATTGAACACTAGAGTGCCCAGAAATTTGCACTCGCATGAAGTGGCACTTGATTTGTGATGTCGAGAATGGGCTTATAGATGTCATTCGGAAGTTGATGATAGAAATATTTTGGATATGGGCTTAAATATGCCATCTGAAGGACGTTGATTTCCTGAGACATTCCTTCGATGAGAATTCATGTTACTGTTGTTGATGAGGAATCTGCTAAGCATTGTTGATATCTATCTTGGGAGAAATAGGAGCTTCAGTTGCCTGTTACTCTATTGGGGAAATAACTCTTGCTTGAGGAAGCGGAAGTGAACTGCATATCCGGTTGATGTACAGGCTGTACCACGACTTACTGGGGAAATGCGAAAATAATCGTGTTTGATCAGGTCCCGGTCTTACGGTGTTGTAAACTGTTGTCTGGAGATAAGAGAGAAGGAACCTGGATAATAAGGTTATGAGAAGGAACCTAGATAGTAGGGTTACTTCGATATGCAAGCCTGGATAGTAGGGTTGTGAGAAGGAACCTGGGTCGTAGGGTTACTTCGATATGAAAGCCTGGATAGTAGGGCTGTGAGAAGGAACCTGGATAGTAGGGTTACTTCGATATGAAAGCCTGGATAGTAGGGCTATGAGAAGGAACCTGGGTCGTAGGGTTACTTCGATATGAAAGCATGGCTGTGAGAAGGAACCTGGGTCGTAGGGTTACTTCAATACGAAAGCCTGGATAGAAGGGCTGTGAGAAGGAACCTGGATCGTAAGGTTACTTCAATATGAAAGCCTGGATAGTAGGGCTGTGAGAAGGAACCTGGATCG
Source organism: Vicia faba (assembly GCA_948472305.1). Taxonomy (NCBI): domain Eukaryota; kingdom Viridiplantae; phylum Streptophyta; class Magnoliopsida; order Fabales; family Fabaceae; genus Vicia; species Vicia faba. The sequence continues at coordinate 688,895,671 of OX451735.1, read as the reverse complement.
TAGGGTTACTTCGATATGAAAGCCTGGATAGTAGGGTTGTGAGAAGGAACCTGGATAGTAGGGTTACTTCGATATGAAAGCCTGGATAGTAGGACTGTGAGAAGGAACCTGGATAGTAGGGCTACTTCGATATGAAAGCCTGGATAGTAGGGCTGTGAGAAGGAACCTGGGTCATAGGGTTACTTCGATATGAAAGCTTGGATAGTAGGGTTGTGAGAAGGAACTTGGGTCGTAGGGTTACTTCGATATGAAAGCCTTGATAATAGGGCTGTGAGAAGGAACTTGGGTCGTACGGTTACTTCGATATGAAAGCCTGGATAGTAAGGCTGTGAGAAGGAACCTGGATAGTAGGGTTACTTCAATATGAAAGCCTGGATAGTAGGGCTTGTGAGAAAGAACATGGGTCGTAGGGTTACTTCGATATGAAAGCCTGGATAGTAGGGTTGTGAGAAGGAACCTGGGTCGTAGGGTTACTTCGATATGAAAGACTGGATAGTAGGGCTGTGAGAAGGAACCTGGGTCGTAGGGTTGCTTCGATATGAATGCCTGGATAGTAGGGCTATGAGAAGGAACCTGGGTCGTAGGGTTACTTCGATATGAAAGCCTGGATAGTAGGGTTGTGAGAAGGAACCTGGGTCGTAGGGTTACTTCGATATGAAAGCCTGGATAGTAGGGCTGTGAGAAGGAACCTGGGTCGTAGGGTTACTTCGATATGAAAGCCTGGATAGTAGGGCTGTGAGAAGGAACCTGGATAGTAGGGTTACTTCGAAGCAATAATGTAGATTAGTTGACCCGTTTGATTTCGGGAATTGAGTTTCCATTAGTCGTATGTAGATGTGATATGTATAACTACTGAATTTGTTGAAGCTAATCCTCTTTTCCTGAAAAGATATCAGGGTTAGTTATATGCGATGCATGAAATGCAAGGTGAGATGATGTTATCAAAATAAATGAGATTATGATGTATATGATATGCATGTGTATGTCATGATTCATGTTCATGAAATGCTATCGGGGTATGCCCGCGTCTGGGAAAATAAATCCCTGACAGTTGCTGGAGATTTGTAAATATTCTGTCGGGAAGAGATCCTAGAGAATAACTCTGCAGGGACTAAACTTAGGGGGAAGAGATACTCTGTTGATCTGGAGGAATAAACTCAGCTGGGGATGAAATTCCGTTGCTGGAGATGACGAGCTCTGTTGGAGAAATAAACTCCTCTTGGGGGATGAAATTTACTGACTCGCCCGCGATTATGAACCTCAGCTGTGGAGAGTTATGTCCTGTTTCGGGGAAGCTGACATCAATGCCTTTGGATACTTTTTGCTTTATGGGGAGTGTATATACCAATAATTGTTTTCCCAAGCTGGCTTTTATCCTGGTACCTGCTGGGCAGAGTAACCGTCGGGTTTGGCACTTCTTGTTTTTTCCCTATTTCTGGAATTACGAGTAATTGCTTTTTGTTTCTTATGTAAATATTTATGAGCAGCAATCATTTTCAAATGCATATATCAAAAACAAATCATCGAGCGTTCTTGCAAAGCAAAACAGAAAAAGAAAAAATAGATTGAAGTTTTGTGAAAATGACTTGTATTAATTTTTGAAGTTGGCCTGTAATAGGCGTTTAGTACAAAGAGACTGACACGCTAGTAAGAGAACGTCATTGTAAAAATATAAATTATACAAATTGTGTAAAAGAAAGAAAAAAAACAGCTATGTGAAACAACCCCATTGGGTTCCAACTCTGCTATTGCCTTTATATCTTCAAGCGTCTCATCACTTTGCTACTTGGCCGAAGGTTGATCATATTGGTTGGCGCCGTCCGAGCTTGATAGTCGATACCGAAGTTTGGTCGCAATATGATCCAACGAGACATAGTGATACGCTTCAATCCCTAACTTTTTCCTGGACCGCCCTTTCGGGTTTTCAATCCACCGGGATACCATTTTTTGCCCAAGCCTCCCTTTCGGGTTTTCGACTTGCCGGGTGTACAGATTTTTTTTCATTTTCATCCCTTACTTTTTCCCGAACCCTTTTGGTTCGTCGGGAAGCCCTTATTTTTGCCTAGGCCAGTCGACCTAGCGGGTTTTTGATTATGCGTAGTATCTTTTCACTATGTCCGTATTGCTAGGGTGAGGAAGGTCGTCACCATCCATGGTGGTTAGAATCATAGCTCCTCCCGAGAAAATGTTCTTAACCGCAAATGGCCCTTCGTATGTGGAGGTCCATTTGCCCCTAGGATCACCTTGCGGCAGTATGATGCGTTTGATCACTAGATCTCCAACTTGATATTCTTGACGCCTGACTTTCTTGTTAAAAGCCTTGATCATTTGCTTTTGTTACGTCTGACCATGGCAAATAGTAGTAAGTCTTTTTTCATCGATTAGATTCAGCTGATCAAGTCGGGTTTAGATCCAGTCGTCTTCGTTCAAACCTGCATCCTTCATAATGCTGAGAGAGGGTATCTGGACTTCGATGGGTAGGACTGCCTCCATGCCATATACCAGAGAGTAGGGTGTTTCCCATGTCGACGTTAGAGCTGAGGTACAGTACCCATGAAGGGAAAATGGCAACATCTCATGCCAGTCTTTGTATGTCACTGTCATCTTCTGTACAATCTTCTTTATGTTCTTGTTAGCTGCTTCAACAACGCCATTCATCTTCGGTCGGTAGGGAGAAGAGTTATGATGCTGTATCTTGAACTGTTTACAGAGCTCGGTGATCATTGTGTTGTTGAGATTCGTACCATTGTCGGTGATAATTCTCTCTGGTACACCATATCGACTGATCAGATTGTGTCGAATAAACCGTGCTACGACGTTCTTGGTTACTATAGCAAAGGAGGTTGCCTCAACCCACTTCGTGAAGTAATTAATGGCTACTAAGATGAAGTGATGTCCATTGGAAGCGGTGGGCCTGATTTCTCCAATCATGTCGATGCCCCACATCGTAAAGGGCCACGGAGCTGTCAAGACATTTAAGGGGACCAGAGGCACATGCACCTTATCAGCGTAGATTTGGCACTTATGACAAGTTCGGGAGTGCTGATAGCAATCGGCTTCCATAGTGGACCAGTAATATCCTTCCCGTAGGATCTTCTTAGCCATGGTATGTCCATTAGAATGGGTTCTGAAGGTGCCTTCATGTAGATCTGTCATGATCCTCTCTGCTTCGCTCTTGTCTACACATCGTAGTAGTGTGGAGTCATGGTTACATTTATAGAGGATTCCATTACTGAGGAAGAACTTTGCAGCGAGCCTTCTCAGAAACTTCTTATCATTAACAAATGACCCTTCAGGATACTCCTGAGCCTCGAGATACCTTTTGACTTCGTGAAACCAGGGTTTGTCTGCCACTTCTTCGGTATCGATCTCGCAGCAGTGTGTTGGTTCATCCAACCTCTCATTGGTGATTTTGGGAGCTTCATTGTCCCACCTAACCGTGAACATAGAAGACATGGTAGCTAGCGCGTCCGCCAATTGGTTCTCCTCTCGTGGGAAATGTTCGAAGGTTACCTCCTCAAAGTGTGGGAGCAATGTCAGTACGTACTCTTTGTAAGGAATTAGATTCGGTTGCTTCGTATCTCACTCGCCTTTGATCTAACTTATCACCAAAGTGGAATCCCCGAATACATTCAAGAACTTGATCCTTAGGTCAATAGCAGCTCGAAGACCCATGATGCACGCTTCATACTCCACTGTGTTGTTGGTGCAGTTGAAACATAATCGGGCAGTGAACGGAGTATGACAGCCCTCGGGAGATATGATTACAGCGCCAATGCCGTTACCTAGTGCGTTTTAGGCTCCATCAAAATACATAGACCATCGGGATCCTTCCTCAGGTCCTTCATCCGGTCCAGGTTCTTCGTAATCAGTCACCAACATGATATTCTCATTCGGGAACTCAAAATTCATGGACTGGTAGTCGTCCACGGCCTGATGAGCCAAATGATCAGCCAATACACTCCCCTTTATTGCTTTTTGGGTTGTGTATTGTATGTCATGCTCAGTTAAGATGATCTGCCACCTAGCTATCCTTCCAGAGAGAGCTGGCTTCTCGAAAATATACTTGATTGAATCCATCTTTGATATCAACAAGGTAGTGTGAGTCAGCATATACTGTCTCAGTCGGCGAGCAGCCCATGCCAAAGAGCATCAAGTTTTCTCGAGCAATGAGTATTGTGTCTCACAGTCGGTAAACTTTTTGCTAGGTAGTATATTGCATGCCCTTTTCGACCAGACTCGTCCTGCTGCCCTAACACACACCCTATTGAATTGTCTAGCACTGTCAGGTATAATATCAAAGGTCTTCCTTCAACTGGAGGCATCAGAATTGGAGGTTCTTGAAGGTATTCTTTGATTCTTTCGAAAGCGGTCTGGCATTCATCATTCCACTTTACCACTTGATCTTTCTTCAGAAGATTTAAGATTGGCTCACAAGTAGCAGTCAGATGTGAAATGAACCTGGCAATGTAATTCAGACGTCCCAAGAAACCTCTAACCTCTTTCTCTGTGTGGGGAGCCAGCATCTCTCGTATGGTCTTTACCTTCGCAGGGTCTACCTGAATACCCTTGTCACTGACAATGAAACCTTGAAGCTTACCAGACCTTACCCCGAAGGTGCACTTGTTCGGATTTAACCTCAGCTTATATATCTTCAACCTGTCGAACAACTTTTGTAGATGGTCGAGGTGCTCCTCTTCTGTTTGAGACCTGGCGATCATGTCGTCGACATAAACCTCTATCTCATGGTGGATCATATCATGGAACAAAGCAACCATGGTGCGCTGATAAGTTTCCCAGTGTTCTTCAACCCAAAAGGCATCACCTTATAGCAGAAGGTGCCCTACTGCGTGACGAAGGTTGTCTTTTCCATGTCTTCAGGAGCCATCTTGATCTGGTTGTAGCCAGAGAAACCATCCATGAAGGAGAAAAATTTATGTTTCATGGTGTTGTCGACTAGAACATCAATGTGAGGAAGTGGGAAGTCATCCTTGGGGCTTGCCCTGCTCAGATCTCTGTAATCCACACACATTTGTACCTTACCATCCTTTTTAGGTACCGGAACGACGTTAGCAACCCACTGTGGATAGGAAGTGACAACTAAGAATCCTGCGTCGAACTGTTTCATAACCTCTGCCTTCATTTTCTCTGACACTTCGGGATACATACGAAGAACCTTCTGTTTAACCAGAGGACAGTCTTCTTTAGTCGGCAGGCGATGTACCACAATATCAGTGTCCAAACCAGGCATGTCTTCATAGGACCAGGCGAAGATCTCAACATAGTCCTGCAGCATCTGTATCACCCTCTGTTTGACACTAAGCTCCAGATTTGCACCTATTTTAACCTCCTTTATGTCTTCCTCAGTGCCTAAATTCATTGTCTCAACTGGCTCTTCATGAGGCTGTATGGCCCTCTCTTCCTGTTGTAGTAGTCTAGCAAGTTCTCCAGTCACCTCACAATCATCCTTACCTTCGTCCTCGGCTTGGTTGATCGGATTTTTGAAGTCATAACTGGAAATAGAAGAGTTGTTATCAATGGGATCCAGAGTGGATATGGATCTGCATTACGATACGTGAGTGTGTGTAAGAGAATAGTTGTTTTGATAAAGTGAAAAACAGAAAAGAAAAACAGAGAGCACAAAATTTGTATGCAAGAAACGTCCAATGCTTTATTAATGATATATGAAATGACAAATAATAGCCCTCACAAGCAAAGCCAATGTGCCTCGGGCAAGGCACATGGCCATAAAGTTTTAAATTGTTTATTACAAATCTTAAAAAAAAATAAGTCAATTACTGCGGAATAAAAGAAACTGGTATGAAGTCCCTTGCCGTCCAGTTACTCGGTCCACTGTTGGTAGTTGGGTAGATCCAGCTGTCGATGTCTGAGTCTTCCTCGCTGTCTTCAATGGAATTAACCCCACGATTGCTGATGTGTAGGGGAGGTCCTCCAGCCCGAGCGCGTCGAACAACCCTTTGAGCCCCTATAGTAAAGCCCAAACCAAATTTGTCAGTTTTGTGAGTGAAATCAAGGAGCTGACCCCAATTGGTACACCCACCTTCTTCAACCACAACCTTGGCGTCCTTGAGAGAAGCCATCTTCAAAGGAGGTTTGTTGGTAGTAGTTTTAGTCGATGCCAAGATCTGAGGGACCTCTTCGAAGTTATGACAAGGAGTTTCTATGAATTCCCCATCCATCTCTACATAGTGAAAGGAATTGAGGTGGCTCACCATATACTCCTCTTCACCCCGTACAGTGACAATTTTCCCTTTCACCGAATACTTCAGCATTTGGTGGAGTGTGGAAGTAACTGCCCTAGCTTCATGGATCCAAGGACGACCCAGCAAACAAGAATACGACGGCCTGATATCCATCACATAGAAGGTGGACCCAAAAGTCTGAGAACCTACTTTGACAGGGATGTCCACCTCCCCGTGCACTATTCTCTTCGATCAGTCAAAAGCCCTTACCACAATGTTACTAGGCTTTAGAGTCAAACACTCGCAATCCAATCGGTCTAACGCCTTCTTCGGCAGAACATTCAATGATGACCCAGTATCTACCAACACATGAGCCATAGTGGTGCCCCTGCATTCAATCGAGACATGAAGAGCATCATTATGCTTCCTTCCTTTTGGTGTCAAATCCGCATCTGTAAAACCCAGCCCATTATCAGTAGTCAGGCTGGCCACACAATCTTTGAATTGATCAGCTGAAGTCTCTTGCGGCACATGCGCAGTCTTGAGGAATGCAATCAAAGCCTTCGCATGGGCCTCGGAGCACAACATCAGGGATAACATGGATATCTTTGATGGGGTCTTCCCCATCTGCTCTACCACAATATAGTCTCCCTTCTTAATGATTTTCAGTATTTCCTCTATCTCTTGCTTAGAGGCTTCCACAACAATTTTCCTAGGCGCCTCTGTCCGGGCAGGCTCACCTATAATTTCCTTGTCGTGGGTATCAGACGATTTTTCGATAGGGGTAATAACTGGAGTAAGAACATGAACTTTAGTAGATGTACTAGCAGGAACAGCAGATGGAATGATAATAGGCTTGTTGACAGTCTTAGGGGAAATCTCGGGAGAGAAGACCCTTCCACTTCGGGTGATTTTGTTGGTTCCGACAATGTTATCAATATCAGGATCAGCTTCTTCATCTTTAAAATCTTGTTTGATGCCATGATAGTACACATCGGCACCATAATGCCATAGGACAACTTTGTCCGAGACATACGGGACAGGACCAGGAACAGTGATTATCAGCGGAGCAATTCTTGGAGCAGATGTAATCCTAACAGGTCTTCTCGAGGAGACCTTGGAAGGATTGGCGGAAATGGTTATAATGGCAACGTCTTCAATTGGAACAACAGGAATCATAGTTTTCTCGAACAAAATCTCTGCTATCCATCAGGCGCTGAATACCTGACTTCAATAAATAGCAACCAGAAGGCAGAGATGAACACATGTGGCAACCTTTACCATAACCCAGAAATAAACCGGCCGACAACAAATTCTTCTTGACTGTCATGAGAGGAGTAGAAACTTCATCAACAGAGGTAAAAAATAAATCAGTGTCAACAACATTAACTCCACGACCGTGTTTAGTCATGGGAGCAGTTATGACGTTGGGCTTCTCCGTAGCATAAAAATCTATCTCCTTGGCTTCAATCAAGTCTTGTACTTTGCTCTTCAGAGCCCAGAAGTCATTTGTATCGTGGCCAGAACTCTCAGAATGATAAGCACACCGGGCATTTGGATTATATCAGGGAGATGTAGTATTTGGATTCTTGGGAGCCTCTTTCAAGGTTGCCAAGTTGGATCTCAGCAGGTGAGGTAGCACTTCAGCTAATGTCATGTTGATGCGGGTAAACTTTCGTTGTGGTCTTTCCACCCTTTGTTGATTTTTGCATTTTGGAGCAACTGCAAGTCTAGGTATCATCACGGCACTTACTGTCTGACTATGTTCAACCTTGTTTTGTCCCCTCGGGCTATAGATGGAACTGGCTTCCTTCTTACCAGCGAAAGGCTTCTTTACTGAACTTGAAGAGGCATCCTTTTGTATTTTGCCGCTTCAAATTCCAACTTCTACTCTTTCTCCAGTTAGAATCAGCTCGGTGAAACCATCTGATGAGTTGCCGATCAAATGATTGAAAAATGGACCAGATAGTGTCCCCAGAAACATATCAACCAACTCCCTATCTGACAACGGGGGTTGAACTCTTCCAGCCAAGTCTCTCCATTTCTATGCATAGTCCTTAAAGCCTTCACTTGCACCCATGGGCATACTCTAAACTTGAGTACGAGTAGGAGCAAGGTCGGTGTTGTATTGATACTGCTTGTAGAAAGCAGCAGCCAAATCCTCCCAATTTCGAATATTTGTTCCCTCTAGCTGGTAGAACCATTCAAGCTGAGTCCCTGACAGACTATCTTGAAAGAAATGAACCCACAGATTTCTATCAGTGGTGTGGGGCTGGATTTTCCTGACGTAGGAACGGAGATGGAGCTTTGGGCAGGACACCCCATCATAGTTGGCAAAAACTAGAGCTTTGAACTTCCGCGGGATGACCACCCCCGACACCAACCCCAATTCTTCGAAATCCAGTCCGGGTACCCTATGAACTTCCATGGCACTCAGACGATCTTCCAACTGTTTGTATCTATCCTCGATAGGAGGATATTGCTCATCATTGTAATCAGTATCATTGTCAGAAACTGCAGGACTGGGATCCTTCTCTTCTTCTTGATTCTCCCCTTCCTTAGATGAAGAGGCCAAACCGACTTGTCGCTTCAACCGCTCTCCAAACCTTCTGCCCATATTCAGAATACCAGCAGCCTTCTTCTTTTTCTTCTTCTCTTTCAGGATGAGGGCTTTCAAATCCTCCTGCCCTTTTTCCAGACTTATAAATATTTGTTGGAATTGGACGTCCTGTGCCTGAAGGTCCTTGATGGTTTGCTCGGAAGACATTTTATGCTGAAATAAACAGCGAATAAGATGAGAAACCTGTAATGGTACCTGTTGTACCCCAAAATTTTCCCTCCCATATCTCTCAACACATGGAAAGTGAGGTCCCCCAGCTTGCTCAAGGAAGTTCAAGAATTGACCAGACAAACTCTCTCCTAAGGCAGTATACCTCAAATTACGGTTTCCACCTTCATCAAGATGTGTGAACCAAAAAGGACTCAAATTCTCACCATTGTCCTAATATGCTCTCAAGATCATCCATGTCAAGTTTCAAGCCTTGTAGAAGAAGTTTGCTCAGTCAATTGCTCAAATACCTGAAAATCAATTGTACTAGGTCAAAAGTCAACTGTGGCCCACATACAGTCAAACTTCAAGATTTTTGGTCAACGTCCTCATTTTGGAGTATTATCCATCATTTGATCAAGGGTTGATCATGATTCCTCAAGGATTGCTCACAATTCATCAAAATCCAAAAGTTACTAAATTAGGGTTTTACAAGAAAAGTCAACTAAACTTTGATCAAACATAACTTTCTCATACTTTATCAGAAATGACCCATCCAAATCTCATTTTGAAGAGGATTCAATTACCTACAATTAATCTTCAGTTCCCAAGTTCATAATATGCACTCACAAAAAGATATGAATTTTGACATTATAGGTCCTTTCGAAAAGTCAACAAAAACACCTTTTGGGTCAAAGCTTCATACATGAACATGGAAGACTCAATTTAGATGATACCAAAAGGGTTGTTTAGAGGACATCCTAAGCTTTCTAAAAAGTCCAAGAACATCTCTCTAGGATCAAAATTGAGAGAGTTATGCATTGGCCAATTTGACCATTTTTGCAAAATTGCCAAAAGTCAAATGTGCTCAAATTTGCATTTTTTGCTAAATGGGCCCAACTTTTTATGCTTGCACCTCAACTATAATGTGGTCCACGACTCAAATTCTCACTCACCCATTATGTGCTTCATTTTTCAATTTATTTTGATTTTTCATTAATTAAAAAGTGAATCAAATCAAATAAATGATGAAAATTAACAAAGATATGATTTGATTTGTTTTTTTGACAGATTGGCAATCAAGATATGCTAAGTAAACAAGATCAAATCGCATAAAGGGCAATTGGTACCAGAAAGGAATGGTTTGGCTCAAAATAGAAACATATCATATAGCTTTCAAATCAAATCAAAGCTTGGATAAATGCAAAGATTTAGTCCAAGTTTGTTAACCTAATTCACTCTAGGTTATATAATGAGCAATTCCAGATCAAAAAACAGGGGTTAGAGGTCGTGAGAAGGATAGAACAAAAATCAAAAAAGTTGGCAAAAGTGTGAATTGGTTTCCACTCCACAGGCCATCTTAAGTCATCCTAGCTATCTCAATCCATTGTTGGACGTCCCAGGAAGTTGTCCCAATCGTTTGCAAGGTTTGAAACACCCAGAAACGTGCAATACACTTCATACGGTTTGGCATTTTTTCTCAATTCGATTATCATAATTCTTGCATCATTATCACTTTTGATCGTTATATTCGTGTTTGTCATCATGTTTGTAAGCTAACCATGTCATTTAATTGCATTTTTGATGCATGTACATGATGTTGCCATTGCTAGGGTTTTTGTGTTATTTTTAGGGTCTTTTTATACAAGAACAATTAGGCTTTGAATCAAGTACCATGATGCTCGTGAGGATGAGACGAGTTGATTGGTACCATTACCTTTCAATTATATTGCTCGTACATGATTTTTGAATGTTACAAGTTTATAGTTACAGCAAAACTGCTATAGGTAAAAGTCCCTTCGTCTAAAACGACGGAGAAGGGAAGAAGATGATGTGTGTCCAAGCGTGATTAGCCCATTCAAATTTAGCGCGTTTGGGGCTGGAAGAATATTTGACTTGGCTTTTGGTTTTGTTTGTTTATTATGCTTACAAGTTAACACTCTAGCGCAGATGGTTGGAGGGAATGCCTTTGATGCGCACGTTCTGGGTTCGATCACAGGCGTGTGCATTTTATTATTTTCTTGATTATTTCAGACGAATCCAATGCAATACATCATCATACGCCTTCCATACACCCTCAGTGCCTGGCCACTGGATGCCCAGCTAGTCAGATCCAACGTGCCAACAATGAAGGTCCATGGTATTCCTCAAAGTCAACGATGCACCAGATCCAGCGCTGACCAAACCTGGAGCTTAATGGGCCAAAGATATTCTTATTGACACCCTCTCTTTCAGCAAGACAACAGGCCCAATTTTATTTCTTTCTTATTTTTATTTCCTTATTTAATTATTTTGCTTAATTATTTTGTTTCACAAAAATTAATCACTTTTTTATAAAATCATAAAAATCAAGAATTCACAAAATTAGAATTAGTTTTTTTTATTAAATTTTAATTAATTAGCTTAATGTAATTTAGGGCAATTTAATTCTTCTTTTCACAATTAAAAAATAATTAGAACATTAGGTTTAAATTCTTGATTTAATTATTTTCTTTTTCCAAATAAAAAAACACAAAAAATAGGTTAACTTAGTTATTTTTCTTAATTAAAGTTAATTAGTAATTAGGTTCTTTTTTTTATTCAATTATTCCTTATTTTCTTAAAAAAAACAAAAACGACAAAAAAAACTTTTTTTTCTTTAATCAATTGCAATTAGGTTTAGTCAAGGGTCAAAACCCTAATCGCCTCGCATTTAACTTACCGTGCGCATTTAATTCTTTTATTATTTTTGTAATTGTTCAGAGGATGTAATAGTTTTAACTAGGGCTTTTACTTATCGCTTTTCCCCGATTTTTTGGTTATGTAATTAATCCCCCTCCCCGAAGCCTTGTAATAGTTAGGTTCTATATTTTCACACTTTTAAATTTCCGCAATTATTAACTGTTAGATGAATGCTAATAGGATTGTATGGAAAGAATGCATGACAAAATTAAAATGGTTAGAAAACCCTAATGTGCAAAGATAATAAACTGAAAATAAATCACTCGCACATATTCACTCTTCGGGTATACTCTCACTTCGGTTGCCTTCGGTAAACGATCATTAAGCATAGGGTGTCTTAGTGGTTGCCCTCCCGTCTAAATAGATCAAATGTCCCATTCGAATGTTGCCTCAAAAACGTTGCCTCGGATATGTTGCCTCGGAAATGTTGCCTCGAAAAAGATCTTAAGACTCTAGGGTTACTACTAAGGTGTCCTAATATTGTTTTAGTGACCGTACATCCCTTTCGAATTGACTCTTACAAATTCCAACAACGGTGCTACCTATTTCTCAATAGTTGGATAACACTGTCTAAAGGAAACAAGAATAGAAACGTACTTTTTTTGAGTGGGTAGATGCTAGTAGGTACTTGCTTAAATCAAAACTTTTCACACTTACACCTTTCAAAACCAATTTTCAAAACAAACTTCGTCACACCCTTGAGGACTGATACAAGGGTTATCACGAAGTAAAACATTTTCAAAAACAAGCACACAAACACAAGCAATTTAAAAATGAGCAAGTACCTAAGAGCCCATGGAAAACCATGGATAGAAAGGGTGCTAACACCTTCCCTTTCTATAATCTACCCCCCGTACTCAAAATCTTGAAAAAGGATTTTTTCTGTACTTTTTTCCTTTCCGATTGGATGAAATAAAAGTCGGTGGCGACTCTTACTTACCGCGACATTTTGCGAACACAAAACACAAAACGTAAACTAGTATTAAACAGTCGGTTTTGCCACCGTATCACCGAACTGGCGACTCTGCTGGGGAATAATAAGTGGGGTATACCTTAGGATCTAGGTCATTAAAATTGCTTCTCTTGATTACTTTGTTTGCTTTATTTTTGAGGGTTTTGTTTGGGGTTACTATAGATCCTATACCCGGATCTGGGGGCACTCATTAGGTAAGTAGAAATAGACTGTGAGGGAACTTTACGGTGTAGACCTATACGGTTGAAGCAGTAGCTACATTGGTGTGGCACTTTGGTTGGTACCGATATCCCTTGTGGTGAAACGAGGAGAATACGGGGTTGCTGCATGGTGTCGTGAAGCACTAACGAAACTTAGAACCTTAGTTGAACAACTTGGCCATTAGAAAGTAGCGAGATAGCTGGCCTCGGTGTAGAGCTGAGAACTGGTTGATACTCGATGCTACACTCATTGAGATCATACTTTCGGAATATTTCGGCCGCAAGAAAAGATTGCGTGAGCTGAAACCATGATCGATAAAGGATGGTCAGTGATATTGAGATCCTCTAGAACCCGGTTACTTTTCTAGGTCAGGTTTGAAACCAACTCAACTTCAAGAGGGTATTACCTTTTACCTCATGCAAGCCTTAAACCTAAGGGCTTTGTGTGATTTGACTGTGTTTGCAATACCTGTGTTTGCTATACCTGTGGTTTTATCATGACATCATGCATCATAACGTGGCATTCATGCTTCATTACACTAACCATTTCAAAGACCAAGGGAATTTATCTTTGTTCTGTTTTGCAGATCATGGCTTCCGTGCATAGAAATACTATCTGAATCAGCTTTGTGAAGATACCTTCCTAACTCAAAGAGCTAGTATCATGAGTTTCTGAAACTTCTACTTTCATTAAGAGACACGGTTAACTTCTCAGCCCGGTTACTTCAAACTTTGATGAACAGATGATGAGCGTACTTTTTCAGTTCTTCGATCCCAAGCATCACTGCTTCACCTTTCCAGATTATCAGTTGGTACCCACCTTGGAAGAATTCTCTCAGCTATTGGGCCTACCCATTGTTGAACAGGTACCCTTCACAGGTATAGAAGAAGTTCCTAAGCCAGAATTCATTGCCTCAGCTTTGCATTTGAAACGGGCTGATGTGGTATCCAATTGGGAAACTCGAAGCGAAGTTGAGGGTCTTCTAGCCAAATTTCTGATAGACAAGGCTCAACTATTTTGGGATGATATGGATTTTCAGGCTTTTGAAGAGGTCTTGGCTCTTCTTATCTATGGTTTAGTTATCTTTCCTAATCCGGACTCCTTCATAGATGTGAATGCTATCAAGATTTTCCTTTCTCGCAACCTTGTGCCTACCTTGCTTGGAGATATTTTGCATACTCTCCATACTCGTACCATGAAGAGAAGAGGGACTCTTATGTGTTACATGTCGTTGCTGTCGAGGTGGTTTATTTCTCACCTCCCTAAGTCTGTACAGAAGAACGAAGAAGGTTTGGGTTGGTTGCAAAGGATAATGTCACTCGCTCATACGGATATTCTTTGGTGTTCCTGAGCTATGGAAGACATTGCTATTATTGACTGTTGTGGGGAGTACCCTAATGTCCCATTACTTGGTATCAGAGGGGGTATAACTTACAATCCTTGTCTAGCCTTGCGAAAATTTGGTCATGCTCGAAGGTATGGTCCCCATGAGTTACTTATTGAGGGCATTGTATTCAACTATGAGAATGATGATAATGAGTATCGCCGGAGGTTCATACGAGCTTGGGGCATGGTAAACAGATCTGACACCAAAGATTCGGGACCAAAGACTTCCATTCCTATGGAGCCTTACCTCCAATGGGTACGAGCTCGTGCCCATAAGCTTATGATGCCTTATGTGGCCGTATTACCAGTGATTGTGGAGCCCACTACTGAAGAAGGCATTTCTTACACGGTTCTTTATCCTTACATGCCCACTGATCTTGGGGAGTTACATAGGTCTTAGATTCAGCTGAAGAATGAAAGGGATACTTACAGGGAACAGTTCCATGATCAAGAAAGGAAGGTTTTAAAGTTCACTAGGCAGCTCCAGGAAGAAAGAGTGCTCAATGATTATATCAGCATAAAGAGAAAGCGTCCATGGGACTTTTGATTTTTCTTTTCTAGTTTTAGATTTGTTTTATTTGCTTATTTGTAATGCCTTAAAGGCATTTTTGAACCTTCAAATTTAAGCTAATAAAGTTTTTGTTTATTTTGGTTTGCAAATTTAAATTTCCCGAAGTCTTTGAAATCATTACATGCGCATCCCATTATCATACGTATCATTACAGGTACCACTACAAGTTTCTCATCTTCTTCGCTGTTTATTTCAGCAGAAATGTCTTCCGATCAAGCCATCAAAGATCTTCAGGCACAGAACGCCCAGTTACAACAAATATTCATCAGTCTGGCAAAAGGGCAAGAGGACCTGAAATCCCTCATTCTGAAAGAGAAGAAGAATAAAAAGAAGGTTGTCGGTATTCTGAATATGGGCAGAAGGTTTGGAGAAAGGTTGAAGCAACAAACTGATTTGACCTCTTCATCTATGGAAGGGGAGAATCAAGAAGGAGAAGGACCCTAGTCTTGTGGTTTCTGACAATGATACTGATTATAACGATGAGCAATATCCTCCTGCTGAGGATAGATACAAACAGTTAGAGGATCGTCTGAGTGCCATGGAAGTTCAGAGGATACCTGGGATGGATTTCGAATAATTGGGTTTGGTGTTGGGAGTGGTCATCCCACAAAAGTTCAAAGCCTCGGTTTTTGCCAAGTATGATGGAATGTCCTTCCCAAAACTCCATCTCCGCTCTTATGTCAGAAAAATCCAACCCCACACCGCTGATAGAAATTTGTGGGTGCACTTCTTTCAAGATAGTCTGTCAGGGACTCAGCTTGAATGGTTCTACCAGTTGGAGGGAGCCAGTGTCTGAAACTGGGAAGATCTTGTTGCTTCTTTCTACAAGCAGTATCAGTATAATGCCGACCTTGCTCCCACCCGTACTCAACTCCAGAGTATGTCCATGGGTGCAGGTGAAGGTTTTAAAGATTATGCTCAAAAATGGAGAGACTTAGCTGGGAGATTTCAACCCCCTTTGTCTGATAGGGAGTTGGTTGATATGTTTATAGGAACGCTATCAGGTCCATTTTTCAATCACCTAATCGGCAGCTCGTCATCTGGTTTCACCGAGTTGATTTTAACTAGAGAAAGAGTAGAAGTTGGAATTCGGAGTGGTAAAATACAGAAGGATGCCTCCTCGAGTTCAGCAAAGAGGCCTTTCGCTGGTAAGAAGGAAGCCAGTGTAGTCTATAGCCCGAGGGGACAAAGCAGATCTGAACACCGTCAAACGGTAATTGCTCTAGTGATACCAAGACCCGCAGTTGCTCCATAATGCAACAATCAACAAAGGGCGGAAAGACCACAGCGGCAGTTTACCCATATCAACATGACTTTGGCTGAATTTCTACCTCACTTATTAAAATCCAACTTGGCAACCTTGAGAGAGGCTCCCAAGAATCCAAACACTACCTCTCTCATATACAATCCCAACGCGCAGTGCGCCTACCATTCTGAGAGTCCTGGCCACGATACAAATGATTGTTGGGCTCTGAGAAACAAAGTACAAGACTTACTTGAATCCAAGGAGATAGAGTTCGATGCTCCAGAAAAGTCAAATGTTATAACTGCTCCCATGCCCAAACATGGTCGTGGAGTTAATGTTGTTGACACTGATTTGTTTGTGACCTTTGTTGAAGAAATTTCTACTCCTCTTATGACTGTTAAGAAGAATTTGTTGTTGGCCAGTTTATTTCTGGGTTGTGGTGAAGGTTGTTGCATGTGTTCGATTCTACCTTTTGGTTGTCATTTGTTGAAGTCATGGGTTCAGCACCTGGTGGATAATAAAGAGATTTTGTTCGAGAACACTATGATCCCTATTGTTCCCATTGAATACGTCGCTATTATAACCATTTCCACCAATCCTTCCAAGGTTTCCTCGAGAAGACCTGCTAGGATTACACCTGTTCAAAGAATTGCTCCGCTAATAATCACTGTTCCTGGTCCCATCCCGTACACCTCAGACAAGGTTGTCCCGTGGCATTATGGTGTTGATGTGTACTATCATGGCGTTAAGCAAGATCTGGAGAATGAAGAAGCTGATACTGATGTCAGTAATATTGTCGGGACTAGTAAGGTTACCCGAAGTGGAAGGGTTTTCTCTCCTGAGATTGCTCCGAAGATCATCAAGCCTACTGTTATTCCAACTGCTGCTCCAACCAGCACTCTTGACATTTCTCCTGTTCCTACTCTTTTTATTACCCCTGCTGCTAAGCCATTTGGGACTCGGGGCAAGGAAATTATAGGTGAGCCTGCCCGGACGGAGGCACCTAAGAAAATCGTTATGGAAGCCTCTAAACAAGAAATATAGGAAATACTGAAAATCATTAAGAAGAGCGACTACAATATGGTCGAGCAGCTGGGGCAGACCCCATCAAAGATATCCATGTTGTCTCTGATGTTGTGTTCTGAAGCCCATACGAAGGCTTTGATTGCATTTCTCAAGACTGCGCATGTGCCGCAGGAAACTTCAGTAGATCAGTTCAAAGATTGTGTGGCCAGCCTGACTGCTGACAATGGGCTGGGTTTCTCATATGCGGATCTGACACCAAAAGGAAGGAAGCATAATGATGCTCTACTTGTCTCGATTGAGTGCAGGGGCACCACTATGGCTCATGTGCTGGTAGATACCGGGTCTTCACTGAATGTTCTGCCAAAGAAAGCGTTGGACCGTTTAGATTGTGAGGGTTTGACTCTAAAGCCTAGTAACATTGTGGTAAGGGCTTTTGACGGATCGAAGAGAATGGTGCACGGGGAGGTGGACATCCCTGTCAAAGTGGGTTCTCAGACTTTTGGGTCCACCTTCTACGTAATGGATATCAAGTCGTCATATTCTTGCTTGCTGGGTCGTCCTTGGATCCATGAGGTTGGGGCAATTACTTCCACACTCCATCAAATGCTGAAGTATCCGGTGAAGGGAAAGATTGTCACAGTGCGAGGTGAAGAAGAATATATGGTGAGTCACCTCAATTCCTTCCGCTACGTAGAGATGGATGGGGAATTCATAGAAACTCCTTGTCAGAATTTCAAAGAGGTCCCTCAGATCTTGGCATCAACTGAAGTTACTACCAACAAACCTCTTTTGAAGATGGCTTATCTCAAGGACGACAGGGTTGTGTTTGAAGAAGGTGGGTGTACCAATTGGGGTCAGCTCCCTGATTTCACTCACAAAACTGACAAATTTGGTTTGGGCTTTACTACAGGGGCTCAAATGGGTGTTAGGCGCGATCGGGATGGAAGACCCCCTCTACACATCAACAATCGGGGAATTAATGCAATTGAAGACAGTGAAGAGGATTTAGACATCGACAGCTGGATCTACCCAACGACCAACGGTGGACCGAATAACTGGACGACTAGGGACTTCATACCTGTTTCTTTTATTCCGCAGTAATTGACTCATTTGTTTTAAGATTTGTAATAAACAATTTGAAACTTTACGGTCCGGTGCCTTGCCCGAGGCACCTTGGCTTTGCTTATGAGGGCTATTATTTGTCATTTCATATATCATTTATAAAGCATTGGACGTTTCTTGTATACAAATTTTGCGCTCCTTATTTTTCCTTTCTGTCTCTCACTTTATCAAAACAGATATTCTCTTACACAAACTCACGTATCATACTACAAATCCATATCCACTATGGATCCCATTGATAACAGCTCTGCTACTGCTAGTTATGACTTCAAAAATCCGATCAACCAAGCCGAGGACGAAGGTGAGAATGATTGTGAGGTGCCTAGAGAACTTGCTAGACTATTACAGCAGGAAGAAAGGGCCATACAGCCTCATGAAGAGCCAGTTGAGTCAGTGAATTTGGGTACAGAGCAAGACAGGAAAGAAGTTAAAATAGGTGCGAATTTGGAGCCTAGTGTCAAACAACGGTTAATACAGATGTTGCACGACTATGTTGAGATCTTCGCCTGGTCCTATGAAGACATGCCTGGTTTGGACACTGATATTGTAGTACATCGCCTGCCGACTAAAGAAGACTGCCCTCCGATAAAGCAGAAGGTCCCCCGTATGTGTTCTGAAATGTCAGAGAAAATCAAGACAGAAGTCATGAAACAGTTCGACGCAGGATTCTTAGTTGTCACTTCTTATCCGCAGTGGGTTGCCAACGTCGTTCCGGTACCTAAGAAGGACGGTAAGGTACGGATGTGTGTGAACTACAGGGATCTGAACAGGGCAAGCCCCAAGGATGACTTCCCACTTCCTCACATTGATGTTCTAGTCGACAACACCGTGCAACACAAGATCTTCTCCTTCATGGATGGTTTTTCTGGCTACAACCATATCAAGATGGCTCCGGAGGACATGGAGAAGACAACCTTCGTTACACAGTGGGGCACCTTCTGTTACAAGGTAATTCCTTTTGGGTTGAAGAATGTTGGGGCAACTTATCAGCACACCATGGTCGCTTTATTCCACGATATGATTCACCACGAGACTGAGGTTTATGTTGATGACATGATAGCCGGGTCCCAGACTGAGGAAGAGCACCTTGATCATCTCCAGAAACTGTTTGACAGGTTGAAGACGTACAAGCTAAGGTTGAATCCGAACAAGTGTACCTTCGGGGTAAGGTCTGGTAAGCTTCGGGGTTTTGTTGTCAGTGACAAAGGTATTCAGGTAGACCCTGCAAAGGTAAAAGCCATACAAGAGATGTCGGCTCCCCGCACAGAAAAAAGAAGTTAGAGGTTTCTTGGGACGCCTGAATTATATCGCCAGATTCATTTCACATCTAACTGCTACTTGTGAGCCAATCTTCAAGCTGTTGAAGAAAGATCAAGTGGTAAAGTGGAATGATGAATGCCAGACCAATTTCGAAAAAATCAAGGAATACCTTCAAGAACCACCAATTTTGATGCCTCCAGTTGAAGGAAGACCTTTGATATTATACTTGACAGTGCTAGACAATTCAATGAGGTGTGTGCTGGGGCAGCATGACGAGTCTGGTCGAAAAGAGCACACCATTTATTACCTTAGCAAAAAGTTTACCGACTGTGAGACCCGATACTCATTGCTCGAGAAAACTTGCTGCATTTTGGCATGGGTTGCTCGTCGACTGAGACAGTATATGCTGACTCACACTACCTTGTTGATATCAAAGATGGATCCAATCAAATATATTTTCGAGAAGCCCGCCTTATCCGGAAGAATAGCAAGATGGCAGATGATCTTAACCGAGTATGACATCCAATACATAACCCAAAAAGCAATCAAGGGGAGTGTATTGGCAGATCATTTGGTGCATCAGGCCGTGGATGACTACCAGTCCATGAATTTCGAGTTCCCGGATGAGAATATCGTGTTGGTAACCGACTACGAAGAACCTGGACCGGATGAAGGACCTAAGGAGGGATCCCGATGGTCTATGTATTTTGATGGAGCCTCAAACGCATTGGGTAATGGCATTGGCGCTGTAATTATATCTCCTGAGGGCTTTCATACTCCGTTCACCGCCCGATTATGTTTTAACTGCACCAACAATATGGCGGAGTATGAAGAGTGTATCATGGGTCTTCGAGCTGCCATTGACCTGAGGATTAAGTTCTTGAGTGTATTCGGATATTCTGATCTGGTAATAAGTCAGATCAAAGGAGAGTGAGATACGAACCACCCGAATCTCATTCCTTATAGAGAATATGTACCGACATTGCTCCCACACTTTGAGGAGATAACCTTTGAACATTTCCCACGAGAGGAGAACCAGTTGGCGGACGCGTTAGCTACCATGTCTTTTATGTTCAAGGTTAGGTGGGACAATGAAACTCCCCAAATTACCATTGAGAGGTTGGATGAACCCACACACTGCTGTGAGATCGACACAGAAGAAGTGGCAGACAAACCCTGGTTTCACGAAGTCAAAAGGTATCTCGAGGTTCAGGAGTATCCCGAAGGGGCATCTGTCAATGATAAGAAGTTTCTGAGAAGGTTCGCTGCAAATTTATTTCTTAGCAATGGGATTCTCTATAAGTGTAACCATGATTCAACCTTACTGCGGTGTGTAGACAAGAGCGAGACAGAAAGGATCATGACGGATCTACATGAAGGCACTTTCGGAACTCATTCCAGTGGACATACCATGGCAAAGAAAATCCTACGGGCAGGATATTACTAGTCCACTATGGAAGCCGATTGTTATCAGCACTCTCGAACCTGTCATAAGTGCCAAGTCTATGCTGATAAAGTTCATGTACCTCTAGTTCCCCTGAACGTCTTGACAGCTCCTTGGCCCTTTGCAATGTGGGGCGTCGACATGATCGGCGAGATCAGACCTATTGCGTCTAACGGGCATCGCTTCATTCTGGTAGCCATTGATTACTTTACAAAATGGGTTGAGGCAGCTTTCTTTGCTACAGTAACCAAGAACGTCGTCACGCGGTTCATCAGACACAATCTGATCTGTCGATATGGTGTCCCAGAGAGAATTATTATTGACAATGGTACAAATCTCAATAATACAATGATCACCGAGCTCTGCAAACAATTCAAGATTCAGCATCATAACTCTTCTCCCTACCGGCCGAAGATGAATGGGGTTGTTGAAGCAGCTAACAAGAACATCAAGAAGATTATACAGAAGATGACGGTGACATACAAAGACTGGCACGAGATGTTACCATTCGCTCTTCATGGTTACCGTACCTCAGCACGGACGTCGACAGGGGAAACACCCTACTCTTTGGTGTATGGCATGGAGGCAGTCCTACCCATCGAAGTCCAGATACACTCTCTCAGGATTATGAAGGATGCGGTTTTGAACAAAGACGACTGGATCCAAACCCGACTTGATCAGCTGAATATAATCGATGAAAAGAGACTTATTGCTATCTGTCATGGTCAGACGTATCAAAAGCAAATGATCAAGGCTTTTAACAAGAAAGTCAAACATCAAGAATATCAAGTCGGGGATCTAGTGATCAAACGCATCATACTACCGCAAGGTGATCCCAGGGGAAAATGGACCCCCACATACGAAGGGCCATTTGTGGTTAAGAACATTTTCTCGGGAAGAGCTATGATTCTAACCACCATGGATGGTGACGACCTTCCTCGCCCTGTCAATGCAGACATAGTGAAAAGATACTACACATAATCAAAGACCTGCTAGGTTGACTGGACTAGGCAAAAATAAGGGCTTCCCAGCGAACCAAAAGGGTTCAGGAAAAATTAAGGGATGAGAATGAAAAAACTGTACACCCGGCAAGTCGAAAACCAGAAAAGGCGGCTTGGGAAAAAAGGGTATCCCGATGGACTGAAAACCCGAAAGGGAGGTCCAGGAAAAAATTAGGGATCAAAGCATAACACTATGTCTCATTGGATCATCTTGCAACCAGACTTCGGTGTCGACTATCAAGCTCAGACGGCGCCAATCAATCTGATCCACCTTCGACCAAGCAGCAAAGTGATAAGACGCTTGAAGATATAAAGGCAATAGCAGAGTTGAAACCCGATGGGGTCGTTCCACATAGCTGTTTTTCTTTCTTTAACACAAATTGTAATTTCTATCTTTCGGCGGCGTTCTCTTACTAGAATGTCAGCCTCTTTGTAAAAAACGCCTATTACAGGCCAACTTCAAAGTCAATACAATTCATTTTCACAAGAAATTTCAATTTGTTTTTTCTTTTTCTGTTTTGTTTTGCAAGAACGTCCAATGATTCATTTTTTATATATGCATTTGAAAATAATGACTGCTCATGAGTATTCACACAAAAAACAAAAGACGATTACTCGTAATTCCAGGAACAGGGACAAAAAAGAAGTGCACAAACCTTACAGTTACTCTGCCCATCAGGTATCGGGATGGAGCCAACTTGAGAATATGAGTAGTGGTGCATACACTCCCCAGAGTAAAAATATACAAAGACAATGATGTTAGATTTCCCGAACAGTACATAACTCTCCCCAGCCGAGGTTTACAATCGCGAGTGAGTCAGTTAAATTCTTCCCCGAGCAGAGTTTATTTCTCTCACAAGCAGAAATTCAATCTCCAACAGAATTCATTATCACCAGCAACAGAAATTCATCCCCGATGGAGTTTATTTCTCCAAATCAGCAGATCTATCACCAGGGTATCTCCTCTCCAACAGAGTTATTCTCCCGCAGAGTTGTTCTCAAATAGGGTCTCTCCTCGGCAGAATATTCGTAAATGAGGGGCATATCCCCAGCATAGTCATCTTTGTTCACCATCCCCGACAGAAGTAGAGGAGCTATGGTTTTTTACAGCAGTCAAGAATACCATTTCTCATACTCTCCAAACAATAGTCAGGGATTTATTTTCCCGAACTCAAATTATTACGTCAGCATTTCATGCTCACGCGTCATGACATGTGCATACATTACATATAACATAGTCTCATTTATTTTGAGAACGTCATCATACAATGCATCTCATGCATCACACATAACTAACCATGTATTTCTTTCAAGAAAAACAGTTACTATCAACAATTTCCAGCAGGTCCATATCAACACTCGAAGCTAAACAGAGTAATCATCAGCGCGACAAGAGCAACCTTACCCAGGTTCCCTCTGCAGCTCTACTCAAATTCATATCGAAGTAATCCTACGATCCAGGTTCCTTCTCAAGCCCTACTATCCAGGCTTTCATATCGAAGTAACCCTACTATCCAGGTTCCTTCTCACAGCCCTACTATCCAGGCTTTCATATCGAAGTAACCCTACCATCCAGGTTCCTTCTCACAGCCCTACTATCCAGGCCTTCACATCGAAGTAACCCTACTATCTGAGTTCCTTCTCAAGCCCTACTATCTAGGCTTTCATATCGAAGTAACCCTACTATCCAGGTTCCTTCTCGCAGCCCTATTATCCAAACTTTCATATCGAAGTAACCCTACCATCCAGGTTCCTTCTCACAGCTCTATTATCCAGGCTTTCATATCGAAGTAACCCTACTATCCAAGTTCCTTCTCACAGCCCTACTATCCAGGCTTTTATATCGAAGTAACCCTACCATCCAGGTTCCTTCTCACAGCTCTACTATCCAGGCCTTCACATCGAAGTAACCCTACTATCCAGGTTCCTTATCAAGCCCTACTATCCAGGCTTTCATATCGAAGTAACCCTACTATCCAGGTTCCTTCTCACAGCCCTACTATCCAGGCTTTCATATCGAAGTAACCCTACCATCCAGGTTCCTTCTCACAGCCCTACTATCCAGGTCTTCACATTGAAGTAACCCTACTATCCAGGTTCCTTCTCAAGCCCTACTATTCAGGCTTTCATATCGAAGTAACCCTACTATCCAGGTTCCTTCTCACAACCTTACTATCCAGGCTTTCATATTGAAGTAACCCAACCATCCAGGTTCCTTCTCACAGCCCTACTATCCAGGCCTTCACATCGAAGTAACCCTACTATCCAGGTTTCTTCTCAAGCCCTACTATCCAGGCTTTCATATCAAAGTAACCCTACTATCCAGGTTCCTTCTCATAGCCCTACTATCCAGGCTTTCATATCGAAGTAACCCTACCATCCAGGTTCCTTCTCACATCCCTACTATCCAAGCCTTCACATCGAAGTAACCCTACTATCCAGGTTCCTTCTCAAGCCCTATTATCCATGCTTTCATATCGAAGTAACCCTACTATCCAGGTTCCTTCTCACAGCCCTACTATCCAGGCTTTCGTATAGAAGTGACCCTACTATCCAGGTTCCTTCTCAAGCCATACTATCCAAGTTTCTTCTTACAGTCCTACTATCCAAGCTTTCATATTGAAGTAACCCTACTATCCAGGTTCCTTCTCACAGCCCTACTATCCCGACTTTCATACCGAAGTAACCCTACTATCCAGGTTCCTTCTTCAAGCCCTACTATCCAGGCTTTCACATCGAAGTAACCCTACTATCTAGGTTCCTTCTCACAGCCCTATTATCCCAGCTTTCATACCGAAGTAACCCTACTGTCCAGGTTCCTTCTCCAAGCCCTACTATCCAGGCTTTCATCTCGAAGTAACCCTACTATCTAGGTTCCTTCCCAAGCCCTACTATTCAGGATTTCATCTCGAAGTAACCCTACTATCCAGGTTCCTTCTCACATCCCTATTATCCAGGCTTTCATATCGAAGTAACCCTACGACCCAGGTTCCTTCTCATAACCTTACTATCCAGGTTCTTCCTCTCTTATCTCCAGACAGTAGTCCACAACACTATAAGACCGGGACCCTATCAAACACGATTGGTTTCACATCTCTCCAGTAAGTCGCGGTGCAGCATATACTCCAACCAGATACGCAGTTCACTTTGGCTTCCCACAAACCAGAGTTATTCCCCAGTAGAGTAATAGACAACTGAAGTTCCTAAAACTTTATTTCTCCCAAGACAGAGACCAACATTCCCCAACGAAGTCCTCCTCAACAACAGGTATACGGGTTCTCGCAAAGGAATCTCTTATGCGATCGACACCTCTTTTAATGGCATCTGTAAGCCCATTCCCGATATCACAAATCAAGTGCCACTTCATGCAAGTGCAAATTTTTGGGCACTCTAGTGTTCAATCATCTTCCACCTTCAGATCACGAAAGGCAGACGAGCCAATCTACATCCTCAGGTTTAAGAAGATTGAACTGGGGCAGATGTTTTACCCCAAAATTTTCCCTCCCGTATCTCTTAACACATGGCAGGTGAGGTCCCCCAGCTTGCTCAAGGAAGTTCAAGAATTGACCAGATAAACTCTCTCCTAAGGCAGTATACCTCAAATTAGGGTTTCCACCTTCATCAAGATGTGTCAACCATAAAGGACTCAAATTCTCACCATTGTCCTAATATGTTCTCAAGATCATCCATGTCAAGTTTCAAGCCTTGCAGAAGAAGTTTGCTCAGTCAATTGCTCAAATACCTGAAAATCAATTGTACTAGGTCAAAAGTCAACTGTGGCCCAAATACAGTCAAACTTCAAGAATTTTGGTCAACATCCTAATTATGGAGTATTATCCATCATTTTATCAAGGGTTGATCATGATTCCTCAAGGATTGCTCACAATTCATCAAAACCCAAAAGTTGTTAAATTAGGGTTTTACAGGAAAAGTCAACTGAACTTTGACCAAACATAACTTTCTCATAATTTATTAGAAATGACCCATTCAAATATAATTTTTAAGAGGATGCAATTCCCTAAAATTCATCTTCATCTCCCAAGTTCAGAATATGCACTCACAAAAAGATATGAATTTTGACATTATAGGTCCTTTTGAAAAGTCAACAAAAACACCTTTTGGGTCAAAGCTTCATACATGAACATGGAAGACTCAATTGATATAAGACTAAAAGGATTGTTCAGAGGACATCCTAAGCTTTCTAAAAAGTCCAAGAACACCTCTCTAGGGTCAAAATTGAAAGAGTTATGCATTGGCCAAGTTGACCATTTTTGCAAAATTGCCAAAAGTCAAATGTGCTCAAATTTGCATTTTTTGCTAAGTGGGCCCAACTTTTTATGCTTGCACCTCAAATATAATGTGGTCCACGACTCAAATGCTTACTCACCCATTATGTGCTTCATTTTAAAATTTATTTTTATTTTTCATTAATTAAAAAGTGAATTAAATAAAATAAATGATGAAAATTAACTAAGATATGATTTGATTTGTTTTTTTGACAGATTGTCAATCAAGATATGCTGAGTAAACAAGATCAAATCGCATCAAGGGAAATTGGTACAAGAAAGGCATGGTTTGGCTAAAAATAGAAACATATCATATAGCTTGCAAATCAAATCAAAGCTTGGATAAATGCAAAGATTTAGTCCAAGTTTGTTAACCTAATTCACTCTAGGTTATATAATGAGCAATTCCAAATCAAAAAACAGGGGTTAGAGGTCGTGAGAAGCATAGAACAAAACTCAAAAAATTTGGCAAAAGTGTGAATTGGTTTTCACTCCACATGCCATCTCAAGCCATCCTAGCTATCTCAATCCATTGTTGGACGTCCCAGGAAGTTGTCCCAATCGTTTGCAAGGTTTGAAACACCCAGAAACGCGCGCTACACTTCATATGATTTGGCATTTTTTTCTCAATTCGATTATCACAATTCTTGCATCATTATCACTTTTGATCGTTATATTCGTGTTTGTCATCATGTTTGCAAGCTAACCATGTCATTTAATTGCATTTTTTATACCTGTACATGATGTTGCCATTGCTAGGGTTTTTGTGTTATTTTTACGGTCTTTTTATACAGGAACAATTAGGCTTTGAATCAGGTACCATGATGCTCGTGAGGATGAGACGAGTTGATTGGTACCATTACCTTTCAATTATATTGCTCGTACATGATTTTTGAATGTTACAGGTTTATAGTTACAGCAAAAATGTTGTAGGTAAAAGTCCCTTCGTCTAAAATGATGGAGAATGGAAGAAGATGATGCGTGTCCAAGCGTGATTAGTCCATTCAAATTCCGCGTATTTGGGGATGGCAGAATATTTGAATTGGCTTTTGGTTTTGTTTGTTTATTATGCTTACAAATTAACACTCTAGCCCAGATGGTTGGAGGGAATGCCTTTGATGCACGGTTCGATCCCAGGCGTGTGCATTTTATTATTTTCTTGATTGTTTCCGGCGAATCCAATGCAATACATCATCATACGCCTTCCATACACCCTCAGTGCCTGGCCACTGGATGCCCAGCTAGTCAGATCCAACGTGCCAGCAATGAAGGTCCATGGTATTCCTCAAAGTCAACGATGCACCAGATCCAGCGTTGACCAGGCCTGGAACTTAATGAGCCAAAGATATTCATATTGACACCCCCTCTTTCAGAAAGACAACAGGCCCAATTTTATTTCTTTCTTATTTTTATTTCCTTATTTAATTATTATTTTTCCATAAAAATTAATCACTTTTTTATAAAATCATAAAAATCAAGAATTCACAAAAATAGAATTAGTTTTTTTTATTAAATTTTAATTAATTAGCTTAATGTAATTTAGGGCAATTTAATTCTTCTTTTCATAATTAAAAAATAATTAGAACATTAGGTTTAAATTCTTGATTTAATTATTTTTTTTTTCCAAATAAAAAAACACAAAAAATAGGTTAACTTAGTTATTTTTCTTAATTAAAGTTAATTAGTAATTAGGTTCTTTTTTTTATTCAATTATTCCTTATTTTCTTTAAAAAAACAAAAACGACAAAAAAAACTTTTTTTATTTAATCAATTGCAATTAGGTTTAGTCAAGGGTCAAAATCCTAATCGCCTTGCATTTAACTTACCACGTGCACTTAATTCTTTTATTATTTTTGTAATTGTTCAGAGGATGTAATAGTTTTAACTAGGGCTTTTACTTATCGCTTTTCCCTGATTTTTTGGTTATGTAATTAATCCCCCTCCCCAAAGTCTTGTAATAGTTAGGTTCTATATTTTCGCACTTTTAAATTTCCACAATTATTAACTGTTAGATGAATGCTAATAGGATTGTATGGAAAGAATGCATGACAAAATTAAAATGGTTAGAAAACCCTAATGTGCAAAGATAATAAACTGAAAATAAATCACTCGCACATATTAACTCTTAGGGTATACTCTCACTTTGGCTGCCTTCGGTAAACGGTCATTAAGCATAGGGTGTCTTAGTGGTTGTCCTCCCGTCTAAAAAGATCAAATGTCCCATTCGAATGTTGCCTCAGAAACGTTGCCTCGAAAATGTTGCCTCGAAAATGTTGCCTCGAAAAAGATCTTAAGACTCTAGGGTTACTACTAAGGTGTCCTAATATTGCTTTAGTGATCGTACGTCCCTTTCGAATTGACCCTTACAAATTCCAACAACGGTGCTACCTATTTCTCAATAGTTGGATAGCACTGTCTAAAGGAAACAAGAATAGAAACGATCTTTTTTTGAGTAGGTAGATGCTAGTAGGTACTTTCTCAAATCAAAACTTTTCACACTTACACCTTTCAAAACCAATTTTCAAAACAAACTTCGTCACACCCTTGAGGACTGATACAAGGGTTATCACGAAGTAAAAGATTTTCAAAAACAAGCACACAAACACAAGCAATTTAAAAATGAGCAAGTACCTAAGAGCCCATGGAAAACCATGGATATAAAGGGTGCTAACACCTTCCCTTTCTATAATCTACCCCCCGAACTCAAAATCTCGAAAAAGGATTTTTTCTGTACTTTTTTCCTTTTCGATTGGATGAAATAAAAGTCGGTGGCGACTCTTGCTTACCACGACATTTTGCAAACACAAAATGCAAAATGCAAACCAGTATTAAGCAGTCGGTTCTGCCACCGTATCACAGTACCTGTAATGATGTGTATGATAATGGGATGTGTATGCAATGATTTCAAAGACTTCGGGTAATTTAAATTTGCAAACCAGAATAAAAAAAGATTTTATTAGCTGAATTTGAAGGTTCAAAATTCCTTTTACAATTAAAAATAAATCTAAAACTAGAAAAGAAATCAAAATTCCCATGGATGCTTTCTCTTTGTGCCGAGATAGTCATTCAGTCCTTTTCCTCATGGAGTTGCTTTGTGAGCTCTAAAACCTTCCTCTCCTGAGCATGGAACTGATCCCTGTAAGTATCCCGCTCCTTCATCAACTGAATCCAAGACCTCTGTAATTCCCCAAGATCAGTGGGCATGTAAGGATAGAGAACCGTGTAAGGAATACCTTCTTCAGTAGTGGGTTCCACAATCACTGGTAAAACAGCCACATAGGGCATCATAAGCTTATGGGCACGAGCTCGTACCCATTGGAGGTAAAGTTCCATAGGAATGGAAGTCTTTGGCCCCAAAGCCTTAGTGCCAGATCTATTTACCGTTCCCTAAGCTCGTATGAACCTTCGGCGATACTCGTGAGTGTCATCCTCATAGTTGAATACAATACCCTCGATCATGGGGACCATCCCTTCGAGCGTAACCAAATTGTCGCAGATCTAGACAAGGATTGGAGGTTATACCCCCTCTAATACCAAGCAATGGGACATTAGGGTACTCCGCGCAGCAATCAATAATAGCAGTGTTTTCCATAGCTCGAGAACACCAAAGAATATTCGTATGAGCGAGTGACTTTATCCTTCACGACCAACCAAAACCTTCTTCGTTCTTTAGTACGGACTTAGGGAGGTGAGAAATAAACCACCTTGACAGCAATGGCATGCAACACATAAGGACCCCTCTTCTCTTCATGGTACGAGTATGGAGAGTGTGCAGAATATCTCCAATCAAGGTAGGCACAAGGTTGTGAAAGAGGAAGATCTTGATAGCATTCATATCTATGAATGCGTCCAGATTAGGGAATAGGACTAACTCATAGATTAGAAGAGCCAAGACCTCCTCAAAAGCCTGAAAGTCCATGTCATCCCAAAGCAGTTGGGCCTTGTCTATCAGAAACTTAGCTAGAAAACCCTTGACTCCGCTTCTTGTTTCCCAATTAGATACCACGTCGGCCCGTTTTTAGATGCAAAGCTGAGGCAATGACTTTTGGCTTAGGGACTTCTTCTAGACCTGTGAAGGGCAATTGTTCAAGGATGGGTATATCCAACAGCTGAGAGAATTCTTCCAAGGTAGGTACCAATTGATAGTCTGGAAAGGTGAAGCAGTGGTGCTTGAGATTAAAGAACTGAAAGAGTACACTCATCATCTTTTCATTAAAGTTTGAAGTAACCAGGTTGAGAAGTCAACCATGTCTCTTAGTGAACACAAAAGTTTCAGAAACCCTTGATGCTAGCTCTTTGAGTTGGGAAGGTATCTTCACAAAGCTGATTCAGATAGTGTTTCTATGAACGGAAGCCATGATCTGTAAAATAGAACAAAGATAAATTCCCCTGGTCTTTGAAATGGTTAGTTCAATAAGAATGGATTCTATGTTATAATGCATGATGTCATGATAAATCACAGGTATAGCAAACATAGTTAAATCACACAAAATCCTTAGGTTTAAGGCATGCATGAGGTTAAAGGTAGTACCCTCTTGAAGTTTAGTTGGTTTCAAACCTGTCTTAAAAAGTAACTGGGTTCTAAGGGATCTCCATATCATTGACCATCCTTTACCGGGCATTGTCTCAGCTCAAGCAATCTTTTCTTGCGGTCGAAATATCCTGAAAGTCTGATCTCAATGAGTGTAATATTGAGTATCAACCAATCCTCAGCTCTACATCGAGGCCGGATATCTCACTACTTTCTAATGGCCAAGTTTGTTCAAATAAGGTTCTAAGGTCCGTTAGTGCTTCACGACACCATGCGGCGGCCCCATATTCTCCTTGTTTCCCCACTAAGGATACCGGTACCAACCAAAGTGTCACACCAACACAGCCATCGCTTAAACCATATCGGTCTACATCATACAGTTTCAACGATCTATTGTTGTTTACCTAATGAGTGCCCCCAGATTCGGGTGTAGGATCTATAGTAACCCCAAACAAACCCTCAAAAGTAAAGCAATCAAGACAATCAAGAAAAGCAATTTAATGACCTAAATCCTAAGGTATACCCCACCTATATTCCCCAGTAGAGTCGCCAGTTCTGTGATACAGTGGTAGAACCGACTGTTAATACTGGTTTGCATTTTGCGTTTTTGTGCATAAAATGTCGCGGTAAGCAAGAGTCGCCACCAACTTTTATTTCATCCAATCATGGAAAAGAAAAAAGAACAGAAAAAACCTTTTTTCGAGATATTCTGAGTACGGGGGGTAGATTATAGAAAGGGAAGGTGTTAGCATCATTTCTATCCATGGTTTTCCATGGGCTCTTAGGTACTTGCTCATTTTTCAAATTTCTTGTGTGTGCTTGTTTTGAAAATGTTTTACTTTGTGATAACCCTTGTATCAGTCCTCAAGGATGTGACGAAGTGTGTTTTGAAAATTGGTTTTGAAAGGTGCTTGTGGGAAAAGTTTTGTTGAGCAAGTATTTAAGATTCTACCTACTCGAAAAAAATATTGCTTGTTCTCGTTTCCTTTAGACAGCGATATCCCACTATTAAGGAGTAGGTATCACCGTCGTTGGAGTTGTAAGGGACATTCGAAAGGGACAAGTACAATCACCAAAGCCATAATTAGAAAACTTTAGTAGTAACCCTAGAGTCTTAAGATCTTTTCGAGGCAACATTTCCGAGGCAACATTCGAATGGGACATTTTGATCTCTTAAACAGGAGGGCAACCACTAAAATCTCATATGCTTAATGATTGTTTTACCGAAGGCAACCGAAGTGAGGTAAACCCTAGGAGTGAATATGTGCATATGAATTGTTTCAGTTATTTAATCTTTGCACATTAGGTGATCTACCGTTTTAATTTCAAGTAATCTTCTTACCATGCAATCCTATTAGCATACATCTAGACAGTTAAATATTTGCAGGAATTTAAAGTGCGAAAAATAAACCTAGCTATTACAAGGCTTTGACAGTTACATAATTGTCTTGACGGGAAATAAAAGTGCGGAATTTAAAACCCTAATTAAAACTATTACAAGATCGAAACAGTTACAATAATAATAAAACAAATTAAAATGCGCGCGGCAAATTTAATGCGAGGAGAAATTGAAAACCCTAAAAATCTGACTAGAAATTATTTAAGTTATTTTTTGAGAAAGGAATTAATTAAGTTATGTACGACTAAAACCCTAATTCTAATTATTTTAATTATAAAAGAAATTGAAATTAACCTAATCTAAACCAAATTAAATAATTTCAAGAAAAATAAAATATTTTACAAAAAAAATATTTTATGTATTTTTGTGGTTTTTATTATTTGAGAAAAGAAACAATTTAATTACAAAATTTAAAACCTAATTTTAATTTTAGTTGAAACAAAATAATCAAATAAACTAATTAACCTAATTTATTTTTTAAAAAAAACATTAATTTGAATAAATAATATTTCTGGATTTTTGTGATTTTTTTTATTTTGTAAAAAAAATAATAAATTTCTGTTAATTAATTAAAACAATTAAAGAAATTAATTCAAGAAATAAAAAAAATAGAAAGAAAATGCAAATTGGGCCTGTGTACTAGCAAATAGGGGGTGCCAATCTCAATTTTTCAAGCCCAAATACCCTCCAAGCCCGGTCAGCATTTGATTCCTTGTAGCGTTGACTTGAGGATGCATCATGGTCCCTCACTACGTGTGCGTTGGATTGAATGGTTGATGAATCCATTGGTTGGAGATTAGCAGCGTACGGTATTCGTATAGGCAGGTGATACATCAGATCTGTAGAAAGAAAAGAAAATAAAGAAACGTTGGGACCTGGGATCCAACCCAGGTCCTTATATGCCTTGCCAGCTGCGCTATGTGTTTGAATTGTTAGTATAATGAAAACAAAATATAATATAAAGAAAACAAGTCACTGACTACCACGCACGCGAAATTTCAAATGGGCGAATGGCTGGCTAACACATAACCTTCTTCTACCTTTCTCTGTCACCTTAGGTTTTTGTACCTTTACCTACAAACAACTTCCATGGCTAATAACCTGTGCAATTCAAAAATTCACAAGACACAATATAAATGGAATTGAAGACCATGGTTCAACCGGTCATGATGTTCCGGTCATCCCAGTATCTAGCTTGTGGTCTAATTTTTCCTGTAGCCAAAAACCCCAAAATGCATATGGAAACCCTAACAATGGCAAGTGCAGATATAGGCTTCAAAAATGCAATTAAATTATTCAGTTAGCTTGCAAACACGATGAGGATCACAAATATATAACTTAAACATGCTAATGATGCAAGAAATTCAATAATCGATTTGGAAAACATAAGCAAACCGTGAGAGTGATTGCGTGCGTTTCTGGATGTCTCAAGCCTTACAAATGCTTGCTACAGGTTCAGTGAGTTCCTAGAGAGATGACTTGATTTTTAGAAACGCTTGAAACGGCCTATGGAGCAAGATTGGATCTGCACTTTCTTTGAAAAATTCAAGCTTTGTTCTTCCTTTTTCACGCCTGCAGAACCTTGTCCCATGCTTTATTCTTGTCCAATATATATCTAGGAATGAATTAGGGTTACAAACTTGGATTGAATCTTTGCAATTATGAGAGATTTGATTTGATTTTCAAGCTACATGTAAACTTTCTATTTTGAGCCAAATCATCCCTTTCTTGTACCAATTATGCTTGATTCTTTTTGGCCTTGATAACTCAGCATAGTTTGATTGCCAACCTATCCAAAAACCAAATCAAATCATATCTTTGCTATTATTCATCAATTATTTGATTTAATTTAATTTTTAATTAATAAAAAATCAAAATAAATTGAAAAATGAAGCAAATAATATGTGGGTGAATATTTGAGTCGTGGACCACATTATAAGTGAGGTGCGAGCATAAAAAGTTAGGCCTATTTAGCAACAAAAAAATGCATTTTTGAGCACATTTGACTTTTGGCAATTTTGAAAAAAAGGTCAACTTTGACAATGCATATATCTTCCAATTTTAACCCTAGAGAGTTGTTCTTGGACTTTTTAGAAAGCTTAGGATGTCCCCTAAGCAAACCTTTTTGTCTCATCTCAATTTAGTCTTCCATGTTCATATAAGAAGCTTTGATCCAAAAGGTATTTTTGTTGACTTTTCAAAAGGACCCATAATGTAGAAATTCATATCTTTTTGTGAGTGCATATTTTGAACTTGTGGGATGAAGATGAGTTGTATGGAATTACATTCTCTTCAAAATGAGCCTTGGATGGAAAATTCATGATGAAGCATGTGGAAGTTATGCTTGGTTAAAGTTTGGTTGACTTTTACTGAGAAACCCTAATTTAGCAACTTTTGGGTTTTGATGAATTTAAAGCATTCCTTGAAGAATCATGATCAACCCTTGATCCAATGATGAAATTAACTTCAAAATGTTAATGTTGACCAAAAATATTGAAGTTTGACTGTATGTGGGTCACAGTTGACTTTTGACCTAATACAGTCGATTCTCAAGCATCTGAGCAGTTAACTGAGCAAACTTCTTGTGCAAGGCATGAAACTTGACATGTAGGGTCTGGAGAACATATTAAAACCATGGAGAGTATATGAGGTCCTTGGAGTCCAATTATCTTGATAAAAATGGAAACCCTAATTTTAGACACCCTTCCTTAGGAAAGAGTTTGTCTGGTCAACTCTTGGGCAAACTTGAGCAAACTAAGGATTCCAATGGGCATGTATTAAGTAAAATGAGAGGGAAAATTTTGGGGTACAACACCTTTCAATGGGAATTGTGTCAAAGCCTTTCGATTGGCGTAGCAAAGGGCTCTTTGTTTGATATTCCAATAAATATCCTTCGATGGGTACATGGATAAGGCCCTTCGAAAGACTCCCTCTAGGCCATTCGAAAGAGGCCATCAAGAGGGCACTCTGAAAACATGCCCAGGCCAGAGTCTTCCCTTGTTGGGTCACAATCCCACAAGAGTTGTTTCGACCAGAGACTTCTCTTCAAATGGACAGGAAATCAAAGCAAAGGAGGGGTCCAATCGAAGGAGTCTTTCTGCGGAAGCGTGCACAGTTCTACTCTGAGCCATCAATGAGAGTAAGGTTCTAATGAGGAAAGGCATGATTAGTTCGAATGAAGTAAATCTAGAAAGGAAGGAATTTGAAGGAATGAAGATGGAGATTGGTCCAAAATAATCCAGAAAGCCCATAATCGAAAGAAGATTGAAGCGGGCTGGCAAATCAAGGAAAACGCGTGGGAAAGAACACAGAGACTTGGCCATTTTAGAAACAAAAGATGCAAGATAAATTAAATCTTTTTCACTCAATCTTCAAGATTCAGTTCAATTTTGTTAACCTAATTCATCCCATTATATATACATAATGAACCTGGTCAGCAAAAAGAAGATATTTGGTCGTGGAGAACACCAAGACTGTCCAGAATTTTGACCAAAAAGTGTTGATCGAATTTTGCTCCAGAGGGAGATTCAAGGTGTTGCAAGGACTGAAATCCCTTCCCAGGAGTATTTGGAAGCTTTCTGGACCACTCTCGCGCGTCAATACCTCCAGGAACGATCAACACAAGTATCATGGTTTGCACTTTTTCTTGAAACTGGTCTTTGAAATATATGCATGATAAATGAATTTTAAATACGTAGTCATGTTTATATGATTATTTATAACATATTTGCATGATTAATTATATGTTTTGATGCATATTCGAGTAAATGTCGTTGCTGGGGTTTGAAGCTTCATTTTAAGGCTTTTTATTTCAGGCAAAAGCAGGACAAACAATGAGTACCATTGTACTCACGAGACCAAATCCAATTGATATGCATATTTGGTTTGAATTTATATTGCATAATTATGATTTTTGAGATGTGCAGGTTTGCAGCTACAGCGCTGTCTATAGGTAAAACCTTTAGGCTAAAACAACAGTCTCAACAAAGAAGACGACTGTGTGTCAAAACCTGAGTGACCCGTTTGAATTCTTGCGCATTTTTTTATAGCCACTAATCATTATCACATATAATACATGTCGTTCGTTTATATTAATGATTGAATAACTGGCTCAATGGTGAAGAGGAAGGCTTTTCAGCATGCGTGTGTAGGAGGTACACCATAGGCCCCAGATCCTCATCCTTGGATCAATCAATGCATGGATCTAATGCTCCAATGAAGTTCCCCATGGTGGACACTCCTGGGACAACCACACTGAATCACACGTAGCTATGGGCCAACTGGATTGGGCTTTGACCAGAAATTCAGCATGCATCCTCCAATTTGGGTTTACACCCCTCAGGCTTACTCTTTTTCCCTTTTAATTTTGTTTATTTAAATTAGTTTATTTATTTTGCTTAAATTAATTTTTCCATAAAATCATAAAAAATCAACATCACAAAGAAATAGGATTTAATATTTTTCTCAGTAAATTAATTTTTGTAAATCAATTAATTTCATCAATTTTAATTTGTTTCATTAGTTAAAATTAATCATAAAAACTAGGTCAAAACTTCAAATCTTTTTCACAAAAAAATCCTAAAAATATTTTTAATGATCAAATTAGGTTTTTTAGGGTTTCAATTTTATTTCAAACTTGTTTCAATTTTTATTATTCTCGCGCGTAATTATTTTTTCCGGACGATTAATTTTTACTATTGATGTAAATGCGCCCGGTATGTAATAGATTAATTAGGGTTTTATTTCCGCACTTTATTTTTTTAATCAAATTTCTTATGCATCTACACCAAAGCCTTGTAATAGCTTAGGGCCTTTATTTTCTCGCTTTTATATTATGTATACATTTGTATATAACTGCTAGCAACCTAGGCATGTATGAGTAATTAATCAATAGATCACTAAATCCAAGATAAATGTATCTGAAAAAGGCACACTTTTGCACACTTGCACCCCTAGGGTATTACCTCACTTGGTTGCCTTCAGAAACAATGGTCATGTCCCTTTAAACATAGGGATACTCTTAGCAAAGACCCT
This sequence comes from Vicia faba, assembly GCA_948472305.1. NCBI lineage: Eukaryota > Viridiplantae > Streptophyta > Magnoliopsida > Fabales > Fabaceae > Vicia > Vicia faba. Next base: position 688,858,500 of record OX451735.1, on the reverse strand, counting down.
TAGTTTAAAGTCGTCATAAAGATCATAGTCCCCCAATGTCCCTCAAGTTGCCTAAGAGAAATGATCTTATGATGACAGTCCCTCGAGTTGCCTAAGAGAAATGATCTTATGATGACAGTCCCTTCAAAATGCTAAGGTATCCTTAGATGTTGCCTTCAATGACCATTACGTCCCTTTCGATAGTCCCTCAACATCCAACGACTAGGGTTACCTGCTCACTAATAGTAGGATAACACGGTCTAAAGGATAGGAGGAAAAGAACGCCTTTTTTTGAGTAGGTAGACAACTATTAGGTACTTGCTCAAACAATCTTTTTTCACACACTTTCAAACACTTTTCAAACAAAAGTTTTCAAAAACACTTTATCACACTCTTGAGGACTGATACAAGAGTTAGCATAAAGTGAATCGCCGCACTAAGGCATTTTTCAAAGCTTTCAAAACACACAAACACAAGAAATTTTAGAAAAATGAGCAAGTACCTAAGAGCCCATGGAAAACCATGGATGGAAAGGGTGCTAACACCTTCCCTTTCCATAATCTACCCCCTTACTCAGAAAATCTCGAAAAAGGTCTTTTTCTATTCTTTTCACCCTTTCCTTAATTTGGATAAAAGAAAAGTCGGTGGCGACTCTTGTTTACCGCGACACTTGCGAACAAAAAACACAAACCCATATTAACAATCAGTTCTGCCATCGTATCACAGAACTGGCGACTCTGTTGGGGATAAACTTAAAAATAAAGTGGGGTTTACCTTAAGGTCTAGATCATTTTAAATTACTTTCTTGGTTTGCTTTGATTGCTTTACTTTTAAAGGGTTGTTGGGGTATTCTTGTATAGATCCTATACCCAGATCCGGGGACACTTTTTAGGTAAACAACAATAGATCGTGGAGACTGTACGGCGTAGACCGATATGGTTAAAGCGATAACTGTGTTGGTGTGACACTTTGGTTGGTACTGGTACCCTTTGTGTTTAATCGAGGAGAATACGGGGCCGCCGCATGGTGTCGTGAAGCACTAACGAACCTTAGAACCTTAGTTAAACAAACTTGGCTATTAGAAAGTAGTGAGATAGCCGGTCTCAGTGTAAAGATGGGAATTGGTTGATACTCGATACTACACTCATTGAGATCAGACTTTCGGGATGTTTCGGCCGCAAGAAAAGATTGCTAAGCTGAGATAATACCGATAAAGGAAGATCAGTGATATTGAGACTCCTTAGAACCCGGTTACTATTTTTAGGACATGTTTGAAACCAACTAAACTTCAAGAGGGTATTTACCTATAAAGCCCATGCAAGCCTAAATCTAAGGTCTTGCGTGCTTTGCTTCTGCGTGATTAACCTTCTCAAACATGACATCATGCATCATAAACATTCATTCTTCATTACACTAACCACTTCAAGGATTAGGGGAATTTATCTTTGTTCTTTTTTGCAATTCATGGCTCCCGGTCGTAGAAATACCATCCAAATCAGCTTTGTGAGAATACCTATTCAACTCAAAGAGCTAGTATCCAGGGTTTCTGAGACTTCTTCATTCACCAAGAACTATGGTCGACTCCTCAATCTGGTTACCTCAGGTTTTGATGAGAAGATGATGAGTGTTCTCTTTCAGTTCTTTGACCCTAAGCATCATTGCTTCACCTTTCCAGACTATCAGTTTGTACCCACCATGGAAGAGTTCTCTCAGATATTGGGTATACCTATTTTGGATCAGTTTCCTTTCACCGGCTTGGAAGAAGCTCCGAAGCTAGAGGTCATTGCAACAACTTTACACCTGAAAAGGTCCGACGTTGTATCCAACTGGGAAATAAGAAGCGGAGTTAAGGGTTTTCTATCCAAGTTCCTGATAGAGAAGGATCAGTTGTTTTGGGATGATTTGGACTTCCAGGCTTTCGAGGAGGTCTTGGCTCTTCTCCTCTATGGGTTAGTATTATTCCCTAATCCAGATTTACTCATAGATGTGAACACTGTCAAGGTCTTCCTTTCTTGCAACCCTGTGCGCATTTTACTCGGAGATATCTTGCACACCTTCCACTCGTGTACCACCAAGAAAAGACGGATCCTTATGTGTTGCATGCCATTGCTTTCGAGGTGGTTTATTTCTCACCTCCCTAAAGCGGTACTGAAGAATGAAGAAGGTTTAGGTTGGTCGCAAAGGATAATGTCACTTTCTCACACGGATATTCTCTGGTATTCCCGAACCATGGGAGATATTTATATTATTGACTGCTGCAGGGAGTTCCCTAATGTCCCACTACTTGGCATTAGGGGAGGCATAACCTATAATCCTTCTCTGGCTCTATGACAATTTGGTTACGCTCAAAGGGACGGTCCTCACGAGATGCTTATCCAGGGCATTGTGTTTAACTATGACGATGATGTTCAAGGGTATCGCCAGAGGTTCATACGAGCTTGGGGCATGGTAAACAGATTTGACGTCAAGACTTTGGAGCCGAAGACTTCCATTCCTATGGGACCTTATCTCCGATGGGTACGAGCTCGTGCTCAGAATCTTATGATGCCTTACGTAGCCATCTTACCAGTGATTGTGGAGCCCATTACTGAAGGGGATATTCCCCATACGGTTCTTTATCCTGACATGCCCACTGATCTTGAGGAATTACAAAGATCCTGGATTCAGCTGAAGAAAGAGAGGGATACCTTTAGATACCATTTTTATGCCCATGAGAGGAAGGTTTTTGATCTCACGAAGCAACTTCATGACGAAAGAAGCCTCAATGTCTATCTCGGCGCGAAGAAGAAGCGCCCATGGGAAAGCTGATTTTTGTTTTAACTTTTCTTGAACCTTCAATTGAAACGCCTAAAAGGCAATTGTATTTTGAATTCTACTAATAAAATCTTTGTTTCATTTTGGTTCGCAAATTTAAATTTCCCGAAATCCTTGAAATCATTGCATACATATATCATACATATCATTTCATAAACAAGTGTCAAAGCAGGTTTCTCATCCTCTTCGCTATTTATTTCAGTCATGGCTCTCGAACAAACTGTGAAGGACTTACAGACTCAGAACGAACCATTCCAACAGATGATCATTGCTCTAGCCAAAGAGCAAGAGGAAATGGAAGCCTTGATTGTTAAAGACAAGACCAAGAACCCAAGGAGGACAGCTGGTGTGGTAAATCTAGGAAGAAGATTTAAGAGACCGTTGAAGCAAATGGTTGATCTGACCTCTTCATCCAAGGAAGGAGAGAACCAAGAGGGTGAGACAAGAGAGGAAGACCCTAGTCCGGGGGAATCTGATAAAGATACTAATTACAATGAAGAGCAGTATCCTCCGGCTGATGAAAAGTACAAACAGCTGGAAGAGCGTCTGAGTGCAATGGAGATTCAGAAAGTGCCTGGGCTAGACTTTTAAGAACTGGGTTTGGTGTCTGGGATTGTCATTCCGCTAAAATTCAAGGCACCATTGTTTTCTAAGTACGATGGGGTTTCGTGTCCCAAGATGCACCTCCTATCTTATGTGAGGAAGATACAGCTTCACACTGCTGACAGAGACTTATGGGTCCACTTATTTCAGGATAGTCTATCCGGAACTTAGCTAGATTGGTTCTATCAGCTGGAAAGGGACAACATTCATAATTGGGAAGACCTGGCTTCTGCTTTCTATAAGAAATATCAGTATAATGCAGACCTTTCTCCCACCTGTACTCAACTCCAAGGTATGGTTATGGGTTCGAGCGAGGGCTTCAAAGACTACGCTCAGAAATGGAGGGACTTAGCAGGAAGAGTCCAGCCTCCCTTGTCTGATAGGGAGTTAGTGGATATGTTTCTGGGAACCCTGTCTGGTCCATTCTTTAATCACCTGATTGGAAGCTCCTCAGTCGGCTTCACTGAATTAATCTTGACAGGAGAAAGAGTGGAAGCTGGAATTAAAAATGGTAAGATCCAAAAGGAAGCATCCTTCGGTGTCGTAAGGACGCCATTTTCTGGGAAGAAAGAGGTTAATGTTGTGCACAATTAAAAGAATCAGGGTAGAACTGAACACCGTCCAACGGTAGGAGCTGTCATGATCCCTAAGCCTGCACCCACTCAACAGAGGAACAATCAGCAGAGAACAGAAAGGCCGACAAGACAGTTCACCCGGATAAATATGAATTTATCCCAAGTTTTGTCTCATTTGTTGAAATCTAATCTGGTAACCTTGCGGGAAGCGCCAAAGCATCCTAACACTACCTCCCCCCCCCCCTCGCTACAATCCAAATGCCCGTTGTGCTTATCATTCAGAGAGTCTAGGTCATGATACAAACGATTGCTGGGCTTTGAAAAATAGGGTACAAGACCTTATCGAGGCGAAGGAAATTGAGTTTGACGCCTCCGAAATTCCAAATGTTATCACCGCTCCTATGCCCAAGCACGGCCGTGGTGTTAACGCTATTGAAGATGACATGTTTGTTACTAATGTTGATGAGCTTGTTACTCCTCTCTTGACCGTTAAGTGGAACTTATTGAAGGCCGGTTTATTTCCGGGCTGTGGCGAAGGTTGCCACTTCTGTTTATCTCTACCGACTGGTTGTCATTTGTTGAAGGCATGTGTTCAACGCCTGATGGATGATAAAGAGATTTTGATTGAGAAGAATATTGTCCCGACTATTTCTTGTAGAGATGTTTAAATGATAACCATTTCTGCCAATCCTCCCAGGGTCTCCACCAAAAGGTCTGTCAGGATTACATCTACTCTGAAGGTTACTCCACTGATAATTACAGGGTCAGGGCCAATCCTGTACTCCTCAGATAACACTGTTCTGTGGGACTATGGGGGTGACGTCTCTACCACGGCGTCAGAATTTTTTTTATTAATAACCATGTATTAAAAAAATATTTCGCAAATAACCGGGTTTCGGAAAAAATTACGCAAATAACCATGTTTGAGATGGCTCCACAAAGGAGGAGCCATCTCATTTGGCGCATGCACCTAGGGTTTTGCCCTAGGCGCCATCTCACTTGGCGCCTCCCTTGGCATTTAGCCAAGTGAGATGGCACATGCTCCTTAAAAAGAAGAGGAGGCGCCATCTCACTTGGCGCCTAGGGCAAAATAGGGTTTTTTGCTGTTTTATAAATAATTCGTCCGTTTCTTTGAAATTTCTCACACTTTCTCGCACTGTATTTTTATTTTGTACTCCCTTATTTACGTAATGACGTCGCCTATGATTTTTAGCAGAGATGGTTACGTTATATTCTCCGCCACGAAACCTGCGATGAAAATGAAATTCTGGCACATTCACTCCATGGAGCGTCTGAAGCGGGAGTTGATGCGGTGGCTAGATGGAGACATCGCCGAGGGGGAAAAAATTCGAAGGATCCAGCGAAAACGAACAACAACCTCGCATGCGACAGGAAGACCTAATGTGTGGTTGGAGGAAGTCAAAACAGACAGTGATGTAATGCTGATGATGCATGGGTCAGATGAAATTGTGTTAACAGTTGTAATTTCCTAGATTGAATATCGTTAATCATTGTTGTACGCGAAAACCCTAATGTAATTTCCTATATTGAATTTCTTAAATTGTGTGAACAGTTTTATTAACGGGAAACCCATAATGTTTACAACACAAATATTGAAAAGATTTAATGTATTACAAAATTTATGTGGTCGAGCCAGACGCCCGATTCGGACAGTTTTTGCGATTGTGTCCGACCTGACGGCATAAACCACACTTTCTTTCCAACCTGTCAAGATCGTCCATTTCTGTTGTTATGCGCCTGCTTTTGGGACGACCCTTCTCGTTCCTTCGCATTTGGTCATTGTGCCAAACTATATCACCGTTGTATTCAGGCCAATAGTCCGGTTTTGCCACCAAAGGAAAGTTGTTGTTGTAAACAGTGAGCAACGTTTCAGATTTATAAACGTTTGAGAGCAGTTGAAGCGCGTCTTGATGGGTATGCGCACAAGCGGCAATGACATGAGAGCAAGGCATACGAAAAGCTTGAAACCTGCCACAATTGCACCATTGAGAAGGTAAAATGACCCTGTATTCTTGTCTTGCCAGGCCTTCATTGTGGTCAATTGTCTCTTTCACAATGAAGTTGTGGCTATGGCGGTCAAACCGTGTAACCATGTGAGTGTTGGCTTTAGCACTTTCAGCCTTAATGTATTTCATACAGCTTTCACTCCATAGTTGTCCTGATTGCAAGACCGCATACCACATTTCACCTCTTTTGGCAAATAACGCAGCCATCCTAAAATACGTGGATTTCACCAAGGCAGTGATGGGGAGGTTTCGTATGCCCTTGAATACCCCATTCATTGATTCAATAAGATTTGTTGTCATATGCCCCCATCTTTGGCCATTGTCGTATGACCTAGTCCACTTTTCGACCGGTATATTGTCGATCCACGTACCAGCTTCTGGGTTAGACAAACGGATCTCGTTGCGGTAATATTTGAATGTGGGTTGTGTCAGTGCGTATCCCACATTCATCACCGCTTTCCTCAATGTTTTGTCTTTGACCTCCCTCGAGAAATTCTGGACGATATGCCTGACGCAATAGACATGCGTAGAAGGAGGGTCATGCCAACCATTTGTCGGATTATTATAGGCACTTTCAATGGAGGCATGTCTGTCCGAGATCAAACAGAGGTATGGTTGAGGAGCCACGTGTGTACAAAGATTTTTCAGGAAAAAGCTCCAAGCACCACCGGTCTCCCCCTCGACAAGGGCAAACGCAACGGGGAAAATGTTATTGTTGCCATCTTGTGCAACTGCCATCAAAAGCGTGCCTTTGTACTTCCCATACAACCAAGTCCCGTCTATTTGTAGAATTGGTTTGCATGAAGCAAACCCTGTGATGCATGGTTGAAATGCCCAAAAGACGCGACTGAATATTCCGTTGCCATGTAGTAGACTACCATCTTGGGCGTACGCTGGCAATGTTTCCAGAACATAAACACTACCTGGAGAATATGTCTTGAGTGCATTTAGGTAGCGTGGAAGTTCTCGGTATGACTCCTCCCAGTTCCCGTACACCCTTTCAATCGCCTTAGTCTTTGCTAACCACGCCTTACGGTAAGACGGAGTGTAGTTAAAAACCGTGGTGATGTGGGAGATGATTGTTTTCACCTTCAAAGAAGGGTCGTTGCTGACCAGGGGTAGGATTTCTTGACAGATTAGATCATGGTTGAGTTTTCGGTGGTCTTGTGATTGAGTGGAACTTACACAAGTATGGGTAGTCATGGAACCTATGACCCAGCAGTCACCCCTTAGTCTGTATGAAGCGGTCAGCTTGAACATACAGTCAGGGTGGACACACTTGATCTTGTACCTTTCCGGGTTTACACGATCCACCTTATAATCAACCGAGTTGAGCATGTGAAATTTTTTGATGGCCCTTATGCATTCCTCTCTATTACGAAACGTGTCCTTCTCTTTTAAATTTTCATCCGGTTGCATATACGGTTGGAAAAACAAGTCCGTAGAAGGTTCATCTCCGCCCATGTTGAAGTTTGTCATGTGCGTAGGTGGTGTGTAGATTTTGTCGGTAGGAATACTTGGGATGCCATCATCGTCAGAATCGTCGTTCACCATTTCATCAAACTCTAACTCGTTATCTTCTTCTTCATCGTCAACTGCATCCACCTCATCTTGCTCATTCTCCAAAGGATCAACCTCATGTGTCACCGGAGGCTCTACCTCCTGTGTCACCGGAGGCTCTTGAAACAGAAGGTACAACTCAATAGAGTCGTTTCCAGAATAGACATGGCTGGAAATCATGTTCTGAAAATCCTCGTCATCTTGAATTGCAACCTTATAAAAAATAACTTGGTTGTTTCCAAAAAAGACTGGACTCTGATAAAATATCTGGGATACCGAGCCTCGTTCAAGTTTGGCCTCCAATCTTTTCTTAAAGTACGAGAAATTTGCTTTCCCGTTTAAGAGAAATCGGACATTGTCGGTGTTTCTAAACAAAAACCCAACTGTGGGACACATGTATGTCTCACCGTTGAAATGTGCTTTGACAACAAATTGTGGTGAAGAGGCCATTGTGTAGAATTGTTTTAGGTATGAAGGTGGGAATGTTTTGGGTTTATTGATTGTATGAAGGTATGAATGCTGGAATGTTTGAAGGTTAGATGACTGATTCGAAGGTTGGAAAATTTTACAGTTTATGTGAATGAATGTTATGTTCAACGTAAGGCAAAAAATTTCAATTAAGTAAGTGATGCAACCCCCCAAGGCTGCCAATAATATTACATGCATGGGCTTATGCAGCCACCTAGCCTGCCACCCATCAACTCCAATGGCCTTGCATGCAATAAAGAAAGGAATCCCAAAGGCTGTCACGTAGCCTGAGCCAATGCTGTAAAACGTCACACCTCTTATTCGCCAAATGGGGTGGCGACACCATTCATTTTTGTACTATTTCGCCAAGTGAGATGGCGCCTCCCTTACTGTCTAATCGTGATACATGCATGGGCTTATGCTGCCACCTAGCCTGGCCCTATTCTGCACACATAAATGTTTTGTGTAAGACTCCACCCATCAACTCCAATGGCCTTGCATGCAACAAAGAAAGGAATCCCAAAGCCTGTCACGTAGCCTGAGCCAATGCTGTAAAACGTCACACCTCTTATTCGCCAAATGGGGTGGTGACACCATTCATTTTTGTACTATTTCGCCAAGTGAGATGGCGCCTCCCTTACTGTCCAATCGTGATACATGCATGGGCTTATGCTGCCACCTAGCCTGGCCCTATTCTGCACACATAAATGTTTTGTGTAAGACTCCATCCATCAACTCCAATGGCCTTGCATGCAACAAAGAAAGGAATCCCAAAGGTTGTCACGTAGCCTGAGCCAATGCTGTAAAACGTGACACCTCTTATTCGCCAAATGGGGTGGCGACACCATTCATTTTTGTACTATTTCGCCAAGTGAGATGGCGCCTCCCTTACTGTCCAATCGTGATACATGCATGGGCTTATGCTGCCACCTAGCCTGGCCCTATTCTGCACACATAAATGTTTTGTGTAAGACTCCACCCATCAACTCCAATGGCCTTTCATGCAACAAAGAAAGGAATCCCAAAGGCTGTCATGTAGCCTGAGCCAATGCTGTAAAACGTCACACCTCTTATTCGCCAAATGGGGTGGCGACACCATTCATTTTTGTACTATTTCGCCAAGTGAGATGGCGCCTCCCTTACTGTCCAATCGTGATACATGCATGGGCTGCCACCTAGCCTGCAAGAGTGACACCTTACATGTTTTGTAAATGCATGCATGCATATGTGTAACACCCTAAGCATGCAAATGTGACACATCGCAGGCATGCAACCACTACATCAAACTTATTTGACTATAAATACATACCTTATGAAACATCTCTCACACCCACACAACTCTCACTCTCTGCTACGAAATATTTCTTAAGTCTATCATACTCTCTATTTCTTCCTAAGTCTTTCATTCTCTCAAGCGTTCTGAACAATGGCCCTTCTAACAATGGGAGATACTCACAGAGGCAGAAGGGAAAACATTGCTGCATTTGTAAGTCTCTTCTTTGGTTATACATTTTTCATACTTCAAATAACGTGTTGTTCATCTTAATTAATCTTACTCTTGTTTAATTATGATCTCAGGATACACAAAGATTCAGAATCCGTTCGCACAAATACCTTGCTCCCGACCCATTTATCGTCCCTTATCTGGAATATGCAGGTTTTGGACACGTGATAAAGATCTCCAACTGCACCATTGACTCCAAATTCATTCTTGCAATGTTGGAGAGGTGGAGACCGGAGACCCATACATTTCACCTACCAATAGGTGAATGTACCATCACTCTCGAAGATGTGTACATGCTACTGGGCCTCCCTATTGATGGTAAGGCGGTGAACGGGTCGGTTCAACAACCGAACTCACAGTGTGAAGAACTGTTGGGTAGGGACATGGTAGAAGGTGGTGGAGCAAGAGGGCAGGGAATACTACTCACTGACCTGAAACGGCATTATGCAAGTATGGAATTAAATGAAAATTCCTCAGAGAATGACCGAGTAGTAAAAGCCCGAACGTATATTATGATACTTTTTGGTACATTTTTATTTCCCGAAAGTACGGGAAATAGTGTAAATTTCATGTACTTACATTTACTAACAAATTTTGATAAAACTAGAAAATTTAGTTGGGGTTCTGCAGTATTAGCCCACCTGTACAGTTCCTTGTGCAAAAACGCAGTCAAGGAAAAATGTACATTTTATGGGTGCGCATTTTTACTACAAGCCTGGGGTTGGTAGAGGATGGAGTCCTTAAACCCCATCAACAACAACACTTTTGGTTTCCCTTACGCAACAAAGTAAGTCATTAAGTTATAGCATTTATAACTATTCTTCTCTTTCCAAAATATATGCTAAAAATAACATGTTTCTCATTTCCTTTAGGTACTGCGTGAGGGGTATGGATTACGGCAAGAATCCCAGATTCAATGTCGCACTCTACCGGAATCTGTTGGATCACTTAGGCCCAGATGACGTACGTCGTAGCTTTTAACTTTTGTTCATTTTAATTATTTATACATTACTTTTGCGCTTACCTGATTTAAATTTTATCGCAGTTCGTCTGGAGACCATATTTGGGTTTGGACCATTCTCCAAATCCAGAGGATGCAGCAACTTGGACTGCAAAGACTGCACTCATTCGGTTCAACATTGTGGAGATGCACCACAACGACCGTGTGAAGATGCAGTTCGGAATGATCCAGGAGATACCAAGTGATCCAATAGATTTGTCCCCCTGGCATCTAAAAAGGGTCGACGCCCAGTGGAATCTTACCAACTGGAAAGACTTTGCTCCAGAATGGTGTAAAATGTGGCAAAGGCGTCACCGCTACATCTTGCAATCCCCGGTTTTCCTTACTCAAGGTAACATGCAACACACCGATCAATATATGTCGTGGTACAGGTCGGTTAGTAACCCAGATATACACGTGTCTCATCCGAGGTACTTGGTTGACCCACGCACACAATGGGCACAACCCTCGATTCCCCACCAACAAACCCAAAATCCATCAACCTCAAACCAACCCCCAAGAAGAAACAGACCAACAAACACACAACCACATTCCCCACCACAACACAACTACAACCAAATGCCGTACTACCAACCACAATCACCACAAAACTACCAATACCCGGAAATGCCTCAAACCCAACCACAATACCAACCCCAATACCAGCAAACCCACATACCCCATACACAATTTCAGTCTTCCACATATCCCAATATGGCGCCCTCAACATCCAGCCTTAGCCCTGATATGGGAATGTCAGAAGATTATGACCAACCCGACCAAACCTACCATCAACCACCATATCACCAAACAACCCAACATCCACAATACCAAACACCCCAAGATCCATTTCCTTTCTACCCCCCATACTCAGACGACCAATGCTACCGACCAACCATGGAACCCCACCCACCGCCAACACGACCAAACTTCGAGGGTATGGGTAACCGACTGTACCAGAGCGGATCTTCGAGATATGGAGATCTTACTGATTTTATGGATTCGGATCGCATTGACTTCGTTGGGCCATCGACCTTGCCGCAGCAGGAAACGAGACGGCACCCAGCAAGAGAAAGGCGGGGACGGGGATGCGGAACTGGGGGTCATTACCGGGTTCCTGGGGATCACTGATGTATCTTTTTTTTTCCCAGTATTTTTTTGTATCTATTTTTTACTGTTCTTTAAATGTAAAACAGTTGAATGTAATTATTTTTTTTTAAATAAAAAATCCATTTTGTTTATCTCTGTCTAATACGCAACGCGCAGGAAAGAAAAAAAAAATTTTTTTTACCTAATTTTGTACATAGGCGCCATCTCACTTGGCTTAGGGCTTGCCCTTTGCCCTTAGGCGCCAAGTGAGATGGCGCCTCCCTTAAAAAAAGAGGAGGATGCGCCAAATGAGATGGCTCCTCCTTTGTGGAGCCATCTCAAACATGGTTATTTGCGTAATTTTTTCCGAAACCCGGTTATTTGCGAAATATATTTTTAATACATGGTTATTAATAAAAAAAATTCACGGCGTCAAGCAATATTGGCTGGCTGCTGAAGACCAGGTTTCTGAGAATGTTGATCCCGACAATGTCAACATTGTGGGAACCATCAAAATAACTAGAAGTGGAAGAGTGTTCTCCCCTGAGATTTCTCCTCCAAAAGTTGTTACCGATCCTGTGATCATTCCTACTTTCATTCCTGTTAATACTACTACTACAATCCTTATGATTACCCCTGCTGACACCCCTATCACCGAGTCGACCGAGACTCGGGGCAAAGACATACTTGTTGAACTTGTCTAGACGAAGGCACATTCAGTATCTATCCCAGAGGCTTCCAGGCAAGAAATGGAAGAAATTTTGAAAATTATCAAGAAGAGCGACTACAACGTGGTTGAACAACTGGGGCAGACCCCTTCAAAGATTTCTATGCTAGCCTTGTTGTTGTGTTCTGAAGCTCATGCGAAGGCTCTGGTGAAATTTCTGAAAACTTCCCATGTTCCCCGGGAAACCTCTGCTGACCAATTCGAAGATTGTGTGGCTAATTTGACGGCTGATAACGGTTTAGGCTTTTCTGATGCTGATTTGACTCCTAGAGGGAGGAAGCACAATGATGCGTTACATGTCTCTGTTGAATGCAAGTGCACTACTTTAGCCCATGTCCTTGTAGATACTGGTTCGTCATTAAATGTTATGCCTAAGAATGCCCTGGATAGACTAGACTGTGAAGGTTTGACTGTGAAGCCCAACAATATTGTAGTGAGGGCTTTTGACGGTTCAAAGAGAATGGTGCACGGGGAGGTGGACGTCCCCATCAAGGTTGGTTCTCAGACTTTCGGCTCTACCTTCTATGTGATGGATATCAGGCCATCTTATTCTTGTTTGTTAGGTCGCCCTTGGATACATGGGGCTGTAGATATTACACCCACTCTACATCGGATGATGAAATACCCGGTCAAAGGGAAAATTGTCACTGTACACGGCAAAGAAGAATACATGGTCAGTCACCTGAATTCCTTCAGATATGTGGAAATGGATGATGAGTTCATTGAGACTCCGTGCCAGAATTTCGAAGAGGTGCCTCAGACTCTGGCTGCAGCTGAAATTGTTACCAACATGCCAAAGATCACAAGAGCTCCCTTAAAGAAGGCTTCTCTCAAGGATGCAAAAGCGGTTGTCGAAGAAGGTGGGTCTACCATCCGGGGTCAGCTCCCTGATATTCCGTACAAATCTGATAAATTTGGTTTGGATTTCTCTTCAGGGGCTCAAAGGGTTGTTCGATGTGCTCGTGCTGGAAGACCTCCCCTACGCATCAGCAATCATGGGGTCAACGTTGTAGAGGACAGAGATGGTGACAATGACATGGATATCTGGATCTTCCCTACTACCAATGGTGGACCTAGTAACTGGACGGAAAAAGATTTTGTACCTATTACTTTTGTTCAGAAGTGATTGTCTTTCTTATTTTTTTGGATATGTAATAAACAATATAACTTTATGGCCATGTGTCTTACCCGGGGCACATCGGTTTATTTGTGAGGGTTATCATGTTTCACTTTCATATGGCATCAATAAAGCATTGGACATTTATGCATACAAATTTTGCGTTCTCTGTTTTTCTTTTCTACTTTTACTTTATCTATACAACTATGCTCTTACACACACTCACGTATCAAACTGCAGATCCATATCCACTCTGGATCCCATTGATAACAGTTCTGCTATTGCCAGTTATAACTTCGAAAATCCTATCAACCAAGCCGAGGATAAAGGTGAGGAAGATTGTGAGGTACCTGGAGAACATGCTAGACTATTGCAGCAGGAAGAGAGGGCTATACATCCTCATGAAGAGCCAGTTGAGACAATAAACTAGGGCACAAAGGTAGACTAAAAGAAGTCAAGATCGGTGCAAGTCTGGGACTTAATGTCAAACAGCGGTTGATACAAATGTTGCAGAACTATATCGAGATCTTCGCCTAGTCATATGAAGACATGCCAGGACTAGATATAGGTATTGTGGTCCCTTGTCTTCCAACTAAATAAGATTGCCCTCCGGTAAAGCAGAAGGTCTGTCACATGCACCCTGAAATGTCAGAGAAGATCAAAGCTGAGGTTATGAAGCAGTTCAACATTGGTTTCTTAGTCGTCACCTATTATCCCCAATGGGTGGCCAACGTAGTTCTGGTGCCTAAAAAAGACGGTAAGGTACGGATGTGTGTGGACTACAGATATTTGAACAAGGAAAGCCCTAAAGATGACTTTCCACTCCCCCGCATCGATGTTATGGTTGACAACACCATGCAGCACAAGATCTTTTCCTTCATGGATGGTTTCTCTGGTTACAATTAGATCAAGATGGCACCCGAAGATATGGAGAAGACAACCTTTGTTACGTAATGGGGCACTTTCTGCTACAAAGTGATTTTGTTTGGATTAAAGAATGTCGGGGCAACCTATCAGCAAGCCATGATCGCCTTATTTCATGACATGAGTCACCATGAGATAGAGGTATATGTGGATGACATGATAGCCAGGTCTCAAGCTGAGGAGGAGCACCTTGATCATTTACAAAAGTTGTTTGATGGGTTGAAGACATACAACCTGAGGTTGAATCCAAACAAGTGCACCTTCGGGGTAAGGTCTAGTAAATTGCTAGGTTTCATTGTCAGGGACAAGGGCATTCAGGTAGACCCTGTAAAGGTGAAGTCTATACAAGATATGTCGACTCCTCGCACTGAGAAGGAAGTTAGAGGAATTTTGGGACGACTAAATTACATTTCCATGTTCATTTCCCATCTAACTTCTACTTGTGAGCCAATCTTCAAGCTCTTGAAGAAAGATCAAGTGGTAAAGTGGAATGACGAATACCAGACTGCCTTCGAAAGAATTAAGGAATACCTTCAAGAACCAACAATTCTGATGCCTCCTATTGAAGGACGACCTTTGATAATGTACTTAACAATGTTAGATAATTCAATGGGGTGTGTACTGGGGCAGCATGACAAGTCTGGTCGAAAAGAGCACGCAATATACTACCTTAGAAAAAAGTTTACCGACTGTGAAACAAGATACTCACTGCTCGAGAAAACTTGTTGTGCTTTGGCATGGGATGCTCGCCGACTGAGACAATATATGTTGACCCATACTACTTTGTTGATATCAAAGATGGATCCAATCAAGTACATATTCGAGAAGCCCGCCCTCTCCGGAAGAATAGCAAGATGGCAAATGATCTTGACCGAATGTGATATCCAATACATGACCCAGAAATCAATCAAGGGAAGTGTATTGGCTGATCATTTGGCTCATCAAGCCGTGGATGACTACCAGTCCATGAATTTTAAGTTCCCGGACGAGAATATTATGCTAGTGACTGACTATGAAGAACCTGGACCAAAGGAAGGACCTGAAGAAGGATCCCGATGGATTATGGTTTTTGATGGAGCCTCGAATGCACTTGGCAATGGCATTAGTGCTGTAATTATATCTCCGGAAGGCTGTCATACTCCTTTCACCACCAGATTATGTTTCAACTGTACCAATAACATGGTAGAGTATAAAGCGTGCATCATGGGTCTCAAAGCTGCTATTGACTTGAGGATCAAGTTCTTGAGTGTTTTCGGGGATTCAGCTTTGGTAATAAGTTAGATCAAAGGAGAATAGGATACGAAGAACCCGATTCTCATCCCATACAAAGAGCATGTGTTTTCATTGCTTCCACACTTTGAAGAGGTCACCTTTGAACATTTTCCACGAGAAGAGAATCAGTTAGCGGACGCGCTAGCTACCATGTCATCTATGTTCAAGGTCAAGTGGGACAACGAGGCTCCTCGAATCACTATTGAGAGGTTGGATGAACCAGCATACTGCTATGAGGTTGAAACTGAAGAAGTAGCAGACAAACCTTGGTTCTATGAAGTGAAGAGTTATCTCGAGACTCAAGAGTATCCCGATGGGGCATCTGTCAATGATAAGAAGTTTCTGAGAAGGTTCACCGCAAAGTTCTTCCTCAATAATGGAATCCTCTACAAGCGCAACCATGACTCTACTTTACTTTGGTGCGTAGACAAGAGCGAAGCAGAGAGGATTATGGAAGATCTACACGAAGGTACCTTTGGAACCCATTCTAGTGGACATACGATGGCTAAAAGATCCTACAGGTAGGATACTATTGGTCCACCATGGAAGCAGTTTACTATCAGCATTCCCGAACTTGTCACAAATGCCAGATCTATGCTGATAAGGTGCATGTACCTCCGGTTCCTTTTAATGTATTGATGGCTCCTTGGCCCTTTGCAATGTGGGGCATTGACATGATCGGAGAGATTAGACCTACCGCTTCTAATGGGCATCGCTTCATCCTAGTGGCCATTGATTATTTCACGAAGTGGGTTGAAGCTGCCTCTTTTGCTACAGTTACCAAGAACGTTGTGGCGTGGTTTATCAAGCATAACTTGATTTGTCGGTACGGTGTGCTAGAGAGAATCATCACTGACAATGGTACGAATCTCAACAACACAATGATCACCGAACTCTGTATATAGTTCAAGATATAGCATCATAATTCTTCCCCTTACTAGCCGAAGATGAATGGCGTTGTGGAGGCTGCCAACAAGAACATTAAGAAAATCATACAGAAGATGATTGTGACATTCAAAGATTGGCATGCGATGTTACCATTTGCTCTTCATGGGTACCGCACCTCCGCACGAACGTCAACAGGGGTAACACCCTAATCTCTGGTATATGGTATGGAGGTTGTCCTGCCTATTGAGGTCCAAATCCCTTCTCTGAGAATCATGAAGGATGCGGGTTTGAACGAAGATGATTGGATACAGACTCGACTTGATCAACTGAATATGATTGATGAGAAAAGACTTACTGTTGTCTGTCATGGTCAAATGTATCAAAAAGGTCAGACGCCAAGTATATCAAGTCGGGAATCTAGTGATCAAGCGCATCATACTGCCGCAAGGTGATCCCAGGGGCAAATGGACTCCCACATACGAAGGGCCATTTGTGATCAAAAGCATATTTTTCGGTGGAGCCATGATTCTGACCATCATGGATGGTGACGACCTTCCTCACCCTGTTAATGCAGACATAGTGAAAAGATACTACGCATGAATAAAGACCTTCTAGGATGACTAGCCTAGGCAAAAATAAGGGCATCCCGGAGAACCAAAAGGGTTCGGGCAAAAATTAGGGATAAAAACAAAAAATATATGTACACCCGGCAAGTCGAAAACCTGAAAAGCCGACTTGGGCAAAAAAGGGTATCCCGGTGGGATGAAAACCCGAAAGGGCGGTCCAGGAAAAAGTTAGGGATTGGAAGTGTATCACTATGTCCCATTGGATCACCTTGCGACCAGACTTCAGTATCAACTATCAAGCTCAAACGGCACCGATCGATCCAGCCAGCTTTGGACAAGTAGAAAAAAGTGATGAGATGCTCGAAGACATAGCGGCAATAGCATAATTAAAACTCAATGGGATTATTACACATAGTTGTTTCCTTCTCTTTGTACACTACATTGTATAGTCTTCACACTCACGGTGGTGTTCTCCTACTAGAACGTCAGCCTCTTTGTACACAACGCCTGTTATAGGAAAACTTCAGAAATTAATACAAGTCATTTTTACAAAACCATTTGTTTTTTCTTTTTATGTTTTGTTCCGCAAAAACGTCCAATGATTTATTCTTGACATATGCATTTTAAAATGATTGCCATTCACAAATATTTGCATAAGAAACGGAAAAACAGTTGCTCATAACTTAAGGAACAGGGGCAAAGACTAAAAAACTATTTCAATCTCGAAAGTTACTCTGTTCAGCATGGTACAAGGGCAGGGACAGTTTGAGGCGAAGTCACCAGTACATGCGACCCCGTGACACCTACACTCCCCACAGAGTAGAGGCAACCAAAAGTTTTGATCTGCTTCCCCAAACAGGAGTTACTTTCACCAGCAAAGTTCCTTCAGAGAGCCGATATCTATATTCCCCAACCGAATTTTATAATCGCAAACGGTTTATAAAGTGTTCTCCTGAGAAGAGTTTATTTCTCTGAATGCGGAAGCTCAATCACCAACAAAGTTTATTTCTCCAGCTACGGAAGTTCATCCCCGGTGGAGTTTATTTCTCTGAATCGGCAAAATCTTCCAGCAAAGCATCTCTTCTCTCAAACAGAGTTATTCCCCCATAGAGTTATTCTCAGGCAGGGTCTCTCCCCGGCAGAATATTCGCAAACAGAAATGAGTAAATCCCCAGCATAGTCATCTCCACTCACCATCCCCAGCAGAAATGAAGAATTTAGCTTCCTAATGCTCTTCAGCAGCAGTCCGGGATTTATTTTCCCCTACTAAAAAAATAAAATATAAATACCTTAATAGCATCCCATGTTCATACATCATGGAATGCGCATACATATTGCATACATCACAATCTAATTTATTTTGAGAACATCATCACAATGCATTTCATACATCATGAAATTGCATACGACTAACTCTTTACCTTTCAAGGAAAAGATTAAATCAACAAGTTACGTCTAACCAAGGACTATTCCATGATTTTCCTCATGAGGATGTCCTCACAAGATTCTCCCTTGGTCAGACAGGTCGACACTAAGATCTCTCTGATTACCATTCCAGTGGAAGATGTACCAAGACTTTCGTCTGGGTCAGTTGAATCGCTACTAAGATTCTCCTGATTACTATGCCAGTCAAAGTTAACCTAAGATTTTCTCTGGATCATCCAGATCGACACTAAGATCTCTCTGATTACTATTCCAGTTTAAGATGTACCAAGACTTTTGTCTGGGTCAGTTGAATCGCTAATATGATTCTCCTGATTACTATGCCAGTCAAAGTTAGCCCAAGATTCTCCCTGGGTCAGACATGTCGACACTAAGATCTCTCTGATTACCATTCTAGTGGAAGATATACCAAGACTTTCGTCTGGGTCAGTTGAATCGCTACTAAGATTCTCCTGATTATTATGCCAGTCAAAGTTAACCTAAGATTTTCTCTAAATCATCCAGATCGACACTAAGATCTCTCTGATTACTATTCCAGTTGAAGATGTACCAATACTTTCGTATGGGTCAGTTGAATCGCTACTAAGATTCTCCTGATTACTATGCCAGTAAAAGTTAACCTAAGATTTTCTCTGGATTAGCCAGATCGACACTAAGATCTCTCTGATTACTATTCCAGTTGAAGATGTACCAAGACTTTCATCTGGGTCAGTTGAATCGCTACTAAGATTATCCTGATTACTATGCCAGTCAAAGTTAGCCCAAGATTCTCCCTGGGTCAGACAGGTCGACACTAAGATCTCTCTGATTACAATTCTAGTGGAACCAAGAATTTCGTCTGGGTCGGTTGAATCGCTACTAAGATTCTCCTGATTGCTATGCCAATCAAAGTTAATCCGAGACCTTTCTCTAGTTTAGTCAAATCGATACTAAGATTTATATCTCAGTTGAAAACAATCTAAGACCTTTCCTTGGTCTAGTCAAATCGATACTAAGATTTCTATTCTAGTTAAAGAAGCTATCAACAATTCAAGACACTGTGAAACCTGGATCCTGACCAGATAACAGTTTAATCCTATCTCCCCAATAAGTCGTTGTGAAGCCTGGAGCTCGACCAGATGATAGTTAGCCTTATTATCCTCAGCAAGCCACTGTAAAGCCTAGGTTCTGACCAGATAGCAGTTCACTTCCATCTCTTCAATCAAGCGATGAATCCCCAGTAGAGTAACAGACAACCGAAGCTCCTAAAACTCTATGTTCCAAGACAAAGATCAACATTCCTCAACGGAGTCCTCTCTAAACAGCAAGAGCAGGAATTTCCACAAGGGGATATCTCATGAAGTCAACATTTCTCTGGATGGCATCTTTAAGCCCATCTCCGACGACTCTCTGTCACATTCTGATGGCATCTTTAAGCCCATCTCTGACGATCTTTCATCATCTTTTCCAAATGGCATCTATAAGCCCATTCTAAATACTATCTACGCAGTAAAGTATCTTCTCAAACGAGTGTAAATTTCTGGGCACTCTAGTGTTCAATCATCTTCCAACTTCAGATCACGAAAGGCAAACCAGCCAATCTACATCCTCGGGTTTAAGAAGATTGAACAGGGGTAGCTGTTGTACCCCAAAATTTTCCCTCTCACATTTTCCCAAGATTTTCCTCTTGCATGGGTGGTCACAAACCTTGGCCTGAAGATAAGGAAATTTCTTCAAATGATGTTTCTAGGTGTCCTTCGATTGCCATATATATAGAGCTCTTCAATTACCATCTATGTATTGTCCTTCGATTGCCATCTATATAGCGCTCTTCGATTACCATCTATGTAGTGTCCTTCGATTACCATCTATATAGCGCTCTTCGATTACCATCTATATAGTTTCCTTCGATTTCCATCTATATAGCACTCTTCGATGACATCTACATAACGTCCTTCGATTGGCATCTACAAAAGGCCTTTTGATTGGCCTCATGACAAGCCTTTTGACGGGAATTGTGTCAAAGCCTTTCGATTAGCGTAGCAAAGGGATCTTCGTTTGATATTCCAATAAATATCCTTCGATGGGTACATCGATAAGGCCCTTCGAAAGACTCCCTGCAGGCCATTCAAAAGAGGCCATCAAGAGGGAACTCTGAAAACATGCCCAGGCCAGAGTCTTTCCTTGTTGAGTCACAATTCCACAAGAGTTGTTTCGACCAGAGACTTCTCTTCAAATGGACAGGAAATCGAAGCAAAGGAGGGGTCCAATTGAAGAAGTCTTTATGCTGAAGCTGGCACAGTTCTACTCAGAGCCATCAATAAGAGCAAGGTTCTAAAGGCATGATTAGTTTGAATGAAGTAAAGCTGGCAAGGAAGGCATTTGAAGGAATGAAGCTGGGACTTGGTCCAAAACAAGCTATAAAGCCCATAATCGAAAGAGGATTGAAGCAGGCTGGAAAATCAAGGAAAACGCATGGGAAAGAATAGAAACTTGGCCATTTTAGAAACAAAAGATGCAAGATAAATCAAATATTTTTTACTCAATATTCAAGATTCAGTTCAATTTTGTTAACCTAATTCATCCCACTATATATACATAATGAACCCTGATCAGCAAAAAGAGGATATTTTGCCGTGGAGAACACCAAGACTGTCCAAAATTTTGACCAAAAACTGCTGATCGAATTTTGCTCCAGAGGGAGATTCAAGGCATTGCAAGGACTGCAATCCCTTCCCAAGCGTATTTGGAAGCTTTCTGGACCACTCTCGCGCATCAATACCTCCAGGAACGATCAACACAGGTATCACAGTTTGCATTTTTTCTTGAAACCGGTCTTTGAAATATATGCATGATCAATGAATTATAAATATGTAGTCATGTTTATATGATTATTTAGAACATATCTGCATGATTAATTATATGTTTTGATACATATTCAATTAAATTTCATTGCTAGGGTTTGAAGCTTCGTTTTAGGGCTTTTTATTTCAGGAAAAATCAGGACAAACGATGAGTACCATTATACTCACGAGACCAAATCCAATTGATCCGCATATTTGGTTTCAATTTATATTGCATAATTATGATTTTTGAGATGTGCAGGTTTATAGCTACAGCGCTATCTGTAGGTAAAACCTTTAGGCTAAAACAACAGTCTCAACAAAGAAGAAGACTGTGTGTCAAAACCTGAGTGGCCCGTTTGAATTCTTGCGCGATTTTTTATAGCCACTAACCATAATCACATATAATAAATGTTGTTCATTTATATTATTGATTGAATAACTGGCTCAGTGGCGAAGGGGAAGGCTTTTCAGCGCGCATGTGTAGGAGGTCAGCGGTTCGGTCCCTGCCTCCTACATGTTATTTTACTTAATATTTCTATGCAGATTCAATGTCTTTTTTCCAAGCGCGCACACCATAGGCCCCAGATCCTCATCCTTGGATCAATCAATGCATGGATCAAATGCTCCAACGAAGTTCCCCGTGGTGGACACTCCTGGGACAACCACACTGAATCACACGTAGCTATGGGCCAACTGGATTAAGCTTTGACCAGAAATTCAGCATGCATCCTCCAATTTGGGTTTACACCCCTCAGGCTTACTCTTTTTCCCTTATAATTTTATTTATTTAAATTAGTTTAATTATTTTGCTTAAATTAATTTTTCCACAAAATCATAAAAAATCAACATCACAAAGAAATATGATTTAGTATTTTTCTCAATAACTTAATTTTTGTAAATCAATTAATTTCATCAATTTTAATTTGTTTCATTAGTTAAAATTAATCATAAAAACTAGGTCAAAACTTCAAATATTTTTCACAAAAAAATCCTAAAAATATTTTTAATGATCAAATTAGGTTTTTTAGGGTTTCAAACTTGTTTCAATTTTTTTATTCTCGCGCGTAATTATTTTTGCCGTACGATTAATTTTTACTATTGATGTAACTGCACCCGGTATGTAATAGATTAATTAGGGTTTTATTTCCTCACTTTATTTTTTAAATCAAATTTCTTATGTATCTACACCAAAGCCTTGTAATAGCTTAGGGCCTTTATTTTCTCGCTTTTATATTCTGTATATATTTGTATATAACTGCTAGCAACCTAGGCATGTATGAGTAATTAATCAATAGATCATTAAATCCAAGATAAATGTATCTGAAAAAGGTACACTTTTGCACACTTGCACCCCTAGGGTATTACCTCACTTAGTTGCCTTTGAAAACGATGGTCATGTCCCTCGAAACATAGGGATACTCTTAGAAAAGACCCTCAGTTTAAAGTTGTCATAAAGATCATAGTCCCCCAATGTCCCTCGAGTTGCCTATGAGAAATGATCTTATGATGACAGACCCTTCGAAATGCTAAGGTATCCTTACATGTTGCCTTCAGTGACCATTACGTCCCTTTCGATAGTCCCTCAACATCTAACGACTAGGGTTACCTACTCACTAATAGTAGGATAACACGGTCTAAAGGATAGGAGGAAAAGAATGCATTTTTTCGAGTAGGTAGACAACTGTTAGGTACTTGCTCAAACAATCTTTTTTCACACACTTTTAAACACTTTTCAAACAAAAGTTTTCAAAAACACTTTATCACACTCTTGAGGACTGATACAAGAGTTACCATAAAGCTAATCGCCGCACTAAGGCATTTTTCAAAGCTTTCAAAACACACAAACACAAGCAATTTTATAAAAATGAGCAAGTACCTAAGAGCCCATGGAAAACAATGGATGGAAAGGGTGCTAACACCTTCCCTTTCCATAATCTACCCCCATACTCAGAAAATCTCGAAAAAGGTCTTTTTCTATTCTTTTCACCCTTTCCTTAATTTGGATAAAAGAAAAGTCGGTGGCGACTCTTGCTTTCCACGATATTTGCAAACCAAAAACGCAAACCAGTATTAACAGTCGGTTCTGCCACCATATCACACGCCCAAATTTCTAGTACACCCCTATGAAATTTCTGCTACCGTAAATTTATGGTAGTGTATTTACAATTTTTGGTATACCTGAAATTTCAAGTAAATTTAAATTTTCAGTAGTATTAAAAACATGGTTTTTTGAACGACTGAGATTTTTCCGACATATTTGGATAGTTCTGGTTACACCGACATATTTGTATGGTTTAGAATGTGAGAAGTTTCAAAGTTACAGAGAAGAGTTAAAGGTTGGAAGCTACAGCGAGAGACTTTAACCGGTAGAATAGAGCGACCTCCAATCCAAGGTAAGGGTGGGGTTATGACTATCTAATGGGTTGCATGATAAATTTTATGTGGGAATTGGTTCGTATGAAAAACCTACTCTGTGTGTGTGTGAACAATGTTAAATACTGTGTTGGATTATTATTGTGTTCTTGCTGTAAATTAGTATAAAGTTGGTTGCCTGTGAACACTGATGTTGTTGCAATGTTTTATTGTTGTTAATCGAAGGTAAAAAAATTGAGTATAAGAATCAATTGCATAAAATTCTGCACGATAGATTTAATGTTGTTATACTGTTTTAATTAATTGTTTTGTTTTGCTTCCTGTAGGCATGAAGGATAATAATTTATAATGAAACCAATATTTGGTGATAAATTAAGAACTTATATCAAGATACTAGAACTGATTAATTAATTTGATACCTATTAGTAAATATAATTTAATACCAGAATTATTAAAGTAGCAGGAGCATTGGAAATGGCAAAGATAGTAATTGGCAGCAAATCATAGTAATATATGTACATGATTAGCGGATATCATTTAGTAGAATAAGTTGGCAGAAGATTAAAGTAGAAACTAGTAGTAACTTATTAAGTGGATGAAAAACATTATATGTTGGTAGAAAGTAGTATTAATGAGACCTGTAATACTAATATAGGTATAAATAAGTTGTTGTGTTATTGTTGCTGTTAAAACTGTGAAGTGCAGAGCAAAAAATGTGGGTAATTTAGTGAGAGATTAATTAGCAGGATTTAGTCGAATTGTCTGAGTAACTATACAGAACAATTGTTGTAGTTAATTATGATGTTAAAGGTGGTGAATTTTGTTGCATTGCCTCTAACTATTGGCAAGAATCAAGTTGCAGGCTTGTTGCCAAAGTTCAATAGTTGTGGTTATGTTGTTGTTAATATTTGTTGTTGTTGTTGTTGTTATGTTGCCTCTATTTATTGGAAATATAAAGTTGTAGGCCTATGGATAATGTTGAGATGTTATGTTGTTGTGATTGTCTATGTGAATTCTTGTTGATAATGTGAAGTTGCAGAGATTTTTAGATGATGATGAATTACCTCTATTTACTGGTAATAATGTCGATGTGGGCTTATGCCTTACGATGGATGATGATTGTTGTGAGTATATGATAGTTCATTTATTGAGTCATATACATTTGCATACTCTGTGGTGGCCTGGATTGGCAAACTGCGAAGAAGGCTTATTCCTTGTTGATGCCTCTATTTATTAGCATTTTTTAAGATAGGACTTCTTCTCCAATGGTACTACATGCATGTGCATTGTAATTGAGTCGCATTTGATGTTGCATCTTGAGTTGTGGTGAAGATAGATTTGTTGTTGCTTTATGTTGTTGACTTATTGTGACAAGTATTATCTAAAATCTGTGAACTTAGTAGTTATATTATGTTGATGTTTTGTTGTGATTAAAGTTGTTTGTAAGTTGTGAAGTGGTGATTTTATATGATCTGATTTAATATATTATTTATTATACGACTTATTATATTGTCTGATATCTCACCCCTTCTGTTTGAATGTTGCCCTCTGTTGGTAACATGCAGGTAATCAAGAAGGATAGTTGTTACCTCGTTAGTTCGAGTCGGTGTTGTTGCTCTGATACATAACACTCGGGGGGATGAACGCTTGATGTTTAGTTGTTGATTATTATATCAGTTGCTGAATTTTTAAGTTGATTACATGAAATAATTATTGTCTTGACGTTGTTTTAGTTGAATAAAAGATGTTAAGTGAATTGAAGTTGAGTATATAGATTTCGCTGCTTATCAATAAAAATTTGTTTGATTTTGAAGAATAAATCAGGTTGTTATCGGTTCATACGAGTTAAGTGTTATGTATCTGTTTGTATGCGATTAAATGAATTTTGATTTTAAGTTGTAAATGTAGCATCATATCTATGTTGAACTCTGATTTTTAATATTATTCGCCGGGTAGAAATGAGGTGTTACATTAGTGGTATCAGAGCAGGTCAGTCCGTCCAGCCAAGTTGTCTAACGTTGTTTGTTCCTTAGTACACGACAAGTGTGTGAAACACTGTTGGTGCTTGCTTGCTTTCTAATCGATTGTATGCGGGAGTTGGTTTGAAGATAAGTGGGGGAGAAGCTTTGCTTCTCAGATATGTTTTGGTTGTAAGATGTTAGTTTATTATGCTGTTGACGACGATAGTGTGAGTATTGTTGAAGTTTTGTTGTTTCCAGAATCTGAATGTGACATGTGTTGTACCCCAAAATTTTCCCTCTCATTTATCAAATAATCTCTTACAAGATCTCCTTTGGTTCAAGATTGCGCAAGGGTTGATCAGCTCAAAAATCTCCTTAAGCACTGATGACTGAATATTAGGGTTTGATATTGCACAAGGACAAATGGACTTTTAATACCTCATATGATTTTCATGGATCATTTTGGACCCACAAGATTGCTCATGTCAAGTTTCAAGTCTTGAATCACATTTTTGCTCAGTCAATTGATCAGTTGACCTAAAATCAGTTGTATTGGGGAAAAAGTCAACTGTGGTCAATTTACAGTCAAACTTCATAATTTTTGGTCCATATAAACATTGTGAATTCATATATGTCATTTGATCAAGTTTGGATCACAATTCCTCAAGAAATTTGATCAGATCATCAAAAGGGCAAAATGGTCAAAATTAGGGTTTTGACTGAGAAGGTGCAAGTTCTGATTTTTTACCTAGAAAATGATTTGTTGGTTTGAGACATGATATCAAGGTTTCAAATGCTTCATTTTTACCTAATGACATGGCTCAAAACATCTCTCAAGATCAATTGGTTGACAGTTGATTTTCAATCAACTGATGAAAAGTCAATTGTACACTGAAAAGTCAAATTTTAACTTTTTGATCAAAATCAAGTATCAAAGATCAAAATTCATCAAGACATGTCAAAATATGAAACTTGTTCATCAAGAAATCAAAAATTCAAAACTTCTAAACTTAGAAAATTTTCTGTTTGAAAATTCATATTTTTTCACAACTTTGAGCCAATTTTTCACCATGATGCAAGATGATTCAAAGGAAACTTCCAAAATGAAAGTTGTAGATCTCAATTAGATCTAAAACATTGTAGAACATGACTTCTCCTATAAATGCATGTATTTATAGTTATGATTTTGTGAACACATGTTCATGAAACTTGGAAACTTAGTGAAATTTTGCCCTAGTTTAGGCAGGATTTTGACCTAACTTCATGGAAATTTTTCACATAGTTCCAAGATGAATTTTCATAAATGTCCAACATAGAGGTTGTAGGGGATGTTAAAATATTTCCAAAATGTCAAATAAGTCATGGAGATCATACTTGAGCAAGGAGAATCGAAGGCAAGAAGTTAGGGTTTCATTCTTGAATTATGTCATTTCTTGATGAACACATAATTGAATTTCAATGTTAGGCTGCATAATCTTGCTTTGCAGGCCTTCTAACTTGTGTATCTATCCATCATTAATGGATTACACAAACTTTTGAGCTATAATCCAAGTGGTTTAAGCTTTATCCAATTCACATTGCCATTTTGGGAAGAAAGAGAAGAATATCATTCTTGAAAAGTAAGCTTTATGCATAAAATCAATTCTTGAGCCTCTAACTTGTTCCCTCTGATCACACTCCATCTACAAAGTAATAAGCAAGTGTGTTTAAATCATAACCACTCTATCTTAGCAAGTACACAAGACTTTGAAACTTGGATTTCTCAAAAATCACATGTTATGCTTAAACTTGTGATTTTGAATTCTGATCAACAACAAGTTTCCAAACTTGTTGCTTATAAATAGAGGCACTATTTGTGAGCTAGAACATGAGCTTGAACACCCTGAGACACTCCCAAACTCCCTCAAATTAGAAATTTCCCAAAAACTCCATTGTTGCACAGTTTCTGACCTTGAACTCCAAACTCATATTTCCCTCGTGTGTTCTTTGGCCTTTTAGCTCCTAAAGCGTACTTACATCAAATATAAACCATCTCACACCCTGTTACACGACTGTAACATCATATTCATCAACTTCCATAGACAAAAACAGAGCATTGCAGGTTGAGTTCTCCAAGCCATTTCAGCCACTCTCAACTCAAGCTAAGCATTGCATTAGCTTCCTAGAGACTCAAGGAAGCTAACTTGATCATTGTAGCACCTTGAATCAAGCTCAAATTCATTTCACGATTTCCAGTTTTGAGGTATTTTTATTGAACTTCTATCTTCTCATTTAGGCATTATTAGGCTTGCATTTGTGAAGATAAAATGTATACATCATTGTCCTGGAACTATACATGTCCATAGATTCCATTTATATTGCTTGAGTAGTGAGAATTTTGAGTTTGAACTTGCTGAAACATTTAGGTTAGAATTTGGTACTTTTAGAAATTCATACTCATCTTTGAGAATTAGCTTAAGTTATTTACATATTCAGAATCGTGAGGAAATTTCTAACAAGTTTGATGTTGGAAGTTTTGTGAATGGATGAGAAATGAGTGAGTTACAGGATCCATGGTTGGAGGTTGAAGATGAAGTTCATTCAGGACTTGATTTGTGTTATATGTTTATTATCTCACCAATATTAATGGATGTATAGTCACCCCAGTGGTAAAGTGTGCGCCTGCTAACCTTTGGGGCCTGGATTCGAACCCTAGTGGTACCCTTTTGTTCATTTTTCAACATTTTTCATCCTTTTTTGTTTAAGCTTACAGCGTCGGGCCTCCCCCTTCGGGCTTTCCACTTTTTTGCTTTCTTCTAACCCCCTGACTACTTTTGCACCCCTGCCCATTATTTTATTTATTATTTCATTTTCCTCATTTTATTTTTATTTTTATTTCATATTTTCTTTATTATTTCTATTATTACTATTATTATCATTATTATTATTTTTATTAATAAAAAATTCAAAAATATTTTATTTATTTATTTGCATATTTAAAAAATGCTTATACATTTTATTTTTCTTTATAAAACAAAAAGACTAAAAATATTTTCTTAATAAATTTAATTTCTTTTTTAATAATTAATATTTAGATAATTAGGTTTAATTATTATATTTTTCTCTTGTAAATTAAAATTAATTTAGAACTTAAGTTTCTCTTAATTAATTAATTTTCTAATTCTATTTTTATTAATTTAAAACCTTTTCACAGAAAACCCTAAAAACATTTTTAATTTAATTTCTTTCTTAATTAATTTAGGCTTAATTTTATTACCTTTAATTAATTATTTTTCCTTCTTAGACATTAGGGTAAAACCCTTAAAAAACCAAAACAAAAATCATTTCTTTTTTCCATTTGCATTTGTACATTATTTATTCAATTATTGTACATTTATTCAATATGGTTGTAATAGACAATTAGGTTTAATTTTCTTGCAAAATCCCCATTTGTAAATTTTTACACCCCCTCCCCTAATGATGTAATAGCTTAGTATTTTTACTTTCTGCAATTTATCGCTTTATATAAATGCTAGTAAATTAGGGTTTGTATGGAAAGACTAAAATCAACAATTAGCAAACCCTAATTCAAGACAAAACAATGCATGTAAATAAACACATTTGCACACTTGTACCCTTAGGGTAATTCCACTTTGTTGCCTTACAAAAATGGCCATGTTATACATGTGGGGTATCTTAGCAAAAAGCAATAAAAAATACAAGATCATAGTCCCTCGATGACGCTATCAAATGTTGCCTTTCAAAATGATCTTAGTCCCTCAAAGAGAATTGCTAAGATATTTCACAACAATGTTATCATGGCTATACGATGACCCACGCCCGTCCCTTTACATCCAAAGATAAGGCTTCTTACAAATTCAATGGTAAGATAGAAATATCAAAGGAAAGGAAGAAATGAACTAAGACTTTTGAGTAGGTAGATTGTTCCTAGTTGCTTGCTCAATTTCAAATCAAACACTCTTGCTTATTTTCAAAATCAACACCAACACTTTCAAAACATTTTCCAAACATGAAACATTTTCAAAAGATCAACACTTTGTATACGTTCTTACGAACGAGAACTATTACAAAGTTTTCCTAAACAATGGCACCTTTTCAAAATACTTTCAAAAACCATACAAAGCACATTTTTAAACAAAAGCAAGTGATCTAGCAAGCAACTAAGAGCCCATAGATAACTATGGATGAAAAGGGTGCTAACACCTTCCCTTTTCATAATCTACCCCCCCTAACTAAAGAAACAATCTCAAAGGTATTTCCTGTTCTTTTCAGCCTTTCCTTTTGGATAAAAGAATAGTCGGTGGCGACTCTTGCTAACCGTAATATTTGCGATAAAACACAAAACACCCAAGTCAGTTCTCCCACCATATCACAGAACTGGAGACTCTGCTAGGGAGATACTTAAAAGTGGGATTACCTTAGGGCTAGATCACCTTTATTTGTTTTCATTGTTTGACTTGCTTCCTTTACATTTTGGTTCCTTGTTTGGGCTTGTTCTAATCGTCTACCCGGATTATGGGATACCTTATAGGAAAGTAGCAATACATTGCGGGGTATACCGACATGGTCTAAGCAATAGCTACATTAGTCTGACATATTTGTGGGTACCGGTAGCCCTTGAATAGTCAAGGAGAATACGGGGCCCCTGTGTGGTGTCATGAAGCACTAACTGACTTTAGAACCTTTACTTGACCAACTTGGCCATTAGGATTTTGTGAGATAACTGGCTTTGGTGCAGTTCGAAGTTGGTTGATACTCGATACTACACTCATTGATATTTGACTTCTCGAGATATTTCGGTCACCGTGAAAGAGGTTTACGTTGAAACAATACCCGATAAGACAGATCAGTGATATTAAGATCCCTTAGAACCCAGTTACTATTACTAGGACAGGTTTGAGCCAACTAAACTTCAAGAGGGTATTTACCTATAAAACTCCATGCAAGCCTAAACCTAAGGACTTGTCTGCTTTGTGTGTATATGACTATTTGTACATAACAACTTGCTTATTTTGCATACTTGTACATAACATCATGACATCATACCATAGCATTTTCAATAACCATTTCAAGGGTCTCAAGGGCCTGTGATGCAGGGTCACGTTGAACCAGACATCTATCAAGGGGAAAGAGGATTTATTTTTCCTCTAACCAAATGTCGTCAAGACCAAAGCACGATAACTTGACTTAAGGGCTACGACCCACTTGACATGGTGAGCTTGATTCTCGTGGAAGGACATCCACCAATACAAAGTTTTCCAATCAAACTGTTATTCTAACATCTTCTTGTGTTTACCCCGCGAGATCCTTGAAAACATTGCATCCACATATCATGCATGTCATTATAACAGGTTTTCCCGTACAGGTTTCCTTATCTTCTTACTGTTTATTTCAGTAAGGATGGCCCTAGAACAGACCATCAAGAGCATTCAGATTCAAAATGCTCAACTTCAAAAGATGTTCTTAAACCTATCTAAGGGACAAGAAGAGGTGAAGGTGTTCCTCACCAGGGGCATGATCATAGGAAACTCTAGGGATGATAGAGATGACCGGTTGGAGTGGCTACAAACCAAGATAGCCATAATAAAGGACCAAATGATGGGACAACTGGTGGGTCAGATGGTTCTTATCCAAAACCTGGCTCAAGGACAAGAAGAGTTG
This sequence comes from Vicia faba, assembly GCA_948472305.1. Classification (NCBI taxonomy): domain Eukaryota; kingdom Viridiplantae; phylum Streptophyta; class Magnoliopsida; order Fabales; family Fabaceae; genus Vicia; species Vicia faba. Next base: position 688,827,124 of record OX451735.1, on the reverse strand, counting down.
ATAGCCCTTGTCAACCAACTTCATCGAGACGCTTGCAACCGTATGAAACAAACGAACAAGATTGGGGATCAAGTCACTACTCAGCCGCCCATGAGACAAGAAGTTGGTTCAAGAGAAAATAGACCATTCTGAATTATCACCACATCACAGGCCCAACAACGACCTCGTCAACGTCAACAGGAAAATCAGCAAAGGCAAAATAAGCCAGAGAGACAGTTTACTAACATCAACATGTCATTGGCCCAATTATTGCAACACATGTTAAAATTGGAGTTGATTACGTTGAGGGATCTTACTCAAAATCCCAATACCTCCGCTCCTAACTACCATCCTGATACAATGTGTGCATTCCATTCCAATAGTCTAGGACATGATACAAATAGTTGTTGGGCATTGAAAAATAAGATTCAAGACTTGATTGACGAAGGAGTGCTGGAGTTCACACAAGATGGTTAGACTAAATTCTTCTGCCATCCCTCAAAGACTCACCACCCGAAGTGACAAGTTCAGACAAAGAGGCTTTTGTTCGTTTGAATTTTCAATTGTAATTTCTTTTGCTTGTTCAAACACTTATCTATTAATGTCAAACTCTGTTTCGTTAATGCATTGCATATGTTTGTCTTGAATTGGTCCATTAGTTTTCATTACATTTAAACTATGATGTTTACTCCCTTTATGATACTCAGTTTTTGTTTTAAAAGTTACAAGCATTTAGAGGGAGGATGACGAAAATAATGCCTTAATCTCATACAGTATGCTATTGGATAGACCTTGCTGACGATGTACATGCGTTCTTTCAAATCCCAAACACTGGAGTTATAAGGAAGATAATACCTAGTCAACCCCTTTGAGCCAAAAAAGTAGGATTTTCCTTTTTACACAAATTGAAACCTTTAATCAAAACCTGGGGCATGGTAGTCTCTCAGTTAATTCAAATGCGCATTCAGTCACAAACTTTCACTTCGTAATACAATAAATGACATTCTTCTAGAATCAAAAGTCGATGATGGTTCCCTATCACATAGGCAATCATTATCTCTCAAAAAGAAAAAGCCCACTAAGTTAAAACCTACGAAGGAGACTTAAGAAAAACTGGGGCATCCTATTGACTGTGATCTCAAAAACAAGAAAAGTCAGGTAAAATCAGGGATAATAAACCAAAAAAAGAGGTCACTACAGATCCTCGACCAACATGAAAAATGTTGCAAAAAAAATATTTCCTTCCGATAAACTAAACTTGTCTGAACCATCACAAAAACTTCATTGGAGTTCGAACGTACAATTAACTGAGTTTGTGACTGAAGAGCATCACGAAGAACGGGTGGGTACAAATAAAATTTGAGCCTTTATCTTTTGTTTCTTAAACTGTGAACTAAGCCACGTTACAACCCTTCAAAATTCCTAATTTAAGCATGGGTTAATTCAAAAGCATACTGTTACAAAAGATATCCTGACTCCTGTAAGGCTTTACTCTAAATCCTGAGTCAAATTTTCCTGCAAAAATTCTTTTATTTGTTAAAAAAGCATTTTCAAAACTTCAAGACAAGCAAAACTTTGCATTATTTGAATATCGTTGTTTGCATATGGCTATTTGTTTGATAAACAGATAAATTCACACGACGAATATCCAGTGAACAAACACCCTCTCAATGAGCAAATTCATTTCAAGTGGGAAGACACTTCCAATAACAGATCACCTATAAGCAAGGGGACGTAACGTGTCACTATCCAACACACCTGAGGCAGTCCAGTCGGGATTCCAAGAAATATCTCAAGAAATGTTGAATATACCAGGGGGAGGTCTGTATCTGAATCACTTGGGGCATTGAACGTGAATCCCAACAAAGGTTTACACACAATCAATCATTTCCTGGCAGCGCCACAAACACCTGCTACTAGGGGCAATGACAAATCTCCCCCAAAGTAATTTTCATAGGGTGACCCCCAGCCAGGGTTTCAATCCCTGAAAACTTATCCCCAACTGAGTTGACCTCAAGAATCCTCGAGGATTTCTGCCAAAAGAAGACACCTCCCCGACAGACCGACGACAGGGTTTATTTTCCAAACAAACTACAGATTCCCCAACTTGATTTTGCCTCTCTGATTGCTACAAATCAAGGGACCACGACTCCTCTTCCCCAGTATACGTTTCTACAATCCCCAGTAAGTTACTACAAAGTCTGGATCCGACCAGATATCAGTTCAACTTCATCCTTTCTAGCAAGTCACTGCAAAGCCTAGAATCCAACCAGATAACAGTTAACTTATTTATCCCCATAAAGTTTTTGTGAAGCTGGGAATCCGACCAGATAACAACTAAACTTTCTTCCTCTATGTTCAAGAGATAACTCGCCAGTAGAGCAACAAACAACTGAGGCTCCTGAACTCTTTTCCCCCAAGCAGAAATCAACACTCTCCACAGAGCCTTCTCAAGCAAAGCCAGTATTCCCCAACGGAGTTTCCCCTCAATCAACAAAACAGGAATCCCTAGTGGAAACATCTTAAAGCAAGGTCCTAAGAGGAACTTACTCTTCATCCACAACAGCGGTCCAGGATTTCATTTCCTAAGGCTCCCCAACATTTGTCAAGGATTTATTTTCCAAGACAAAAATGCATTCCAACAACATTTCGCATTTTATGCACCTTATTTACATACATGATAAATGCATACAGCATAATCTCATTTATTTTGAGGACATCATACATTTCATACATCATGAGATTGCATACAACTAACGTTTTACCTTTTCAGGGAAAAGTCAATCAACAAATAGCTATCATTAACCATTTTCAAGTTCCAGATTAATACCTGTAACAAGTCAAGAAAACCATCTGTGGACGACATATTGTAGATTAATACTTGTAACAAGCCAGGAAAACCATCTACATGAAGAGATTTAAGATTAACACCTGTAACAAGCCAGGAAAACTATCTTTCTTTCTCAGGTCAGAGATTAATATCTGAAACCAGACAGGACAACTATCTCAACGACCGACCTTTTCAAGTTCCAGATTAATATCTATAACAAGCCAGGAAAACCATATATGGATGACATATTATAGATTAATACCTGTAACAAGACAGGAAAACCATATGTGGATGACATATTGTAGATTAATACCTGTAACAAGCCAGGAAAACTATCTACATGAAGAGATTGAAGATTAACATCTGTAACAAGCCAGGAAAACTATCTTTCTTTCTCAGGTTAGAGATTAATACCTGAAATCAGACAAGACAACTATCTCAATGACAAACATTTTCAAGTTCCATATTAATACATGTAACAAGCCAGGAAAACCATATGTGGACGACATATTGTAGATTAATACTTGTAACAAGCCAGGAAAACTATCTACATAAAGAGATTGAATATTAACACCTGTAACAAGCCAGGAAAACTATCTTTCTTTCTCAGGTCAGAGATTAATACCTGAAACCAAACAGGACAATTATCTGCACGACCAGCGGAAGTTACCCTACCCAGGTTCCTTCTCATACATTTCCAGATGAAGTTTCACACAGATTCATCATGAAGTTACCCTACCCAGGTTCCTTCTCGTGCATTTCCAGATGAAGTTTTACACGGACTCATCATGAAGTTACCCTACCCAGGTTCCTTCTGATGCATTTCCAGATGAAGTTTCACACGGACTCATCATGAAGCAACCTTACACGAGTTCCTTCTCATTTCCAAATGCAGTTTCACACAGACTCATCTCGAAGCAGCCCTACACATACTCCTTCTCATGAATTTCCAGATAACAGTTAACATCCTCATCCTCAGCAAATTGTGAAGCCTGGATCTGACCAGATAACAGCTGACATATAAAAGATATTCCCCAGCGGAAGCATCCTTTAAACAATGTTCAAAGATATGTATACTCTTCATCCCCAACAGCGATCCGAGATTCAACTTCCCAGGAACTCCTCAGCAGCAGTCAGGGATTTATTTTCCCAGACAAACATACATCTCACATTCATACATCATAGCATATACATACAAAATGCATATAGCATAATACCATATTTTGTAGACATCATGCATCTGCATTTAACTAACCCTTTTTCCCACAGGTAAAATATCAAGTTATAGTATAAATCGAACAAAGATTTATGATGATACTTCTACCAGTGTTTACCACCAAATGGCATCTATAATACCATTCACAATACATCTTCGAGTGAAATTTTCTGGGCACTCTAGTGTTCAATCATCTTCCACCTTCAGATCACGAAAGGCAGACAAGCCAATCTACATCTTCAGGTCTAAGAAGATTGAACAGAGGCAGTTGTTGTACCCTAAAATTTTCCCTCTAATTTATCAAATAATCTCTCACAAGAACTCCTTTGGTTCAAGACTGCACAAGGGTTGATCAGCTCAAGACACCTCCTCAAGCACTGATGAGTGAAAATTAGGGTCTGAGATTGCACAAGAACAAATGGACTTTTAATACCTCATATGACTTTAATGGATCATTTTGGACCCTTAAGATTGCTCATGTCAAGTTTCAAGTCTTGGATCACATTTTTGCTCACTCAATTGATCAGTTAACCTAAAATTAGCTTTATTGGGGAAAAAGTCAACCGTGGTCAATTTACAGTCAAACTTCATAATTTTTTGTCCATATCAACATTATGAATTAATATATGTCATTTTATCAAGTTTGGATCACAATTCCTCAAGAAATTTGATCAGATCATCAAAAGGGTAAAATGGTCAAATTAGGGTTTTGATTGAGAAGGTGCAAGTTCTGATTTTTGACCTAGAAAATGATTTGTTGGGTTGAGACATGATCTCAAGATTTCAAATGCTTCATTTTGACCTAATGACATGGCTCAAAACATCTCTCAAGATCAATTGGTTGACATTTGATTTTCAGTCAACTGATGAAAAGTCAATTGTACACTAAAAAGTCAAATTTTGACTTTTTGATCAAAATCAAGTATCAAAGATCACAATTCATCAAGACATGTAAAAATATCAAACTTGTTCATCAAGAAATAAAAAAGTCAATATTTCATTTTGAAAAGTCAAAATTTCTAAACTTAGAAATTTTTCTAAGTGATTGAAAATTCATATTTTTTCACAACTTTGAGCCAATTTTTCACCATGATGCAAGATGATTCAAAGGAAACTTCCAACATGAAAGTTGTAGATCTGAATGAGATATAAAGCATCATAGAACACAACTTCTCCTATAAATTCATGGATTTCAAGTTATGATTTTGTGAACACATGTTCATGAAACTTGGAAACTTAGTGAAATTTTGCCCTAGTTTAGGCAGGATTTTGACCTAACTTCATGGCAATTTTTTACATAGTTCCAAGGTAAATTTTTAAAAATGTCCAACATAGAGGTTGTATAGGATGTTACAAGCTTTCCAAAATATCCAAGAACTCATTTAGATCATACTTGAGCAAGTAGAATCGAAGTCAAGAAGTTAGGGTTTCATTCTTGAATTACAAGTCATTTCTTGATGAACACATAATTGAATTTCAATGTTAGGCTGCATAATATTGCTTTGTAGGCCTTCTAACTTGTGTATCTATCCATCATTAATGGATTGTACAAACTTTTGAGCTATAATCCAAGTGGTTTAAGCTTTATCCAATTCACATTGCCATTTTGGGAAGAAAGTGAAGAATACCATTCTTGAAAAGTAAGCTTTATGCACAAAGTCAATTCTTGAGCCTCTAACTTGTTCTCTCTGATCACACCCCATCTACAAAGTCAGAAGCAAGTATATTTAAAGCATAAACACTCTATCTTAGTGTTGTACCCCAAAATTTGCCCTCCCATATTTCTCAATACATTTCAAGTGAGATCCTCAAATTGCTCAAGGAAGTCTAAGAGTTGATCAGACAAACTCTCTCTTGAGGCAGTCTACCTCAAATTAGGGTTTCATATTGCATCAAGATACTTCAGTCTAAAGGGTCTCAAATTATCACCATTGTCCTAAAATGTTCTCAAGATCATCCATGTCAAGTTTCAAGCCTTTTAGAGGAAGTTTGCTCAATCAATTGCTCAAAGGCCTGAAAATCGATTGTGCTAGGGCAAAAGTCAATTGTGGCCCACATACAGTCAAACTTCAATATTTTTGTTCAACATCATCATTTTGAAGTATTATTCATCATTTTATAAAGGTTTGATCATGATTCCTCAAGGATTGCTCATAATTCATCAAAACCCAAAAGTTGCTAAATTCGAGTTTTGCAGGAAAAGTCAACCCAACTTTGACCAAGCATAACATTCTCATATTTTATCAGAAATGACCCATCCAAATCTCATTTTGAATAGGATGAAATTCCCTACAATTCATATTTAGCTCCCAAGTTCAAAATATTCACTCACAAGAAGATATGAATTTGGACATTATAGGTCATTTTGAAAAGTCAACAAAAACACCTTTTTTTTGTCAAAGCTTAATACATGAGCATGGAATATCAAATTGAGATGATACCAAAAGGTTTGATTATAGGACATCTCAAGCTTTCTAAAAAGTCCAAGAACACCTCCAAAAAGTCAAAATTGAGGAAGTTATGCATTAGTGAAGTTGACCCTTTTTTGCAAAATTGTCAAAAGTCAAATATGTCCAAAATTGCAATTTTTGCCAAATGGGCCCAACTTTTTATGCTTGCATTGAGTTTGTAACATGGTCCACGACCTCTAAGCCCACCCATACATTTTTCTACTATTTATGCTATTTATTTTGATATTTTATTCATTAAAATTCAGAATTAAATTAGTAAATAATAGAAATAATGTAAATTTTGATGTGAATCTATTTTGGGCAAGTTTTATGCTGGTTTATGTTAATTGATTTCGTGCAATAACCTTTCAAATGTGTCCAGGTTCATCCACATGTGAAAATGACATAAAATCATCAAATATGACATTCTTTTCAAGTTTTGATCATGGTCTTAAAACACAACATTATGAGAGAGATTCTTTCCATGCTTTCTTGTCTCCTCATTCTCCTCTATAAATATAGAGCCATACAAGCTTGAAAGACACGAAAATTCTCTCTAAAAAGCTCTCTAAAAGCTCTTCAAAAAGCTCTCCAGAAATCAAAGAATTGGTGCAAGTCATATCTCGAGGTTCCGGTCTCTCTCAATTGACATCAAGCCTCAAACCATCCTCTTGAAGTCCTCAAGAGTATTACAAGGCCCAAGAGCAATCCATCATACGCCTAGCACACCCCCGTTTGACAACACCGGTTTGGTAAAATTTTAAACTTCGAATCTCTAATTTTAATCACATTTTATGGTATGCTAACATTTGTTTGAGTTTATATAGAACAGTTGTGGATGGTTGAATCATAGGTTCCACGCAATAATAAAAAAACACCATAGTTAGAGCATGAAGCTTTCGAAGATTCGGGCCTAGAGATTTCTGATGATTGCACCCCCTGTTTACTTTTGCTACTAGGCCCATCTTTATTTTCATGTTTTATTCGTTTTATTTATTTCTTTTAATCCCTTTTATTTTTTTATCAATAAACAAATATAAAAATCACATAAAAATAGATTTAGGATTTTTTCTTAATTAAATTTTAATTTTAGGTACAACTTTAATTATTTTGTAAATAACTTAAAAATAATTAGAATAAATAGGTTATATTACTAACTTAATTATATTTTATTTCTTTCCTAAAATAATCAAAAACCAAAAATAGGTCATGTAATTATTTTTATTAATTAATTTAATTAACTAATTAATTTCATATTTAATTTAGAAAACTTAATTCTTTTATTAAAAACAACAAAAACATTTTTTCTCTTTTAATTAGGATAGAAGGGTCAAAACTCTAGTACGCACTCGTTCTAATTTTCATCGCGCGCTTTATTATTATTTTTATTCATATTGATGTAACTGCCTACAGTTTGTAATAGTTTAATTAGGACGTTTATTTCATTTATCGCTTTATTTTCAAAGGGTTTGTTTTTGGCTACGTAAATACCCGAAGCCTTTTAATAGCGTAGTTTAATTTCCGCACTTTAAATTCCGTACAATATTAACTGTTAGATGTATGATATAGGGATGCATGACAATAATGTATGTAAACTTTAAAACAGTTAGATCACCCTAAATTGTTCAAAGATAAATAATCTTGAAATTGAATCACTCGCACATGCACACTCCTAGGGTACACTCCCACTTGGTTGCCTTTGGTAAACGGTCATTGAGTATAAGATTATTTAGTGGTCATCCTTTTGTCTAAACAGAGATCAAAGTCCCGATTCGGAAAAGTTGCCTTGGAATGGTTTCCTCGGAATTGTTGCCATGAATGATTGATCTAAGACATTAGGGTTACTACTAAGACATCCTAACATTGCTTTAGTGACCGTACGTCCCTTTCGAATTGACCCTCAAAACTCCAACGACGATGCTACCTACTCACTAATAGTGGGATAGAGTTGTCTAAAGGAAACGAACATAGAACGGTTCTTTTTTCGAGTAGGTAGATTATCTCTTAAGTACTTGCTCATTCCAAACAAATTGTTCACACTTACACTCCTTTACAAACAAAGTTTCAAAAAAAACATTTCATTACACTCTTGAAGACAGAAGCAAGAGTTAAATCGAAGTCAAAATGAAAGCTTTTCAAATCACACAAACACAAAGAAAACAATTTTGAAAATGATGAGCAAGTACTTAAGAGCCTGTAGATAACTACGGATAGAAAGGGTGCTAACACCTTCCCTTTCTATAATCTACCCCCCGTACTCAGAAATATCTCTAAAAAGGAATTTTTCTGTGCTTTTTTCCTTTGCTTGTTGGATAAAATAAAAGTCAGTTGAGAGTCTTGCTTACCGCGACATTTTGCGAAAATAAATGCAAAACGCAAACCAGCAAATTCCTTAAAAAAGGGAAACACGTCCCGGTTCTGGCCACCGTATCACAGAACTGGTGACTCTGCTGGGGAGTTAATAAGTGGGGTATACCTTAGGATTAGTTCATCATATTGTTTTCGATTGTTTGATTTGATTGCTTTATATTTGTGGGCTTTGTATCGGAGTTACAATGGATCCTAACCCGGATCTGGGGATACCTTTTAGGTAAGTAGCAATAGACGGTGAAGGAACTGTACGGCGTAGACTGATACGGTTGAAGCAGTAGCTACTTTAGTGTGACACATTAGTTGGTACCGATATTCCTTGTGGAGGAACATGGAGAGTATGGGGATACTAATGGGTCATTAAGCATCAACTGACCTTAGAACCTATAATTGACCAACTTGGCCTTAGAAAGTAGAAGTATGCTACACTCATTGAGACCATACTCTCACGATGGTTCCGGCCGCAAGAAAAGATTGCTAAACTGGAATTATGACCGAACGAGGATGGTCAGTGATATTGAGAACCTCTAGAACCCGTTTACTATTATCAGGACAGGTTGAACCAACTTAAATTCAAGAGGGTAATGCCTAGACCCCATGCAAGCCTAAACCTAAGGTTGTTTGTGTGACTTGTGTGCTTTCAACTTGAACTACTTGCGCATTTTTATTATCTAACAACTTGAGTTCCCTGCAGGTTTTATTTACAGTCCTTATCCAATACCTTGAATTTCTTGCCAGATTTACTTGTTTACATTACCTCGCACTTTTGCTTAAACGCATAGCATACACGTCATAACATCATACCATAACATTTCCTTAACCATTTCAAGGATCTCAAGGGTTTGTGATGCAGGTTATGGTAAATCAAACGTCTAGCAAGGGGAAAAAGGGATTTATTTTCCTCTAGCCAATGTCGTCTAGAGATTAAAACACAATAACTTGAGTCGGGGGCTATGACCCACTCGATATGGTGAGCCTAACTCTTGAAGAAGGATTCTTAATGACACGGAGTTTTTTCAATCAAAACTGCAAAATTCTAATTCTAACAGTTTCTTGTTTACCCCGCGAGATCCTTGAAAACATTGCATACATATATCATACATATCATTGCATAACAGGTCTTTCATTACCGGTCCCTCATGTCCTCGTTGTTTATTTCAGCAATAGCTCTCCAATAAGACAACGGAGATCTTCATACTCAAGAAGCACAGTTCAGGGAAATCTTTCTAAACCTATCCAAGGGGCAGGAAGAGTTGAAAACACTCCTCGTTGGGAACTTGGTCAAGAAAAGTCCTGAAGACAATAAGGACGAGCGGCTGAAACAACTGCAAGCTGAGGTAGATCCAATAAGAACCCAGATGCTGGGGAAGATGGCTCTTATCCAAGGCTTAGCCCGGGAACAAGAAGAGCTGAGAACCATTATCAACCAGCTTCATCAAGACAGATACAACTGTATAAAGCAAACAGTCGAGGCCGAGGACAAGTCATTGATCAACCTCCGAGAAGACAAACGGTTGGTTTGGTGAAGAGTGGACCTTTCCAAATTGCTACTACATCACGGGTCCAACAACAACCTCGCCAAAAACAACGGGTTGATCGGAGTAAGCCAAATATGCACAAAAGGCAGTTTACCAAAATCAACTTGTCATTGGCTCAAGCATTGCAACGCCTGTTGAAGGCCAAGTTGGTTATGTTAAGGGACCCTCCTCAGAATCCCAACATAGCCTCCCCAGACTACAATCCTGATGCAAGGTGTGCATACCATTCCAACAGCCCAGGGCATGACACTGATGACTGTTGAGCATTGAAAAATAAAATTCAGGACTTGATTAATGAAGGAGTGCTGGAGTTTACACAAGATGGTCAGGTTGAGTTGTTCTACCATCCCTCCAAGGCACGTCCTCTGAAGTGACAAGACCAGACGAGAAGACTTTTTGTTCATTAGAATTTTCAATTTGTAATTTTCTTTTGATTATTCAAACATTTATTCATGTCAAACTTTGTTACTTTATCAATGCATTGCATATGTCTATTTTGAATCAATCCAATCGTATTCACTATATTCAAATTGCTTTCATTTTTGTGATGTTCAACTCTCGATTAAAAAAATTCTAAGCCTTAAAAGAGGGAGGATGACGAAAATGATATCAAATCTCTACAGTATGCTTTTGAACAGACCCCGCTGACGATATACAGGCGTTGTTTCAAATCCTAAACAATGGAGTTCTAAGGAAGATAATACCTAGTCAACCCCTTTGAGCCAAAGAAGTAGGAGTTTTTCTTTCAGACAAATTAAAACCCTTAATCACAACCTGGGGCAGGGTAGTTTTCTCAGTTAATCTAGGTGCACAATGAATGGCTTCAAAGAGGTCCTTCCAAAACAAAAGGCAGTGATGGTTCCCTATAATCGTCAAGACAGGCAGTCATTATTTCTCGAAATAAAATCCCATTAAGTTAAAACCTATGAAGGAGACTTAAGAAAAAAACTGGGGCATCCCGCTGACTGTAATCACAAAAAGAAACAGTTCAGGCAAAAAACAGGGATAGTAAAACCAAAAAAAAAGAGGTTACTACAAATCCTCAGCAAATAAAAGATTACAAAATGACAGCCTTTTTCAAGTAAACTTTCAGTATCCGAACCATCACTGGAATATTAGAGCAAAGACTCAAACAGGATCTAAATGCACAATTAGCTGAGTTTAGGATCGAAGAACATCACGAAGAACGGGTGGGTACAAATAAAATTTGAGCCTTTATCCTTTGTTTCTTAAACCGTGAACCATGCCATGTTATAACCCTTAAAAGTCCTAGCTGAAGCATGGGTTAGTTCGAAAACATACTGTTACAAAAGGTATCCTGACTCCTGAAGGTCCGTTACAAATCCTGAGTTGATATCACATCTTTGCAAAATTCTATTTTTTCTATAAAAAAAACTGCATTTTCAAAACTTCAAGACAGACATAAGCTTTGCATTCTTAAAGTAACATTGTTTGCATATGACTATTTGTTCAACAGTAGAGAAATTCGCATGATGAATATCTAGTGAACAAAAAACTTCTCAATAAAAAGGATCACCTCAAGTGGAAAAACACTTCCAACCAAGGGGCATGGCATGATCATTGTCCATCATCTTGGGCAGTCAAGTCAAGATTCAAGGAATCTCTCAAAGATACCAAATAGCCAGGGGCAGATCTCCATCTGAATCATTTGGGGCATTGGACATGAATTCCAGCAACGAATCTTGTATGATCAAGTGAACATCTTTTGGTAGTGTGGCAACACAACACTACTGACAGTGACAACTCCCTACACCCTGAGAGCGTGGACATAGTCAAAAAATACTGCGCATGAACAAAGACCCGCTAGGTTGACACACCTAGGCAAAACAAGGGTGTCCCGGCGAACCAAAAGGTTCGGGCAAAAATTAGGGATAAAAAAAAAAAAAAGATTTGTACACCCGGCAAGTCAAAAACCTGAGAAGACGGCTTGGGCAAAAAAGGGTATCCCGGTGGACTGAAAATCTGAAAAGACAATCCAGGCAAAAGTTAGGGATTAAAGCGTACGACTATGTCCCGTTATCTTGTCACTTTCCTATCAGTAGAAGACTTATCATTCTGATCGGTAGTTACCAAGCACCTCATAAGTTGGGATGACACTCAATCCACAAGGCCTCCGCGGGCACTTTCTCCAGCAGGTACAACGGCAGAAAAGTCTTGATACGAAGTCATTGTCGTATCCTCAGCATGCGTCCTAGTAACATCTACACTCCCCACATAGTAGAGGCAACCAAAGTTTTTATCTCTTCCTCCCCAAACAGGAGTTACTTTCCCTAGCCAAGCTCTTTCAGAGAGCCGACGTCTATATTCCCCAGCTGAATTTTGTAATCGCAAGCGGTTCATAAAGTTTTCTCCTGAACAGAGTTTATTTCTCTGAATACAGAAGCTCAATCCCCGACAGAGTTTATCCCTTCATCTATGGAAGCTTCTCTCTCCAACAGAATTATTACCCCACAGAGTTGTTCTCAAGCAGAGTCTCTCCTCAGCAGAATATCCATAAACAAGGGGAAAATCCCCAGCATAGTCATCTCTGGTTCACCATCTCCAGCGGAAGTAGAAGAACCACTTTTTCTACGGCAGTCAGGAACTCAATTTCCATTACTCTCCAACAACAGTCATGGATTTATTTTCCCAAAATTGGACGTGCCACAATAGCATTTCATGTTCATATATCATGACGTGCGCATACATATTGCATACAACATAATCTCATTTATTTTGAGAACATCATCACACAATGCATGTCATGCATCATATACGATTAATCATGTACCTTTTCAGGAAAGATGGTTATCATCAACAACTTCCAGCAAGTTCAAGATTAGCTCTGGAAACTAAACAGAGTAATCATCTCCACGATCAAATGCAGCTTTACACGGGTTCGTCACGAAGCAATCTTACACGGGTTTCTCCTAAATGCAGCTTTACACGGGTTCGTCACGAAGTAATCTTACACGGGTTTCTCCTAAATGCAACTTTACACGGCTTCACACGGGTTTATCCTGAAAAATCTTACACGGGTCTTTTCTCATACATTTCCAAATAAAGTTTTACACGAACTTATCACAAAGTAACCTTACCCAGGTTCCTCCTGAAGTTTTACATGAACTCATCACAAAGTAACCTTACCCAGGTTTCTCCTGAAGTTTTACACAAACTTATCACGAAATAACCTTACCCAGGTTCCTCCTAAAGTTTTACACGAACTTATCACAAAGTAACCTTACCCAGGTTCCTCCTGAAGTTTTACACAAACTTATCACGAAATAACCTTACCTAGGTTCCTCCTGAAGTTTTACACGAACTTATCACAAAGTAACCTTACCCAGGTTCCTCCTGAAGATTTACACAAACTTATCACGAAATAACCTTACTCAGGTTCCTCCTGAAATTTTACACGAACTTATCACGAAATAACCTTACCCAGGTTCCTCCTGAAGTTTTACACAAACTTATCACAAAGTAACCTTACCCAGGTTCCTCCTGAAGTTTTACACGAACTTATCACAAAACAACCTTACCCAGGTTCCTCCTGAAGTTTTACACAAACTTATCTCAAAGTAACCTTACCCCAGTTCATTCTGAAGTTTTACACAAACTTATCACGAAATAACCTTACCCAGGTTCCTCCTGAAGTTTTACACAAACTTATCACAAAGTAACCTTACCTAGGTTCTTCCTGAAGTTTTACACGAACTTATCACAAAGTAACCTTACCCAGGTTCCTCCTGAAGTTTTACATAGACTTAGCCCAAAGTAACCTTACCCAGGTTCCTGCCGAAGTTTTACACGGGCTTATCCCGAAGTAACCCTACCCAGGTTCCTCCTAAAGCCCTACACAGACTCCTCACAAAGCAACCTTACCTAGGTTCCTTCTCAGTTCAGATGCAGTTTTACCCAAACTCCTCACGAAGCAACCTTACCCAGGTTACTTCTCGGTTCAGATGCAGTTTTATCCAAACTCCTCATGAAGCAACCTTACCCAGGTTCCTTCCCATAAGCCTTACTATCCAGGTTCCTTCTCATAACCTTACCATCTAGGTTTCTTTTCTCTTATCTTCAGACAGCAGTCCACAACACTGTAAGACCTGGACCTGATCAAACATGATCGGTTTCACCTTTCCCCAATAGGTCACAATGCAGCCTATACACGACCAGATAACAGTTCATTTTCACCTCCTCGACTAAGAGACGACTCCCCAGTAGAATAACGGACGACTGAAGCTCCTAAAGTTCTATTTCTCCCAAGGCAGAGATCAGCATCCCCAGCGAAGTCCTCCTCAACAACAGATATACGGACTCTCGCAAAGGAATCTCTTATGAGATCGACACTTCTTCGGATGGCATCTTTAAGCCCATCTTCTGACATCGACCTCCAAATGGCATCTATAAGCCCATTCCCGATATCGCAATTCCAGTACCATTTCATGTGAGTGCAAATTTCTGGGCACTCTAGTGTTCAATCATCTTCAACCTTCGGATCACGAAAGGCAAACAAGCCAATCTACATCCTCAGGTTTAAGAAGATTGAACAGGGTCAGCTGTTGTACCCCAAAATTTTCCCTCCCATATTTCTCAATACATTTCAAGTGAGATCATCAAATTGCTCAAGGAAGTCCAAGAGTTGACCAGACAAACTCTCTCCTGAGGCAGTCTACCTCAAATTACAGTTTCATGTTGCATCAAGATACTTGAGTCCAAAGGGTCTCAAATGCTCACCATTATCCTAAAATGTTCTCAAGATCATCCATGTCAAGTTTCAAGCCTTTCAGAGGAATTTTGCTCAATCAATTGCTCAAAGGCCTGAAAATCGATTGTGTTAGGGTAAAAGTCAACTATGGCCCACATACATTCAAACTTCAAGATTTTTGGTCAACATCCTCATTTTTAAGTATTATTCATCATTTGATCAAGGGTTGATCATGATTCCTCAAGGATTGCTCACAATTCATCAAAACCCAAAAGCTGCTAAATTCGGGTTTTGCAGGAAAAGTCAACTCAACTTTGACCAATCATAACTTTCTCATACTTTATCTGAAATGACCCATCCAATGCTCATTTTGAAGAGGATTCAATTCCCTACAATTCATCTTCATCTCTAAAGTTCAAAATATTCACTCACAAGAAGATATGAATTTGGACATTATAGGTCATTTTGAAAAGTCAACAAAAACACCTTTTTTGTCAAAGCTTCATACATGAGCATGGAATATCAAATTGAGATTAGACCAAACGTTTGATTAGGGGACATCTCAAGCTTTCTAAAAAATCCAAGAACACCTCCAAAAAGTCAAAATTGAGGAAGTTATGCATTGGTGAAGTTGACCCTTTTTTGCAAAATTGCCAAAAGTCAAATATGTCCAAAATTGTAATTTTTGCCAAATGGGTCCAACTTTTTATGCTTGCATTGAGTTTGTAACATGGTCCACGACCTCTAATCCCACCCATACATTTTTCTACTATTTATGCTATTTATTTTGATATTTTATTCATTAAAATTTAGAATTAAATAAATAATAGAAATAATGTAAATTTTGATGTGAATCTATTTTGGGTAAGTTTTATGCTGGTTTAT
This sequence comes from Vicia faba, assembly GCA_948472305.1. NCBI lineage: Eukaryota > Viridiplantae > Streptophyta > Magnoliopsida > Fabales > Fabaceae > Vicia > Vicia faba. Next base: position 688,811,148 of record OX451735.1, on the reverse strand, counting down.
GTCAATTGATTTTATGCAATAACCTTTCAAATGTATCCAGGTTCATCCACATGTGAAAATGGCATAAAATCATCAAATATGGCATTTTTTATAAGTTTTGATCATGGTCTTAAAACACAACATTATGAGGGAGATTCTTTCCATGCTTTCTTGTCTCCTCATTCTCCTCTATAAATATAGATCCATACAAGCTTGAAAGACACGAAAATCCTCTCTAAAAAGCTCTCTAAAAGCTCTTCAAAAAGCTCTCCAGAAATCAAAGAATTGGTGCAAGTCATATCTCGAGGTTCTGGTCTCTCTCAATTGACATCAAGCCTCAAACCATCCTCTTGAAGTCCTCAAGAGTCTTACAAGGCCCAAGAGCAATCCATCACACGCCTAGCACGCCCCCCGTTTGACAACATCGGTTTAGTAAAATTTTAAACTTCGAATCTCTAATTTTAATCACATTTTATGGTATGCTAACGTTTGTTTGAGTTTATATAGAACAGTTATGGATGGTTGAATCATAGGTTCCACGTAAGAATAAAAAAACACCATAGTTAGAGCATGAAGCTTTCGAATATTCGGGCCTAGGGATTTCTGATGATTGCACCCCCGGTTTACTTTTGCTACTAGGCACATCTTTATTTTCATGTTTTATTCGTTTTATTTATTTCTTTTAATCCCTTTTATTTTTTTATCAATAAACAAATATAAAAATCACATAAAAATAGATTTAGGATTTTTTCTTAATTAAATTTTAATTTTAGGTACAACTTTAATTATTTTGTAAATAACTTAAAAATAATTAGAATAAATAGGTTTTATTACTAACTTAATTATATTTTATTTCTTTCCTAAAATAATCAAAAACCAAAAATAGGTCATGTAATTATTTTTATTAATTAATTTAATTAACTAATTAATTGCATATTTAATTTAGAAAACTTAATTCTTTTATTAAAAACAACAAAAACATTTTTTCTCTTTTAATTAGGATAGAAGGGTCAAAACCCTAGTTCGCACTCGTTCTAATTTTCATCGCGCGCTTTATTATTAATTTTATTCATATTGATGTAACTGCCTACAGTTTGTAATAGATTAATTAGGACGTTTATTTCATTTATCGCTTTATTTTCAAAGGGTTTGTTTTTGGCTATGTAAATACTCGAAGCCTTGTAATAGCGTAGTTTAATTTCCGCACTTTAAATTCCGCACAATATTAACTGTTAGATGTATGATATAGGGATGCATGACAATAATGTATGTAAACTTTAAAACAGTTAGATCACCCTAAAATGTGCAAAAATAAATAATCTTGAAATTGAATCACTCGCACATGCGCAATCCTAGGGTACACTCCCACTTGGTTGCCTTCGGTAAATGGTCATTGAGTATAGGATGCTTTAGAGGTCATCCTTTTGTCTAAACAAATATCAAAGTCCTGATTCGGAAAAGTTTCCTCGGAATGGTTGCCTCGGAATTGTTGCCTCGAATGATTGATCTAAGACATTAGGGTTACTACTAAGACGTCCTAACATTGCTTTAGTGACTGTACATCCCTTTCGAATTGACCCTCAAAACTCCAACAATGATGCTACCTACTCACTAATAGTGGGATAGCGTTGTCTAAAGGAAACGAACATAGAACAATTCTTTTTTTGAGTAGGTAGATTAGCTCTTAAGTACTTGCTCATTCCAAACAAAATTTTCACACTTACACTCCTTTACAAACAAAGTTTCAAAAAAAACACTTCATTACACTCTTGAAGACAGAAGCAAGAGTTAAATCGAAGTCAAAACAAAAGCTTTTCAAATCACACAAACACAAAGAAAATAATTTTGAAAATGATGAGCAAGTACCTAAGAGCCCGTAGATAACTACGGATAGAAAGGGTGCTAACGCCTTCCCTTTCTATAATCTACCCCCCGTACTCAGAAATTTCTCGAAAAAGAAATTTTTCTGTGCTTTTTTCCTTTCCTTGTTGGATAAAATAAAAGTCGGTGGCGACTCTTTCTTACCGCGACATTTTGCGAAAACAAATGCAAAACGCAAACCAGCAAATTCCTTACAAAAGGGAAACACGTCCCGGTTCTGGCCACCGTATCACACTTAGCAAATACACAAGACTTTGAAACTTGGATTTCTCAAAAATCACATGTTATGCTTAAACTTATGATTTTGAATTCTGATCAACAACAAGCTTCCAAACTTGTTGCTTATAAATAGAGGCATTATTTGTGATCTAGAACACGAGCTTGAACACCCTGAAACACTCTCAAACTCTCTTATATCAGAAATTGCCCAAAAACTCCATTGTTGCACAGTTTCTGACCTTGAACTCCAAACTCATATTTCCCTCATGCGTTCTTTGGCCTTTTAGCTCCTAAAGCTTCCTTACATTAAATAAAAACCATCTCACACCCTGTTATACAACTGTAACATCATCTTCATCAACTTCCATAGCCAAAAACAGAGCATTGCAGGTTGAGTTCTCCAAACCATTTCAGCCACTCTCAACTCAAGTTAAGCATTGCATTATCTTCCTAGAGACTCAAGGAAGCTAACCTTATCATTGCAGCACCTTGAATCAAGCTCAAACTCATTTCACGATTTCCAATTTTGAGGTATTTTTCTTGAACTTCTATTTCTCATTTAGGCATTGTTAGGCTTGCATTTGTGAAGATAAAATGTAGACATCATTGCCCTGGAACTATACATGTCCATAGATTTCATTTATATTGCTTGAGTAGTGAGAATTTTGAGTTTGAACTTGCTGAAGTATTTAGGTTAGAATTTGGTACTTTTAAAAATTCATGCTCATCTTTGAGAATTAGCTTAAGTTATTTATATATTCAGAATCGTGAGGAAATTTCTAATAAGTTTGATGTTAGAAGTTTTGTGAATGGATGAGAAATGAGTGAGTTATAGGATCCATGGCTGGAGGTTGAAGATGAAGTTCATTCAGGACTTGATTTGTGTTATATGTTTATTATTTCACCAATATTAATGGATATATAGCCACCCCAGTGGTAAAGCGTGTGCCTGTTAACCTTTGGGACCTGGGTTCGAGCCCCAATGGTACCCTTTTGTTCATTTTTCAACATTTTTTCATCCTTTTTTGTTTCAGCTTGCAGTGTTGGGCCTCCCCCTTTGGGCTTTCCACTTTTTTACTTTCTTCTAACCCCCTGACTACTTTTGCACCCCTGGTCCATTATTTTATTTGTTATTTCATTTTCCTCATTTTATTTTTATTTTTATTTCATATTTTATTTATTATTTCTATTATTACTATTATTATCATTGTTGTGCCCCAAAATTGCCCTCTCATTTATCAAAACTTTTCTCACAAGACTTCTAGGACTCAAGACAAGATTAGGGTTTGGTCAGCTCAAGATATCTCATCTTGCACTGATAACCCAAAATTAGGGTTTGAGTTTGCACAAGGATTTTTGGATCAGCAATGCTTCATGTGACTTTCATACATCATCTTGGACCCCTAAGATTATTCATGTTAAGTTTCAAGCCTTGAACCATATTTTTGGTCAGTCAATTGGACAGTTGACCTAAAAATCAGTTGTATTGAGGAAAAAGTCAACCATGGCCAATTTACAGTCAAACTTCATAATTCTTGATCCACATAAATATTTTAGACTCCTATGTACCATTTGATCAAGTTTGGATCACAACTCCTCAAGAAATTTGACCAAATCATCAAAAGGGCAAAATGGTCAAAATTAGGGTTTTGACTGAGAAAGGGCAATTTCTGGTTTTTTACCCAGCCAATGACCAATTGAGTTCAAACATGATTTCAAGGGTTCAATGGCATCATCTTGACCTAATTACATGGTTCAAAAGATCTCAAGTTCATTGGATTGACAGATGAATTTTGCAGTCAATTGATCAAAAGTCAATTGTGCACTGAAAAGTCAAACTTTGACTTTTTGGTCAAAATCAAGTACCAAGGGTCATAATTCATCAAGATGTGTCAAAATATGAAACTTGTTCACCAAGAAACTCAAAATTGAGAATTAGGGTTTTAATTTGAAAATTTTCATAACTTAGAATTTTTCTAAGTATAAAAAATTTCTTATTTTTTCCCAACTTTTCACCACTTTTTCACCATGATGCATTTTGATTCAAGAAAAACTTACAAAATGAAAGTTGTAGTCCTCCATGAAATCTACAACTTTTCTTCACAAACTTTTCCCAAAAGATTCTTGGATCTCATGTTATGAATTTGTGAATATAGGTCCATGAACTTCTTAACTTAGTGAAATTTTGCCCTAATTTAGGCAGGTTTTGGACCCAACTTCATGGACATTTTTCACCTAGTTCCAAGAGGTATCTCAAATTGCATTTCAAATATGGATTATAGGGCACATTGAAAGCTTTCCAAAATGTCCAAGAACTCTCCAAGATTATTTTAAGTAGGGAGAATCGAAGAATGGAAGTTAGCATTTTCTCACTTTTGTTCAAGCCATTTTTCACATAGCATCAAGTTGCAAATCCAATCTATGCTGGTTGTATCTTGCTTTATAGGTCCTAAGCTTGCTATACACTCCATAATTAAATTCAAACTCAGTTGACAAAGGCTTTATCTTTGCTTTTGAAGCTTTGTACAAAAGATATTTCCATTTTGGGCAAAAAGTTCACAATGCCATTTTCATAAAGAGAAGCTTTTGCAACTTTGTCAATCTTGAGCATTGAACCTGTCTCTTTTATACAAGAAACTTACACATCTCTCAAGCAATTGGTACAAGTTCATTTCAGGCCTCAAGCAAGCAAGGACAGGCATGTGAGATTAGTCACTTCAACTTTACTTCAAATGCAAGAAAAGTGGCAAAAGGTGCTAAAGCTTGCATAACTAGTAAGGGCTGACTTTGAATCACTTCTCTACATATTTACAAACTTATTACAAGGCATAACATGATTTTCTTGCAGCTAGAACACTCTGAAACTCCAAAACACCAAATTTCTGCCCAAACACTCAGATTCTGCAAAAGCACATCCAACTCTCATTTGGCTCGTGCGTTTTGTGTTTAAACACTTCAAGCATCTCATAAACATCATACCAAAGCAATCCAAGCCATCACCCAGGTTCTGTAACCCCTGTTTCAGCATCCACCATTTTCACTTTGGAAGCTTGCAGTTGGACTTGGTCAGAGAGTTTCAGCCATCCTCAGAGTAAGCTAAGCATTGGAATAGGTTCAGGGAAGTTCAAGGAAGCTTAAACGATCACCAGGCCTCTATTAAAGTCCCTACATTGTACTACACAAATCCAGCTGAAGGAGGTAATTTCTTAAACTCTATCTCTCTGAATAGGCAACTTCAAGCTACAATTTGTGAAGAAAAAATGTAGCCCTTATCATGACAAAGCTGTACATATCCATACTTTTCATTTATATTACTTGTGCTGAGAGAATTTGAAGATTGAAAATTCTGAAAAAGTTAGGTCACGAATTAGGGATTCCAAAATTATCCTTGATCTTTTAGAGTTAGTTTACCTAATTTATATGGTTGGAATCGTGAGCTCAAATGCCACATGTTTCATGTTATGAGTTTTTGTTTTTGTGCAAGCATAAGAGAGATACAGATTTGAACATGAAACACGCGCATGGAAGCTGGCCAAGGACAGGGATGAAGTATTCTGGGCTTTTTGGCAGTTTTGGCCTTTTTGTTTTTACTGATCACACCCTCTGACTTGCTACTACACCCCCTTGACTAGTTTTTTATATTTTTGCATTTTCCTTCATATTTTTATATTTAATACTTTCATTTATTTTTCTTCATAATAAAAAATACCAAAAAATGATTTATTTATTTTCACACTTTTATTTTATTTTTTTTAAATTATTTTCTCACATAAAAATAGTTTATTTTGATAAATAGAACTTATTTTCTTAAATAACTTGTAAATATATTTAAAAATACTTAATATTTTTATTATACTATTTATACTCATAAATACTTATTTTTTACACATATTTAATTTTTAATATTTACATATAATATTATTTATTATTTTCTTATACAAAAATGTAGAAAAATAAATATAGAACATTGATTTTCTTTTAGTTGAAAACTAGGATTTACCCCTTTCAAAAAAAGAATTATTTATTTTTTCCTTATAATTTTTAGGGTTTAAATGAAATATAGTTCTTACACAAAAAACAAGACATAAAAACATTTTTAACATAAATATTGCATTGTATTTTAAATATTTGCCTTATTTATTTAATTCGCGCATATTCGATTTGGTTGTAATAATATATTTAGCTTAACATTTGGGCAAATCCCCATTCAAAACTTGTATCCCCCCTCCCATAAAAATTGTTGTAATAGCTTAGTTTATTTTACGCAATTTATCGCTTTATATACCATGTTTAGTAAATTAGGGTTTGCATGACAAGAACAAAAAAAAACAAAACAAATAGAAAACCCTAAATGCAAGAAAAAAGCATGAAAATGACACACTTTGCACACAAGTACCCTTAGGGTTTCTCCCACTTGGTTGCCTAAAATAAAATGGCCATGTTACGCACACGAAGTATCTTGGCAAAACAAAACAAATATAAGATCATAGTCCCTCGATGACGCTATTCAAAAGGTTGCCTAAACAAAGATGATCTTGGTCCCTCAAAAATGCTAAGATACTTGGCAACATTGCTATCATGGTTATACGATGACCCATGCCCGTCCCGTTTACATCCAAAGATAGGGTTGCTTACCAAATCAATGGTAAGTCAACAATGTCAAAGGAATAAAAATGCACAAGAAAGACATTTGAGTAGGTAGATAGCTTCTAAGTTACTTGCTCCATTTCAAACAATCCTTTCTATTTTCAAAAACAAACACACACACACATTTCAAAACATCTTAGAAATATTGAAAACATTTTCAAAAGACAAACATCTTTGTATACATTCTTACGAACGAGAATCATTATAAAGATTGCCTAAACAAATGGCCTCTTTTACAAAATACTTTCAAAATCACACCAAACACTATTTCAAACAAAATAAAGCAAGTGATCTAAACAAGTAACTAAGATTCCATGGAAAACCATGGATGAAAAGGGTGCTAGCACCTTCCCTTTTTCATAATCTACCCCCCGAACTCAAGAAAACATCTCAAAGGTCTTTCCTGTGCTTTTTTACCTTTCCTTTTGGATAAAAGAAAAGTCGGTGGCGACTCTTGCTAGCCCCAACATTTTCAAACACAAACGCAAAACCTCAAGTCAGTTCTCCCACCGCATCACAGAACTGGAGACTCTGCTGGGGAATTTTCTAAAAGTGGGGTTACCTTAGGGTTTAGATCACATTTATTTGCTTACATTGTTTGACTTGTTTGCTTTATATTATGGTTATTTGTTTGGGTTTGAATCCTCCACCCGGATTTGGGAAACATTATAGGTAAATAGCAATACGTTGTGGAAACTGTGCGGGGTATACCGACATGGTCTAAGCAATAGCTATATTAGTGTGACATATTTGTGGGTACCGGTAGCCTTTGAGTCAATCAAAGAGAATACGGGGCCGTTGAGTGATGTCATGAAGCACTAATGAACTTCTAGAACCTTTACTTGACCAACTTGGCCTTTTAGGATTTAGTGAGATGACCGACTTTGGTGCAGTCCGAAGTTGGTAGATACTCGATACTACACTCATTGAGGGTTGGTTTCTTGGAATATTTCGGTCGCCAGTAAAGAGGCTTGAACTGAAACAATGAAAAAGGAAACAATCCAGTCATATTGAGCTCCTTAGAACCCGGTTACTATTGTTAGGACAGGTTGAGCCAACTAAACTTCAAGAGGGTACTTACCTATGAAACCCCATGCAAGCCTAAACTAAGAACTTGTTTGATTTGCTTGTACATATACACTTGTGCATAACATCATGGACATCATGAGCATCATGTGCATCCTCTAACCATTTCAAGGATTTTGGAGATTCATCTTTGTTCTTGTTTTGTAGGTTATGGATTCACTTCGCAGGAAAACTATCCAAATCAACCTTGTAAGAATTACTCCACAACTCAAGGAGCTAGCTTCAAGGATCTCTGAGAACTCTCCATTCATCGAGAGACATGGTCGTCTACTCAACTTGGTCACTTCCAACACAGAGGAGGATATGATGAAAGTTCTCTTCCAGTTCTTTGACCCTTTGCATCATTGCTTCACATTTACTGACTATCAACTTGTGCCCACTTTGGAAGAATTCTCTCAACTTATGAGGATTCCTATTCTCAATCAACTACCTTTAAATGGTACGGAAAGAGATCCAAATCCAGAAGAGATTTCTCAAGCCCTACACTTGCACTCATCTGATGTCACAACTCATTGGGAAACTAGAAGTGGTGTCAAAGGCTTCTTGTCAAAGTTTCTGTTTGAGAAGGCCCAAAGCTGTTGGAATTCCCTAGACTTGCAAGCTTTTGAGGAGATTGTAGCTCTTCTCATCTATGGGATGGTCTTGTTCCCTAATCCTGACCAACTCATAGATGTAAGCGCTGTCAAAATCTTCATGTCTCACAACCCGGTGCCTACATTGCTTTGGGATATCCTACACTCTTTTCACACTCGTACAATGAGGAAAAGAGGTGTTCTTATGTGTTGTACTCCTCTCCTGGCAAGATGGTTTATTTCTCATCTTCCCCAATCAGCCTTGAAGAATGAGCAAGTTTTGAGGTGGTCACAAAGGTTAATGACGCTTAAACATTCAGATATTCATTGGTGCTCTCGATCCAATGAGAATGTTATCATTATTGACCATTGTGGGGAATTCCCTAATGTCCCTCTACTTGGAATTAGGGGAGGCATCACCTACAACCCGTTCTTAGCTCTAAGACAGTTTGGTTATGCCCGAAGGGATGGCCCACATGATATGCTGATTCAAGGATTGGTTTTCGACTACGACAACAACGATCAAGGACTTCGCCAGAGGTTCATCCGAGCTTAGAGGATGCCAAATAAGGTGGATAGCAAGACTTTGGGACACAAGAATTCCATCCCTCTTGAGCCTTACCTCAAGTGGGTACGAACCTGCGCTTAAAGTCTTATGATGCCTTATCCTTCCATTCTCCCAGTGATTATTGAGCCTGTTAAGGAAGGAGAAGTTCCATACACTATCCTACATCCTGACATGCCGACATCACTCGAAAACCTACAAAGGGATTGGATACAGCTTAAAGGAGAGTGTGATACTTTCGAAGCCCAATTCTACGCAAGCGATAAGAAGGTTTTGGAACTCACTCGGCTACTTCATGAAGAGCAGACTCTCAATACCTACATTGCACCGAAGAGGATGCGCAACGTCTTTTTACCTTAGAATTTTGTATTATTTTGCCCAAGGGGCATTGATATACTCAAATTCTATCTTATTAATATGACGTGTGTTTCTTTTTTGTTTAAAACAAATTTGAATTTCTAAATCCTTGAAAGCATTGCATGAATACATGTCATTCATCATAAGCATAAATAGGTCTTTGCAACAAGTTTCCTCATCTCTCTACTATTTATTTCAGTATGATGGATCTCGAACAAATGGTCAAAGATCTGCAAGCTCAGAATACACAATTTCAACAGTTACTCATGACCTTATCCAAGGGGCAGGAGGAGCTGAAGACTCTGCTATAAAAAGAGAAAGAGAAAAAGAAGAAGAAGCCAGCTAGTGTGGTAATCATGGGCAGAAGGTTTCAGGGACAAGCCAGAAGGACCTTAGATTTTCCAACAACATCTGATGAAGGGGAAAGAAAAGGAAAAGGAACGACAGTACCATCAGATTCTGAAGAAGAAGAAGAGGAAGAGGAGGACTACTCTAAACAACAATACCCTACGGCTGATGACAAGTACAAACACCTTGAAGAGCGACTAAGCGCTATGGAAATCCAGAGAGTACCAGCGCTAGATTTTGAAGAGTTGGGGTTGGTGTCAGGGATTGTGATCCCACCAAAGTTTAAAGTGCCACTGTTTGCCAAGTGTGATGGGGTGTCTTGCCCTAAAATGCACCTCAGATCATATGTCAGGAAGATTCAGCCACACTCTGCCGACAAAGACTTGTGGGTCCACTTTTTCCAAGATAGTTTATCAGGAACACAACTTGATTGGTTCTACCAATTAGAAAGGGCTGACGTCTACAATTGGGAAGACCTGGCAGCAGCTTTCTATAAACAATACCAGTACAACACCGATTTGGCGCCTACCCGTGCTCAGCTTCAGAGTATGGTTATGGTTTCCAATGAGGGCTTTAAAGATTACGCGCAAAAGTGGAGAGATCTAGCCGGAAGGGTGCAACCCCCTCTATCCAAAAGGGAGTTGGTGGACATGTTCTTGAGAACTCTATCAGTTCCTTTCTTCAATCATCTGATTGGGAGTTCTTCTGTAGGGTTTACTGAATTGATTTTAACCGGCAAGAGGGTGGAAGCTGGTATAAGAAGTGGGAAGATTCAGAAGGACGTGTCTACCTCTACAGTTGTGAAAAAGCCCTTCACTGGAAGAAAGGAAGTATCTGTTGTTTATTCATAGAAGAATCAGGGAAGAACAGAATGCCGGCCAACAGTAGGGGTCATTATGATTCCAAAGCCTGCATTAGACCAGCCAAGAAATAACCAACAAAGAGTGGAATGGCCGGTTCGACAATTCACCAAGATTAACATGACTCCAGCCCAAGTTCTGCCACATCTTCTAAAGTTGAATCTGGCCACTCTAAAAGAGGCCCCAAAGATTCCCAATACTGTGTCTCCATATTACCATCTCAATGCCAGATGCGCGTACCATTCTGAAAGTCCAGGGCACGACACCAACAACTGTTGGGCTCTGAAGAACAAAATTCAAGACCTGATAGATGCGAAGGAAGTTGAGTTTGAAGCGCTTGAGAAACTGAATGTTATTTCCGCTCTAATGCCTAGGCATGGTCACAATGCCAATGCTATTGAAGAAGATTTGTTTGTTGCTACCGTGGATGAACTGTTGACTCCGCTCCCGATTATTAAGTTGAATTTGTTGAAAGCTGGTATATTCCCAGGTTGTGACAAAGACTGTCATGTTTTCCTGTCCTCATTATTTGACTGCCCTCTGTTGAAAAAAGGTATCCAATGACTGATTGATAACCAAGAAATTCTGTTTGAGAATGCTCCTGTTTCACCCGTTCCAGTGAAAGAAGTTTCAATTATAACCATCTACACCAATCCTTCTAGGGCCCCTAAAAGACCCGTTAGGATTACACCTGCTCCAAATACTACTCCACTCAAGATTACAATGCCCAGGTCGGCCCCATACAAATCAGATAAAACAATACCATGGAATTATGGTGGAGAAATCTATTACCATGGTATTAAACAGGATGAACTGATTGCCGAAGAAGAAAGCTCCGAAGAGGACAATTTCGACATTAGCAATATTGTCAGAACAAGCAAGATTACCCGCAGTGGTAGAATCTTCTCTCCAAAGATTGCTCCTCCAAGGGTAGTCTTTAGACCCGTGGCCGTTCCGAAGATTACCTCTGTACCAGTGATTATACCTGCAAGCGTACCTACCAAAAAGGATAACATAATTACTATCCCCACTTCCACTGCTGAGAATAAAGGAAAGAACATTCAAGAGGAGCCTGTCCGGACGAAGGCTCAATCACTAGTTATTCCTGAAACATCCAAGAAGGAGATGGAAGAAATCCTGAGGATAATTAAGAAGAGTGATTATGATGTGGTTGAACAGTTGGGGCAAACCCCTTCAAAGATCTCTATGCTAGCTCTGTTGCTGTTCTCTGAAGCACATGCCAAAGCTCTGGTAAAATTTCTGAAGACAGCTCATGTGCCGCAAGAGACGTCTACTGACCAGTTCCAGGATTGTGTGGCCAGTTTGACAGCTGATAATGGCTTGGGCTTCTCCGATGCTGACTTGACACCCAGAGGGAGAAAACACAACGAGGAGTTACATGTCTCAGTGGAGTGCAGAGGAACAATCCTAGCTCATGTTTTGGTTGATACTGGGTCATCTTTGAACGTCTTGCCGAAAAAAGCCCTTGACAGATTGGATTGTGAGGGGCTGACTTTAAAACCCAGTAACATAGTGGTGAGAGCTTTTGATGGTTCGAAGAGGATGGTCCATGGGGAGGTGGACATACCAATAAAGGTGGGAACTCAGGTTTTTAACTCAACCTTCTATGTGATGGACATCCGTCCTTCTTATTCCTGTCTGTTGGGACGCCCCTGGATCCACAATGACGGTGCTGTCACCTCCACCTTACATCAGATGCTAAAATATCCGGTCCAAGGAAAGATCATAATTGTCCATGGGGAGGAGATGTACATGATTAGTCATCTGAATTCTTTCCGATATATGGAGTTGGATGGCGAATTCATTGAAACCCCTTTCCAACATTTTAAAGAAGTCTCTCCAGAAGTAGCGGCGACCAAAGCGGTATCCTCGATTCCAAAGATCACAAGACCTCCACCTCAGATGTCATCTCTAAAGGATGCAAAGGCAGTATTGGAGGAGGGGGGATGCACCATTTGGGGGCAGCTTCCATACATTTCGTACAAATCAAACAAGTTTGGCTTGGGGTTTACTTCAACTGCTCAGAAGGCCGTGCGTCGTGCCCGTGCTGGGGGGCCACCTGTGAAGATTAGCAACCAAGGGGTCAATGCAGTAGAAGACAATGAAGAGGATGGCAGCTTGGAAGATTGGATATTTCCTACTGTCAGCAGAGGACTTCGCAACTGGGAAGCCAGAGACTTTGTCCCAATAACTTTCATATCTCAGTAATTTATCTTTTACATTTATGTTGGACTTGTAATATTTATGAACAATTCGCACTTTAAAAAACCTTGTGTCTTACCCGAGGCACAATGGTCCATTTGTAAGGGTTTTTATTTCATCTTCATATGACATTCAATGAATCATGGACGCTTTTTCATATATAAACCTTTTGTGCTCATTGTCTTTTCTTCTACATTTTATTGTTTTAAGATGGCTATATCCTTACACACACCCACACTCACAAATGCAGGTACCCTTCCATTCCGGATCCCATGGGTAACGATACTGCTATAGCCTTCAGTGACTCTGAAGATCTGATCTACCAAGCCGAATACGAGGGTGAGGAAAATTGTGATGTGCCAGGGGAATTGGCCAGACTATTACAACAAGAGGAAAGAGCTATTCAGCCTCATGAGGAGCTGTTGGATACAATCAACTTGGGTACCAAGGAAGATAAAAAGGAAATTAAAGTGGGTGCCAATCTAGAGTCGAGTGTCAAGGAGCGCCTAATTCAGCTATTGCATGATTATGTTGAGATCTTTGCCTGGTCATACGAAGACATGTCGGGACTCAATACAGACATCATGGTACATCGTCTACCCACAAGAGAAGACTGTCCTCCAGTGAAACAAAAAGTCCGCCGCATGAGACCTGACATGTCAGAGAAGATCAAGGCGGAAGTTATGAAACAGTTCAATGCTGGATTTCTGGCTGTTACTTCTTATCCTCAATGGGTGGCCAACATTGTTCCCGTACCTAAAAAGGACGGCAAAGTCAGAATGTGCATGGATTATAGAGATTTAAACAGGGCCAGCCCTAAATATGATTTTCCACTTCCACACATCGACATTTTGGTTGACAATACAGCCCAGCACAAAGTATTTTCTTTCATGGAGGAATTCTCAGGCTATAACCAGATCAAAATGGCACCTGAGGACATGGAGAAAACTACATTTGTCACACAGTGGGGTAAGTTCTGCTACAAAGTGATGCCATTCGGACTGAAGAATGCCGGGGCAACCTATCAACACGCCATGGTAGCTTTGTTTCATGATATGATACATTATGATATAGAGGTCTACGTAGATGACATGATAGCCCGATCACAAACTGAAGAAGAACACCTTGATCACTTGCAAAAGCTGTTTGTCAGATTGAAGGAGTACAAGTTAAGATTAAATCCAAAAAAGTGTACATTCGAAGTCCGGTCCGATAAACTCTTAGGTTCCATTGTCAACAACAAAGGCATCGAGGTTGATCCTGCCAAGGTTAAAGCGATACAAGAAATGCCTGCTCCTCGCACTGAGAAAGAAGTCAGAGGTTTTTTGGGATGCCTAAACTATATTTCCAGATTCATTTCTCACCTAACATCTACTTGTGAGCCAATCTTCAAACTGTTGAAGAAAGATCAAGTAGTCAGATGGAATGATGAATGTCAGATTGCTTTCGATAAAATCAAGGAGTATTTACTAGAACCTCCTGTCCTGATACCACCAGTCGAGGGAAGACCGCTAATCATGTATCTGACCGTCTTAGAGAATTCAATGGGGTGCGTACTGGGGCAGCATGACGAGTCTGGCCGAAAAGAGCACGCTATTTATTACCTGAGCAAAAAGTTTACCAACTGTGAAACCAGATATTCACTACTCGAGAAAACTTGTTGCGCTCTGGAATGGGCTGCTCGCCGGCTAAGACAGTATATGTTGACTCATACCACTTTGTTGATATCTAAGATGGATCCGATAAAGTACATATTTGAAAAGCCTGCTCTGT